>OX387390.1:6007500-6663898 GCA_947563765.1 Anarsia innoxiella | reverse complement strand
ACTTTTTTAAATATGCGTTTTACTTATATTCTGTTTAAATTTAAAGGCTCCTTGGTTTTATGATGAAAAATCGAATATGGACGAAGTATTAAAAGCTTTGAATGTACTAAATGATAAACTACAAGCTTGCGCAGCTAGAGACAAACAGATAAGGGAATGGCAGAAGATATTTAAAGTAATTATTTTTCCTGACTATTTTTATTTAACTTATTAAGTTCTGAATACTTAGATACTAAGCAATGATATGATTTTAGATCCCTCCTGCAAGAATAGAGGCTTTAGACGAAGGAATAAACGATGTCAGGCTCCGACAAATGCTTTGGAAGTCATCTAAGGAATGGCTGGATTTATACAACTCTTGGTATTTTACGACTGTACCATGACAGATGTTCAAATTCTTGAATTTCTTACCTTAAAATCAAAACATAATGCACGAATTATTCACAGGTATGACGTTCCGTTTCATACTTTGGATGTCGAGGAGATACAAAATCAAACGATATTCTATGCAAAGATATTCAATCAACTTGATAAAGGTATTCCTCCTAACAAGATAGTGCCCAAATGCAAGGCTACTATAGAAACAATAAAGGAAAAGGTAAGGTCGGACAAAAACGTATTTTAAATGAACTTTATATTTGCACTCACTCAGCTACCTAATTTCCGGCGACGGTCGGCGCTGGTATTGCTAGTGCTGATAGTGCGAGATGTTTATACATTTTGTCGAATAAGCGCCGATCATCAACATAAGCTTTCTAATTGATTGCTCCAAATGGTGTAAATTCTAAAAAGCATTTACACCATTTGGAGTAGGTATTTAAACGCAATTATCAACGGTAATATATAATGTAAATGAATCAGCTTCCAGTCATAAGCTACCTTCGGAACCCAGCACTAAAAGTACGGCACTGGGTACGCATCGAAGAGATACTCAAAACGAGGATCAATCCTGAAGTGCCGATGTCGTTGCGAATGTTTGAGGATTTGCACGCCTTCCAACACGCGGATGAGCTCATGGAGGTTGCGGGGCAGGCCAGCTCCGAAGCTGGGCTTGAAGCTCTACTTAAAAAGGTATGGATCATATTGGATTGTATGTACTTACTTGCATAAAATTTCTATCACTTTAAATCAATAACAAGTAGAAATAAAACAAGTTATTAAAATCGATGTGTCTTTCTTGAACGTCAACAGAGTATTTGTTCCTAATTTGTTCAGTCTGAACTGTCGTATTTTACTTTTAAACACTATTGATGTGCTTAAAAATGTTAGATTTAGTGTCCTGTTTTTTGCTTTATGATGAGACATTACCGTTCTTCACACAATGATAGGTAGATGAACTCTGGACGGCTCTGGAGTTCCCAGTGATAAGGCATAAAGAATCCCGCGATGTGTACGTTCTCGGTGGCTTGGAAGAAATACAAGCCTGTCTTGACGAAAGCAACATTCACATAAGCACCATCCTTAGCTCAAGGAATTGTGGACCTATAAGAAGCAGAGTTGAGGAATGGTATAAGAATCTGGAGCTGTTTTCAAAGACACTGGTAAGCGTTATCTATTTTATTTATGAACCACATTCAATAAGGACCATTTATTAAGGTATCTTTGCTTATTAAGGTCCTTATTAAATCTTCGACCTCGATGAGTTGCAAAATACAAACGAAAAAAAAATAGTCAATTTATCCAAATTATAAGCTCTAATATTTCACACTATTCTTGATGCTCAGTTTCTTGAAGATTATGAAACGCCTAATGTGAAATTGGCATATAGAGAACATTTACAGAAATATAACTTAATTTACAGGAAGAGTGGACTCAATGTCAACAGACTTGGATGTATTTGGAAGTGATATTTTCTGCTCCGGATATCCAGCGACAGCTGCCGAATGAGACCAGACTCTTTTCTGCCGTAGACAAGTCATGGAAAGATATTATGCGTAAAGTTGCCAAGGTTGGTGTGTTTTTTTTTTGTTGAGATGCTTGTATTATTTTCTGTTTTGAAAGTTGTACTAGATACCTAATATATTGATGGTAATAGGTACCGTTAGCGTTGCCAGCAGGTACGCAGCCCGGTTTATATGAAGAGTTTGTGAAGAACAATTCTATGCTGGATCAAATTATGAAATGCCTCGAAGCCTACTTAGAAACAAAACGCGTAGCTTTCCCAAGATTCTTCTTCCTGTCTAACGATGAATTGCTGGAAATATTAGCGCAGGTACAGAATGAAAACATGTTCAGATTTTAATTTTTTGAGATTTTTAGCACTCCGCAACATTCCAAAGACTACTAAACCCTTTTAAGGGCTAACCACACATTTTCGGGAACACGTCGCTGGCGGAACACGGCAAATATCGGTTACATACAAATTGTATGAACTTGTTCACACTACTCCGTGTCAGAGCGTCTATAGTGAAACGGACAGCTCGGATAGCCCTGACCCGGAAATGTGTGGAAAGCCCTTTATACGGGATTTTACCTACGGGTAGGAATGGAATAGGAAGTGATAGGAAGTATACCAAGCTGGAAATAACACGTAAATATCGGTTTAATAACGCGTAATTAATTTTAGACAGTTGGAAAAGTAATTTAACTCTCATGTACCTAATTGTTTCATGCGATGTCACAATTTGTAACAAATATTTTGGTACTCAGACACGCAACCCGCACGCCGTTCAGCCACATCTGCGAAAATGTTTCGACGCTATAGCCAAGCTAGAGTTTGGCGTAAAGTTACCCGACACCGAGATGGTGATGACGGAGGACGGAAACTTTGTCGAAAGGGAAATGTCGTTTAATACGAGAGATGAGTTGCAAGCCCGGCTAGCTCAAACCGCGCGCCCCGACGATCTCACCACTGATATCATCGCTATGCTGTCTCCAGAAAAAGAGAGGGTCAATTTAGGAAAGGTATGCACTTCCTTGTATCTATCTAAAGACTGCTGATAAATAATCTGTCGTTGACGAACTATGTACGTAAAAATCCTGAATGCCAACGTCTTCTCTCTGTGCTAGGGTTTGAAGGCTCGTGGAAACGTGGAAGATTGGTTGGGTAAAGTAGAAGAAGCTATGTTCGCATCTGTGAAACGATGCATGAAAATAGCACTCAAAGATTACCCCACCAAGCCACGGGTCGAATGGGTTCAATTACATCCAAATCAGGTATTTATTATTATTAGAAATGTTAAAGTAATAAAAGATAATGTAATAAAAGTTAGTTTAAATTATTTATTATTTGTAAAATAAGTATATGCTTCTAACAGGTGATATTGACAGTTTCCCAAATAATGTGGGCAAAAGGCGTTCACGAAATATTGGAGTTAGATGCTGCGTTGCGTATTGACGTGGGTCTTATAAACTATGAGAAGAAATGTATATCAGACCTCAACGATTTGGCGGCTTTGACACGTCAGGACCTCACCGCGCTGTTTCGAAAGGTTCTATGCGCTTTAATTACTGTGGACGTCCACGCCAGAGATACTATAAACCATATGGTCGCAAAACAAGTTCGGCACCCGTAAGTAATAGGTACTATTTAAAATTTGGTTTAATTTTCCATCAGACGCTTGTAAGGTATAGTATAACATCAATATTGTTCCAGATCGAATTTCGAATGGTTAAAAATGATACGATATTATTGGGAAGAAGATATAGACAACTGTGTGGCTCGTATGTCGAGCGCTATGTATATTTACGGACACGAATATTTGGGAGCTGGAGGTAAAAAATATTAGAATAGCTTTGTGTCGTTAAGGTTGAACTACACGGAACTGCGTTTATTCTTTTCTTTCGCTCAGATCTATTTGTCTTTGGACTAGTGCAAGGACTTATTTCTCTACTTTTTAACAGGTGTACTGGTAATAACTCCTCTGACGGACCGATGCTATTTATGTCTAATGGGTGCACTTCAATTGGATCTGGGAGGAGCGCCAGCCGGACCAGCTGGGACCGGAAAAACTGAGACCACGAAAGACTTGGCCAAATCTCTCGCCATTCAGTGTGTCGTTTTTAATTGTTCCGAAGGTAGGTTTACGTTCGTCATAATGTGCTATGTGACGTCATTACGTTGATTCGCGCTAGTTGAGATAACGATGCAATCTTGTGTGATCATTTGGACTCTGCCGCAGCAGCGCTAGCTTTCGTACTTGATTACAACCATATCATGACCTGAAGCACCTTTTGCTGTATGGGAGCTACAAGAAGATACATTTTGCTTTAATTACTTAATAGAGCAAAGTCTCAGCCGTGAGAAATCGGCAAGCGCAGATATACTGTAGATTGTAAATGACGGAGAATAACTTGTTACTTCTTGAACCATATTTCTAGGTCTGGACTATAAAATGATGGGTCGTTTCTTTTCGGGACTTGCAACTTCCGGCGCCTGGTGTTGCTTCGACGAGTTCAACCGCATTGATATTGAAGTACTTTCTGTAATAGCTCAACAACTTATTACCATAAGAAATGCTAAGGTTGCAAAACTTTCAAGGTAAACACCAAAATTACTATCTAGCGTCTGTTTTCCTTTGTCCCAGTTAGTGAAACTCTAGTAGGTACTGGTAATAATATTAAAAAATACTTAAAATCTCTTTTGCAGATTCATGTTTGAAGGACGGGAAATTAAATTAGTACGCACTTGTGCTGCGTTTATCACGATGAATCCTGGTTACGCTGGAAGAACCGAACTTCCAGACAATTTGAAAGCTTTGTTCCGACCGATATCCATGATGGTTCCTGATTATGGTACGATTAACTGATATTACGCTATTACTAATTAGTCAACGATAAAAAGCAGCTAATTGTTTGTCATTTTGATTAAGCTTTGATTGCCGAGGTGATTCTGTACTCGGAAGGATTTGAGTCGTCAAGAGGACTCGCTAAAAAAATGGTGCAGATGTACAAGTTAGCTAGCGAGCAACTATCCAAACAAGATCATTATGACTTTGGCATGCGAGCCGTGAAAAGTGTCCTGGTAATAATAAAACGTGATGATATTTTAAATCGTAGCGCAATCGTAAAGTTGACCACGTTGCGTATTCGTTTTTACTTCAATCACTAGATATTCAACACCTTATCACTATTTTATTTTGCAACGTACACATTTTTCTAGACTCTGTACCACGCAAAATTTCACGTAATATTAAGTGATCCATTAGGACTAATAAATATTCCTATTTTATTCGTTATATTTATAAACGAAATGTTATGTAACCAAATAATGGTAATTTTTAACCTTGAAAATAATCCTTGTTAGAAACTTGCTCACATGAAGTATATTGTCAGGTGATGGCCGGCGCCCTGAAACGAGCCAGTCCGGATCAGCATGAGGAGATGACATTGATGTGTGCGCTAAACGATAGCAATTTGCCCAAATTCTTAGCTGCCGACGCCATCCTATTTGCAGGAATATTGTCAGACTTATTCCCTGGCGTTGGCTTACCTGTGAGAGATTACACTGTTATGGTAGGAGTTATCAGTAAGTAGTCACATCGACTCATGATTTTTTTAACTATCAATTCGTTTTTTTTTTCACACTTACGATATGACAACATATAAAAGACATCAAAGAAATACAATTTACCTTTTACAGAGGAAATTTTGCTGGAGAGGAAACTTCAAGTAGAGGACGTACAGATCGTGAAAGTGATTCAGCTGCATGAAACGATGATCGTGCGCTGGGGAGTCATGACTGTCGGCCCTACTGGTGGAGGGAAAACCGTCGTATTACATGTGAGTGGTAACACTCGGGTGATTTTTTTGTATGCCATTAGCATCAGTAATCAAATTTAAAAAAATATATTCTACAAAGTCCTAAAAAACTCTCGATCACAAAATCGTAGTCCTTCAACCCTTCGTGGTAGAGTATACTACAGGTTTTTAAACCTACACATTTTATCAGGTATTGGGAGCCTCGTACACCCGTCTCCACGACTTGGGAGTGGTCGCACCGACGAACCAACCGGTGCACATGTACATAATGAACCCTAAGAGCTTGTCCATCGGAGAGCTGTACGGTGAAGTGAACTTGGCAACGCTAGAGTGGCACGACGGCATCCTACCTTTGAGCTTGAGAACTGCGGTGCAAGTAAGATTAATTCATAGTTTCCGTAATGTCGCTCGCTTCATCTGGTATACTTTTTATGTATCTACAATTTCTCGCCGGTATTGTTTTGTTTCCACAACTGGGCTTTGGGCTATTGGGCTTGTCCTACAATGTAGGTAAATAATATATTGTTAAATAATTCTAATTATACGTTTGCACTTTAGAGGAGGTATTTAAATATCTAGCTAGAGGTCCCCCTGGCAGATAAACGGTATCATGCTAGGCGAAGCATTAAGCATTCGCTTTGCTTACGAAATTATCCTTTTTGCTCCCATGTCAGCGGAACTTGAAAGTATGCTCCTACAACTGAGCATAGCAAGTCTTGAGGTTGGACTCAAGATGAACCGTTCAAAAACCCAGCTGATGGCCAACAGCAAGAATACATGTAACTTACATCAAATGTAAACATTTCTCCTTTCAATGTACCTAGGTAGGATGGTAAAATGAACAAGAAACATAAAGTGATATGTATTTTATTTCAGTTTGAAAATGCGGATCATCAATGGATAATCTGCGACGGTCCCGTGGACGCCGTTTGGATTGAAAACATGAACACAGTGCTAGATGACAACAAGATGCTTTGCTTGTCTAACTCTGAACGTATTAAACTCACGCCGTACGTTCATATGGTGTTTGAGGTAGATTATCAAATTCTCCTTTTTGTAACCTTATTTTTCGAGTCTGTATATGTATAAACGCACACACTCACTAGCTGCGACTATCCCGGCTAAGTTGCCGAATTGCAATTCGAAAGTGGATGGCTGGCATGACACGTACCTACGCCTGAATTTTTTAAACGTATTATTGTTTTTAATAAGGTGGCGGACTTGGCACAAGCATCACCGGCTACAGTGTCACGTTGTGGAATGGTGTACATAGACCCTGAGGAACTGGGCTATCTACCGTACGTTCGTTCCTGGCTCGCGGAGGGCGTAGAAAAGAACCTCTTCACACAAGAAAACTCGGACTTCCTTTACGAATTGTTTCAAATGACTGGAGAAGGCCTCAAACATGTTAACACTAAGTGCTTGGTTGGAATAAGACAGGTTAGAATAAATGCAGACATAAACTTAAGCGCGTATTCAACTAGCGAGCTATTTAAATAAAGTTTACCAATAATATCACCACTTTAAATAGCACTTAATCTGTAGGTGGACATCAGTAAAATAAACGCACTTTGTCACCTCCTTGGTGCGTTACTTTCTGAGCCTGGTGAGCGATTCTCAGATAAATCAGCGGTCAAAACCTACATTGCACATACTTTTATATTTTGCTACGTGTGGTGTGTCGGCGGAAACATCTACGACACCAACAGGCGACCTTTTGAAGAAGTAATCAAACGGCAGTTCGAGGAATATGAAGAAGCGGAATAGTAAGTGAAATAGGTTATCTGTTTTATTAGAAACATCTTAGATTATGCATTGCTAAACAATAAATTTCTTATATTAAAAGTAGTCAACGGCACCAAGTGTCATAATTTACTTGTATTAATGGCATTTCCCTATGTAATTATTGCTAAGTGGTTTCCTGATGATATATTTTACAGTTTTCCCCAAGGATTCAACTTCTTCGATATGTACATGGATACGAAAGCCCGTAAATTGAAAGTGTGGGCAGATATAATTCCAGTATTCGTATATGACAGCAATAAACCGTTCTTTGAGACGCTAGTTCCTACTATAGACACGGTGCGCTACGGGTATATGTTCCAGAAACTTATCGGGGTCTGCAAACCAGTCATGTTTACTGGCAATACAGGTCAGTGAAAATGAAAATGTATTTAATCCCATAGGATGAGTTTGACATCACTTAGGACGGGAATGATACCTGCCTTTACGTAGCAGATTAAATACGGATACTTACTAAATCGTAGTAATTATTTTAAGGTGTGGGAAAAACTGTGATAGCAGCCGAAATGCTTAACAAGATGGCCGTCAAAGGTGTCTATATTCCAGTCATGATGAATTTCTCGGCGCAGACTAGCAGCTCGCGAACACAGGTGAGCCTTATTCTATTTTGCCTTGTCAATAGTGCCAATAGTTTTAAACTATTTACTTAATAAAACATTAATGTGTCATTGCAATCAAAATAGGAAATTATTGAATTACGCCTCGACAAGAGACCCAAAAAGGCACTCGGTGCGCCTTTGGGTAAGAAGGTGGTGATATTCATCGATGATGTCAACATGCCCAAACTAGATGTGTATGGTGCACAACCAACTATTGAACTATTGAGGTAATAACACTATGTACCTACCTAACTTGGTGTTACTTATACTATGCAGCTTGTCTTGTAGTGGCATTGAGAAATAAATCTAAGAAAATATTGGTGATATTCACATTGTTTTTGACACTTATAAGACCGCGCTTAATTTAATTTAGGCTTAGTTTTCATCTGTGAAAGTTGTTATCAGAGCTGTATCACGCTAACAATTTGCAAGAGATTTCAAATAGAAAATTTGATGGCACACTTTTATATGATAATTTTCCTTCAGGCAATTGCTAGACTTTGGTGGATTTTATGATCGTGACAAGAACTACTGGAGGGATATTTTAGATGTGATCCTATCATGCGGCTGCGCACCTCCCGGAGGAGGGAGAAATCCTCTAACTGCGCGATTCGTGCGACACTTCGCCATGTACTTTATTTCCGCTCCAAACTCTGACGCCATGAAGACTATATTTAAGGTAAAATTCCGTATTTAAGGCCTTACCTACCTGCACATGCATTAGATATTTATTCTACTTAAACTGTCACATTACAGGCTATACTTAACGGCCACATGGAGGACTTTGTAACAGAAGTATCAGTATTAGGAGATAACATAGTGAACGCGGCAGTAGATGTATATTGGAAGATCTGTGCCGAATTGTTGCCGACTCCTGCAAAGTCCCACTATGTGTTTAACTTGCGTGATTTATCCAAAACTATGCAAGGAGTTCTACAAGCGGATGCTGCATATGTACGCATGCCTCAGGCTATGCTAAGGTAAAATTTTAAACATTTTTAAGTTATTTATTTGTAAATAATTATGTGACTATCAGTACCTTAAACTTTTCCATATATGCAGGCTGTTTTACCATGAGTGTATGCGGGTTTTCCACGACCGTCTGATCAACATTGAAGATAAAAGCTACTTTCTGCATCTCATGTCCACTGTATGTCAAAAAAATTTCGGCCAGCCAATCCTGGAAATACCAGATGACACGATCATCCATAACCCGCCGATCTTACTCTTTGGAGATTTTATCAATTCGGCGGTTCCTAAAGAAAACAGAGTCTATGCAGAAATGCCAGATATAACTAAACTGATAGTAGTACTAAAGGTGAGTTTTATCCATCGAATCTCAAATGAAAAACTTATAAGTGCTGCTTCAGAAGTGAATTGGTATTCTTTGTTTTCAGGAATACTTAGAGGAGTATAATTCTACGGCGCGGGCGCCGATGCACTTGGTGCTTTTCCAAGACGCCGTGCAGCACGTGGTTCGGGTGGCGCGCGTGCTGCGGGCCGAACGCGGGCATTGCCTCATGGTCGGTCCCGGCGGTTCCGGCCGCAGGAGCGTCGCCACTCTTGCGGGACATGTCAACGAGTGCAAGCAAGTTTTATTGGCTTTGTTTCCTCTCTACGCCTGCCTCTTCGCTTCAACAAATTCCTTCAGAGCGTTTCAAAAACTTATATCTATAAGTACCTACCTATAGTGGTTAGTTGCGACAGTTTTTGCTGGAGTGGCACAGCTAGGTGACTTGACATTAAACAAAAAGTGACGTTAGCAAAACTGCTTGCTTTTTCTTGCAACACTCTCAGTGGAACTTAAAAATAACAGACCCTGTTAAAAGTTACATTTGTTTGTAGATGTATGGGCATGGAGTTGAAGCGGAACTACGATACGCCCGAGTTCCATGATGATTTGCGTAAAATGTACCTCCGAGCAGGGCTGTCGAACGAAGACACGGTGTTCTTATTCACCGACACACAGATCATGAAGGAAGGCTTTCTTGAAGACATCAACAACATGCTCAATTCTGGTTAGACACCTTTTGATTAGTCTCATGTAGAAAAGTTTACAATTAAATAGAAAGACTCTAGGCATAGGTATATTTATAAGTACCTAAATAGTTTTACAAACACATGTACAATAATAATCAAAACTGTTATTTCATGGTTCCTCATTCTTCACCTCGCAGGTGAAGTGCCGAATTTATTCGAAGGCGATTCGTACGAGCAAGTTCAGAATGGCGTGCGGAACGACGCGGGCAAAGCCGGACTCAATCCAGCTAACAGAGATGCTGTATACTACTTCTTTATCAACCGAGTTCGATCTAAACTACATTTGTGTATTTGTATGAGTCCTGTTGGAGAGGCTTTCAGGTAAGAATTTTTGTATACCCTGACCTTGCTGACCGACCTAGTGCGGTCTGATGTGGCATTAGATTTGTTTGAATTAAAGTAGTTCAATGTATACCTTAGTATAAAAGTTACGATCGTTTGCAGACGCCGCTGCCGCATGTTCCCGTCCTTGGTAAACTGCTGTACGATAGATTGGTTTACAAAATGGCCGCCAGAGGCGCTGCTGTCCGTGGCCGTTCAGTGCCTGCAACCACTTCATCAACCACTTATTATAGAAAAGATCTCCGAACTATGCGTCTCTATGCATCAAGTAATTACGTACTTTTATTACTAGTAGATTTCTAAAGGTCGATGACATTCCTTAGAAATTGCTGACTTTTTAAATATTTTTCAACCTATAGAAAGCTAGCAATAAGCATTATTGGCTATTTTACGACTTACATCTTTCTCAGCTTACAATTCTGTTTACTTTCTAGGACGTAGACAAAATGACGGACAGACTTTATCAAGAAATGAGACGTTACTTCTACACAACGCCCAGCAGCTACTTGGATTTGCTCAAGTTGTATTTGGATTTGTTGGACAAGAAGCAGCAAGAAATCATCCGAGGCAGGGATAGGATTTCATGCGGGTTGAGGGTACAGTATTATACATTCACTACATTTTAGAAAACCTCTTTCTCTATTTACACTTTTACAGACGAATTAACACTACTTACTTCTTTAACTTGTTACAATAAACTCATTATCAATTTTCTAAAACAAGCACGTCAAGGTACTGATAATAATCTGTCGTAATAGCTATTCTCACAAAGTAGCAAAGTTAACCTCATATAATTTTATTCACTATCAATAATTTCCACATGTAGAAATTATACGAAACGTACGACGTGGTCGGCGTCATGGAACAACAAGTACGTGATATGGAGCCGGTTTTAGCTAAGAAAGCCGAGGAGGGCGTTGCGCTCGTGAACAAACTTCGAGTTGAACAGAAAGCGGCAGATGAAGTGAAACAGGCTGTCATGATAGAAGAGGCTGCTGCTAAGGTAATCCTACATTTTATATATTTACCATATTTATAACGATAAAATATTTCGATTCATGTAATTATAAGCTATAATATTAAACTTAGAATATAATATGGTCTACTAAAGTCTTCTTACGCATTAATCGTCATAACTATATACTTAAGCTAAAATATTGTAGTAAAGTTTCATTACAATCTGTTTACTGGCTTTCAAAATAACAAACATCCTCACATCCGTCGTAGTATCTATCCATCGGCACAAACATTGAAATCTACATATAAGTAATATTACTTCAAAGTAGGAGGCTTTCAATTCGACCAGTATGGAATTTATGTCTTTCTATGACGAGTTGTATTACAGGTAAAAGCAGAAGAAGTAAAGGAAATAGCAGCGGAAGCTAAAGCTGACTTGGCTCTAGCGATGCCCGCGATGGAGGCAGCTCAGAACGCGCTCAAGGCGCTCAACAAGGCCGATATCAATGAACTGAAAGCTTTCCTAAAACCGCCCGCACTCGTGCGTTTCGTCATGGAGCCTGTTTGCATCCTGCTCGGGGCTAAGTAAGTTTATCATATCAAAAAGACGAAAGTTTGTAACTGGATTTTTGTCACTTCTTCATGCTCTAACCTAACGGCTGAACCGATTTTGATAATATTTTATTTGCAGATAGCTGATTTCTATATAAATAACTTACTTTTTGGCTGGTTGTAATCGCTCAGTCAAATGACATCACAAGCCATCTGGCTCTAGCTGTATGGATCTTTATTTTCAGGAACTGCAATACATATCTTTAATATCGTTGTATTTTTCATTTTCTTAAAACAGACCGGACTGGGACTCTACAAAAAAGTTGTTGGCCGACGTGAACTTCATTAAAAACCTCGAAGAGTATGACAAAGATCACATTCCTGACACGATATTGAAGAAGATCAAAGTTTACCTCGTGCATAAAGACTTTAATGCTGAGACTGTGTCAAAGGTGTCCAAGGTAGGCATACATTCTCTTGGAATATTTTATAATGTGTGCATACGTAGATAAGTATAGATAAAATACCAAGGCGTGCTGTCATAATTTCCAAAAAATGTACTTGCAGGTATGCAGTTCAATGGTGAGATGGGTACAAGCAATTGACATGTATGCTAAAGTGTTTCGAGTTGTCGAACCCAAAATACTAAAGTGAGTAAGCCTTTTTCAAATAAAATGAATTATTTATTTCAATTTTCATATTAAATGTTTCCTTATTAATTCAGGCACAAAGAAGCGGCTGCCATTCTAAAGCAGGTAATGGCCGTGTTAAGAGCTAAGCAAAAGGAAGTGGAAGCTATTGAAGCGCAACTGGCCAAAATGTTGGACGAATTGAGGGTAAGCTTCAATATGAAATAAATAATTTAATGAGTTTCAGACGTGACTGCATTTGTGATCTTTTTAGAGTGTTACCACACCAATCGATCGATTGTCGATCGACCGCATCGATCGATAATAGAATGGTATAGTCGACGTTGATTAGAATTGGTAGAAACTATCGATTGACGTGGACTAAAACTGTCGATCGATTGGTGTGGTAATACCCTTACACTTAAAAACACGATATTTTTCAAGTAAACCGATTAGATGAGTAACGTTTAAGCTCTCGTATGAAGTAGCAATCGAAAGCTATATACTATATTTGTAGGTAGTGGAAGAAGAGCGTATGCGCCTACAAGCGGACGTAGATCTAGCGGCGGCGCGACTGTCACGCGCGGGCAAGTTGACGCAGGCGCTCGCTGACGAGCAGACTCGCTGGGAAGACAGTGTCAAAGTATGTATACAATTACATGATCCAACGTGGAAGAACACAAGTAACTATAGCTAAAACTTTTAACAAAATTTAAACACGCGATACCAGACGACATACATGTCACTAGATGCAATAATAGCATTAACTTTAAAAAATGACAAACTCGTCCTAAAAGATTAAATAAACAATAAAATCTCTGCATTAAGAAGCATGTTAGAAGATAGATTTTAAAATAGCTACCTACCCCCGGTTGCAAAAAAAGCTGTTAAACATACCTATTTATGTATCGTGCAACCAACATTTACTTACCTACTTTACAGGCAGCGACGGAGAAGCTGTTTTGTACAACGGGAGATGTTATCATAGCGTCTGGATGTATCGCATACTTCGGCGCGTTCCCTTCCAGTTTCCGTCGGGAACTTGAACAGAAGTGGATCTTCGAATGCAAGGATCTCCAAATACCTTCTTCCGAACATTTTGAGTAAGTACTAGGAAACTGAAGCCCGATTACAACCAAAAGCACTAGCACCAGATCTAAAGTAAGTGATCAACATTGTTCTTCTGGTCCATGGTACTCAACTTAGGCCTTAGAACACACGGGAATCTGAAACGTTTCAAACTAGTTGCGTCGTGTGTGGTTTTCTAAAGGAGTCTATAGCAGAAACTTGGATGCAACTCAAAAGTAACTAGCAGTTGCAGTTACGTTTCCCCGTGTGTTCTGTTAAAATATTCTTCTGCTTCTGCACTTTTTATGTAAAAACAGATGAAAATGCATTTACTTTAATTTTATGTTTTGATCACAGTTGATCACTAAAGTGTCGCAGAATTAATAATCATACATAGGTATTGTTTTACAGTCTAATTACGATAATGGCGGATTCATACACGGTGCGAATGTGGAATTCTCAAGGCTTGCCGAGAGACGCGGTGTCCACTGAGAACGGCATCCTGGTGACCAAAGCTGGACGTTGGCCTCTTACTATCGACCCACAGGAACAGGTGTGTGGAGCTATTTCACCCATATATTTATTTATTTAGTATACTTATATTTAGTAACCTACGTTTTTCTATTGTAGGCGAACAGATGGATAAGATCCATGGAGAAAGAGAACGGCCTTCAAATCATAAAGTTAACAGATCCCGCCTACTTGCGTATGTTGGAAAACTGCGTGCGACTGGGTTGGCCTATGCTCATCGAGGATCTTGGAGAGACTTTGGAAGCAACATTGTCACCGGTTCTACTTAAACAAACCTTCCTACAGGTGCGTCTTGTAAAGATTAAGTTAATTTAACTATACGATAAATTGTCTTAGCTTAGGACTTATTCACAAGACTATAATGCGGCTTAGAATTATATGATTATACCAGTGAGCTCGTAACGGCTCTTTGGGTGTTGCTGCTTCGCACTGATAATACGATTTGTATTCAAGTGCTACAAGTCTCGCAACAACGGCACGTCGCTTACTCTTCCTTAGAAATATCTTTGTCGCGATTAGGTACTATGCTAGACATGCTGGCCAATAAAATGTAGTTTTTAAATTGCGATTAATGAGTATCATAACATTGCAGGCTGGCCGTCTCCTCATTCGTCTTGGAGACAGCGACATTGAATACGACACCAACTTCAGGCTGTACATGACGACGAAGCTAGCCAACCCACACTATCTCCCCGAGATCTGTATCCAGGTCACTCTGGTTAACTTCACCGTCACACTCTCCGGGCTCGAGGACCAACTACTTGCGTTCGTTCTATCTATACTTATGTCACTTTACTTGCACTCTAGTAGTCAATTATATTACAGTTTTAATAAATATTTTATGTACACATTACTCATGCTTTTATGTTTTCCAACTAGTAGCTAAACATATAGTAAGTAATTATAGTAGTTTTCATGTATCACCTAGTACGCTATCTAGAATAATATTATTTAATGAAATTAAATATGTACTTAAAGCTACAACCTAAAGTACTTATTATATCGTATCTTGAAATTGGGAAAATGTAATTTGGAAGACTTGTTTTATATAGATTGTAGACGCCAAATTTAAAAGCAAGGAATGAAATTAAAAACAAGATTTGGTGCAGTGATGTGGTGCGCTTAGAGCGGCCTGATTTGGAGCAAATACGTTCGGAACTGATCGTGCGCATCAACACCGACAAAGCTACGTTACTCGAGATCGAAGATAAAATCCTTCGCCTGCTATACGCTTCATCTGGAAATATACTCGACGATGAAGAGCTCATAGAAACGCTTAATGAGAGTAAGGTGTGTATATGGAACACAGGTAGATATTGTTCTCATAGGTAGGTAGATGATGTATTGAAATACTTTACTTAAATACCTAGGTACATATTCACAAAATTACTACTTACATGAGCTAACCACATACATAATTGCTTTGTTAGGAAACTTCTGAAATAATAAACGCCAGATTAGAAGAGACAGAAGCCACAGAGATCAGTATATCGGCTGCCCGAGAGAAGTACCGCACTGTGGCGACGCGCGGGGCTGTGCTTTACTTCGCGGTCGCACAGCTCGCCGACATTGATCCCATGTACCAGTTCTCATTGAAATACTTCAACCAGGCACGTCTTTTCATTTATAATTGAACGCCAAGACTAATCAACTAACGCTCAGACTGGTCCTCTATGACATTGTATAAAATATCGATCGACTATTAGAAAATAACTAATTTAAATGAACATTTGTACTGGTAGGTATAAAACTAACTTTGTTCCTGAAGCTAAGTCTTTATTGTGCAGGTTTTCAATACAGTTATAGAGAAAAGTGAAAGGTCCACTGTTTTAGAGGAAAGACTGGAGATCCTTCACCGTGAAATAACGTTATCAGTTTACCGTAATGTATCACGAGGTCTATTCGAGAGACACAAACTCGTGTTCAGTTTCTTGCTGAACATGGCCATTTATCTGAACGCTAATCTCATTCAGCCTGAGCAATGGAATTTCGTACTACGCGCCGCAGCTGGCACCAAAGTGGTACGTCTTTACCTACTCTTATTTAACCAGCAGGGCTAACATAAACTACCGCGAATTTCTCACAAAATCAAAAGCACCCAGTGACTTGGACAGGTTCCGAGAAAAGGACAAACACGATCTCAGTATTGTTGTTTTTCCATTTGAAAAATCCCAACCAGTCGATGACATAGTTAGATGATTCATACGAAGGTAAGTACAAAGCTATATTTCCTGTTCCAAAAGATAAAGGATATTGGAGCATTAAAACTACATTTTTTAAAAACAGATCGAAACCAAATGTCACAAATTATGCGTATATGATTCCAATGTCTTTAACTTTCTCGAAATGCAGACATTTTTTGTTTTCTGTGTCTATATGATCCGTAAATGTTGTCAGAAGATACGACAGTTAATTGCAAATAAAGAGGTAACTCATTATTTAGGTACCTCCAAAAAAACCGCCGTGTGAAACCCTCACAGACCACATATGGTTGGCCGCTAACCACTTGGAAGAAACTGATGAAAACTTTAAAGGAATCGTTAATGACTGCCTCAAAAATATACCAATTACTCTGGGTTCCTTCAGTGTGGTATGTATGATTGCTAACTACGATTAGAAATTTGCTCTCGCGACGATGTTTCCTGAAAGGGCTCTCGAATTCCATATTTATTAGGCTCATCCCAGCAACCTATCCAATATTTATTTATTTTCGCTCCGCTGATCTCAGAATAAAGTAGGTATTACGTAGTTACTTATAATGTAGTTCCATCCTACTACTGAGGATATTAAGCAATGTATAGAAAATAACAACGGTTTCTAGACAATTTCTAGGTTCTAGTATATTTCCTTTAATATGAAATTATTTTTATTCTTAGAATATACACATTGACAAGTCGAATAAACAAAAACCTGATATCAACTGGAATGAGAAACTTACAAATTTTGAAAAACTGATGTTTGTGAAATGTTTGAGAGAAGAGAAGCTCGTATTTGCTGTGGCGCAGTACGTCGCCATTACCTTAGGTAAAGTGTTTATAGAGAGTCCAACTGTGCAGCTCAACACTTTGTAAGTACTTTCTAATTTATTTGATTTCTTTCGCATTTCTAGAATTCTGTTTCATTATTTCTTTCTCGATATTCGCCAGTAGCATTATTTTATTCTCAAATGAAATAAAATACACAATTGAATACATCCATCAATAAACATTTATTAATTTTAAACCTTATTACATAATAAAAACTTAAACAACATTTAGTACCACAAGCTTGACAGAATAACATTTAGATAAGAGGAATACGCAGTAACACATACTAATACATTCACAACCATGACACATAGACAAAGCATTGTTCCATGGCTGCTAGGCTGCGTCCAAATACTCGGATACGCGGCGTTTATTCTTGATATTGATCTTCCTTCATATTTGGATGCACCATTTCATTTAACATTAAAGTAGTTATTTATTTTTAACATTTTTTCTTAACACATCAATTTAAATTAATCAATTCAATTACATTCACTTAGCAATTCTTACAGTTCTATTGTTTGAATTGTTTTCAAATATTTACATGAATAGGTATAGCAATAATTTTATTCGATACATAGTTTGTGGCAAAAATGTTGCGAAAAGTCGAAGAATACCAAAAGCTGAAGAATACTAATTATTCCATCAGATCTTTTGCAATCGACGAAACCCTGTTACCGCATCATTTAAGACAATAAGGAATTAATTTGATTTAATTTAAGTTACCACATTGGGGTCCCATGCATATTTCGTATTCTTTTCGCCGAGTTTGTTCAGAGCTTTCATATCTTCCTCGGAAATCTTGAAGTTCAGATTTATATTTTCTTTAATGCGATTGGCATCAGTAGACTTGGGAATGACAGCAATATCTTGCTGCAGTGCCCACACCAACAGCACTTGAGCACAAGTTGCGTTGTGCTTTTTGGCAATCTTCTTGACGACTGGCTCTTCCATAAGAGAGGAATTAGAAGACGACTGTCCTCCGAATGAGCAGTATGCTTGGAGCACGATATCATTTTCTTTGCATAACTTCAGCAATTCTGGTTGATAGTAGTAAGGATGCCACTCGACCTGTAAATCAAATGCATAAATGAATCATTATAGTAATATTACTTATGAATAAATTAACTAAGGAAATATGTCCTTATTTACAGTTAATTTATTCATGGTGACTATTGGTGACCCAATAAGTAGGTTATTAATAAATCTGTTGTATGGTACCTGATTCACAACTGGTACCAGACTGTGATTGGTGAATATTTCATTTAAATGGCGGGTGGTAAAGTTGGACACCCCAATGGCTCGCACTAAGCCAGCATCATACAGCTCTTCCATATTAGCCCAGGTGGCTGCACGCAACTCTTTGTTCTTCTCATCCTTTGCATGAAAGCGTGAAGTTCCCGGGAAATGAATCAGATACATGTCCACACAATCAACGCCCAAATTATCCAAAGATTTTGCATAGGCTCTTTCAATTAATTCCTTGTTACCGTGATCTGATGGTGCTACAACAATATAATTTTTTTATCAATAACATATAAGTAATGTAAAATAGTAATAAAAAAAATAAAGCAACTTACACAACTTTGTTGTTATGAAAATATCTTCTCGATCCAAACCATATTTTGGCAAGTACATTTGAAATGCTTTTTTCAAATGACTTTCATTGCCATACACAGCAGCAGTATCTAAAAACATAGTACATTACTTTGTTTAATTTAAATTATGAAACAAAATGTTTCCTAATTCATATAAAAATGTTATAAGCTTTTAAGTTTAAACCGACAATTTGCTTTACATACCAAACATTCTATAGCCTGCATTTAATGCGGCATCTACAACTTTGAATACATCTGCTTCATGCCGAATTCGATAAGTGCCCACTGGAATATAAAGACTTGATTATTTTTTATAAAAAAAAGTTTTGATGCTAGTTTCAGCCAAAATAGGAAGCCCAAACGTAGTTATAAGTATAAAACGTCGGAAATATCTGCGGACCTCGCTGGAATGCGCTTTCCCCCGTTTTCGCCCATCCAGTACCGTGACAAGTACGTACGAGTTGCATGACGTCATCAAGCCACGTCCGCAGATATTTCCGACGTGTTATAATCACTTTCTTTTTACTAGGTTTTTAATGTATAAAAGAGAACAACTTACTGCCAATGGCTGGCATCTGGACCCCATTATTAAGTGTAAATTGAACACTTGAATAATCTATAGCTTCCGCTATACTACTTTTACTACAACAGCTTTCAGCTTGTTCTTTCTCCATTGCTTTGCGTTCAGCCTTTCTCCAGAAATTCCTGTGCCTAGGAATGCTGGCGGCTTTCAGGGCCCTCTTCACTCCAAAATCCTAAATTACAATTAAAATTTTACTTTTTCACTGATTAAAAAGATTGCAATCATTAAATACATGCATTATGTTGAGCTGACCTGACACACTTACCTCGTAGGAGGCAGTATTGATTATGCAACAGGTTTATAACTGATTTAGGTTTGCTACTCTATAATTCTATTCTATTAGGTATTCTGAAATTAAACAAAACTCTTTAACATTCACTATTTAATTAAACTGTAAGCACCTTTCACAATTAAATGTAAAATAGTGGAATCTAGGACAAGGAAGTAGAAGTAGAACAAATTCGACATAGGTACCTATATGTAGGTAGGTAGGGTGGAACCTACATTTACAAAATCAATACTGAGTCTCTAGATAGGTGGTCTAAAATGAAATGATGAATGCACTATGAAATTAGTTCCGGAACAAGTGCAATAAAAGACTAAGGAAGGAAAGAATGCAAAATCTACCGTAATGAAATACACAAGGGACACTTACCTATTATTGTACAATATTTAGGTTCCTGTTACTTGCATTGTTTAATTTATTCAATAACTTTAAAATAAAATCATCCACTACAACTTCGGGATGTCAAATGAGTGAGCCAGAAACACGCACGCACGCCACGCACGAGTGAGTGAGCTTTGATTTGACAACACCAAACAAATCGAGCTTTTCCTCAAGATGACGTCTCTATTTCGTCGGTCTGGCTACAATATTTTTAAGCCAGCCTATAATTACATGTTTCTGTGATATTTTTTATTTAATATATCCAATTACAAGCTTCGAATGAGTATTGAGTACATAATTAAAAAATGTTATTTATTTTTCGGTACTCTTATTCAGCAACTAGAGATGGGAATTGTAAACCACCTAGCACAATCGCTCGACTGTTAGTTAGTGATGTTAAATTATATCTAACTAGGTACCTACCTATCTTAAGCCAATAGCTGTGCCAATATTAAGTATGAAAAAGTTTTGTTCATAGCAGAGGCACTGTATGATTCTTTTTTACAGATACGCAGACACTTCATCCACTATACCTCTGGTATTTGTGCTCAGTACTGGTTCAGATCCATTCGCCGCTTTCCTCAAGTTTGCCACTGAAATGGGCATGAGAGAGCGTATCCATTCAATATCACTAGGCCAAGGACAGGGGCCCGTGGCGGAAAAAATGATACACAATGCGAAACCTAAAGGAGATTGGGTATTCTTACAAGTATGTTTCAAAAGACTTCGTTTGTAGGTTTTCCAGCGCTAATACCTATTATATATATACAATCCACACCGTATCCGGTGACGGCGACTCCTACAGTGTTAAGGGTCAGCGCAGACAGAACGGAGCGCAGCGGAGAGGATTTTATTACCGCACTTGAAAATAAACCTTAAAATTTTTACAATTAAGTGCATAAATGCTCGAACCTGACAAAAAATGCTCGCGCGTCCTCGAGGATGCGCGGGGATGCCGGTTCGAGCATTTATGCACTTAATTGTAAAAATTTTAAGGTTTATTTTCAAGTGCGGTAATAAAATCCTCTCCGCTGCGCTCCGTTCTGTCTGCGCTGACCCTAATCCGGGTTGGTAGGGTGGCGCGCTCTACTGTGACTCGCAAAACCAAACTTTGACTTAAAGGTTCGGTCGCACGAGCCACAATAGAGTTGGCCAGCGGAATTGTAGGTGTAGGTATACGAGCGCTTTGGTTGAGTCTTCCGTACTTGGCGCTTCACGTAATTATTAGCGCTAGTGTGACAGACTAGGTAGTTTGTTTGCATCCATTCTAGCCTTTGCCCAGATGTGAGTTAGTGGTCAGGGTAAATTAGCGCTAAGATTTAAATGTGACCACATTGTTGACATGACATAAAGAGTGTTTTAACTAATTAGTTAGATGCTTACCTACATAGTAAACAACCGAATTATCTCGATATAAGATGCATCCGAATGGTTTATTTACATACATACTTGCATGATTGTTTTTATTTTAGAACTGCCATCTAGCAGCATCTTGGATGCTTACTCTAGAGTATCTTGTGGTAAACCTGGGATCGGAACATCCTCCCGACGCGTCATTTAGACTCTACTTAAGCTCGATGCCTACACCAAAGTTCCCGGTACCCGTCCTTCAAAATTCTGTTAAAGTTACTAATGAACCGCCCAAGGGGCTGAAAGCAAATGTAAAACGAGCTCTCATTGAAATGGACGATGATTTCTTTGAAGAACACGGTACGTACCGATTATGCGTTAAAAACTATTTGAAACTATGAAAATTGATTTAAATATTTAAATAAAAACTATGGATTGGATTTGGATTAAAAAAAACTTGTAGCTTATTATATTACTACTGTCAACAGTTTTGGGACAGGACTGGCGCACTATGCTGTTTGGAATATGCATGTTCCACGCGATCATCCAAGAGCGCAAGAAGTTCGGTCCCCTTGGATGGAACATCACGTATGAGTTTAATAACAGCGACCGCGAATGTGCCATGCTCAACTTGAAAATGTTCTGTGAAGAGGGACGCATACCGTGGGATGCCCTGGAGTACATTACCAGTTAGTTTTCACTTAGGAATTTTTAACTAGGTACTAAGGCCCACTTGCGCAGCCAAATAAACCCGGGGTTAGCTGCTAACACAGGATAAAATAAATAATTTGTACTGATTTATCTTGATTTAACCCTGTGTTATCAGCTAACTCCGGGTTTATTGCGTAAACTCTGGACTGCGCAAGCGGGCCAGTTACTACACCTATCCCTCTCGATTGTTATACCCTGATCTACCCATCGTAATTACTAAAGCTATCGTTAAGGTACGTACATAGTACATAAGATAAGTACCTACGTAACAGTTTGTTACTTCCACAGGTCAAATTACTTATGGTGGTAGAGTTACTGATATGTGGGATCAGCGCTGCCTCACCACTATCCTCACATTATTCTTTTCGCCGCCGACTTTAGAAGAGAATTATAAATATTCATCCTCGGGAATTTACTATTGTCCTAGGCATCCTAGTATAGAAGCATATCGCGAGTATGTAGACTCCTTACCTGTCATAGAAGATCCCGAAGTATTCGGCATGCATGACAATGCAAACATTGCCTTTGAGGTGGGGTTAATTTTGTTTGGTACTTATATTAAATGAATTTGTATTTTTTTAATAATATATTTGATTATATTACAGAACAAGGAAACAAACGCATTAATAAATACAATAGTTGACGTACAGCCGAGAGCAGGAGGTGGCGCTGCCGGTGACACGCCGGACCAAATAGTGTGGCGCATTTGTGACCAGACACGTAACATGGTTCCGCACAAAATCGACAGAACTCAAATTAATCCTGAATTACTAGTACAAGATGACATGGGGCAATTGAACTCTTTAACAACAGTATTAATTCACGAGACAGACCGTTTCAACACTCTTCTTGGCATAATACATTCATCTCTTAATGAATTACAAAAGGCTATCAAGGTATAAAATGTGCAACTTGTTTTACTTAGTTTATGTCTAATTTGTACCTAATACTTATTAGTGTTTATCTCATCTTTTCACGTATTTATAGGGTATCGTGGTCATGTCTGAAGCTTTTGAAGAAGTTTTTACTGCTTTCATAAACAACAAAGTACCGGCTATGTGGCACAAAAAGGGTTATAATTCTTTAAAATCGCTCGGTAGCTGGATACGCGATCTAGTCCTCAGAGTGGACTTTATCGAGGTATGTAAAAAATAATAATCGAGGATAACATGTTTACTGATTTTGGCCAAAGCTGAAGTTCAATTAGGTGTAGTGTAGGTACTCCATTCCATGTGTCAATCTTCTTAAGTTCCCATATATGTATTCGTTCGGCAAGCGCTTGCAAAAGAGATGAACGTATCTCTTTTCCTTCTTTACAAACCGATGGTGAGACACTGTACCCGACTGACGACTGTTTCCTCCTTAACATTTATTTATTTTTCACTTAGAAATGGCTGTTAGAGGGAGGTCAACCAAGCAGTTGGGTTTCGGGATTATTTTTCCCGCAAGGACTTCTGACGGGCGCTTTACAGTCATTTGCACGTCTCTATCGCGTGCCGATCGACGCGCTCCTGTTCGATTTCGAACCTATACCCTTCATCCTCCTGCAAGAAGAAGTCTACAAATATAATAAAAAAAAAGAAAAAGCTAAAGTAAGTATGCCTAGTAAATAAAGTAGATATATATCAATTGATATTGATCTTTATCTACTTCATTTACTATTTATATTTAGCCCATATCTAAAAGTCCTCGGTAAAATGATTTTTACCGAGGACTTTTAGATATGGGCTAATTGAACTAATTTTGAAACCAAATGAAGTATTCAATGTGTCGCAATTTATCACTCTGTCAGTACATAATGACAAAATGTGCGGTGAAAAGATGCCCTACTTCGCCAGCAATATTGTATGGTGTGAAGAGTTTATCCTCAATAATAAATCATTGAGATTGGAAATAGTTTAAATTGATTTTAAATTTCTATGCACTAGGAAGATGAAGTGATTGAGAATATCTACGGGTCCCTGGTTAAGCCGACCGACGGCGTGAATATCCACGGCCTTTTTATCGATGCAGGCCGCTGGGACATGAACACAAACAAGCTTGTAGATGCATTACCAGGTATCTTACAACTTATATAATAAGAAAACAACTTTATGAAAAACTAAGTTTGATCAGGTAAATATTTGATTGAAAATATAAATCCAATCGAATAAGAATACATATTAATTTTAGTTAATTTCCCGCAGCTCAAATGAATCCTCCGCTGCCAGTGTACTGGTTTAAGCCGGTCCTTGAACTCCCCAAGCCAGACCCTCGTTATCCCGCTCCTTTGTACAAAACTTCGGAACGTGCAGGTAGGTACCTACAGTTGCTGCGCGTGTTTTACGTAGATTTGAAAAAGAGCTAATGAAGATAATTCGCAATTTGACCAGGTGTGTTATCCACAACGGGCCACAGCACCAACTTCGTGCTGCCAGTGCTAGTGAATACAGACAAACCATCCAGCTTTTGGATCATTCGGGGCACGGCGCTGCTGACGCAGATAACAGACTAGATATGAACTGCATCAGTTTATTTTTAATCAGTATTACTACTTAATTAAATTAGTTTAATTCTGATATCCTATTTTTTATTTATAATAATGATTGTGTGTGCATAGGGTTATGGTTATACCTGGTTATGCATATACTCAAAGAGCCAAGAAGTATTTCGTATGCAGTCAAAATTCCAGTCACTTATGCTTAATATTGAGCTCAGTTTCAGTTCGCCGTGGTTGTATATAAATGGAAATAAGTTATTGAATGAGGCGCAGACACTTTGCTAATAGAGAAGCAACTTATTTTCTAGGACCAAATGCACAGTGCACACTGTAGCTACGGTCTGAAAATAGCATTAAGCATATCAATGATTAATTCAGCGAGTGGCGCGGTATGACCTTTAAAAACGAGCGAGGTTCATTTCACCTCTCTCTACATAGGTAATTGAATACCAACACTGAGAACGCTAGCTAGGACTTTCATATGAAAGGAAGATCGTCCGAACCATTCGCTCGTCGGTGGTTGTGTAAACAGACTTACAATAACACTAAAACCGACTTCTAATGTATAGGTATAGGTGTATCCAAGCCGCAGTAGTTTGATGTAGTTAGTAACAACGCGATATAAAATTCAGTTCTTTACTTTTGCCTTATTTTATTTTTTGTTATATTAGGAATGTAACTGCGGCAAAAATGCACAATACAATAACGCATAAAGCTCATTTTAGATAAATTTTAGTATAGCCAGCCTAAATTATATTCGCAATGCTAAATGGGCTTCAAATTTAACGCAGAATTTCGCACACGGCTTTTTATTTCAAGGTTGTATATGTATACATTCGCTTTGCAATTGGTTCGGATGAAAAGATACCTATATTTATTCAGCTTATATTTTGAGAAAGTAGGATGTCAAGAAATTAAATACCAATAATGTTATTTGAAACTGATTTATTTTAACGTATCTCGAACAATATCAGAAAACAAAAGTTACGACGTTATATGAAAAGAAAATAGTCAAAAATATGTGAGCTCTGTGTGGAGGCGACTGAGGTCGTTCATGTTGACCGTTCCAAACACTAAACTATAGAGAGTAGGTTGCGCGGCGCAACCTGCGCCCGCCCTCTGCGCCGCGCTGCCGCTACCATCGGCTTACAAAAATTTATCGATTTATAAACAGCGTGCACTTAATTAAACTTTGCTCCACACAGACCTATAACCAGGATATAATTATTGCTATGATTACGTGTGAAAGTGAATGAATATCACAGTACTTACTTCTGTTAATTTATTGTAGGTACATATATTACACAAATTGGTGTCCTATTCTTGCGGTTTATTTAAATTTACACTAGTCCTATAATATTAAAAAAATAAAAAGACCTAGACCGGAGTTGTTTTACCTAACTAACGATTCGCTATGTAAAGTAGATTAAATAAAACAGGTCTTCCCCTCTGGCGTCGTATTTATAGTGTTCTCTTCAAATCACAATCAAGCAAACATTGTGATTAAGATTGTTTAAGCTTATATGATTTTTCAATGAAAATCAACTAATATTACTACAAGAATTTTTGTTGCTATAATAATTATTACAAAATACCTGGTTCTTTACAAAGTTTATACATCGATTGGTCAAAAATGATCATAGCGAAACAAGTTGTCCCTGTCCTACAAGAATGAATGAGCAATAAGAGCAACAAATGATTCATTAAACTGACCACGGGTTCGTAATTCAGGTGAGCCTAATGTAACATTTTGTGAAAACAATAGTTTTCTTCAATAAACGTATTTAAAAATGTTACCCTTAAATCTGTCCGACAGTTAATTAAATGAAGACAACGGAGCACTAATAAACTATGAATGTACCTTTCGCATTTGAAATTCAGATTCAAATACAAAATGTGCGACGTGAACAATCAATAAGTTCGGAAAATGCAACATTAGAATATAAGAAATTAGAACGCCGAGTCATACACATAATTATGTTCAAAATTGTCTTTCCTGTTCCAAATGATTAAGGACATTGGAGCATCTAATCCTCAAAATGTTTATGCAGGCCAAAACTACATCGGGCACAGATTATGTGGATATAAACTAAATTCAGAAATTCGCATCCAATGTCCTTAACTTTCAGGAACAGGAGAGACATTTTTTGTTTTCTGTGTCTGTATGACCCCGCCATAATATACAGAATGCTTCTCGGTATAAACTACAATGGTATTGGACACATTTGCTCATACACTTCATTAACAAATAAATTACTTGACATGCCTATAACATATTAATCATTTTACGCAGTAAAAGGTGGGCGAAACTATACAGATAATTAAAACACAATCTAGTAGGCAGCAGTAAGATAGATCAGCCAATCCTTAATCTCTTGAATCCTAATATGTAAAAAGTAGAACAAGTAACAAATTCACATGATTAAACTTTTCATTAATTAAGTCAGTATCATAAAATTAGTTTGCTAACTGCTGGAGGAGTTCTGTGCCCAAAGCTGCTGCGTACTTTAAATATTTTTTTAACAAGACTTGTTTCGTATTAGCTCATTTTTATTTGGTAATATGAAATTATTATAATTGTTTTACATTTATTAATATAGAATCGGGTACTCACTTGGACTAATTTCGTATTATAACCAATTTCACACATTAATTATTATTTCATTCTAAAAACAAAGACGAAATTGCATTAATTAAAGAATTCATTATTTCCGTTAATCACTATTACAATTCAACACATATTTTCTAATGAATCGCCCCGGTGCGCAGTGGATATACGAAATCCGATATATCCGAGCAGTTTCAGTGCAATCCTGTTCAACTACCCAATTCAAGTAGACCAATTCATCTGGCAAATGTTGCTTACAATTTAACATCAAATCACACAACACAGCAGTAACCTTTCGATCTAAATTACATAGAAAAAGAACGGAATGAACAATGTATAGCATTGATGGGTGAAATATCCCTCGCGAGGGTGGGAAATGCAGCTCAGAGGCGGCACGGGGTGGGGGGCGGCAGCGGCGGCGGCCTCACCCCCGCCACTTGTCCTAGTCCTCGGACATAAACGAGTTCTGCGACTTGAGCTCCTCCAGCCGCGAAATTTGCTGTCGCAGGTACATTATTCTGTTGAAGTAAATACAACAGTTTTTACAATGTACTAGCGACACATACCGACTTTTCACCGGAAGATATAAAAAATAAAGAATTACAGGTACACTAAAATCCTGTTTTCGTATTATTTGACTAAAAACGAAATTTGTAAATAAAAAAAAACTAAAATAAAATGGTATACAAATAAACACAAATAAAATGGCTTACTTCTGTTCCTGTAGTGTGGCCTGTATCTCAGTGTGTCGCACAAGCGAGCGCGAGCACTTCAGCTCCGCAGACACCCTCGTGCACTGCAAGCAACCCAACTGATACGCCTCCTCAGTA
The DNA here is from genome assembly GCA_947563765.1 of Anarsia innoxiella. NCBI lineage: Eukaryota > Metazoa > Arthropoda > Insecta > Lepidoptera > Gelechiidae > Anarsia > Anarsia innoxiella. Next base: position 6,635,825 of record OX387390.1, on the reverse strand, counting down.
AATTTGTTAGCCTGGAATACAATCAACAAATTCATTTTATTTTGTGGACACCTAGGATTCAGTTGTAAGTGTATGTTTCGGCATGCGGCTGTAGCGGTATACAAAATTGTGCCTCCAACTGGTTCGCTTATCAAAATATGGTTTCGTCGGCGACGTACATTGCTCGCGGTTACCGCACGTGGTCTTAGCATTAGAAAGGCACTAACCTGTTTCTCGAGAATGTCAGCTGGCCAGCCGGAGACGTGAGCAGTCAAGTCCGTCCGCACGTAGTTGACCAGCGACGGCGTCAGCATCGGCGGCGCGTGGTGCAGCGCTCCGCCTACTACCGACGAATAACTACCCAGGCACTCCACTTGGAACGTAATGAATAGACATATTACCTTACTTACTTAAATGCATACCTTTACGAGTAGGCACTAATAGTCTATCTATAGTGTACAGTCGTAAGTTTTGTCTTCGAATTTGAGTAGCTCGACTTGAAGAATGTGAAAGGAGTTACATTTATCAATGTCTAATTGGTTCAATTATAGAATAAACTTACTTTTTCTCGGTAAAGCGGTGTCGAGATGCAGCGGCGGTGCGTGCGGGTCCGTGTTTTCAGAGTGCGTGGGCGTGGGTGGACCGGCATCGCGGTGCGGCGTGTCGTTGCCGCTGCCGGCACCGGCGTCGGCCGCGGGTGATGCGCCGCCGTTGTTGGCGAGCGCTGGAGCCGGCGCCACGGGGCCGCACGCCGTGCTCGGCACCGTCACCGTCGGCGTCGCTACGATGCGGGGCAGGGCCGCCGCCAACAATGAACCACTCTGCATACAACAATATAATCATGGGATGCATAGTACGACGAATGGTGTTTGCCCTGATGGAAGTAGAAAGCCATACATACCGTTTGGTTAGAATTATCCAGAACAACCACTGGAGGAACCATATTAGATTCTGTGTTATTGCGTGATGTTGAATTTGTTTCCCTAGCTCCATACGAATTTTCTGAAAGGGGTGTACTCCTATCCGGAGATATATCCATATCTTGAAGTGACTGACCATCTGCATTTAAAAAAAAACATTTACTAAATTACAGAGTAAACATAACACCTCATAAAATAGATAATTATGATTACTAACATTACAAAATAGCTTATTACTGTCATGGCACACTTTGAAGTTATTACTTAGGTATCATTATATTGTTTAATTTAAATATGTTATTCATACCTTTTCCTTCATGACCACCAGCTGAATGTTTTGGTCGCGGTCGATCATGACCATCTTCTTCTCTGCCGCTATTCCAATACCGGTCTGCCGAACTATTAGTTCTTTTACTGAGTTTTTCCAATTCTCTTCTTCCTGACCGAGAACTCGATCTTTTATCACGATCTATGTAAAAATATCATACGCGTATACATTTATTCTATACGCGCTGCAAACACAATATTATCGATTTTATGGGCTAAACAGACGGCGGAAAACGGATCGGAATAGCGTAGACTCCACCGACATGAGCAATGCTCTTAAATATAAGAAAGCTTCTGTTAAGTTCCTAAAGTTTAAGTGTAGTGTATTCTTACTACAAGTTTTATGCAGTCTTCTCTTTTAAGTATTAGACATAAATTCATAATCGTATTAGAGTATATTTATATACGGGTTGGTATGCTCTAACTAACTCTAACAAGAATTGATTTGAATAAATATGCTGCTAGCTAGATGGGTGTTGAGTAGTGTCAGTAGGCAGAGAAAAGATGGGCATAATAGGTTGATTGCCGTTAGAACGGCGGTTGTGGCGAATGGATGTAGATATAGTAAAACGGCCTCCAGTAAAATGTAACATAGGTACAGTAAAACGCCCTACTAAACTTAGAAGTAAATTGTAGATTAAGATAAATAGATAAACCACCACCGCTACCCAAATCCATAGATCCACTCTGGTTTAGAACCCGGTAACCAGCTACTAGCAGTTTTAGAAGGCTAGCCTGGGTTTACTTAGCTTCTTATTCTACAATCTGGGTTGTAGTACTTTTGGTTAAATCTCGATGATTTGAAACCCGTAAAGCTATCTTCCTAAAAATTACAAAGAGCATCAAACCTAATTGGTATAGTAAAAAAAAGGGTATCACTTAGGCTACACATCCCCTTTTCGAGCTAGTATGGAAAAAAAAAGTTGGCGGCCACTGATGAAACTTACGTCAATCGATAGAGAAAAATATTATGAAACGATAGTATTTTGAATAATTGCCAAAAGTGATATACTTTCGGAGATATAGGACTTTGAAAATGAAAAAAATCACCACCTTCTTGCACTAAGGCACTAAGGTTTGTGTACATTGACGATAGTATACCGAAATCCAAATTGTAGTACCAGAAGGTTATCCTTCTAAAGATGCCCAGATAAATAAACTGCCTATTGAAAAAACTGCGTAAACCTTGTTATCGCCCTGTACATCAAAATGTTACTGCACGCAAAAGTGATAAAAATAGTCTTCTTAGTTCGGAAGTTGATACTTTCTCTTTTCGAAAGATTCTGGACAGTTTAGAAGAAATAGAAGACAATATCTTGAGTCTAATGAAACTATATCTCGGAAAGTATATCACTTTTGACAATTATTCAAAATAATATCGTTTTATAATATTTTTCTCTATCGATTGACGTAAGTTTCATGAGTGGCCGCCAACTTTTTTTTTCCATACTAACTCGAATAGGGGATGTTTAGCCTAATTGATAACCTTTTTTTACTATACCAGACTCCATACAAATATGTTCCATGCCATTTGCTCTGACTATTGGAACTCATTGACACAATATTGGGGTTCCCAAGTAAGGTTTGTGTACATTGACGATAGTATACCGAAATCCAAATTGTAGTACCAGAAGGTTATCCTTCTAAAGATGCCCAGATAAATAAACTGCCTATTGAAAAAACTGCGTAAACCTTGTTATCGCCCTGTACATCAAAATGTTACTGCACGCAAAAGTGATAAAAATAGTCTTCTTAGTTCGGAAGTTGATACTTTCTCTTTTCGAAAGATTCTGGACAGTTTAGAAGAAATAGAAGACAATATCTTGAGTCTAATGAAACTCGTACATAGTGTGTTTCAGAAAAAATTACATCATCTCTATTGACGTGTGTGCTAAAATAATCCATATTCCATATAATCGAGAATGTATTTAATGGCATCAGTAATTCGTATTTCGAGATAACAATATTTCGAATTTCTATGTTTCAATCAAGAGGGTTAGACATGAGACATTTTGCTCTACTTACAGATTCAGATCTAAACAGTAACTAGTAACTAGTACAGTAAGTAGGAGACTAACACTGTTTGTTTTTATTTATGTAATCATCACATAAAGTAAACTATGCAACGGAAATTAATAGCAATTATTTCTCTTTCATAAATTGACAATATGTGCACACAGTTTACTGAAAAGAGATGGTGAATGTTCTTTCTTAGCTCTTTTATTTTCAGAAAATTTGATACAGTAGCTCAAAGCTATAAGGCAAAAATAATCAGTATGTGCATAATCAACATTCAAAAGTTTATTTAGTAGGTCACAAAATATTCTATACCTTTTATTCATTTCTTTTATTTTGCCATTTTCCCCAGTGACAGATCATACAACAATGTTCTAATTGTGTTCCATATTATAAATAAAAAAAATGCATATTGATTGAATTCTTTTTGGTTTTTCTTAACAAGGCAAGTTAAACTTCAGAACAGCAAAAGTAATTACTTCAATTAAATAAATTATTTTAATCATGTATAAACATTTCTAATATAAACAGGATCTTTATATGTATTTTTAAATCAAATAAGTTGCCTAGTGAAACATCTGAAAATAATAGAGCTAAAATCTATATTCTTTTTAATCCAAGTGTACCTAAACATGGAATGTTTTTAAATTTGTATTAAAGTTGTGTATAAAACTTACTGCTTCTCGATGAATATGTAGAATCTTTGGATGATGTCCTTCTTGAATCCCACTCTCTCGGCTTCTCCCACTGGGACACTTCACTGATACAGTTATAATAATACTTCTTCCCAGATGAACTAATGTGTTCTGACCATTCACTGCCAGATTGTGTGCTTGCTGAGGGGGCACTTCTCTTGTCATATTTACTACTCCTACTAACACTAATGTTCATGCCACTAGTCCTACTCTTTTTTTCAGAATCAGTTCGTTCATGATTACTTCTCTCTCTTTCACTATCTTTGCTACGTTTTTCCTTTGGCGATCTGACACCATCTGAAACTTACATAAATGCTTGTGAATATTTTTACAAACAATTTTTTTTATCAAGTTTGTAATTAAAATAAGCATTATGTTTATTTACAACTGTTTTTTACATTTGCAATTGCTATTATTTTTTATAGCAATAAAATCAGAGATAAGTCTTACCTGTGTACTTATTTCTAGAGGATTTGTAGTCTCTATCTCTCTCCTTTTCAGAGCCTTTTGGCAGGTAAGAATTTCTGGATGTTGCATATCCTCTCTCATCAACAACATGGCTGTAGTGGTGGTGTCCGTGGCCCGAGTGGCTCGTGTGTAAGGCGTGACTGTGTGATGACACGTTGCCATTGGGGGATCTGAGCGGTGTGTACCGGTTGTCTGAAGAAACATACTCACTGGCAGCCCGCCTCTCACTCTTGGAATTGGTGTATTTCTGAATAACAGATATTTGCACAACATTTTGGTAAGTGTTAATTCAAATATGTAATACATTTCAATATAAACTTCTACATTTAATATGTAAACTGGCAAGAGTGACAATTTGTATTTACAGATGAAATTGTAAACAACCTATTTGCGAAAATTGCTTTCATTGTTATAGATAAGGTATTAATACAAATTGTATCACAGTAATTAGATTACTGGGTATGGCATCAACAACCCTATTTCCTTTTCAGTGAACCTTTCAACTTAAGTTGGTATCGTCGATTAAATGAGCATGTCGAAAACAGGAAAAGCATAGTCAAGAACGGTTATTACGTCGAGAGAAGTACCTACATAATTCAAGCCATAGTAAGTAAGCCATATTCTGAGAACTAGATATATACTGCTCTCGGTGTATAAAAAGTGACTTCAAACGCTTACCTGATACGGATGGGTTTGGTGCTTCTCAAAGTACCTGAAAGCAGACAAAAGCGATTATTGCCGTCTCCTAAATTACACCAAAACTAGCCTATCAGTCGGCGACCGCCATCTAAAGATTACTTATGCCGAAGCATCTGAAATCATAGCATACCCATCGCTTATTCGCTGAGGTTTCCTTGCATGCATTACCATCAATGCAAATGTACGATTTATTGCGGCCTCAGTAATAAAATGCAAAAAGAAACCACTGTCATGAAAACAGTTTTACAAGAGGCCGTGATATATCTTGATGGACGCCATGTCACATTCAAGACACTGTAGTGAAGAAAGAGTCAATAGAGGTGGAAAGAGATAGAACTATCGTGAATGCCTATTTGTTATTTGTCTTTGGCCACCAGTGGGTCTACCATATAGTTTGGAACTCGATTCGGAGTCATTAGGCGAAATTTAATCGGAACTTCATAAACACACCAAAAATCATTCGGAAATCGAATGAAGCATCGCTTTTTTTGTTGTCCTTTGGGCCAAATTAGGTCATATTATATTTTTTTATTTCAAAATCATCAAGACTCGATTTCACGATTCAAGTTGCATAGTTTGTAGGCAGCCTTAATTGCTTCAGAATCATAGAGTATAGATGAGGTGACTCAAATCGATGTTGTCGACCAAAAGAAGCACATCACTATCTATTCTATTGAATCCAGTCCGGTCTCGTCCGGTGATGAATGAGTGAGTGAGTTGCAGGCAGGAAGGCAGAGAAAGAAAGAGAGAGGAAACCTCGGAGGATCCACGATCCACGGAGAGCTCAATTTTTATAACCTCAAAATTCTACTTTCATTTCAATTGATTGAAGTTGACTAAAATGTCGAAACCTGTGGATCTGGAATTGAAGAAAGCGTTTATAGATCTCCAAGTTAAAATGGTTGCTACAAGTAGAAAAATCCAAGCTATAGATTCGAGAATCGGTGTCCTGCAACGGGTGTTGCAACATGTAGATATTACTCAGCGTGAAATTAGTACTCTGCAGCCTGGGACGAAAACTTATGAATCCATCGGCAGAATGTTTCTTCTCACTGATTTAGAAGAAGTGAAATCCAACCTAAAGAATAGAGAAGCGCAATTAACATCTCGTACGACGGAGCTGGAGAACAACAAACAGTATCTTGAGAAGAACTTGAAAGAGAGCAAAGACAACATCAGAGAAATGGTGCAGCAGCGGAAAGATCAAATTGAACCTAAATCAACCTAATTTATATTTAATTTCACTTTCTTTTTTTTGGGTTTGCATTAACACAGGGCTTAATGATGATGATGAGACAATTTAGAAAGACATTCCAGTGTCCCATCCGACAGGAATAATATTATGTTAAAATACTAATGTATACCTAATTATTATTTTCGTCTTTTAACTGATTGTCTCGGGATCAATATCTTTTTGAAAAGAACATTGCAAAGGTTCAATAATGGGAGTAATTATTATTAAAGAGCCCATATGTAAGTCTAATAATTATAAAAAAAAAATAAGAAGATACCTACAAATAGTTGTTCAATAATGTTTGAAGTAAGTATATTGACTGATGTAATTTTTCCCACTTTGTAAAGGGCATAACATTAAGCCTTCAGATAATTGTACACTACTTGTCTATGTTGAAATAGGTGTTGTATCTACATTTTATCAATACATTTTGTTAATATTTTCTTTTATGTGAAACATCTCTATTACAGGGATATATTAGTTAGAGCATACCTATTTTTCCGCTAAGATACTTTTAATGATCAATTGATCAGCTAATATAAAAATGCTTGTATTATGAAAATTCTGATCTTTAGCAACCTGAAATAAATTTTTTAACCAATCTTTTCTATTATTTCTTACTTCCAGAATCCATAATAATAATTAAAATTCCATGTTAAAATTACAGTGTAAATTTCAAAAAAATATTAATATCAAAAGAGTTTCAAAATTCCATAGTAAACTAATGTTAATCAAATTATTTAATTCAATTGTCCAGTACCCACTTATGTGATTCGATGTGTACCTGTGACATACCTATACAGGGTGGCCCCTCGATTGACGTCCAAAAGGAAAATTTGGATTCCTCGTGTCGTGGGGTATCCGAATCACCCCCATGTATGTTGTGCGATTTTTTACGGTTTCCGAGTTATGACGTGTTTTCTGATTTTTTGAGATTTTTCAACCAACCACCCTAAAAAGGTTCGTAGACAAAAAAAGTACATTTTTTTATAATTTTATTTTTGCATCAGATGCTTCATGACCCGTACTTTTATGCATAAAATATTCGGCTTCGTAACTTTCATAAAAGTTGGGGAGGGAAATGTAGGTCGGAAGAGTAAAAATTTTCTCAAGGTGTAAGTAACTCATCTCTTACAGGTGCTCCAAAACCCCCAAATGTGTCAATATTGGCTCCTTTTTTGTACTTTTCGATAAGATAACACTGTCTTTAAGCCTACTGTGGCTTAGGTGATCATAAAAAATTAAAGAAAAAAAATTACTCAATTGTCCAATTCTAAAAAAAATTCCACGTTGCTCTCTTTAAAGGCTGACTCTAGCAAAAGTACCCCATTAAGTACCATTTTTTTTCAATTATTATGAAAGCTGAGAAGTCGGCGCATTTTTTAAGCTAGCTTAGAATCCATGAAGTCATCATTTTAACCTCTTAATTTAAGTTTGAAGATTTAGATTATTTTTCAGTCAATACAATTTTTACTCTTCCGACCTACATTTCCCCAACTTTTATGAAAGTTACGAAGCCGAATATTTTATGCATAAAAGTACAAGTCATGAAGCATCTAATGCAAAAATAAAATTATGAAAAAATGTTGTACTTTTTTTTCTACGAACCTTTTAGGGTGGTTGGTTGAATAATCTCAAAAAATCAGAAAACACGCCATAACTCGGAAACAGTAAAAAATCGCGGAACACATGAGGGTGATTCGGATACCCCACGATACGAGGAATCCAAATTTTCACTTATGTTTACACCATTTTATTTCTTGTTTTGATATATACCTACTGTAACTGTACTATGAACTACACATATATCAAAAAATAACAACAAAAGCATTACTTCGAAAATCTTTATTTTCTTTTTACACAAGAAGTGTTTTCAATATTTCTTACGAATTTCTTAAATCTAGATCAATGAATTTTAATGTTTAGTTAATATTATATATTTTATGCGTAATTAATTAGAAGTATAATAAAACTATAATTATAAACAAAATAGGGACATATGTACACAACAAGATCATTTAAGATTAACGTTAAATTAAAATATATTGTATAACAAATTATTTCATTAAGAGGAAATACAATCAGAATTAAAGCATACCAGCTAAAAAGCACTGAGTTGATTTACGTTACAGATAAATAATAAAATTGAAAAGTAATTTATACAGTCATATAAATAAGAATTTTGATTGATATTGCAATTGTGGCCTCTCATTATAACACAGAAGGTAAAATTGCCTGCTAAAATACTCTAGTGTAAAATAGATTTATCACTATGAATTATAATAGGTAGGTTAATTAAGCAATAATATTAAAACTAAAACTTACACAAACAGGTTTACAGAAAGGTAAATTTTAAAAAGTACACTTATAAATCTAAAATATTTTGTTCGTCATTATAATTTTATGATGATAAAATTAACTATAATTACATGGAGATAAAATATTATAAAACTAAAAATCATCACTTTAGCGAGTCATTCAATCGTATAAATCAACGATCTATACGTCAAATAAATCAGTAACATTAAAAATAATATAGCTAAATAGGAGACGCACGTAAAGTTGTCATGAATCTTCAAGTAAACAATATATCAAAATATTCGATAAGGTGCGTACAGACCATGTAACATGTTATTTAACTTGTGTTTTATAAAACGTCCACACTATGTAACCTTGTTATTCAACATTGCAACATAAAATAATACTGTACACATTAGAATAACAATGCAATATAACAATGTTATATAACCATTGTCGTTTGTCGTTCTTCAGTACAATCCACGCGATCAAAGTTATATAACATTGTTGTACATATCAATAACATGTTACTATACCATGTTTTATAACATTCAGTGTCCACATTATGTAACACATGTTATTATAACAATGTTAAATAACATGTTATGTTACATGGTCTGTACGCACCTTAATACCACAATCATAAATTACAAATATTGGTAATATTATATTTTCACAAAAATTATATTTTAAATCTACAAACAACATAAATTACAATTTTCTATAACAATTGTCACATTCAAGATAATATTATGTACGGATAAATGAGTAAAACATTCAGCTGCGCCTAGAGCCACGAAGGGCGATTGAGAGCGTCATAGGGCTGGCGCACACCCAGTCCGGCGGGGTAGCCGGGCGGGTACAGGCCCATGATCTGCGCGCCCGTCTGCCGCAGCAGCTCCTCCTGGTGCCGCTGCAGGTATTGCTGGTACAGCGGCGACGACGGGTCGGCGCCTACGAACGGATATCCACCACGCACTTGCGTATGTCCCATAAAAGGAAATGTACTCGTATGGCTCGTATTCTGATGAGCCGGTTTAGCCATTTTATCAGCGTTAGCCTCGACGTTGCTCCTTTGTTGGTGTGCTACGGCTGCTGCCATATAGTTTGCTGCCATTAGCTGATTAGCCGTACTGTTACGGAAATCTTCTATAGAAAATCCAGCATTATCTCCATATAGACCACTTCCAAGCGCCATGTTTGTTGAACTTCCGAAGCTGAAAGCACTGCCTGGCATCATACTACTCTTAACGGAAGACAGCACGTCTGTATTACAGGGAGGAGTGTGATAACTCTGTCCAACTAGCGGCATTTGTTTGGTGTCCGACGTCCTCTTTCTTTTACTTTTTGTTTTTGTTTCAACTTGACTTGTAGGGATACCCGATGAAGTCTTATAAATGCTGTTGTCTTTGCTGATTGCCGTTGCAGACTGAGAATACACGCTTACAGATGGATTAACAGAGTGAACCTCAGCTTGAAGGTTTTTATTGAACATTTGTGCCATTTGAAATGTTTTGTCGTGATACAAAGCAGAACTGCTGCTCGGAAAAGAGGATAAATACCTTTCATCATTGGTATATCTCTCTAGCATCTGCGGTATGTTCGGCAAAGTTCTCAAACTCTCTAGAGGTAGAGACGAATGTGAACTATAAGGTGTTTTATAAGGGAGAGGTGTGATAAGAGGGTGATTTTGCATCAACTTATCAGATTTTTGTGATTTTGCAACTGTGTCTATGGCCTTCGACATCATATTGCCTGTTTCGTTTATCGCAGAAGAAGCAGTTATATCGGATTTGAGCAGTCCTCTTGGATTTGGTATTCTTAATTCAGCCTGCATGTTTTGCTGTAACTCCTGCGTCCGCTGCATACTTGTCCTAGGGACATTGTAATTATTATATTGTTGTTGTATATTTTTATTATAATTTATAGCTGAGCTACTTGAAGTTGCTGTTTCTGATTTCAGCTTTTCTGTATTTGCGGCGTATGCATTAGAGTAATCTGAAGCTATCATATCCTGTTTGCGTAATTGGTTACTCATCTTCCAGTTGCCATAATTAATTGCCGTCGAAGAGGGTACAGTGTTACAAGCATATAGCTTTTTATTCGCCAGTTCTATGTCATTAAGCGAGAAATTGCTAATGGATTGTCCACTAGTCATAGATTCGTATGGATTGTGATGTGCATGAGGGTGAGCTAAACTCAAAGCGTCATGTGATCTCTCATGGCAATGAGCTGGTGGTATGTTGGGAGGAGTAACATTTGGTTTAGTCATAGCCTTTGGAAGTGCTTGAGTACTCATGCCTAGGTTAATAGCAATTGAATCAACTTCGTAACTTTTTGGTTGATGGGCGTTATTAGCAGATTTTTGGACATCCCTAGACAAGTTATAATTCGATTCATGTGTGTCACTACTATTTCTCCGTTCTGTCTCTGGATTGAAATATCCCATATTAACCATATCCACATTATCTTTCTTCACCATGCCAATGGGTTTACTCAAATCGGTGCCAGTTTCTTGTTTTACCTCATGTACCGGTTCGTTGCAAAAGGAATCCTTACTTTCTGAAACATATCTATCAGAATATTCATTAACTTTTTCACGCAAAGTATTTATTTTTGCAAACTCAGATTTTTCACTTAATGCTAATGCAATTTCATCCACGGATGGTGTCGGTAACGCTGAGTGTAATGATTGGGATATTTTAGTATAGTCATGTTTCATTTGACTAGATCCAGAAGTCTCCTTTGTCTCAGTCACCTTCTTTACTGTCATTAATTCAGGTTCATTGTAAGTCCGCTTTTTAACTGGGAATAATGTAGTTTTATTTTCTGGTAACGACTGAACAGAGGTAGTAGAGTCCGAGACTGCTGGCAATGAAGATGTTTGAGCTTGAGAGAACGACGATTGCGATTGTGGATAAGGGGAAGCCGCTGACGAGTAAGCCCCTGCATATTCCGGAAGACCTTGCTGGTAAGATTCAGAGCTTAGAGTCGCATAGTCTTCCTGTGGCCGAGCTGGTTTAATAACTGAAGCTTTATTACTTTCATAAAATGATGACTGATTTTGGCTATAAGTTGGTAAAGGACTTTTATTATGATCCACGAAATAATTTGGTGTAGAGGATCCCGTTACGTTGTTAGACGCATATACATGTTGAGAATACGGTGAATAAGGAGACTGGGGTGCCTCGCGAGGGCTGCAGCTTTTTTCCGGACTGCTTTTTATAGAAGTAGTATCTTGGTAAAATCCAGCTCGCACAGTTCCATTGATAATAGGGTATGTAATTTTCTGGAAATCGTCCATTCGTGGGGAAGCTGGAGATCGCAAAAGTGGAGAATTATGAGACATTTGATGTCTTGGAGAATCAAGATCTTGGCTGAATGAAGACCTTTCCGAAACTGAACTTCCAGTACTCGTACGTCTCTGCCTAGGAGTTGCGTTGACATTTGGACTCTCTCCACCATCAGGATTAGGTGTGTCCGGATCAGTTGGTGAATCATATTTTGCCGGATTTTTAGGACTGACAGATTTATTATCATTATTATTCGTATTTTCTGTAACCTTCTCTTCTTGATCAGTATCTTCGGCTTTCTTCTTTGACGATGGAGCCGATGGTGTTGTATTTTTCGGAGCACCAAATGCCTTAAACCAAGCACTTAGATTAGGCGTGGCTTTTTCCTGGCTTGGTTTGCCAGGAGTTATAGGATCAGTTTCAATTTCCACATCTTTCTTATCAGGGCAAACTTTGAGTTCTTCTTTTTCTGAATCAGTCTCTGCGATAACATTTTCGTTCTTCTGATCATTTTCAATCTCTACCTTCTTCGGTGTTTCTTTTTCAACCGCTGTTGCGTCTTCATCATCTATGAAGTTATGATCTTTCCCAAGAGTGAACTCAACGGTTGGTAAAACAGATCCTAGGCTTAACTTGGGGCTGGATTCTTCTCCTTTATTAACATCGCGTACTTTTGTAAGAGGACCCATAGGTGAAGGTTCTTCAGGTTTTTCAGTATTTTTGTTGCTTATGTTAGTGAGTAAATTACCCTTACTCTTGCCTGGTTGGAGTCTGTCAATAGTTCTCTGTATTTCTCTGCGTTTCAGTAATTTCGGTTCCCGCGATGACGGGCGTTTCCGAGACAGGTCTTTTCTAGAGTGCATAGATTTCTCTCCTTGGGAAAACTCATCATCTAATCTGCTATTATCATGTTCTTCAGTGGATATCGTTTGTGCGGGACTGTCACATGGTGAACTTCCTGCAGAACCTTTTGGAGCATCATCGAGCCATTTGCTTATGTCTTTAACAGCTTGCTCCAGAGCTTCTGAAGCGGATTCATTTTTAGCTTTAGTCTTCTTCTGACTTTTATTGCCAGATTTAACTTTTTGATTTTCCACACTTTCAACATCTGAGAAGTCGTTGTCATCGTTTGTGGAAGATTCTTTAGCATTAGAATCAGAATTTTTATCTATGTTGCTGTGTCTTGGGCTAAACAAGGTGTTAAACAGTGACCTATCTTTATACTTTTCATTATTGGCTTTCATTTTCAGTTTTTCAATAGTTTCCTTCAGTTTTTGATTTTTTTCTTTTTCTGGTATATTCAAGTTTTGTTTTTGCTTATCTACAGCCTTTTGTTTGTAATCGAATAATGAGTCCCAGGCATCTTTAGCAGCATGACGCCTTCTTTCCTTTATCTTATCGTACTTGTCCTTAATAAAGTCCAAATCACCAACTGATTCAGTAGTTTCAGGCGGCTCCAGTTCTGTTGGGAACGGCGATGGCGTGTGTATGGAGGGCAATGGACTAGCACTGCGACTTCTATTCGAGCTTTCTATCGACTCTTTAGAGTCACTGCGTTTTATAGTCTCTTTTTCTTCTGGCGGGTCATGATGTTTACTCTTCTTTTTCTTTTGTTTTGATTTCTTCCCAGTCTTATCTTTATTTTTACCATGCTTCTGTTTTTTGCTGTGTTTGCTTTTACCGGACTCGTCGTGCTCCGATTTACGCAACTTGTGGTTTTTGGAATGCTTACCGTGGCGATGGTGTCCTTTTCTCTTTTTCTTACCTTTGCCTTGCTTGCTTTTGTGAGATTCCTTAGATTTTTTAACTTCATCATCCGGTTTATCTTCATCTTCTTGGGGTTCTTCTTTTACCAGATCGGAAGAACTGGATTTTGGATCGCCTGCAATAATAAAATATTTCACTATACTTTTGCTGTAAGTACAAAGCAGTGAGTACAACACAATAAGCATAATCCATTCAAACTGTCCCAGTAGTTCGATACAAACAGCACTTTTGATCTCTGGAATGATGATAAAACATTGCTGGGTATATACCAAATATGAATTAAGAAAGAAAATACTTACTGCAGACATCTGAATGTGACTTGCGTTTCTTTATTTTGTGTCTGCCTGGAGATTCGCTACATTTTAACTTGTGCTTTCGAGAAGGTGTTGGCAGCTGGTATTCCACTGCAATCTCTTCATCTGATGAGGATAGTCTATGCATGTACTTTTCTGTTAAGCGGTCAAACGCAGTTTGCAAGTTGTCGACCATTGTAGTGTACTCTATAAATTAAAAAGTAATTCATATTATGACAAAACTTTTAGTTGAAGGTTTTCAATAAAAAAAAAACAATACCTCACTCAAACTCAAACTCACCGTTATCCTGGCCATTATAAAGCCGACAATTATTAACAATAAGTTTGAAATCAGCTTTAAACATAGCAAAGTCGGTATAGTAGCCGCTGTCGAGCCTTTCCTCCATTTTGCGTAGGTCCATTGGTCGCCTAATCACCGCATAATAATTGGGAGCATATTCTTCTTCAACTGGATCCATAAATGGCCACGCATCTTCATGTGCAGTCAGCTGCTCAAGCACTTTATACATATCAGTTTGAATATCTTCCTCAGTTCGGCTAAATCTGAAATTAAAACAAAAAAATATTACTTGAATTTAGAGTAAATTACTTATTTTGGTATTGTGACTTATGATATTAGGAGCTTACATTTGCGATGTCTTAAGTTTCTTCCTCGTGCTGTTAGCAGGTTCGTCATTATCTGGTATGAGTATTTGTCCGGTCGCTGACGCTAGTGAGTTATTAGTTTTTCTTCCAGTTTTTACGGGTGGTCTTGGTGGCGGTTCGCCTTTGTGAGTGCTTGACGAGTTTTTTGACCTCTTGTCCAAGCTTTTCGACCGCTTTGACACTTTTTGCGGCATCTCCACTTTTTCACTTTCTGAGCTGTCCGAAGTTTCCGATGACACAGATTTAGATCTAAAATAGTTTCAAATTGATAGCGTCACTTGTGATATTTACTCTTACTAGTACAGGGCCTCATTAATAAAACTAGTAAAAAAATGAGTCAAACGTACCTTATCAAGTTCCTCCGCTTGGCGCGGTTTTCACGAGCCAGGTCTGGCGTTTCTTTGCGTTCTTCGTCGTCTTTAGAGTCATGTGAACTCTGCTTAGACTCCTCCTCTTTCTGCTTGATTTTTTGCAGAACTCGACTGGAAGTACGCCTAGGTCTTTGTTCCAATAACCTAAAAAAAATAGATTTATTCGTCACTTAAGACATATAAAGACACGCTGCCGTTTATAGAATAACTATATAATTACAATTTTCTTAATTAACACAGGTAAACATACATATTTGAAGAACAATTTGTTCAGTATTACAAATACATTTTAACGTTATAAGATTTGAGGCTTCTGGTGGCTTAATTATAATGCGATTAATGGCTACAAACATTAATCATCACCTCTTGGAAAACTTACACAACAAGTTTAAACTACATAATTGAAAAGTTTCTTTAAAATCTGTTCAGTGGTTCTTGCATGAAAGATCGTCACATCAAGCCATTTAAGCCATAAGATATGTATTGTGGAGATATTAGATTATTTCGAGATGGTAAATCAGTAAGACTACATGAACAAAGTTGCGAGCTTTATAATAAAAAATGTTAGTTAAGTTCAAATAAAAGGAAACAGGGTAAACAAATATTTTTACATTTTGTTTTATTGGATAATGATTGAAAGACACTGCGGTCTTTGTTCCCGACACGCTCAGCACGCTTTTTTAATAAGGAGCTGAATGCATTAGTACGATAGTATAGCTAAACTTGACCATTTAGTGAAAAAATATTTTAAGGAATGGTCAAAACCTACATATTTAGTAATCCCTAAACAAGTCATTTCCTTTCACTAGCACCATAATTAATGAAAAGTTAGTTCGCTAAGCTAGCGCAGCTTCATGCAATGAATGTAACTACTTAATAAAAAACCAAAAATAATAATAATTTAACGTGTCCGGTTCTTCTTCTATTCCACCAAATTTTTTGAACAAAATTAAAAAATCAACCTAATTTTAGCTACAAAAATGTTGCAAAGATTTGTTTTAGCAAAAAGTTCAGCTATGGACAACTTCCGGTATTTTTCCCTTTTGATAGTGATTTTAATGTGTAACGTAATGTCACACACACACTTAGCTAAGCCTAAGCTCTAACTTGGTCTAACCTTTAGCTTAGCAAACTATTAATAGAATTATAAAATTATCTGAAAGAATTTGAACCCTGTTCAAATTTTAATCCTGTGTGAAAGCAAAGCTTAGCCACATTCGCAAATGCAGAGTATGGACATAGAATAAAATGCACAGATAAAATAAACTATTTAAGTTATAGCTCAATATATCTGAAGCAAGAGCTACAAAACATAATTAATTAGTTAGTATGGGCTTTTCCCAGTACCTCTTTTTACATTACTTCTACTCTTGCATGGGTATTTTATTAACTGGTAAGTATAATAACTTTCATTAAAACTGATAAAAAATATATATGTATGAAGAAATATATTAATGTAGATAATACAAAAAAGGTAAATTCAAAAAAGTGATATTAGCTTATAATATCACTTTTTAGTGCCATGTATGAATAACTCAGTTTGTTAAACAATTATTATAATTGACAGTTTTTACATTCGCAATATGCTAATACTGTAAAATAGTCAAATTAATAAAAAATATGAGATTTTTTTGTTTAATTTTTTACTAAGAATATTCTATTAAGTAAAACACTTTGAAGCTTATATTGTGGAGTAGCTTACCGTTTACGCTGCAGTCGTTCTTTTTCTAGAAATAGCCTTGGAATCTCTGGTAAGAAGTTTTGAGAGAGGGATCTATACAGCTCCTTTTCTATCTTGCTGGTGGCCTTGCTGAATTTTTCAGTCAGGTGGGTCCAATCTTCTTCAGTGAAGCATACCACTTGCCATACACGTTCTGATTCGTCGTCATCAAGCCAGTCATCCCCATAAAACCAACCCCTCTTCTTACTATCTTTTTTCTTCTTCTTGCTCTTACTTTTTGGTTTCCTTATAATGTCTTCCCGATATAATCTTGTCCCATAAAAATACCAGTATGCAGAGTCATTATCATCCCATCTAAAAAAATACAAATTTTAAAACCATTCTTGTATAGTAAAGATATCAAAATCTTTTACGAAACTGTTCATGGATATTAGACAGTGGAGATAATCTACACCAAAAACTAGATTCAATAACTTAATTAACATGTAGTCTTACCCTAATGGTTCCACTCTCAAACTCTCTGCTTCAAGATTCTTGAATAAATCAAAAACATCATCTGCATCCAAACGGAAGTCACACAATCCATACAGGATCTCAACCTTAGTCCTCAGCGGCAGAAACTGGAAGTCAATGTCAGAATCGAACGGATTGTATCGTCTTGATTCCTGGCATTTTTGTCTGAACAAACGCCTCAAATACATCTGAAAAATATAATCTATCATCAGCATCTAGCCCGAAAACACCACATATACAAATAATTGTTAATTCTAAATAGTATTTAATTTATTTACCTGATAATTAAAGGGGGAGATGTCATTGTTGCCCAAACAGCCATTGAGAAGACGCACGATTAGCTCTGTCAAGAGGGACCTGGGGCTTTCTTCAGTGCCATCAGTTAAAAGAGCTTCCTCCAGTTCCTAAAAGAATTGTTGTATTTTCCTTTACTCAACTCAATGATGTTAAAACGTGATAACGGCTAGGATTTAGTTTGTTACTCACTTCGATGTCAAAATCCAGAAGATTGAATGCAGTCCTGAATAAAGAACAAAAATACGCAATGCTGGGCACTTCCCACCATGATTGTATATCTAGAAACGGCGAAGAAAGCATTGAAGCATCACTCGGAGGGATTGTTTTAGAGAAATACGCGTTTCCGAACTATTTTTCTTCAAACCCTCCTAAAATACCAATTTAAGTAGGAAACATAACCTAAAAAACCATACACTTTCACACAATAGTCTTTTATCTTGAAAATGAACTTATTTCCATGCTAGGACCATTACTTTCACACATTTACATGGAATTAAAATGGGTTTATCTTATATTTTGAAGCGAAGTTACTGATTTGCGTTGTGTTTTACGACACAAACGCCATAACAGTTTACTAAATTCTCGAAATGGATACTCACGAAACCAAGAAATTCTAATATAATTATTTAATGTGTGCCTATGAATACTGTAGCTGTTTATATTTACCTTCCATTTTCCTTGTTTTGTTTTGTAGGCAAATAGTCACTTTACAACATAATTAACTTTAAAGGAATTAAAACGATTGCACTTTTAGCGGAAGTGTCTTTCATTTTGCATTGTATTGTATATATTAATCTAAGATATGTATGTTGTCTATGGTTACAAAATGGCGGCTAAACGGGGAGAGTTGGGGGAGAGTGGGGAGAAGTAGAGGAGAGGGAAGGTAGGTGGGTAGTGGCATAGAATATTAACTATATTATTCTATGGGTAGTGGGCTCACCTTGGACAAGCAACAAAAAAGGGAAATACTCTGATTTGGCTCGGGTCCTGTGGGTGCTCGAATCGTACACGAAAAAAGTGGAAGACGAGTGTAGGATATTTCCGGTTAAATGAAAAATAAAGAAAATCGGAAAAAATATGTACATACAACTCGAGATTTTTTTATTAAGTTTTGACTACAGAAAAGACCTTTGATTTTGACTAAGTTTTGACCCATAATTTTGACCTTAGAGGTTTTGACTCATTTTTTTTACTTTTATCGTCCGCTGACGTTTGTTTGACCCTTTGGTTTGACCCAAGTTTGACCTGGTAATTTTGTAAAACTCTATTGGCAACACAGAGAGAAATGTCTTTTTAGCGTATTTTGTAAAGTAAAAATGGACATAATGGACTGACTGATGGATGTATAATAATTTCGTAATATTCTGAAAGATTTTTCTATTCAAATCATAGAAACTAAAGAAACATGCCGGGTGAATTTTGTTATGTTGACATTGTGGACTGCAGTTGGTAAACCTGTGCTCGCATTGCTAAGGTAAACAACTACATATTTAGTCCGGGTCTTTAATTTAATTTATTTGTTCTAATTGCTACACTGGCTTTGTATCAACCTATTTGCATTCCTCACGACTCAAAAATATTCTGTTATGTTTATTTAACAGCCAATTACTCGTCTCAAATCAATAGTCATTAGCAAATGTTTATAAATTACGCCCTTTTTTACTCCGAAATGTCTTAATGAGTTTGTTTATATTTAGGAATAAATATACATGTTTCGTGCCGTTTTGTTCTTATTAGGTGATTGTCGAAGCATGCGGCCTATCAAATGCCACAATGCAGCGGGATATTTTAAGTGACAGCCTCGCTGTCCTCAGGATATTGGAGGTAAGATGAACTTCTTGTCTTATACTATTATAGTACGTAACTACTATAGTAATCTCTATATCATTAGTATGAAGATTTTATTTACTGCCCCCTTCCATTATCAGAAACTTGTGATATCATTATATGGTCTTATAAACAGTAAAAATATCTACATAAGTAAAGTGCATAATCATCCATTTCGAGTTAATTATCATTATGTTTGTTATTTAGTGGGGAAATCCATATATATAATGTTATTTTGTTGCATTCTCCTGGTAAGAAGCTTGTTTCTGTGGTCAAATAGATCTCTAATTCTATGTATTTTTTGATTCAAGCATGAAGATGAAGAGAATTGGCCTCTAGACGATAAACCAGCATTTAAACACAGCAAACAAAAAAAGAAACTTTGTAACTTACCCCTTACCAACCAACCACCATATGTAAAGGATGATACAGCTTGCTATTATAACTATGGGTAAATATAGATCTATAGATTTAGAAATAAGTTCCAATAGGATTATTTAAATGCACTTTTACATTCCATTATTGTGTTTTAGATTTATTCAATGTTGAGTTATGTTTTGTTTTAAATTGTTTAATTGTAACATATTACCTATTCTTATTCATAATTTCCAGACTTGGAGATGGCAGTAACCGTCAAAATGATCCTGTTTACCAATACAAAACAAGTAGCCTGCCAGCAGCATCATCAATCAATCAGTCATGGGATAACATAGTGTGCTCTGCACTTAGAATAACACCTGAAGATATTGCAAATCAACTGACACTTTTAGACTTGCCATGCTTTAAGGCCATCCAACCTGAGGAGCTGACTACGTGTGGATGGAATAAACTGAACAAAGTGACTGTAGCTCCCAATGTTGTTGCGTTCACAAAAAGATTCAATAGGGTTTGTTGTTTTCTTATATTTTTGTATAGTGGTTTTTGTAAGCTTTATCATTTGTTTATTTTATCACACAATATTTGCAGGTTAGCTTCTGGACAGTGCAAGAAATACTAAATGGCCAATCACCTAAATCAAGAGCAGAAACCATTGGTCATTTTATAAAAGTTGCAAAAAAATTATATGACGTAAACAACCTTCACTCGCTTTTTGCTGTCATTTCAGCATTGAGAAGTGCGAGTATTTATAGGTAATATTAACTATTAATAATGTTATGAAATCTATAAAAACCCTTTTTTACATCATGTGACATGAACCATTCATTTAATTTAATGTGTTTATATGTTAGATTCATTTGAGTAAAAAAATTGTTCGTTGTACAGGCTGACGAAAACTTGGGCGTGCTTATCAAAAAAAGATAAGCAGCAGTTTGATAAGCTCGCTGAGCTTTTTGCTGAAAAGGACAACTGGATGACTCTGAGGGACTATTTAAATTCAATATCTCTGCCATGTATACCATATTTAGGTGATTATTTTTTGTTAATTGTTTATCCTATAATAATGGCAAAGTCTTTTGTTTTTCTGTCCTTACGAGACCATGTTTTATCGAATATTTTAATAAGCGTATTGAATGCAATGATTTCTTTAATTTAAAATTAATTGTTATATTTTTGGTGCTATAACAAAAACATGTTTTAGGAATATTTCTGACTGACTTGGTGTATATTGACATGGCACATCCGGCGGGCTCTCCACACCGGACTGCGAAAATGGCGGTAGTATTGAAAGCCCTGGCCAGGTATCAGACGTCTGAGTATGAGATCCTGCCCCTGCCCCACGTAGCTAACTATCTCAACAGTGTTAGATATATTGAAGAGCTACAGAAGTTTCTGGAAGATGATCAGTACAAGTTGGTTTCATATTGCTTTCCAGATTAAATTTTATGTATTTCTGTGTTATGTCAACATGGTATAATGTTTGAACTGTTTTTTTTCAGATTGTCATTAAAATTAGAGCCGCCGTCTCCGATAGGAAGCTGTGCTGGGTCCAAGGAATCAATGAAAGAGGTGGCTCCATCGGCGGGCGGGTCGGCTTCCTTCTCGCTGTCACCGTCCCACCGACTCGGCTCCGGCTCGTTACGGCTTCAAGGCACCTACCACCAGTCGAAGTTCATACCCACACACAGGAAATGTCGTTCTCTGGGATCCAAGTACGTAGTAATATAAGTGCTATAAAAATGATTTATGTTGTACTCACTTCTGACCTAACACTCGTTTGAGTAGCTATTTCATAATACATGGAACTCTGCAAAATAATATTATTTATTATTATTCAGCTACTGTTCCCGCTATCTACTTACTATTCCATGTTATTAAATCAATCTTTACTTTGATGAGCAATTTTTGTTTTCGGATATGAACATTTTGATAATAAAATAAAATTCCTGACTGAATTGGTTAACATTGACTTTATGGTTGTCTAAGACATAATCATGTTTAACTGATTTGTGTGTAACAGCTATGCTTTCATTTCAATCATGTACAATGAATTTTCCCTTTGCAATGGATGTATAGGTTTCGTAGTGCGAGCTTGCCGAGAAATTTTCACAAGGTCAATTTTGGTGTGGGGTGAGTTATTTTTTCGGATGGTTGGATATGAAAGCTTGCATTGTGGTGTGTAGTTGAGAGTTGACTTGTAAGTAGGTTCGTCTCTGGGCGACGACGTAAAGCATGCTTCGTGCTTGTCCGTGGATATGAGAATGAGAAGGCATCTTGGACTCTCACGGGACTATTTATTTGCACAAAAGGCATAAGCAGACGGAGCCCGGCTAACAGGTGCAAAACGCCGCTGCGTATAGGAACCGCGGTACACTTACTATACCAAAGCTTTTGCCTACAGTGCTTTTGTTCGTACCTGCCTAGTGATTGTATAAAAATGCAACGGTGGCGTTTTGTATCAGGTCGAGGTGGCCCGCCTAAGCTTTACCTGACGTCTGCAGTGCTATAGCATGAAACTTAATACAGGTATCGTTATAAACTAGCAACGAAACCATTTTCAAAGTGCCTTCTTTAAATACGTGACGACACTTTAGTTTTAGGCGATTATTATCATATTGGTATACTTTAAAATTTAGTTGCGCTTTTATTTGCATTTCTGTAAATAATAGAATATGTTTTAACTTTGATCATAATAAAAAAATAAGTGGGATCTGTAAGCGCAAAAAAAGTTATACATCATGCATTTTTTAGCGAAACGTTAGGTGCCATGTTTGATAAGGAAAAGCATATATGTATTGTATGGGGAATGAAACCGAGTATATTGTTTGTCAGTAGAAGTTTGTTTAAAACTCGGTTTAATAACAGAGAAAAGCCATTTGACTACAAAAAGTATGATTATGTCTGAGCAAAATTTTTCAAAATCCTTATTATTTATTACTGCACGCTCTGTAACTTGCTTTAATAGTTTTAATTAATTTTCACATAAGTATCTTTTAGTTAGAGCTTTCTTGTACTGTACCAATATTTTCTTGAAAGACTATCCACTTAGATTCTTTTCTTGATTTATTTATGATATACAACTTTTTATGTTTAAAGAAAGAACTAAATACGAGTGACTATATCCCATTTCCTAATACTGCAAAAATTACACAATTGTTGATCTGCTGATGCATTTTCCAATGGAATTACGTTAAGTATGTAGATAATAAATAGTGAAATGTTTCTCTAATAAATAACAATAGTTTTTATTTAATAAACAAATTGTAGAAAATGGCATCAATATTACAAAAGGCGCATTTTTGTGCGTAGTTATAGTGTCCAGAAAGAAGAATGAGGGAGAATGCCTCAAGTTTGAGGAGTGACTATATATTAACACCAATATTATTATTTCATGGTAATTAACTTCTGGGCAAAACCTGCGGAGCCAGTACGCTTGGGCTTCGATGCCGCCATCTTCACTGTACTTCAATAAAATGAATATGTGTAACTGTTGGTCCCATTCTGCTTTAATGCTCTTATACAAGTGTTTATAAGGCGAAATACAATATACGTTACGCCTATGATTTACAACACCGAAACGTAACTAAGAAATGGGCAAATTGATACTTACTTTAACCTGACCGATTGCATGCTCGTCACTTTTCTTTTGTTTCTTGTATTGGTATATCGACGGCAATGATGCACTTGTCCAGTCAACATAAAGGTTCTGATGGAGCCTGATAATTGTATTTTTACACATTCAATTATGGTTTAAGATATATTAAACTGATATTATAATTATTTAGGAAGGTAATATAAAAGGTAATATTATTTATGTTAACGTTAACAACCTGCTCACTTAAAGTTTCGAGCTTAAATAATACATTAATATACATAGTTTAATATCGTTAGGATAAAGTGGGATCTACTTGCATGCAACTAAAATACAAATTTATACGTCTATTTTTGCTGTTACCTATTAAAATATAGCGTATCTTAAAATTTCTTAAAGTTATAATATCTTAAAGAGTCTTAACTTAAATTTCGTGTATTTATTTATCCGAGTTGGTATTTTTAGGAAATAGTCTCGAAAGAGTTTTCTACTTATAATGTAAGGATATAAGTAATGTATGTTGCAGTATCTTTGGTAAGAGTCAATTAGAGGAGAAGATGGAGGAGAAGACGCCAGCGGGCTCGGTGAACCTCCTCGACGACACGCTACTGGAATCCCCCACTGCAAACTGCGATCAACTGTCACAATCATTACCGCAAACGTACGAATATTTCTCATATTTTATCAAAATTAAGTTGTTCACTAGAAATCCATGGTTTATTTATTTATATACTCTATGCAATGAGCCAAATGAGTAAACAAACATATTTATTTCATTATAGTGATCCAACAAAACCCGAAGCAACCCTGGAATGCGATTTCCAAGGATTTGTGAGAAGGAAAACTATTCTCAAGGAGGGTAGAAAAATATCACTTTCTTCATGGCAAAGATACTGGTTACAAATTTCATCGAACATCTTAGTGTTTTACTCTTCAAAATCTTTTAAAGGGTAAGCTATTTTTTAAATGAAACTAACTTAATTGCTTTAAATTCGAATAACAAAGGCAGTACCACATACTAGAAATAACTGACCTACTTACTTGAAATTTGTTCGATATACTGCCAGAAATATAAATTACGAATTTGTTACCTAGTCTTATGCGCTGCATTTCCTAATATAGATATCTGTAGTTTAAAACTTATGTTGCTAGTTGCTAGAGATATTTTAGTGGTTATTATAATTTTATGTGACAGAACTAGTCGAGCGGATTTCCGGACAGAGAGATGCAAGGTTTTATCATTGGACGGATGGCTGGCCGTCGCGATCGACGGCGACTCCGCGGATGCTTTTCAGCTCGTCAACCATCACACGGGCACCGTATACAAATTCAAGTAAGATATCACATCACAACTCTTGTTTGATATACCTGTTACAAAAATAATTTATTGATAAATTATTTGGTTTTGTGTATTAAAGGACTGGATCTGAGACTACCGCCAAGCAGTGGGTGGCAAAAATAGAAGAAGTAACGAATAAGACGGTGAAGCCTCTACCCGCTAACCTCATGTCATTCGAGTGACCCATGGGATCACTTCGACTGGCGGGACGCGTTCCTTCTAGGTAGGCAACAATGATCTGACGCAAGGATTCTATGTTCTGAACAATTTATCTCATTTTACATTATACATAATTTATATTACGTATTACGTATAGATGTATAGACTTTGTTAAAGTGTTTTAGTTAACAATGGACGTTCTTTTGTTATAATTACAGCCTTAGATAAAAAATATATTGTGTGCATAATGTTATACGATAATTTAATTTCTAAGTGTTTTCGGATTAAAACAACAGGACGAAAGAAAAATACGTTGAATCCCGGGGACTGTGATCTATTGAGTATTGTAAAAGAAATACTGGCTCACTTTTTTTCGTTTTTGATGGATGAAGCAATAGAACGGCGGTATCATCACCAACTCAGCGCACCTGTGTGGCGCCCGGCCTGAGACACCCATAATGCCGTTTACAGATACCTAATTCATTTCGATCCAATATTTTTATAGACCTGTATTTCAAAGTTTTTTTTCAATAATTATTTTTGCATCCAATTAATAAATTTGATGAGATCCCTGCGGAGTCCAACATTGGTTTTCGCGTCCTGTATCATCCATTGTGCTATTAATTAATTGACGATATAAAATTGAAATTGAAAACCTAAACTCGAATAAAAATGCGCTGTTAGGGGTTTCTCCGAAGTCAAAGATGGCAAATATAGACATTATAGTCTACGAACTCTGTACAGTATTGTGATAAGATAAAAATAACTTTTCCTGCAATGATACTGTTAGGACAGTGTGATAGATATACGCTGCGCCCAGTCTTGCCTTGTCAGGATATTTGATGATCTTATTTACGTTTTTTTGGAAAAGTATAAATATTATTTCAAATACGATTGGCGACTTTATTGCCATAGTATAGGTATAATCAGTACCTAAGGAGTATTTACATAATCTTGAGTGAACAGTCATGTTGTAGGTTTGAACTACTCTTTCTCCAGTAATGGCATTGTTCCGTCATTTCCTTTTCTAACCGTCGATCTGATCGGAGGCGTCGCTCTTTCTCGTTCTAGCTAACGGTATTCTAGGGCGATAAAATGGGACAGTAACACAGAACAATCAGATTCCACTCAGTTGTGGTTCAACCTAATCTAGGATTATTTAATCGCAAGCGTCATTATCATTGCATCGGTGCATCAGTTTTAAGCGGATTATTTAACCTTCCGAAAGTTTTTTTAAACATCTTTTTTCTTAAACATAGGTTTAGTTTTGTACAGTTTATGTTATGTTGGCCTGGTGCTAAATTTAGTAGATAGTCTGTCTTATGGAGGAACAAGGTTTCCTAACCTAAGTATTATATTTTAATTACTAAAAAGGTAACTATTACGGGATAATAGATGCATATTATCAATGCGACAAACAACAGGATAACATATTTTCATTATTCCTCAGTTAACAGAAAATAAAGGTGATTTTTACGGAGGCCTGGATCTAAATACTCTTAACACATGACAATGAGGACAGAAACCTCAATATATTTTTAAAATAACTGATACTTATAAGAACCTACCTTTAATAAATTTGATCATTTAGTCCTACGATTTTATTGGTTAGTATTTGTAAATGTAAAGCAATAGAAGATGTTAGTCATTCGCTTTCTGTGTTAGATAACGATCAAAGATAGATATAGCGGATCATTTTCTGATCGTAAAAGATACTATATGCCAAGCTTAAATCTAGCGTGAAAGACGTAAACATTTTCAAAATTTCCCGAAAAACCTAGCTCGAAATATAAAATGTGGACTAAGGTGGAATTCTACAGAAAAAATTTAACAAAATATTGATGTCTTACATTCTCACTGAAAATGTACAGAGACACAGAGTAGTTAGTTAACAAATAATTCGAATTAGCCGGTGTGTGAATGCTATCAACGTCGATGTCACATATTGATTTGTAATTAATTTTTAAACATAAGTATATTTTTAAATTCTAATACTTTAGCGCGCTCAATATTTGATAGGTTTCAACATAGTTTTATACTAACAAGATTACTTGCTTACACAAAATCCCTGCAAATTACAAATCGAAGTCAGAAACGTTCTTACTTTTTAACAAATATTACTTAGAATATTGATAGGATTCATTCATTTATAGGAAAACTTATTTATTAATCTATTTTACTGATTTAATATGCATATTAATGTGTTTTCGACTTACTACGTGCTAAACTTTTTATGAGATAATTACATATCATAAATTAACAAATAATATAATATATATCAGTGTAATGTACTTATCAGTGTAATCTTAATTGAATTTTGCATTATCAAGAAGTTACAAAATGATGCTTATTATGTTATAATAGTCAAGCTGGCAGGAACATCGTTACCTATGATTTGCGAATATAAATGCACTGAATAAACTAATGAGGCCTTTATATAAATCAGTTACCTTAGCTGTTTAAAGTTTTAACTTGCCAATTATAGAAATAGCGACCGGCACGAGTCTATTTCTACGCGACTTTACATAGCTACGATCTAGTTACGTAATACGAACAAATATTTTTTTACAAAACTTTCTAAGATAAGTCGAACAACGAAGACGTTACTATGTCCGAAGACTTTAATACGAACTATATTCTTAATAAGAATATTTACGTAATATTTTCACCCAATTTGAATTTCATAGACTTCTTATAATGCTTTTTGAATTGATTAAGTCAAGGTCATATTGCTCTCTATAACGATGCTAGAAAAGCAGCAGATATTGTGAAAAGTAAAATATAGAAGATAATATTAT
Source organism: Anarsia innoxiella (assembly GCA_947563765.1). Taxonomy (NCBI): domain Eukaryota; kingdom Metazoa; phylum Arthropoda; class Insecta; order Lepidoptera; family Gelechiidae; genus Anarsia; species Anarsia innoxiella. The sequence goes on along the minus strand of OX387390.1, from coordinate 6,608,215 downwards.
GTAGATAGGTCATTCAGTCTTTTGAATGACGACGAACTCTCAACATTTTTCACAAGTTTTCAATAAGTTTTAAAAATTTTATGTCAACAAATAGGTATGTACGTATGTACCTATCCTATTACGAATGAAACCGTGTTATGTGAAATAATTGATCGCATTCGGTAAAGGAGTGTTTCAACAAATTATTTACTTGTGAGTTTTATTTTACACTTTTAATCACTAAGTAGGTATGTACCTACACTAAAATTATACATTAGAATTTATATGTTATATTTCTCTGTCGCATAGTGGCCGGTAACGCCTTATCATAAGTCATTTTGTTATTTTATAGAATATCACTATCTACCTGTACAGAACAATTTTCAGAAAAAACTTTTTAAAAGTTATATTGTCTTATTTTTCGTTGTATTAAATATTAACCCTAGCTCCAAAAGCATATTTTTATAATAGGTATAAACAAAAATAACCAAAGTTACGCATTAAATTATCTTTTGTATGTAGGATTATAATAGTGTACGTATCCTTATGTTTAAGGTGAGGCTATGATATTTGACTGATACCTATTTAAAAATTTCATGAACAATATTGATTTTTGTACTGTTGCATATAGTGGTAAGTCAAAGTAAGTTTTGGACAGACTGTCCAAGGTGGTACTTGAGTGAGGTGAATGAGTCATCTAGAGATGTAAACTTGATAGTTACTATGTGTGTACGTTATTCTTTATTTGATAAGAACTGATCTATGATGATTTGTTTACAATATTTTGTTATTTATTGCACCAACTTTAGGAATAGCGCCTTTTTGACAGCTAATCATTCTATAGCATATACCACTCAGTTAACTTCATCACGAGGCCTCTAGTGCTACTCCTGATTGGTCGATGAAATGCATTATTCAAGCTTTGTATATTCATAATTATATAAGTATAACGGCACTTTGTGCTCTTGTGTTCAATAAAAATCTTTTGGAACGGATGCTTGTGTTCAATTAAATGTTTACAACCGATTACGTTGTCCTGCGGCTTAATTTACACCTATTTCCAACGTGAATTTACCGAATTAGGAATACAGACTGTATCCTCCATCTTAAATTAAAAAAAAAAACATTTGCAAGTGAGTTCTGTTGAAAAGTGCTCGTACCGGTTTTAAACGGCTTTTTTAGTAAAACTAGGTTTTACTTCTAACAAACATAATTTGAATTTTGTGTTTGAATTACTATTCATAATTATATACTATGGTAGTGTTAATCAGTGTCCTACAAGTGGCCCATGTGTAGTGGAATAGAATCCACCTCTAAAGTTAGTTAGGTACATTTTTTTCAAAATATCTGTAATAGTAGGTATGTGGAAGCTTGTGATTGAAGTGTGATCGAAGCATAAATTGAGTCAAAAACCAGTAATTCCCTGAGAAATACTCCTCTCTGAACCTCAAAGAAAATGGTTTAAAATTGTTTGCAAAATGCTAATAATGCTATAATCCTTTGCTATAATCGCAGAAATGAACATACTTTATGTCTATGGCAACTCCATTGGCTTTCGTTTGTTTTTGTGTTTTGTTTGTCAAATTCGACATTTCTAAAAACATCGGCTAAAAACCACACACACATCACAATAAAAACCTGAAAAATTCCCAAAAAAATGTAAAAAGTATGACCGTATATTGAAATGTCAGTATCTCTTAAACATATCTATATTTTTCTTAGTTTTTAGTAAGTACGATATCTTTGTTGCGGTGATAAGTTAGTATCAGAGTGAGATATTTCTATTCCGGCTAGATGCGAGCAGTTTTGTCAACGACAGATGCTACTTTTTGATCGGAGTGTCACTGAGTTAATGTTGTGTTGTTGTCGTGAGTTGAAGATACATTTTGATTTCAGTATAGTGTTCAACGACATATAAACGTGAGTGAAACTGGCTTACGTAATGGAAGGTGCTCCGTGTCCTGGAAATTATCAGGATAACGTTGATGAGACCATGACTGTCGTAGCCGAAGAGGGACCGCTGCCGAAGAAGAACTATCGGGATGCCCTGGTAAATACTTACGCATATATCGTCATACCTTGGAAAATTTAAGCAATGTCTAAAATAGTTTAGCTTGTGTGTTATTCTGATTTGCAAGATACAATAGTGTAGAGTTTCATTAAGCTCGTTTCAGTGATCTTTGTGTTTAGTTGTAAGCTGTAAGTTTTAGCGTTATCTTATATGACTTTTTCCGCAACTAGCATCTATGACAATGTTAGTCAGGGAATTTACTAGGTGTGAATGGTTGCAGAAAAGACGCACGGGCGCTGAACAATTTAATGATGAACATTCAGTAATGATTGAGAACAAAGCCAGCGGCGACTGTATAGCTAATAGAATTAAGGAACAAGTCGATACTGTACCTAAACTAAATAACGAATTGAACAAAAAGAAATCTACTATTACTGTACGTAAACGTTTACTTTTTCGTTGTTCTACACGTATCGCTGTCAAGCGTATGGTGACTAAGTTGTCTAACTCTGTCTTTTCGTTTACTTTGCGATAGATATATAAGAAGGTAGGCACGAAATTATACATTGTACACTTACTGTGGGTAAACTTCTAGTCAGTCTATTCTATATGATATTAAATATCCCCTTATCCAAAATATTGACCGATAATGTACATATAAAATTTTCAGATAGCGACAATCAAAGCAAACTATAAACTAAATTACAAGTACGATCCCAATTGTAGTGCCTGTGCGCAAATATTAACGTATAACCAGCTCAAGAAATTAAAGCTAAAACCGAGATGCCATGACAGGCCGCGGCCTAGGCGCAACGGTACATTGCAGCTTCGACGGGTTTCAAAAACCAAAACCGATGAACGCTGTAAACGTTATGACAAAAAAACTCACCAAAGGAGAACGAGAGTACAAAAAAATAATTCTCTAAGGCTAGCAAGGATTTGGATCAACAAGGGATGTCAGTACTCAACTCACGCCTATAAAAAGGAAAGCAAATTCACTGTCTGCCCCAGTACTCGATACATAAATCGAGAAGACACGTCTAGGACAAAAACACAGGAAACAATCGAAGAAAGTGCCAAAAATCAAAACATTACTCCAAAACAGTCCAACAGCAACGGCTTCGAAAAAATGTCTAGGGATTCTTCTGTGAGTGCATATAACAGTTTTCTGTCCCTTGACCACGAGCCTATGGATTGAAATACCTAGGTACTACTTCGTGTTTATTATGTAACCAATTCATTATTTGTACATTTCTGTTGTTTTTTCCTTATTATTTATACCAGTTCTATTACAATCTGTGGTGGCAGTGAAGCTATTAAATAAACAATACATTTTAAAGTTAGTCTTGGTGTAGTTTTTTTTTTAAGTTATTTTGTCAGCCCAAGAGTAACAAAATGACCTATTTAGACGGAAGAGCTTTTCTTTCTGCGATATAAAGTAGCTAAGCGGTTAATCGATGGTGGTGGCAGTAAGGGGGTGTTGCCGCGCCCGTGGGGGTAGTGTGTGCGCGCGCAACGGCTTTGTGGTGGCTGGCTCGGTGGTTTGACGGGAGAGGGTGGGAAAGTCGGCGGTCGCGGGTTCGGCACTCTACGCCCGTGGAGCTCGCTCGTGTCTCAAGCCGCCGCCGCCGCCGCCGCTCGGGCTTCGGCCTCACACTCCCATCCTGACTACGCAACTCAACATGATCCCTTACGGGTAAGTCTATTTTTAAAAAATAATTTCAACTTTGCTAAGTTTTAAACTATCAGCGAATTCATGTATGTTCCGTGTTTTAAATACAACTACCTATAACAAAATTTATTTAAGACCTTGATAATGCGCAAAAAAGTAAACTACTTATTCGTTTGCCTTTAGTATCTAATAGTGTGAAATATGTAGGTATAGTTAAAAAGAAATAAAAACACTCATAACATTCGATAACTAAAAATAACTTTAGGTACATATTTAAGTTACTTATCTGGTATCGGTGTCGGAGCAATATTTTGTAATGCCCTACTTTTTACAAGAAATACGAATAGAGGAAAAATAAGTTAGAAGTTTGAACTATTTAATAATATTTTGGCAAGTCACCAATCAGCTTAAAAGCATTTGCTTAATTGATTGATCAAAGCAATTCGCTGTTTATTATTGTTTGCGGGCAAGAGGTATCATGAAAGTTTATGCCAAAGTGAATGTTTAAATGAATGTTTGTTACTCTGTCTCTTAAAAATTACTGCACAGATTTTAATGAAACTGAACAATATTTCTGCTTTGTCTAACGCCTTTATTCTGTTATCGATTCACGACGGTGTTGGAGTGACGACGGTTTGCTGTTTGGCCTTGGTGAGCTTGGCTGCGAGGCTCACATGGTCTGACCTTGAAATTTGACTACTTTCAGTTAATCTAACGGCCTGTCCGTGCTTGCAGTGCGCCAAAAGTTGCACTCATCAGTGGTCGCTCCGACTAGATACTTAATGTTTGTTTATCAAAGCAAGCTAGGCATGAAGGTGAAATGTCTTTGTCATTCATTCATGTGGTTCAGCTAGAACGCGACAATACCAACGGGCAACGGTGAATCAAAAATGTAATGAATTATATAATAACTTATTATAACAGATCGACCTTCGTCACAAAATATACCTAATATTCTAACATAAAATAACTTTACACATTTAAAACACGGTAGGTAGCAGTCTATGCACTGTCTCATGAAAATAAAGAATCGTTGTCGGTTCTTGCAGCTGACTGTTTATAGGAAGAATCTTTTAAAAAAGTGCATAGATACTTAAAAATCGAATTAAACTTAGACTCGGAAGTTAATTTTACAAAACTATGATTTTACCCGCGGATTTTACTATGAAATCTGATACAAATCACATAAATTAATATTGAACGGAATGTTGGATGGAATGGAAAATACGTGAATGAAATATTGTCAATAGAAAACTGGCACGTGGTGCACATAAATAGAACGATGCTACTCTGACTTGACGACGACGTTCTCGATGGAATCTGGGAAATAGGGCCTCTCAAACCTACCTAGGAATACCTAGTACCTATGTGCAACTAAATCTGGCGCTAAATAATCTCAACTCTAAACTCAGTTACACTGATAAATTCTATTGGATCAAACCGCAACTCTGCATGGGCCTTTGGCATGGGCATACATCTTTTTTTCATCTTTTATATATAAAAAAGGTAGCATAACATAAAGCAGCAGATAAAATCAAGTTAAATTAACACAGAATTTTGTATTGAATACAACTTTTGTGCATGCGTGGTTAGGTAATTACACTTTTTTAGATTATATTTACCAAAAAATACTTTTTAAAAATATTTTAGTAGAAAAGAAATACAGATGCATAGGTATACTACCTATGCATCTGTATTTCTTTTTATTTAATTATGTTAATTAGGTACCTACTTAATAATATTGTATAAAAAAGGTTTTAGAAAATGCCTAACCTTAGTTCCGAGTAGATTCTTTGAGGTAGTTTAGTTACACTAGACTAGAGTTTTAAAACTTAGAATCTGTTTTATGTGAGTTCTCGTGTGGATTTTGATCGATGGTAGGTTTGTCGTCCCTCGCTGCGCTCTGGAGTGGGCCTGGGGGAGGACTGTGACGTCATTCTGTTGAAGATTCGGGCTATGGTAAACTTAGGTCGTGTAACTGGGGTAAAAACTTATTTACGTTTCAAGACTCGGTACTTTTTTAAATTCTATTTTAAAGATCGGTTTTTGTCAATTAGTCGTTTTATAATGCAGTTTTGCTATTAAACGGGGTAACCATATTTTCAGCTTTTCTTGTGTAGGATATTATTTATAAATTAGAAAAATGAAAACTTTTCTGTGGTTCTGCCAATAACCTATTAACCACATTCCGCATTAGATATAATTTAGATATCGCTCATTTTCCGAAACGATTATGCTTAATTCAATCAATTCAGTTCACACATGTTATATAAGTTGTGGTATCCGTGATTGGCGAAGACATATTACTACTTTATTTTTATGTTACCTTACTTATGGTTAAGCTGTGGATATCCTTAAATAAATAAATAAATAAATAAAGCATCACGAACTAATTATTAATTATTTGTGGTGAGTTACGCAGTTACCCATGTAGGTACTTAGATAGGTACGTAATTTTTGCATTCTTACTTAACTATCGTTTTAAAATTTATCTACGAGTATAATTACCAAGGGCTTCTAATAATTTTTCATAGTTTTAAGTACCTACTCAAGTATTACCTATCTATATTGTCTATTTTATTATCTTCTAACAGAGGCACTTCCCGCGAGGTTTGCTAGCGATGGTCGAGACGTCGCAAACTTCTCCTTCCTTGCCTTTTGTGAAACGTTAATGGTAAGAAGGTAAGTTTATTTTTATTAACGTTTTTGAAGCGCGATTATTTGGCTACTTGCTAAGTCGACCTCTGGCGCCGAAAGGCTATAAGGTGTGCGAACACATTTGCAATCAATAAAAAATATCGTAGGTACCTACCTGCTTAAATGTTTAACTTTAACGATTGCAATCAGTAATTAGAAGTTTTTGCTACCACCAGAAATGAAATGAAAATACATTTTATCCTGTAGGTTTTGACAACACTTAGGACGGGTCATTTTTTAAAGTTAAGTAATACTAAATTCCCCAGAAAAGAACCTAGCAAGAAACTCTGTAGGGTTGCTCTTTTCAATTTAAGTTTCACAAATCTCAGGCATCTCCAGAACTAAAAATCTGTTAGGTACTAGTTATGTAAAGATGAAACTTTATCAATTGAATACAGCGATGCCAGCGAGGATATTGAGTGCGCGGGGCGGAGTGGGCGGCGTGAGCGACGTGAGCGTGGCGGACAGCCCGTTCGCCGGCTTCGAGTCCCTCACGCAGGCGGCCATCATCGCCGTCATGGGCATCGCAATTGTCATCTCCAACTTGCTCATCATTGCTGCCTTTCTTAACTTTAAAGGTACGCCTTGTTCTACCTACTTAGGTTCCACTTTTTTAGTTGTTTGTGTGACCCTATTATGAATTTATCAATGTCTATGACGGGTACCGACTTTGTACCTAAAATGTTATTAAGTACAAGTATTATTGTTAATATCTATCTTGCACAGATTAGAGCACTAGAGATTAGAGCACTAAGGCTGCTGGTCCTGTGGGAAGGTTCACTATTTGACTTGAAGTGATTAATTTACCTATAAGATAAGATCAGTTACCTATGATAACGAAACACAGATGAGTCATTCAATACAAGTTTGTATATTTGCAGGTCTGTCAAATGAAGTGATAAATTACTACCTCTTATCGTTAGCGGTAGCCGATTTAATATGTGGAGTGTTTGTGGTCCCTCTGTCTGTGTACCCGGCATTGACGGGTCGCTGGATGTTCGGCGACCTGATGTGTCGCCTGGCTGGCTACGTGGAAGTAACGTTGTGGTCCGTCTCAGTCTACACCTTCATGTGGATATCCGTCGATCGCTATCTTGCCGTCAGAAAACCACTTCGTTATGAGACGGTTAGTTTGACGGTAGCTATCAATTTTATATTTTTTGCCTAGCTCTACTACATTGTGCATTTGTAAATTAGCTACTATTTGCCTCGCGTAGATACGCTGCAACTAAATTATCAGTGGTTACGTTACACTGGTAACTAAACGCTTCATTTTATTGGATGTTCCTTAAACTTCCTTAAGTATCACTTTAATATTTATAGTAATTAGAAGTAGGACTTATACCCCTAGGCTTATCTTAAAAGCAGACAAGAATAGGAACAGCAGTTTCTAGCAGTTTCTCAAATTATTTATGACATAACTTTTTTGAGTATGTTTCTCTTATTATTGGCATGACAATTTTGGTTGTGATAACTCCTTTAGTTTTCAAAATTTTATAAATTGAATTTTTACACAAATGCACAATTTTATAGGCCTTCTCCGTGTGGATGTACAATTCTAACGCTTATAATTAAAATTTTAGGTGCAAACTCGCACTAGAAGTCAGTGCTGGATGGTGTTTACATGGATTTCAGCAGCAATGCTCTGCTGTCCGCCCTTGCTCGGTTACAAAAAGGAAGCTTACTTCGACACAGAGACATTTATCTGCATGTTGGACTGGGGCACTACGTACGCGTACACAGCCACTCTTGCAATTCTTGTCCTTGGGCCCAGCGTTATATCCATTGTGTATAATTATTTCTATATTTTTTCTATGAAACGTAAATTGAACAGCGGGGCGCCGATTCACGACAAAGAGTACGCTACTGCCCTCGCCGAGAACCTCGCCAACCCGAGCCATTGGATGAGCTTCATCCTCGTCACTGCTTTCTGGTTAAGCTGGGCACCGTACATTGGAATCAGAATATACGAATATTTAATAGGCCAAGAGTTACAAATACCTATGCTACATTTTGGAATGGTTTGGATAGGTATAATGAATTCGTTTTGGAAAATTGTTATTTTAATTTCATTGAGCCCACAGTTTCGTCTTGCCTTAAGAATTTTGTGCCTAACAGTTTGTTGCCGCAGTAAAGGCAGGTTGCAAGCTGAACTCATCGGCTTGGACAACGACGATTGACATTACTTGATTGTGTAAGTAAGCAAGCAAATATATACTTACCTAATTAAACTCTAAAATGGAGATTGGAATTGAGCATTGCAGTTGTCACGTCTCAAACTCTCACTCAAGTTTCAGTAGTCCTACTTATGTAAGTAGAGTTTGAAATATAACAACACAAAATCAAATGTTCAATGTAGACAGCGACTTCCCACGCATAATTACATGTATACCTTAATTAAAAATATATATAATTTGGTCCCGTTATTCACATATTATGTTTGTTTCCTTGCAGATAATATTACGTCCGACGAGCACGTCTTGGACGAAGCCAAATTTTATACGTGAACTTAAGTATGAAAATCCGGTTCTTAAAAAATGCATTTAAAAAAAGAATAAGTTTGGTTGTTAAGCTTATTTACGGTACGTTTGGATATTTGTTATATTCTACGCCACGCATGAAGAATTTCGGGATAGAGAGAGAGCAAAGATATTATGTTTTAGTAACTGCAATAATAGTGCCTTTTTCAAAATATTACCTATAATTTGATGTTGTAAATGCGTGTCAGCACATATTCTTAGTCGGGTTGTTGTTTGTTCGTTGCATTCTATTTTGTAACTTTGGATGATAGTTAGATACGTAATTGCGCTTAATACACCTGAGTACATTATTAAGTTCGTCCTATTTTTGCAAATTATATTATGTATCTAATTGTTAATTAATATTGTCTATTCAATTATTGTTAAAAATTTCAATCTTTTTAAAAGTTTGTGTGGTAGGGTATCGTTTTAATTTAATGATAGGTAATTTTAAATATTACGGACAATAAAATCTAATGGAGAACATACTTAATTACACACACTTAAACAATACAATCGAGTTAAATGCAATAATGTGCGCATATCAGACCGTGCTACCCATATAACAAACGTTTTTATATATCTTTGTATATTAAGTACAAGGTATAACAAAATAGGTAACATTACTAAAGTAGGTATCTGCGTACTTTATATTAAGATGTTGTAGATAATAAACTTATTTTTGTACCATAACGCACATTATTGTTATCTATACTAACATAATAGTTTGTTTTAAAAGGAAATGGCATGGAACATATTTGTATGGAGCCTGGTGTAGTAAAAAAAAAGGGTATTAATTAGGCTAAACATCCCCTATTCGAATCAGTATGGAAAAAAAGTTGGCGGCCACTGATAAAACTTACGTCAATCGATAGAGAAAAATATTATAAAACGATATTATTTTGGATAATTGTCTAAAGTGATATACTTTCCGTGATATAAGACTTTGAAAATGAAAAAAATCACCACCTTCTTGCACCAGTTCATTGCACCAATTTATTTTTCATTGCCTACTTTGAAGAGGTAAGCATGACACGGAAATCGGAGCTGTCACTGACATCATCGGAAAACGAAAAGACTATACTTAGTGACGAACTGGTGCAAAAAGGTGGTGATTTTTTTCATTTTCAAAGTCCTATATCTCCGAAAGTATATCACTTTTGACAATTATTCAAAATACTATCGTTTTATAATATTTTTCTCTATCGATTGTCGTAAGTTTCATCAGTGGCCGCCAACTTTTTTTTCCATACTAGCTCGAAAATGGGATGTGTAGCCTAAGTGATACCGAAATTTTTTACTATACCAATTAAGTTCGATGCTCTTTATTTTAGTTCGTTCGATTACAGCCATGTTGGCCGATCTGCCATGTCGAATAAACCAGCGCAGTGCCAGCATCTCACGATCTCTACATAAAGCATTTGCCGTAGGTACTATATTAAAAGTATACATTTTGTAGCCGTTGATCTCAATTTTTTACAGCAATAATAGATAAGTAACTAAATATTTTCTTTAGCATAAGTACCTAGATATTACATAGGTGTGGGAAAAGTACGTGCGGGAGATACGGTAATCAATGCAAAGTTCCCAAAAGAAATAATAATGAAGCAATTTTATAAGAATCTGTTTCATTGATGATTTGTTTGTACGTATCTACTCATAATACTAATCATTTACGCCCGTTATTAATAACCTATCCTGATCCGTTTTTTACCAAATCGAGATTGAATAAACAAAACACAATTATGTTCTTGACATGTTTTTGGTACACAAGTGACAATTGTGTTTTGTTTTTTCAATCTCGATTTGGTAAAAACGGATCAGGATAGGTTATTAATAACGGGCGTTAAAGAGCTGAACGTACTTTTTTCTCATCTGTAGGTAGAGTATGTTTCGATTAAACTCTTTTACTATGTAAATGTAATCATAAATTCTAAATAAATTCATCTAACTATTTACATAAATTACTTAGGTATCCTTACATTGATATATCTGCCAATACATGTATTGTTTTATGTACCTACTTACTCTCATACAAACATTGCTTCCTAGCTTAGATTACTGCTAGACATTTTAAGTTGAATCTAATAAATTCTATGATTACAGAATTTTTTGTATAATTTAATATCAATAATTTACTTATTTGCCTGTGTAATTGTTATAAAATATATTTAATCTAAATATCTATTTTCAAAATTAATATAGATACCCACAACACAGTATACCTCACCTATAGGTTTTTTATTCGACGCGATATGTCCGGACGGAGGTATGTCATCTTCTCTCATTTTCCTCATATCTTAAAATTATATACCCGAGTCAAGACCAAAGCTAGAATAGCAAGATCCTATCCACTACAATGTCGTAAGTATAATAGTCTAGACCAGTGTCGTTTTCAGACTTTTCAGCAATGTATCAAAGTATGCATTCTTTTACAAAGTTTCCGTAAGAAATTGGTCACCCAGTGATGATTTGGTGTGATAGATGTACCCCCCGGAACCCCGTACTTGAAATAGAAGTACTTGTAAGCAATAAAGTCGGGCCCAATACGAGTACTTAACGATATAATCTCCGATCAATGAAGCCCGACAACGGTCCGACAGAATTGACCTTATCAGATGATAGCGAGGGTCGCACTATTAAGATATTGAGCGCGATTATACATAAACATTGTAGGAAAGGTATTCAGCTTGTAGTTAATAGTTAATTGAGACCAGAAACGCCAAACGGCCCATGAGTAAAATGTTTTTTTTGTTTGTGTGATAGCTAGACTCAAGTCTTCTATTTTACCATTTAACCGTATTTTTTTTCGTGGGTTCTTTAACTCTCCGATAGGATAGGATAGGTAGGTAGGTTAAACGTGGTAAAACCACAGATTACTAAATAGTTAGGTACTAACGTAGTACAACTTTTTGTATGCATAGGTACCCAGTTCGTAATAAATAACAAAACATGCATTGTATACGTATAATTTATTACACATTAAAAACTAAGTAAATATTTTAGCTCCAAAGAATTAAACTTTATTAATCGCCGGTACTCTTTGATATAATGATGGGTGTGTGTTTAGGTAGATCATTTACAATTATCTATCAGATAGTTTACAAGTTGGTAAAGTAACTTAAAACTATTGGTTTATATTCAAATAATAAAACTTACTTTAGATAAAAATTAAATCTATGTTAGTCCTTCTAGCATGCCGTATATGCATTTAGAATGCGTAGATTTAATATATATTTTTAACAGCTCTGAGACTAGATTTCATTTAAGTAATGTAACGATTAAATCGTTACATATTTTTATAGTTATAATGATAAGTAAGTAAGTACGTAAGTATTTAATTTTTTTCGTGGGCTTGTAAATACACAAAATAAGCTAAACATACTTAGACCACAAAATACACGACGATAGATAAAATAAGCAACAGGAGTTTCCGAAACAATAATGACTAGATGTCAGTAGGTACAGAGGGCAAAGTAGGCACCTATAGGGGAAATCATACAAAAAATATCAATACCATATTTAAAAGGATATTTATTTTCATATGTACCTACCTATCAGAAAAACTTAGCGTTGGATAGGTAGGTAAGTCGCAATGTATACAATTTTATTATGCCCTAAATCCGATCAGTTTTAAGTGTTTCAGAAGTATCAAGCATATAGATGTGAGCCCGGAATAATTCGAATCATTCCGATTGGAATTATTCTCCAAATATGGAATGATTCCGTATTATTCCATAAAATGCCGTTTAATTCCTTTAGAGTTAAAAACTGAGATTTTTATAATAAAAACTATTTTCTTTTATTTTTTGAGGCATTTATAGGGCAATTATAGAGTTTTTACCTTCAAGTATGGTAGGTATCATGTGATTTGAAGGTTTCCGTGAATTTTAGTTAAGTAACCTGCCTATGCTACCTGTAAATAAGCACTTTATTATTAAAACTGTGTTGATAATCACTTTTTTGTTTTCAATGTTTTAAATGGTATAATTCACATCGTTTTATTTCGTAAAATATGGTATCATTCCGCCGGGCGCCGAATCATTCCGAAAAATGCCAAATGCACACTCTCGCGCCGCGTGAGTGTGTGAGTTTTGTGTACGTATGCGACGGTTTACCAAAGTGTTGCCTACTGTTAGCAGTCAGAAAGTCACAATTAAAGTCGAAATTCTCTAGACAGATTTTTTAAAACGGATAATTTCACTATACAGTTAAATATTATTAAGAATTTAATATGTAAGAAAAAATCTGTTTTATATCCACCTACTTTTCAAGTCTGCCAATGACTAAATGATAGCAAATTTAATTGAATTATTTATTTTTGTACTGCTTTACTTACGAAAACACCTCAAAAGCAATAATTGATAAAAAGTTTAGATATTAGTTTGATAAATTTGTAGTAGCCTGTCATCACAAATTTGCTAAATCTTGCTGTGAAGTAACTAAATTGGCAACACGAAGTAGCGGTGGAATTGCACTGAATTTCTGTCGTTTTTTTGCGCGTGTGGTTTGTAATAGGAGTAAGCGAAACAAAACAGTAGGTGGTGGTTATCAGTTTACATACTTTTATTAGTTTTAATAGTAATTTAGCTACTTTATATTGATTTGAATATTAAATCAAACTTCAAATTGTGTTTTAACAAAGTGTAAAATAAATTATGTTTATTTTTGTAGGAGAGTATAATTCAGAATAATTCAAGAATGATTCGAAGGTCATTTGGTTTTATACGTATAATTCCGGGATTTTTACATCTGTAATCAAGCATAGTTAAATATACTTAGATTGAGCACTTGAATTGTATGCTATACCTACACCTGGATAAATCAACGCGTAAGAGATGTAAACGAATAAATATTTAAGTATCATATTATAAAGTCCCGTGACAAAAGTTTAGCGTGTAAAATTTAATAAGAGGGTTAATAGTTGTGTTCCTTGGCAGAAAGTGCTGGATTCTTTTAAAATTGTATAGAGATAGGTATACTTATAATTATTAAAATTTTCAAAAAAACGAGTTTTTGTAAGTAGGTATACCTACTATACTTAGGTAGATATTAAGTACTTACCTTTGCAGGTTGCTTATAAGAACAACTAATAAGTACCTTAATATTTTGCACAATAGTTATATTAATGAACGTCTGTATAAGGATATGTTTTAGTAGTTAAATTATAAAGTTTTTTAAGAGGTACGTATGATAAATGACATGGGGTGGGTAATATGGTACCTATATATAATACTTAATTGTACAATGCTAACTAATAAATAGATATCTAAATGTGTAGGTACCTACTTAAAATTTGGCTTATACATACACTTAGGCCGTTACATAATTAAAGTGAGTAAGTAGGAAGGTAATAAAATTTAAAAGTCTCTTTTAACAATTCAGAATCGACGAATCAATTGAAACAGGTATTTTTATATTAAATTACAACTTTTGATAGGTACTTAAATAAATACAGTTAAGCATATATCTCACATTTAAATTCTTACTAACATTTAGGTAGGTAGGTAAATATATAATTATACAATATATAATTTTAAATATTTCATACGTAACACGTATGGATATATATTTATAGGTATCTACGACCCTAGCTGCCGAAAGAAGATACTTCCATTAACGTCGACGGCTTCGAAAAACCTAACAATAGCCGTGTACAGAAGCTCGAACTCTAAATCAGAGACTATTTTTTATAAACAATCCATCCCGATTTTTACTTGCGACTGCTTGCACTTCCGCCTCCTGTCAATATACAGGTAGAAGAGATAATTACTGTACCTAGACTTAGGTAAGTCTTGCAACATGGAAGATTGTCCTCTTTCTCAAATCTTTCCGCACTCTCCGGGATAATCCGGCTACCTACTTATCTGATTTTTAAAAACGTCTCTGATTGTTAGGGTAGATATTTTTTGGTGATTCATAGTTCTTTATTTAGTCGGTAACAGACCATTCAAGATTATTTTAAAAAGATAAATAGACCATTTAGAAAATATTGTAAAGTCCCTAATTTAAAAGAGGAAGTAAACACGTCACCGCACGGAAGACGGATACCGACGACGGGTACGGCACGGAAATAATGGATACATTTAGTCTTTCGGCTGCGGCTTCACCACTTCACACTTGCCTGGAGTGGCTGGAGTTGGATCTTCGGAGAACAGCGGGTTCTTTACCTCAATGTCGCCAGTCTGAATGCAAACGCAAAAGACATGTAGGTTTACTTCGCTTTTCGACTTTTATTGCTTATGTACTTAGGAATAAGAGAGAGCTCGATAGCATTATGGAAAATGATTAAGGGATTTATTATAAAATCAATGAGAACACCCTTATTTATTATGCATAAACTCACTGTAGCAAATCCGGGACATTCATACACGGTGTAATCTCCTTCTTCATTTTCTTCCTCCGACTCTGGGTCTGACACAGAGCCAGCGCGTTGCTCTAAGCCGTTCCTTAGAAATAAAAATTTATTAAGTAGGTATCTAACCATTTTTCATAGTTGTGTGTAACTAAGTTAAAGTGTTTGGGATAGGTAACATTTTGCATAATAAATAACGGAGAGCTTTTAATGATGGGTAGGTACATGAGTAGGTACAGTAGGTAGCTAACATAAAAAATAATAGAGGACAGTGTAGTCTTACCGTTCCATAGCAATGATTTGTTGTTTCTGATGCTGGTAGTGGTACATGTGAGCGGATTGAGCCAGTTTACGGTCACCGGACGTGTCCATGGTGGGGCCAGTCACTCCGTAAGCAGGGTAGTCCACGTCCGCGGCGGCTTTTGCTTTCCTTGATAATCTGGACATTTCAATGTGAGTGAGTAGAGTTTTTTTAGAAAACTAAACAAAACTTGATAGAAAATAGAAAGTGTAAATACATACGTGTACCACCCGAAAGCAAATCCGACGACGGCCATGGTGAGCGCAGCCCCAACAGCGGCTACCAGCGCGATGCCGTAGATGGAGTCAGCTGGGTCGGCTGCCGACTCCAGCATGTGCACATGGTGCTGCTTCGGTGTCACGCCATCATCGTGTGAACTGAGGTTAATTAAGGAGAATAATAAGAAGTTAACAAGTATACTATTTAAGTTTTGATATCTACTTATTTGGTTCATTCGTTCTTATGATATGCCTACTTCGGTTTAAAATAATACGCATTCTAAAGTTTATATCTACTATAGATAGTACCTACGATATTAAGTATGTAAATGTGAGATAAGCAAACAAACGACGATATTGATGGCTCGAAAATTGAGACGCTTGTTTTTAGTTTTCAGAACTGCGAGTTAGACTTTGCCTACTTGACCTGAAATATCGAAGAAGATCAATAAAGCGTGAGCTTTTCTGATTTCACAGGCGGGTACTTACCTTCTTTACTTTCGAACTCTATACAGCAAATAAAATGCGTTGGCGTTAATGGACGTAAAGCGCTTCAGCATTTAACAATAAGAAGGAGAGTAAGGTTTATCATGTACATGTATTAATGAAACTTAATATAGGTATATCTTTTTTAATTAATTATTAAATATGAGCAATTAAGGTTTAAGAATATAATAAGAGTAGCCAGGAAAATGCATTCATCAGCATTAAAGCGTAGAATAATAGAAAGATGACGTGCGTTGTTTGCGTGAGTTTTGAAAGTGATATTTGTAAAGATACCTATCATTTTATGTTTTAAGCACGTGCCGTGCAATGTTTCTTAAAAGTGCAGTATGCAAATGCAATACATGCTGAGTTTAATCTTACTAAATAAATACTCATGATGCTCATGATGCTCATGATGGATGTAATGAGAAATATGAATTTTAATGAACTTGTTAACATTGTAGGTACTTAAATAAATTTGTGAACTCGCTTGTTTATTAATGCCAAGTTAAAATATTTTATAAGACGAATCGGGTTGCTGACACTACCCACTAGAACATTACATAGGAATTGGAGAGGAAGGTACTCTAAGTGTTTGATAATTATCACCTCTCCTCATCATCGTCAAACTCGGTTGGTTGATTAATTTGCAACCAGCGCAGGTTGGTGGGCAGTAAGGAGACGGGTATACGGAAGTCCTTATTAGCCCTGCAAGGAATACTCGACTGTCCACTTCGGTAAATTCTATACTACGACATTTTTATCTATAAAAACTTATGAAGTGTTCTAACACTTCATAAGTAATTTGGTTGACAGAGGATTCAGAGGAAATAAAAAGAAGAGTCAACATCGAATTAGAATTAGTGATTAAATTACTTACAGTCCCGTTTTTAGTTTTCCTAGGTCAGGTTCCAGAAGGTGCTTTTGCTTGCTCAGATTTGGGTTCTGACGTGTCTGACGCGGGGGTTCGATTTCCAGTAGCATTTTCGGATCCCCACCTTCATGATGCATGATCACTGCTGCACCGTGATTAACTAAAAAGAATACATTTATTATCATGTTTAAGACTTCAAGCGCTGATTAAATTCAACCAAACAAAGAGCATAGGTAGGTACTCACTCATCATATCGTTATTGTCCGTCCGAGTGTCGTCACCTTCATAGAATTCTTTTTCTGCGGGTGTGAAAGCAAATTTACTTTTTGGTTCTGCTAGATTCTCTTTAAAATAGGGTTTCAAGTGAAACATTGGCTTCTGTGGTATTTCCTTCGATGGAATACTTTGCAGCGATAATGGATCGGTCATTATGGGCATTGATTTGTAATCCTCGAGATTAGACCCGATAGGTTCCGGCGCATACATGGCGTCTTGATCACTCATTGGACTGTCAAGCATGCCCTGCACGTATATATCTTGAGAAATCATGCGCGCCAATTCCATCTCGTAGGGATTTATAACGTTCTCTTCATCTTCCATCTGGTTGATACGATCTATCTCCTAAACAGAAATAAACAGAATTTATCTGAAGCTTGGACGTCAAAAATCTAACTCAATTCACAAAATTTAATTTAACTTATGTTACTCGCTTGTAGAAACGACTCTAACCTTATTGAGCCAATTATGTTCAGATATAGGTGGTGGTATACGGGGGCTTTCCTCATAGCCCAGATAATGAGGCAGCAGAACTCGGAACCTGGGTAAGTAGTCTCCAAGGCGGATCCCAGGTAGCTGGGAGGGCACCCTCACCGGACCCGGCTCCTGCAGCGACGCTGGCGCCGGCGATGGCCCTGCATACATTCACGGTACGATCGTTTCATTTAATATCTGACTGAAGATAATAAAAAGAGAGAGGCTCTTGTTGCAGGCTTTGTTAAACGTCCTGTTGAACGTCTAAGACTAAGACAACGCGTATTTAGACATAAATACGTATAATTACGTGTTTAAGTTGCTACTAAGTAGGTCTGTAGGTATACACGTTAGAGTTAAGGTTTGTTTAGGCATCGATCTGACATTGGTATGCGACAGCTAATTATTGTATAACTACGGCCTGCATTCATTGCAATAAAATCAATAGTCCTTCAATACTGAGAACCTAAATACGTAGCTTGGTAGTACCTAGGATAAAACTAAACATTGTTACCTAGCGCGGTGAATCTTATTATAGGTACCTATCATAATTGTCAATTCTCTATAGGTACTTACCTACTACTACCACACCTAGATACTACCTCACTGCATTACCGTAAGTAACTTGAAGGGCACTGTCCAATACTGTTCATACCTAAATGTTAAAGGCTACCTAAGTAATACAATTTTGTCCAAATCACTATTATCTATACCCCTATAACTAATATGTACTTTAGTAATATGAGATACTCTTACATGAATATACCTAGGTGCTCGTAGAGTGAGAGCAGGACGAAGCTCGTCGTCTATAGAATGCGTAACAGGTGGTAGACTCCTCATTCACAAGAAAGAATTGCTAGCACAATATGCACTTTATATGTCAAATGATCAAAAGTTTACCTTTTTACTTTTCTAAACTCAAGTATTTGCCACCAATTACTTCAAAAATACATAAAGAAAACACCCAAAGTCTGTGGATAGGTACATAATAGACTGACATTCGCGTGATGTAGGAAGTTGGTATCAGTTGCGATAAGAATGTACGTTAATTTGTCAAGTTTAGCGGGCTGAGGTAATGCGAACGATGAGCACTTACCTGGAGGGCGAGCCACCGCGCACGCCGCCGCTGCAGCCAGCAACAGCGCGACCAACGGTTGCATCCTGCGGCTACTACTGCTCACACTTAGCAGCCGTGTTTTCTGTTTACTGACCGCACCGTTCGAGTCTCGCCCGGGAGCGCAACAGCGCGCGCCGATCGATACTCCGCCCACATGAAAACTTTACGCTCGGTGTCAAACAAGCTTATCAGCCCTCCCACGCACTTAAATTCTCGACGTTAACATTGACATCCTACGACATATGCTCTTATGGTTTCGTACTATCTCCCTGCATCCCTGTTTGTGTCTCTTCAATTTACATTCATGTTGATACCCTCATAAGGACTGTTTTCAATAGAACGTTACCAATTATTTGTTTGGATGTGTATAAATGAGACTCTACGTACATCGGATGATTTTCCAGAAAGCAATATATTTACATACATGTAGGTAGGTATCTATGTGTACCTAGATTTCCAGGTGCAAATAAATGCATGTCCGGGCCGTCGACGCAGCGCAATAAATCAATTTAGGTTAAGTAGGTCACCGCGTCGATCCAGATACCGAGAGCTACCTAGATTTAGGTACTCGTGCCTAAATCTAGATACCGTCTATAAGTCTATAGTGAAATTTATAGTTTGTATTAAAGTAAAAAATCTGAACTAAGGTACGTACCTACTTTTAACTTATTATTACTTAAACCTACTTATAATGAGCATCCTTAGGTTTTACCGACCTACTAATATATTAGGTCTTTACCTATGAAATTGCCGTTTTGTATGAAAAAATACAAACGATTTTTTTTCATGTAATTTTTATTTGTATTAAGTGAAATAATTACCCATACAATCAATGCATCTTTGCCAACGCAGTGGCAGTTTATTAATGCCCTTCTTAAAAAAAACAGCTGGACGAGAGGCAACAAATTCTTCAAAGGCGATTTGTACTGCCTCTTGGTTATTGAATTTTTTTCCGGTCAAGAAGTTATCCAAATTCTGGAAAAAGTAGTAGCCTGTAGGGGCAAGGTCCGGTGAGTACGGTGGATGAGGGAGAGCTTCCAACCCCAGTTCTTGCAACTTGGAGACCGTCATTTGTGCGGTATGAGGTCGCGCGTTGTCGTGCAGGAGCAGCGGAGACGAGCGATTGACCAATGCTGGTCGGAGACGTGCCAGCTTCTCCATCATTGTGTTCAATTCTTCACAGTACACATCTGCAGTAATACTCTCCCCATTTGGTAATAAGCTGTGATGAATCACACCGGTGCTAGACCACCAAACAGTAACCATCACCTTTTTAGGGGTAAGTTTTCGTTTAGGGCATTGTTTAGGTGCTGAACCAGGATCCAACCAACTTGCTGAGCGCTTACGGTTATCAAACAGAATCCATTTTTCATCACAGGTGACAATGCGGTTCAAAATTCCTTCATTTGTGTGTCTGTTGAGCAATGCACGGCACGTCTCGACGCGTACTTGGCGCTGGCGATCATTGAGTTCGTGGGGCACCCATTTGTCAAGCTTTTTCACCTTGCCAATTTGACGCAAATGGACCAATATTGTTTTGATGCTAACGTCGAAAGCTGCTGCTAATTCAGCCGTAGATTGAGTATCATCAGCTTCCACGATCGCCTTCAATTCGTCTGCATCGACCAAAGTCTTCGGACGACCGCGGGGTTCATTTTTCAGGTCGAAATTTCCAGAACGGAAGCGAGCAAACCAATAACTAGTGGTTCGTTGGTTTGTAGTGTTAGCTCCGTACACGTCGTTGATGTTGCGAGCCGCTTGTGCCGCGTTGCTGCCACGACGGAACTCATATTCCATAATTACTCGAATTTTTAACGTATCCATGTTGACGAAAATGATTGAAATGCAATGAAAATGTAACACTAACCAATAAACAAATGACTGTTTTTGGAAAAAGAATTCCATATTTTTAAAATGAAATTAATTTGAAATTAGAATTCTTAGCTAAACAAAAAATATTTTTAATTGAAATGGCCAGTACTGTAAAACGGCAATTTCATAGGTAAAGACCTATTAAAAAGTGTTGTTGTTTTCGGGTTATAATCATGATCATAATTTTTATTGCACTTCCACAAAGTTTCAGAAAGGTGTTAACAAATAATAAATTTACAGTAGTCGGTACATGTCGTGGACTCTGTTTTAGGGCATAGCATAGGTAATACAAGCTTCAAAAATAATAATACTATTAGACGTCCTTTATACTTAACTCCCGTAGTACAGGATTTGCCTAGTTTGGGGTCAGGTGACCGTGTGTGAAATGTCCCAAATATTTTTAATTTTATAAGTGTGTCCTCGCGAGCCTGGAGTTCGTAGGTATGAGTCCTGTCCAGGTCCATTCGTTAACAGCATAGATTAGGTACTGACTGTTAAGATCGGTCTGAATGTTTAATCGCACTAGAATAATACTCACTCGAAGTCCTAAATGTAGAAATCGAACCCACGACCTCGATATCTCATATGTGAAAATAATTAGTAGATCGTTAATATGCTGACTGGACATTTGAGTCCTACCAATTACCAAATCCAATTAATATATAGATACCTAATATTACTTAGATATAAAGTTTAAGGCCAACCAAAGTCTTTTTCGTAATGTTGCTACTTCCATGCTAAGTAGGCAGTTCGTTATTTGATTTGCTTTATAAGTAAGTACTTACTGTTTTTGTGTCCTTGGACAATACCTAGACAATTTTTATTATTTTTAGCACTTATTTATGAATACTTATTTCGTTATGGTACTACCTATCTACCTACCTACCTACCTATCTATATCCAAGAAAATATACCTAAATCTTATTACATAGGTAATGTACCTAGTTGGGAAAATCTACAAAAAATGCCTAGTTTGACGGCAGTTTAACGTCATCATCACTTAAACAATCCTTTGAATTGCCTGTGAAAATGTAGTTCAAGAAGATGTATGGCGATTCGCTGTACATCTAGAATTATTAATACCAATACTCAAAAAACGCGTGCGAGTAACAAGATGTCAAGTTTTTCCTTTGACTTGGTTTTTCGTAAAGCATTTAATGACGGTAAGAATATTTTTTGTCATTATTGGTGATCATTTTATAACATGCAATGTCGGAGCACTATAATTATTGTCATCCAGAGATTGTCCCAGAGGTTTTTCGATTTTTCATAATGTTTTTGTTTAAAATATCTTGAAAATATCTCGAATTTATATCTATAGTCACAGCAAGTAGGACATCTATAGTCGATCGACTAAACATAGTATTACTAGGACAGCCCAGCCCTAATTTTTGATAACAACCAACATTGATTTTTTAACTGTCACTTTGGCGGCGCGTTGCTTGCGTGATTTGCGATACGATACGATGTGCCGATGTGATTTGATTGTGATTGCGACAACCAAAACTGTTTAGTTTCGCGAATTATGGTTAAATGGAAATAGAGTGTGTAATGTGCAACTAAAATGATCCTTTTTAGTTTATTATTATTTAACGAGGCAAGTTTTTTCGTGGTGTAAGGTGCAGAAACTGCCCTTAAACTAAGAGTACGTAATTATCGATAATGGGGTGCTAAATTGCCGTATTTCTGAAACGAGTAGTGAGAAGCGTTTTTTGCAAATTAATAATGAATTAAAGAAAAGAAAAATAACACACCATTACAAAGACTAACTCATAAAATGAAGTTCCATAGAAGGTGTGGTGATAGGGTAACATTGTTGAATGAAAATTCTACGGCGGTGCGGAATTTCGTTGAATTTAATCACGGATTAATTTTAAGCGCGGAACCGCTCCAAGATGATGTTATGTTTGAAGTCTGCATAGACAGGAAGGTAAGTTTAACTTCGCTTACTATTTCATAAAATTGCCGGTTCATTTATCAGTCAGTAGGTAGTAGGGCTTCCAATCTGAAAATACCGAGAATTAAAAATTCGTGGAAATAACTGTTGCCAACTGTCAGGTGCCCAGTCAATAACTGAGGGTATTGATTTGATCTGAATTGTCTTTGTGAATCTGTGGAGATCTCCCAGGTACGTTGGGCTGAAAGTCCTAACAGATAGCAAACTAGGCCTTTACATTTAGTTAGTATATTTATTTTGTTTCTTTCATAAGTCATCAAAAACAAACATTCAGGGAGTGTGTGCATTTGTTGTTATTGATTACATTGCAAAGCTTATTGCGCTGGGGTTCACATAAGATGCTTTAGTGTTACAACAATTACAATGATCCAAATATGGGATTAATTGCAAATGTTGTTCCTTTTGATTCATTGTATTAAACTCTATGAAATAAGTCTTCATTCTTGAATGGATACACCATAACTTGTAAGTTGTTGAATTAACAACGGGTACATAAATCTCTAATATCTAAAGTAAGTACCTAATTTAAAGCATCATACAATGTGATGGTTCTATAATGATAGACAAATTGACTACTTTCTGTGTAATATTGTGATTGAAGTTTGCCACAAAGCATATCAATCAAAATTTAAGTATGTACTTGTCTAATAAGCAATGAATGAGCAGTTCAAAATGTTAATAAATGAAGTGTATTATCTTGGTAATATTTCCAAATATACCTTCAATTGTCTAGAGTCTACTGTAAAACGTCATCTCACAAATTCTTAGTTTATTTGTACGTTGTTAAATTTGTTTATTGGAACAATTTGTAATGAAAATACCTAACTTATGTACAAGTTGTGTCCACAGTAGATGTTAAAACCTATTTAATTGGTTTACTTCACTAAAGCTAAGGGAAAACAAGTGATCAAATGTTACAATTGCAGACGTAATAATGTCATAACAAAACTGGGTCGATTTGTAAGTTTTCATGTAAGGTCTCGGCGGAAGAGACGAAAATGTGAGTAACAAAGAATATATATATATGTTGGTGTGATTCATTACATAAGTAATATTGCATATGTAATTATATTTATTATGAACTGTACCAACTACAAGAATTACAGTATTGTATATTCATAAGTTTTTACTACATGAGTGGATACTGTATAATACCTACAAGATACTTGGTATCTAAAATGGTTGACAATTTTTAAAAGGTATTTTCTGAACTCCATCAACAAAGAACATCTGTAAAATGAGCCAATCAATTCTTCCAGGCATATTTTAAAGAACAAGCAGATTCATAAACATTTGTTAACTAAATGTTGTCTGTACTCTTGGTGTTGACTTATAGGTACATGTTTGTAGTACACATGTTTGTATTTTTTACATACTAAATATGAAAATATCAATGACATTTGTACTGTGTATTAATTAATGACATTCCCTTGGTTATGTTCACCTTTTCAGCCTTTTATTATTGTGCAAGTTAAAAAGCATAAAAATACAATTTTGTATAAAAATCTGGCTTATGCGTTTTCTTAAAGTTGATACATTTTATCATTTGTTACACATGAATAACTGTAGTTTGTTTCATTATTTGAACCAAATAAAATATAGTCACCAGTTATAGTTTTATTGAAAATATATTTGTGTTATAATATATTTTATGCTAATTCTGCTTAAAAATTGCATGTATGTTAATTGTAAATGTGTTTTACAACATTCTGTTGCTCATGGTTTGTTTTGATGTAGGTGAATGTTTGGAATGGGAGCCTTGAAATCGGAGTCACCACACTGGACCCGGAGTTTATGGAGCTTCCAGCTACAGCTACTAAATTACGAAATACTGCTTGGGTAAGTAGATTTCTATAATACTTACTTACAATTTTTATATTATTTAATTAAACTCAATAAAAACTTTTTTGTCTAGATCTTGTCTGGTAACTCAATTGTAAAGGACGGAGTCACTCTAGTCAATTCATATGGTCCTGAATTAGACACTCTTCGGGAAGGTGACTGTTTGGGTGTTATGCGATCTAGTAAGGTATGCCAGGGTCTGGAACAAGAAGCTACAATTGAGCTACATCTAATGATTTAACTAATTTGTATTAAAATAGTATGTACAGGTTTTTATGTTTTTCTTTTACTCGTGCAGGGAGAATTGCTATTTTATGTGAATAGCAGATGCCTCGGTGTAGCAGCTACTGATTTACCCCCGAGACTTTTCGCTGTCATTGATTTGTATGGCCAATGTGTACAAGTTTCAATTTTGAGTGTGAATAGCGTGAGGACAATCATGGACAGCAGTTTAGATCAGGTGACTTCATTAATTTTTAGTAAAAATGAACACTAGCCTGTTATTTGTATTGATCATAATTGGTATACAATACCATATCGTATCTAGCCGTCATTGTCCCACTGTTGGGCAAAGCCTAACTTATAAATGTAATACAATAATTAACTATTAATAATACTTAACTATAAATATATACAATACCTATTATTTATAATATTTAGGTATTCATTATCATATGTACATATATTTTAGATCGAAGAAGACCCTAACAATGACGATACGTTGACCTCGGACGGGATGGACGTGGCTGGTCTGCCGCCAGACACGCCGGTACCTAAACCATGCCACGAAGTATACATTCCCATGACATCAGATGCAGCTTGTGCTCTCGGTAAGCTAAATATTTCAGTTCACTTCAACTACATTTCAGTTTTGTGAGAATTAGGAACTTGTCGCTCAAGCGAACATTGAGCTCAAGTAAAAAATATTATTATATTTGGTAATCCGGCTCGGGAACCATCTCTGTGCCGAATTTTATCAAAATCCTTTTCTTAGATTTTGTTTAATTATGTTACAATATAACCAACAGAACTTTTAAGATATTAGCTTCATTTTTCAGTTGCACAAGATAGTTTGCGATTTCATCCACGTTGTGGGATACTGGTGCAGCTGTCGAACAACAATAAGTAAGTTTTCAATTTATTTGTTTGTTTGGTGACGGTGAAGACTTGTACTAATATTGTATTTGTTGTAGGACTGCCGAAAGGACGAGACCCTTAGATGATTATAATAACGGTGTTGTTATGACTCATCGTCCGTTGTATGACAATGAGCTTTTTGAAATTCGTATCGATCGACTTGTGGATAAGTGGAGTGGCAGTATTGAGGTATTTACTTTTTTCAATATAATCAATAATTGTTTTCTTTTGCGTTTTGACCTACATTTTTATACATCGAAATTATTTAGTTGCAGTTTTTTCATGAATTGTATTTTTTTGCTTAGGTGGGTGTTACCAACCACAACCCGGCGACTATTCGATTCCCGTCCACTATGACTAATATGGAATCTGGTACAATCATGATGTCTGGTTGTAAAGTGCTGCTTAATGGTCATGGGACCTACATGGAGTACGGCAACTTCAACCTTGACGAGCTAAGGGTAGGTCCAACTCTTTGAAATGAAATGAAATGTTTATTTAATCTTTTAGGACGAGTTTGACATCACATAAGACGGGTAATTTTTTAAAGTTAATGCTAGATTCGCAAGAGTGCAGTTTCCCCCAGAGAAGAATCTAGCAAGAAACTCTGTTGGGTTGCTCTTTTCAAATTTGACATTACAAATTCTTAGACAAAACACTTAGATACAAACATTTAAATTAACATTTCAATAATTATGCTAAATAGAGACAGCTTGACAGAAGAGCAAGTCAATCCCATGGATTTGAGTCATCTAGATAATCGTTGATTTTATAATAACCTTTTTTACTAAGTTTTTGTTTAACAACAATCTTGAATTTATTGGGGGTTAGTTCACGTATGCTAGCAGGGATCTTGTTGTAAAAGCGTATACATTGACTCACAAACGATTTGTTTACTTTGTTTAGTCGACTAGCATGAGGCACTAATTTATCCCTATTTCTAGTATTAACAGTATGTATATCACTTAGTTGTTTAAATTGATTTAGATTTTTTTGTGTATACATTATATTTGAGAAGATGTATTGTGATGCTAGTGTTAATATGTCAATATTCTTAAAAAAATCCCTTAGAGATTCCCTGGGACCTAGATTATAAATAGATCGAATAGCTCGCTTCTGCAGAATAAAGATGCGCTCAGAATCGGCGGCATGCCCCCACAGCAGAATGCCGTAGGACATAAGACTATGGAAGTAACTGGAGTAAACTAGGCTGGCAGTTTGAATATCTGTCAGGTTTCTTATTTTTTTGACTGCAAAAGCTGCAGAACTGAGCTTATCCGCTAACTTGTCAATATGGGGGCCCCATTGTAATTTGGAATCGAGAGTAATACCAAGGAATACGGTTGTTTCCACAATTGACTCGTCTAACATTGGGCAAAGTAAATTTAATACATTTAGTTTTCTTTTCATTAAGCACTAGATTATTGGCAGTGAACCACTCGACTACTTTACTGATAGCATTGTTTACAATGCTATCGTCATATACATTTTGTTGTCGTCTAACTTTAAAAAGTAAAGAAGTATCATCAGCAAACAATACTATATCATGACAGTTATTGGCAAGACTAGGCAGATCATTTATATATATATATATTAGAAAGAGAAAAGGACCAAGAATTGAGCCCTGTGGGACACCCATGCTAACCGCAGATCCACCCGACACTTTACCGTTTATATCAACCCTCTGTACACGTCCACATAAGTAAGACTTTAAAAGGCTGAGTGCGCTGTCCTTTACACCGTAATGATGAAGCTTCCTGACCAATGTGCAGTGATCAACGCAATCGAAAGCCTTGGACAAATCGCAAAAGACACCCAAAGCGTCGTGCGACTTCTCCCAGGCATCAAATATACACTTTATTAGGTCAACACTTGCGTCAGTTGTTGAACAACCCCTGGTAAATCCAAATTGTTTCAGGTGCATTAGTTCATTGGAGTAGAAGTGAAATTGTAGTTGATCTAAAATTAGTTTTTCAAATATTTTACTTCGGGTTGGCAGTATAGGATATAGGTCTAAAATTGGTGGGGTCAGACTTACTGCCTGCTTTAAACAAAGTATGACTTTACTGTGCTTCATTAGGTCAGGAAAACTTCCCTCATCTATACATTTATTAAAAACCATAGCTAGATGGGGCGCTATGCAGTCTATGATGAAGTTAACTATTGTAACGGAAAGGCCATGAAGATCTGCGGTTTTTTTAACAGTTAAAGATTTAAAGGCCTTTACTATTGAATAAGCACTGACGTAACGAAATGCAAAGAATTGATCGGATTCAGCCAGGTTCTGCTTCAACAAAGCTTCAGCAAGCGTGGGAGAAGAATCAAGGTCTTTGGTGGTCGAGACTGGAATGTCAGAGAAGAATTTAACAAAAGCTTCGGCAACCTCGACGTCTGTACTGATACAGTTACCGTCAATATTCAATTTAAAATCTTTAATACACTTTAATACAAAGACCATGGATTTAAACGCTTTGCTACTGAAAAATCTAAAGTAGAAACAAAATGAGTAATTTCACGAACAAACTACTGATTGTAATATTACATTTGCGTTCGGAGTATAATCATCTTATCATCTAATGTACTTCGGCCTCAAAACTTGTATCCAATACGAAACTTGAGGCTCATTAAGAATGAGAGGAACATGCATGCAACATAATACTTGGCGGATTTCAGGAGGGCGATACAGTCGGTATGATGCGCAATGCGAATGGAAAACTGCACTATTTCATCAACGGAGCAGACCAGGGCGTTGCAACTGATAAAGTAGATCAACAAGTGTGGGGTGTTGTGGATTTGTACGGCATGACTGTGAAGGTATTACCTTGCTCTTCATTCTTCCTTCATGTTTTCAACTTTATCACACTTAGCGTCTGAACGATGAAACAACTTTTTATGCTTGACTGAAATGTCTTACCTATCGTTGATTATGAATTACTTTTGTAGGTAACAATAGTGGACCCATGTGAAGACATTGATATCAATATAAACAACGTTCCTGCAATCGTTGAAACACCTGAAGTACCTTCCACAAGTAAGTTTAATACTTAAGGGTCGATATCTACAGCGACTTAATGTACTTTATTTGCTACACAAAAAGACACATATCATGCGTCTCGTCGCTGTGGAAACTGCCCCTTGGCCACAGTCTCCCATATTTATACAAATAGGTACCTACTTGTTGAAATTCTACATTTGTATAAAATTTTCAGGTCGCATTGTTCCGAAAATAGACGAAGATAGCCTTTTATTTCATTCGCTGCGTGATTCGATTATTGTTATTATTGGTGATGGTAAGACTGCTCATAGGCCTAAGTAAGTTCTTTTGAAATATGCTTATTATTATATTAATTTGCATGAAGCTAGAATAGGGTTCTTATGATGATCTCTGGAATTATTGAGCCTGATTATGGCATTCTTAGTAGCTTTTCTAGAGCCTCGTGTAATATAGTCAATTTTCTGATGCTGTAAAGGCAAGGAAGTCTTATATTGTGAAAAAGTGCAGTTTATAGCTAAATGAGTTTACACGTGATAACATTGTGATGAAGTGTTGGTTTCCAGTGCTTTCGAACTCTTCAACAACGGGATCGTAATGACAAACAGAACCTTGAGGACAAACGAGCTTTTCCAAGTGCGGCTCGACCTCGTTATCCCCAAATGGGCCGGAAGCATTGAAATTGGGGTCACGCAGCATTCTTCTAATGATATTGAATTTCCATTCAAAATGAGCAATGCAAAGTTAGTACTTGATTTATCCTTTGAAACGTAAACTTTGTTGCACTTGGTTGTATATTGTAAATGTTGTCTTTGAAGCGAATCGTTCTAACCCGCGACCGGGGCAAATATGCGTCGGGTGCTACTATTTTTAACAAAAGGCTGATATGATACTTTGATATTTCTAGATCTGGTACTTGGGCCATGACCGGAGAAGATGTAATCAGAGACGGAACTATTATCATACCTCAGTACGTCAGAAATCTAAATAGACTTGTGGTAAGTCCTTGAAACATTGTGACGTCAAATGTGTTCATGAAATTATGCAATCTGAGGTATCTCCGCCCGTTAGGCGCTGTTTTAACTAAAGAAGCGTGGCGGAGGAGCGCGGCGGAAGCGTCTTGTGAAGAAAACTCTTATGAGTATTAGGAATAGAGTCTAATTTATCGTAATTTCATCCGCGTTCCTCGGAGCACGCCACTCGCCCCGCGCGTCAAGCGGCGCCGCCAAGCATCGCGGACGAAATTACGGCAAATACGACTCTATTCTAATACTTTTAAGAGTTTTCTTGACAGGACGCTTCGTTGCGCGCCTCCGCTACGCCATTTCAGTATAAACTGCGACTATGTCTTCTACGCACGGCCTTCCAGCTCAATGACAATGTTGGAAACCATTTATGACATGACATGACGTACTTGATTCTAATTAATATGTAAATGTAATTTCCATCACATTATCTGTTGTTACCTTCATCCCTCAATTTTATCAGCTCAGTAGTGGTTTTAGCGGTGAACTAGCAAGTTCTCTAGTGCTAAACAGTTGACATTAGTTAAATCAGAACATTAGTGGTTTTTATAGTGAATAGAGACTATCCATGTGGAAGGTTGTTTGCAGAACCTTTTTTAATGCGGTACTGAATCATCTGTTTCAAGTCATTCTCAATGGTGTGTACAGAATTGTTTCTAAAATATGTAAATCGCTGCTTAAACTCACACATTTCTTTAATTATCTATTTTCATACAAACGTGCATTTTTATTTGCTAGTGGAAGCTTGAATCACTAGTATTAACAGATAAGTTTTCATGTGGTGGCTTTTGATTATAGTTCGATGTTATGTATGGTGATCGATTCGATTTGTATTGTGACACAACGTCGTTATCCATGTGACAAAAGTTTTTACGATTCTACC
The DNA here is from genome assembly GCA_947563765.1 of Anarsia innoxiella. Classification (NCBI taxonomy): domain Eukaryota; kingdom Metazoa; phylum Arthropoda; class Insecta; order Lepidoptera; family Gelechiidae; genus Anarsia; species Anarsia innoxiella. The sequence continues at coordinate 6,577,528 of OX387390.1, read as the reverse complement.
TCAGTCGATATATTTTTGTTACCTTTTACAAATATTGTTTTTTATTATTACCATTTATAGGAAGGTGACACTGTAGGTGTTATGCGAAAAGATATGGGTATACTGCACTTTTTTGTAAACGGTGTTGATCAGGGACCTGCAGCTTTTAATATACCTGAACATGTTTTTGGGATCATTGGTAAGTACTTTGAAGGTAAGGTATCAAGGTAAGTACTACATCAAGGTAAGTACCTTGATGTTGTGTGTCGCGCGCTTCATATCCTGTTAATATCTTGTTGTTAGTTTTTGTTTATTATGTAAGTGACGGCCATTTCCTTCTAATTGTGATGTGTGTATCTACAGATTTATACGGTCGTGTAGCACAAGCTACAATCGTGGACTCGTATACACCACCGCTCTTATATTCACCCGAATCACCACTTTCCAGTGAATCTAACGCAACAATATTTCCGTGAGTTCATCGTTTTTAAAATGTATCAAAATGAGTGCATCAAAACAGCAAAGTAGAAAAGTCTACTTTGAATTTTTGTTGCACTTAAAAAGCAATGCAATGTTACAGTGAAATGTGTTTCCACCGAGTACACGGACGGAACGCGCGCTTGAGTCGTAACCGATTGACAGCTTCGCGTGCAACCGTCTATTCGGAGTTCAACGACGCGGTACTGTTTAGCTCGCGGCCGCTGCGCGAGTGTGACATGTTTGAGCTGCGCATTGATAAGATGGTCGATTGTTGGATTGGAAGCCTCGAGATAGGTACTCGTCTCTCAGCCGAGATTTATATGATTGTTAGCTTCGTGAATGTGAGTTCAGCAGAGTCCTGTTCCGGTCGGACGTTAGAGAATATTTGTTCTGCGAGCAAATGGTCTTCTTCGTCGACTAGGAGTCAGGGTTCGATAGAATTAGAAAGTAATGCGATTTAACAAACTTGGCAGGCGTAACGGCTATTCGGCCGGACGATCTGGAGGCTAACGGAGGTGTGGGAGCGGTCGCGGGTACAGCCACTGATCTCAACTGGGACACGTATATTCTAAGCGGCGCTGCTATGATGAAAGATGGGGAGTGCGTGCGCAGCGGTTACCCGCTCGATCTAGATACGCTCATAGTCGGCAGTCGAGTTGGTAAGAGCGAATAGCGATGCCTGGTTTTGGCTTGCAAATGCACATTTCCACGATTTTCCATCAATTTTGCTCCATTGCACGGAACACTTTAGATTTTTTCTTAAGTATTTATTGCTTGGCACATCTAGCAAGACTACTTAGTCACATATTCTCACGTAACTTTTGTACTTTGCTGATTAGAAATTAGTGGCTTTTCTGACTTACAAGAGTTTATTCAAAGGTTGTTATGTCAATTTTAGGGATGATGTGGCACGCAGATCGCAGTCTTCATTATTACCTTGATGGTATGGATATGGGCAAGGCTTGGTATGTGCCCCATCTTAATATCTACGCTGTAATCGATCTTTACGGGCAGTGTACTCAGGTATAACGACTTAGCATTGTCAGATTGCTAACTTGGTACCTATATCTTAAATATCACAAGTGGTATACTGAGTGCGTTTCGTAGGTGACCATATTGCAAAACGAAGAAAGAGCTTTCAATTACAACGGATGCATGAACTCGGATAACTCCGTGTTAAGTCATTCTCGAGCGATTGAATCCCCACCGCCTCCTTACTGGCAAGTATTCATGACTTTTACATACTTTTAATTTATTACTTCACCTATAAATACCTACTCGATTCTGAAGTCTTTATGTCGTTAATTGTTTATAATTCATAAATTTTCGTGCACCCAGGAGTTTCTCGGAGTACTGCGGGGACAATATATGTCTGATGCATGACTATTCATACGCTCGTCGACTGACCCCCGACCCGACGGCTGCGCTTGTATTTAGTTCCGCCCACCTCGCCGTTGGAGAGATTTTCGAGGTAGTCGACACGTACTGACTTACAGCCATAGTAACTTATATAAATCTGACAATATTGCTATGTTCAGCGGTTCCTCCACGAACACGCTGTTCGTTGCGAATTGTTATCGCCTGTTGCATGGATCTTTATGTTATCCGATATATATAAGTATGTCCGAATAGCTGGACACTGCTGTTGCTGACGACGCTTTCCTCCACATGTATTATGTCCTGTATTCCACAATGGAATTTATGCGCAGATTAAAATAGTGGAGTGCAAGTATGGATTCGCAGGCAGTTTTCGGATGGGTGTAACAGACATCAATATACTAAATGCGCACGTCAACCGCAGCCTGCCACCTTCCGTCGCCTGTCTTCCTCACTTCACTGCCTATATCGACGGTGAGCTAACTAAATCTATATTCTTATTTAATTTGGAACTGTTACGTAAAGTTTTGGGTAAGTAGGTAATACATTAAGTGTTATTGTTTAAGGTAACTGTATGAAGTACTCCCGCCCCGGCACACGAGAACAAGACTTGCGCACATTTATTCCGTCATTCGAGTGGCTCCGTCCCGGCGACCGGATCGGTCTCAAAAAGACAAACGGTTCGAGAGTTCTAGTTTACTACAACTCTGAATTAGTTGAAACCGCTTTTGAGAAAGTGCCTGATGTAAGTCGAAGTTACTTTTTGTACTAAATTATGACAAACAATACATTTATACATGTTTTCCGTATTTTGCAGAAAGTGTATGTGGTTATGGAGATATTCGGGCACGTCACGAAGATTCAAGCGGTGTCTAGAGGCAACAATATTGGGATCCCGGTGCCGCAACCTACAAGTATAACCTTGAAGATTTATCGACATTTAGAAACCAGCTTTAAATAACTAAATTAAAACCCATATGAACTCCACCATATACTAACTACACTTTATTCTTTTTTTTGTTGGAAACATTCCAATAGAAAGGATAAAGTCGCGCAATAATCTTGCTTATAATAACTTAACTAACACGCTTCCTCTTTGTTAGAAATATGCGCACACATCAATTACCTCAAAAAAATGCAAACCGCTATCTGTTAATATTCAATTAATTTGTGTTAATTAAAAGTTAGGTAAATCATACAAGACTGTGACACGCTCCTGATACTAACACAATCATGCAAAGTACACAAGAACCTTTTTGTATGTTTCGACATTTATCGATTAGTGTGGTAAATGATGATCGAAGCGTTAGATGCTTTAGTTCGATGTCAATCGATTACCAAGTGTAAAACCGATCGGTTGCCATCGAATAATTTATTTTACTGTCGTTCAATGTTCGGTCGATCGATATAGATGCTCTTAACACATTAACTTACTAACATTTTAAGTATCTGGTTGTTCGTTAATTATTTTCACGAGTGTAATATATTGTTTCTTAAAAGATTTTCTTTTTATTTAAACATTCGTTATTTTAAATTACTATTCTGTTGGTTAGGCTCACTTTTTGTACAATTATAAATGTAATTATTAACCAGTAGTTTTATCAATCTTTACAGTTCCAAACGACGAGTGCGTAAAGCAACCGCTACAGAACAATATTGAACAAGTCTGCAATAGTACAGTTGAAGAAATTATGTCTGACAAGCGTCAGAACCAGGAAGTGAGTATGGAGGGTGTGGAACCTGCCGCAGAGGAGGTCCAGGAGGTGCAGACTGCAGAGCAGGGCGGCGGCGGCGGGGGGGAGCCGGAGGCAGAGGCGGCGCCGAACGATGCGCGACGACGACGACATCAGCTACCATACACTTTCCACTACATTCATGGGAAGAACATTAAACTATGCAGCTCAGGTACACTCAACCGTTTGATACTTTTTCCTTCTGCGTCACGCTGCACCTATTATACATAATGATTTATTTGCAGACACGGTTGCATACCGTACGGGTGGATTTAACCACGCTATTGCTATCGTCGGTCAACCGCTGCGTCGAGGTCACAAATTTAGGGTAAGTCAATCATAACTCTACTTTAAAAAAAGGAAATTTTTAGTCTTAGAGACATTGCAGACGTACGCGCGTTTGCGGAGCTCCTTTTTTTCCGCTATCAAAACGCGCAACCCATACTCACGGCGCGCGTTTTACACGCGTTTTGACACATTACAGATAGGAGCGGAGTAGTAGCAGGAAAGGGCGATGATACGCATCATAGCAAAATATTGTTTTTTTCAATGATTTTGCGTAAACTAGTAATAAAGACTAGCCATATTAAGACTTTATTACTAAATATTAAATACCTATGACAATTTTTATTTGCGTGAAAAGCACGTTGATCTTGGATTTTAGATATTTCTTTGCAAAATCTAAAAATGTGCGAATATAAGGAAGTTCAGACTAAATCACAGCATACCTATTTTGGGTATACACATAGAAGAACATTCAGCTTTCCCAACGCCAACGTGAGGAAGATAGGGCACTTGGGCTATCGTCAAAACGCGAACGATACTCGAGTAAAACGCGTGAGGCGCGTTTTGATAGCGGAAAAAAAAACGCGTACGCTCCGCTGTACATACTTAGGTATCTATATCTTCTTAGGTAATAAAATGCTGCTGTGGATGTTTATTTTCCAGCTTCTGCTTATTTGCGAAATGTATTACTCCAAAACGCGCATTGCGAATTTATTCACTTAGTATAATTTGTATTACCTAGCTAAGCGAATGTCACTCGTGAATCCTACGTGTAGATTATTTATCCAATATTGTATTCATTTCGTATTAATTTCCTTCAATTTATGAATTTGTGCTGCTTTGTGTTTTGACTCAATCGCAGATTGCATTGTTTTCAAAGAGTTTGTAAAGGTGAACGTTCCTAACAAGATAGACAGATGACTTGGTTAAAGCTGCAGATTCAAGGTGCAGAGTTTTGTGTAAGGAAGGCTTTGCCTAGCAGAATATCCCACGGCTAATGATAGTCACGTTAGCCAAATATAGCGCTATGTTGTGCTGCAGCCAATGCCGTTTTATTTTTTTAAAGTAAGCTAAAATTGAAGAATATTTGAATTGTGAACACTTATGTAAATAGAATACATTTGGAGCGATTGTTATTGCTTTAGCTGGTTATAAATAGATCTCGTTGGTCTATAACACTTGATCTATAAATTGCTCTGCGAAAGTTCTTTTGCTGATAAGTGTTGTATATTATATCCCGTATCACAAATGGCGATTGGCTTTGCTTTCTTAGATTTATAATTTTATGTTTGTTCAGCGAATTCATTGTTAAGGGATGTGACCCCATAGCTTCGTCCGTCTACACTACCTTATTTTAACTTAAGACACACCTTCGTATAGGTATATGAGTCATACACAGAATTAAGTTCAAAATCGTCTTTCCTGTTCCTGATGATTAAGGATACTGGAGCAGCCAATCCTCAAAATGTTTATATAGGCCAAAACTACATCGGGCACAGATTATGCGGATATGCATTTAGTTGGGAAATTAGCTCCCAGTGTCCTTAACTTTCGGGAACAGGAGAGACATTTTTTGTTTTTTCTGTCTGTATGACCCATATAAAGAAAATGTTTTACTAAATGTCAGTCACGTGTCGCTCTACAATTTATCTGCGTACCGGCTGAAATTAGTAATGCTGAGCATATTTAATCACTATTACGATCAGTTTTGATTATAAAATGGTTCCTGATTCAATAATTTTAAAGTATTAATCTGTTTGCTTTTAAATATCTGCATTAAAAATAATTTTAAAATCATTGAACATAAAGCCGTCGAATTTTTTTATTTTATTTGAGTTAGAATAAGCATTTCTGCATGGCGCTTGCTATTTGCGAGATAAATATTGCTAATTGTGAAATAATCGGAATAACAAGAATTGGAACATTTTACTGTGTTTGTAGTTTATCGATTATTCAGATATTGGAACATTTTTTAAACACGAAGACATGCAAAATGCGATTTCTCTTTCCTTCAAGCAAATGTAAAACAATCTGAAGCTGTGTTTAGTTATTGTATTATTTGGCATTTAACATATGCGAGAGTAAAACAACCGGATAAACAATCCCTACGGTCCAAAAAGAATATCCATCAACTGGGTACTAACAAACTTCAGTACTGAAGTTTGTATAATTTAAAAGATTTTGAGATGAGTGGCAGACTGCTTCATCAAAACCGTCGGTTTTCAGTTCCGAGTGGACAAAATATCGCAAGAGTGGAGTGGCTCCGCGTTGATCGGCGCGGTGGGCGCGTTGCCCACGGAGCCTCTACCGCAGATCGCCGTGCACCTCGAGACCGGATGCTGGGCTTTATCCAGCGACCTCTTACTCGACAACGGCGTCTTGGTAATTACTTTACATTATTACTTATTCGAAAGTTAACTAGCCATTGCATGACACGATAAGACCATAGAGTCTATAATAGTTTTAAGTCTACGTTAGGTACTGTTCGTTCATATCTTATTTATCTTTGAATGTTATTCCAGCATCTGTCGGAAATGGGAACGGTGCTCGATGATTTGGATGAGCAATCCGTTTTGACGCTGCATTTCCGATTTAATAGTGACCTGCTCCTGGAAGTAGACGGCAAGATCGCTGGTTCCATCGCTTCCATTCCGCGCTATCATAGCCATATCTTTCCTTTGATAGACTTGTATGGCAGGGTATATCAAGTTAGTATTATAAAACCAATGATTGGTTATCTTATTAGTATAATTTTGTTAATGTAAGACGTTAAATATATATATATATATATATATGTTTCATTAGGTATCCGTACTACTACACCCACACGTGGTGGCGAGCGGAGTGTCCCTTGATCTCCCAATTATCACTGAGAACCTGCACGAGGAATCCCTCGCGGAGCTGGAGCTGGACGAAGACGACTCCAGCAGCGGCGTTGTCCTCGAGCCCGAGCCGCCGCACCTCCACGACTCATCGTACAAACACAGAGCTAAAGCAAGCAGCCAAGACAATTTGATTGAAGATCCCATGGAACTCTTGTACGCTCAGCCCGGACCTAGTTCCGCCGAGCCGGTCGCAGTTATAATTCCCACTGTTAACGAAATAAAAAACAAAGAACGAAAGAACCGAGAAATTGCACCGCAGGCTCCGTCCGTTCGCCAAGCTCTACATCAAAGCTTACTGTTCACAGAAACTTCGTCGTTCACCGCGAACAACAACGAGATGGCAAATCGTTGCATCCAAAAGAGCCACTCTTCACATAATTTCAGCCAGGTGTCGGACGATTTGGCTCTAGAGACTGAAGTTAAAGAAGCTTTGCGTCATACTTTGAGTTTGGACTCGCGCGTTGGGGACGACGCCGATGGCGTGTTCATTCCGCAGCAGTTTTGCGATACAAACATCCGCCATAACGACCGCTATCCGGAGGCCAACGATGTTGACAACTTGGACAATGAGATAATGGATGCGTTGACGCTGGAAACCGGCAACCTGCCGGACCTCACCGAGGAGCAGTCCTCCTCTATCGACGAGTCCACGCGTCGCGATGATTACTGGTACGACAGTACGGCCGTTGAGAACCTCAACTACTTGAACCGTATCTTGTGCTCTGACCAGGAAGGCATGGAAGGAAACAGCTTGGAGTCTGAATGGGAGACGTCAGGGGAGGGCTGCGAGCATTTGCACCTAGTGCTTAAATACTGGAATTACTTCGTATTGCCGTACCCTGAATTGAGACAAGCCGTATCTTGGGGCCAGGTGAAGTGTCACTGCCCCAACTGTCAGCCAGACGCTCGACCGCCGCTAGCAGGTAAATCTTACTTTATAATTTAACATATTCTAGCTGAAGTTACAAAATTAAAGTACAATTTAAAACTTTGTCGCTGCGCTTCAGGTTGGGTCCGCATCGAGCGCATCGACGGAGTGGGCGGATGCCGACGCGCGTTCTGGCACGTGGCGCGCAGCACGCTCAGCGCGGCGCAGGGACAGACCGGACCCGTTCGCCGTCCGCGCAGCCTCATCTCCATGCCCTGTACCAATCCACCAACTGCTGATATGTAAGCATCTACACTACAGTATTGTGTTGAATAAAGAGATTTCGAACCTCATTTTCACAAAAACTGAGTTATTGATGAATGATGTATATTTCATTTGTAGGTTCTAAGAATACATTCTTTTTCAGATGGTTTGACGAAGAAGGCAAACCTCATCACACAGCGTTGGCCATCGAAATCGATATCGAGTGAGTACTATTTTATATTAACTATTTTCGGCCTTAATCTAGTAAATATTTTATTACGTATATTTGATCAAATGAAAACAACTTGTATAACATATCCAATCATCTAAAGTACTGTATAACACGACGCGACTGCAATGTGAAAATTATACAGTCTTTTGAGGTGGGGTTAATACTAGACTCACTTTTGCATTCGTTAATGTGAAGAGACCACGACAATTTGAAATATAGCTTATATTGAACGCAATGTATTCTATCACCCGCGCAAATGGTAATGTGCAAGGTGAATAACTAGTGCTTGTTCTTTCAGAGGGCACGAGGCGGAAAACGACCGTCTTATGGCATTCCTGATATACTTAAGGCCTCACGTGGTGTTCGTAGACGACAACCCGCTGAGTTTAGATGACTAAGCGTCCATAAGTATTATAAGTACAAGATGGAAACGATCACTTACATATGCCTGAACTATTCAGGATATTGTAGGTACTTAAAATTAGTCACTTGTTATACACTTTTATTGTAAAGGCACTTGATATCATAGCATTCCCTTACTTGGTTGAAAATTTGGGGGATTATGTGACGAATAAGCCTTCAAAAGCATTATTGGTGAAGTATTTCAAGCGATAGGTGCATGAAGGTTTGAAATAAATCTATGCGAGGTTGAAAGTAAATAAGGATACCCAGTTAATACCTCTTTTTTTAAATCATCAAGTAGTGTCATAGAAGTGTATGCCGGAGACCTGTTTTTAAATCTCTATCAAGTGTTACACTATCTTGTGCAGTTGAATAAAAAGTATCGTTTCCACCCTGTATGTGAGTGCGGTTGCACTTGAATCTCTTTATAAAGATATTATATTTCCGTTATTATTTTGTATAAAAGGTCCAAAAGGTTGTCGTTAAGTATTAAACATTGTTTTATCTAAACATACGTATTATCAACAAATCTGATGAATGATTTCTCTTGTGGTTTTGAACACGAGTAGAGTCGACATTTTATTTAACTTCTAAATTAAATAGACTTTGATCAAAAATACCTATTTTAGTCAACTACACGCTTTTATTAGTATCAAATGATAAACTTATATTTAGAAAAACTGATCTCATTTTTATTGTCAACTTCTTTTTGTTATTTACGTTTTATGATTTTAAATTATTTAACTTTGAAGAACACAGTTCGACTGGTTTGTTCACTATTATTCACTGAATGTAGTCAGGATATATATAAATGTGTTAAATGTCTAATTCATATAACAGTAGTGGAAATAAATGTTTTAGAGAGCGTTCATACGTGGATGCTTGTACCCCCCGCAATCAATATGACACCCAACTCTACCATCCTTTTGCTACTAAACGTCTGTTTACAAATAGTATAAGTAATAAACTTTGTTAAGCATTTGATTACATTTTACTGGTACGGTTGTAACGTGCATAAGCGATATGAAACATGATGGCAAATATGTGTTACGGCCATCAAAATTACCGAAAAGAAAAATACTAGTCCAACAATTTAGCTTTAATAAAGCTGCCTGTTAACCAAGAATGCAATCAAGTGTACCAATTACTCGCTTACCCACACTTTGACTGTACAGGGGCCGTATTCTTCTAATTACCAAATGAAAAATGGTGTCTCTCTAGAATGTGAATTGTATGATTTGACCCATTTTGGTATTCTCTTAACAGATAAGTTGACAGTGGACAACGATCGGCCGTACATTTTATTACTTTACGCTATAATCGGTATTCTACTCCGCAATGTCACATGAGTGGCAGTTCCAAACGGTATTCTCTTCGCTATTTGACAGTAGTTCTCTAATGGCATTTCGTTCGGTCGTTCCGTCCGTCGTTCGATTGTTCGGTCACCCAAACACTATTTCGGTGTTTTTTTCGAAAATTAACGTGCAATTTATGCAAAAAATGCATTTAAAGCTTTTAGAAATAAATATTCTGTATTTTAAAGTATGTCTAAGCTTATTCTAGGTCGAAAAAAATCTATCAATCGGTTGATCAATTTCTTCGAACAATAATTTTATTAAATATTGGCAACATCGACAACTAAATCATTCGCAAAGACAAATGAATGACAAAGCCCTCTAGAGACTACTAATCGACTATTAATCGAGGCACTTAAGAGAATACCAAATTTGTGACCTATTGCTGTAGAATGTTAATCTGTTGGCTATAGTTAGGTCGCTTAACTTAATTTAGCGGAATTGCTACCCGGCATAAGATGCCGGGTAGCCTGCTATTAATTACTGTGGCGTGGTAAGCCACGCCATAGTAATTAATAGCAGGGGTTCACAATTCTATTCAGTTTGCGGCGCACTTAACTCGCGGCGCTATCTAGTCAAAATATAGGGTTCTGTGATACTAGATAGGTAGTTAGGCAAAGAAAGACATCTTTACGTAAGCGAAGTACACGGAGGCACGGAAACCCTGATTATTAGACTAAACTTTTGCTAGACTAAAACGGTAATGTGATAGGTAATGAGTAAAGATCGGTATGCCCAACTGTGGTGAACTACAAATTAGTAGTTATAGGACAATTACTAAATTAGTCAAATGAGCATAGTCAATGATGTCAGACAATGATGACGTCAGAACGCAGAAGTCTATCTACTGTACACCTACGAAAGTAAAAGTTATCAAGTGCTTAATTGCATGATAGTTCATAAAAACAATCCGATGTTTAGAATAAATAGTTGTAACTCGATGATTAATGATTGCCATATGAATAAATCAGATTGCATGTTTGTCGTTTAGTTGTAATCATGATGAACATTTTATTGTGTAGTATTATTCGATGTGATTTTATTCTGTGTATCTTACCAACAACAATAAAATGATATATGCTAAATACTTGTTCTATTTTATCAACCACTAAGTTTATATGTAAAATATAGCATTACCGTCGTTGTTAATAAGAATGAGACACCGTCCAGGATCTTTTAGAATTTGTTTTGCGTATCTAACTATACGAGTAAAGTAATTAAACGCTCGTTTCGTCGGTTATGGCCTGCGTTTATTTAACGTTACAAAACTTAAATGCAATATTGATTTATTTTTAAATCTAATTACCAAATTCGTTATATAACCTTTACATTTCTATAAAGTAATAGAATCTTTAAAAGGCTAGTTACTTATATTTATCTATTCAATATATTTTGCAGTTTCCAAAGTAACCAATTTAAATGTTAACTTTAAAAAAAGTTACAAAAATATAATAAAAATAAAAAAGTTGATCCATAATTAATTTTTGTAAACGCTGACACAGAAATTAATTTCTAACAAATCCATTACTTCTTTGTATTGTTCATTTACGGAGTTTACAACATCTTGCCAGTACTCTCGTCTTGACTTTTCATCTTGTATTTGTAGCTTAATGTGTTTTAATTCTGTAAGTATAGGATGGGTCACTATAGACTAATATGTGGCGACGATATGAGCATGAAACTTGATACGTCCTTTCATATTCTAATAGTACTATGCCTTTATTAAAAACTAACTGTAATGCGCGCCGCAAGCTAAAGGCCGCAGTAATCTATGAAGTTCAACCTCGTCCTCAATCCGTCCCACGTAAAAGAATCGCACTAAGAACGGCATCAGCTCGAACACGCGCCGCAGAGGAAACAGTGCGAAACGCCATTGGTGAATGCTCAAAGTTACTGTCAAACAAAATGCTATTATTGTTATACAAAAGTTTTATTTAGTTAGGCATATTTGTCTTCTTCTTGTCAGCCTGTAGCTGCCTACTGCTGAGCAAAGGCCTCTCCAATTTCTCTCCAACAACGCGATCGGTTCAATGTCTCCTGCACCCAATGACACTACGCGATTTTCGCTATGTCATCGGTTCATCTGGCAGATGGCCGTCCCACAATATTAACGTGATAATAAACAATAAAGCCTTACCAAGAGTGCTGGCGTACCAATATGCTATATGACGCACAAAACAACTGACGTCAGAGTCTTGTCGCTGTCGCTTCGTGAGGTCAATTCCGTACTCGATGTGAACCTCTCGTAATGGAATGCTTGGAGTCAGGAATCTTCTTACATTGTCATAATCGCGAATACGATCTATGGAAAACAGAAATGAAATATTATTGCTAGTTCGGAGTACTAACTATAAACTATTCTGCTAAGTACCTTACCGATCAGTAGATATGAAAATACTATTCTAAAATAGTAAATGTTTTATATGGGCACAATAGAGAAACTTACAAAATGCTATAAGCACGTAGAGGTCGGGACAAGCAACCGTAACGAGCTTCCAAGCTGTGTCTGGAATGTCATGGCCGCCGACACCTAGCGCGGCGTCAGTGTATCCTGGGATTTGATCCTGACGACATATTAGCTGCAAATGATGTTTTGATGCTATCAAATCGAGTACCGGAAACAGTACCTACCTCACTGCCAAATGTACCTTCAGAGGTTAAAAATGCGATGCAGTCCCGATATTAAATGGAAACAAAAGAAGACAAACTGGGCGGCTCTCTTTTGGGTTCAATACACGGGTGTATGATGCATGCGCCTTTAATTTAGAGTAATGCGCAGTATTTTATTTGCTAATATTACTACGCGTATAACTTACCTGCAATCGAAAATGAGGTCTTTTCAATATAGCCAGCAGAGATAGCAGAGCATTGCCAGTAGTATCAGCGATGTGTGTGTACTCCAATGCTAGAACTCGTAGATTTTTCAGCTTGGCTAAACTTCTGAGGAAACTTTGTTTCGTGTCCGGACGTGGTATATACAAGCCAGGTCCTGAAATATGCTAACAATATCGCTATCTTCAAGAATAAATAGCTGCGGCAGCTGCTTGATAAGCGTATTTCTTATGCGAACACCTTAAGTAACTGCTCTGTCTACGCCGAGAGATGTCCGCCAGCTTTGGGGTTGATTTACTCAAGCTACTTTGACAATGGAAACAAAGGGTTTATTTAAGATTCCGTCTTTATTTCGAAGCAACCAACAAATGTCTTACAAATCACAATGACAATAATAAAATTATTTAACTAACTGAAAATACACATCAAAATAAATAGGTAGGTAAGTTTATGTTGAAACTAGGTCTGTTTTACTATCATTGTTTTCCCTTGCTTCATGAGCGGTAGGTAGGATGGTAGTTGCAGTCGTGTTTTCTATCTTCCTGTATTGAAAATTTGGTAAACTTTTCTTGGCTTCTTCTACGGTATCTTTGAGATGGTGTGACGATACGGGAGGTGCATCACGTCCCTCTTCTTCACACTCCAATATAAGATTTTTCATAACACTATCTTCAAGGGGTAAAATGTTTTGAGAACCCTTATCATAGTGATGTTTAAGCTCGTTGTTAACGCGGAGTAATCTCTCCTTACTAGAGTGTGTTCTCCAAGGTCTTTTAGGGTCATTCTCGGTGCTAACAGTTTCCACGTGACGTTTTTTATCTCTGTAAAGAAGAATGTTTTTCTAGCATAAATTTTCCATACAATTTTAGAATAAGAGTAATATCTTTGATACTTACTTAATGTGCAATTCTCGTAGTTTCCGTTCATTTTCCGCAAGGTGTTCTTTATTTGCTTTGTAAGGGTTTTCGATCGGGCCTTCGTCTGTAGCAATCATGTATTGTTTTTCTTCTTCTTCAAGTATTTTATCGAACTTCTTATGAAAGGATTTGATTAAATCAGAACAGCGTTCTGATAATCTAATATCTGGTACTTCGAGCCCTTGTAAAAGCTTTGCAAGTTTATTCTTTTCGTCGTCGGTGGACATTTTTATTCCGTTTGTTGATTGTTGACTAAAGCCAATAAATCAATAGACAATTCGGTAACCATGGCGACTGTCAAAGCATTTCTCTTTTGAATTTTAATATTTTGGCATGTTCAGTAAACGGCGGGAATGTTCGCAACTTTATAATGAGATAGATGAGTTCAGAAAAAAATTGTTCACTTTATAATATACTATGTCATTGTAGTAAAAGAATGATTCCTCTATATAAGAAAGCGCCAGCCAAAGTAAAACCGCCAAAGGCGCAAATACACAAACCAATTTGAGGCAAGGGATAAGGATCCCTAATGGGGTAGCGTCAAACATTATTATTGCCTTTTTATGTTAGAATTCAATTAAATTCAGGACGTTGATCAATTTGAATTTTCACTTAAGTATTGTAGTTCTCATTGTTTACGTGGTAGCTAAGTAAATGTAGTAGATGATTTGATATGTTAACGACTGATAGACAGATGTCGATTGACATTTTTATTTCTTTTTTATCAACGCCTTATAAAAAAAGAAAAACGGCCGGAACAAAAAGAAGAGCAGCGGGGAGGCCACAGACCTTAGAGTATGACGTAAAAACACTTTCAGTTACTGGGGGAGGCGAGCGAGCAGGCCAGCCCTCGGAACAATAACTAGGGCCAGCCGGACGGGAAATTGTTTTACCAGGTTTCAACAGATTCACACCACGAACTACCAAGCTAAACTACGTCAGCTATACAAACAATGTAAACGACACGACGCTAGTCAGTTAGCCGAGCTGTTCTTCAGGAACTTTGTCTTAAACGAAAATAACATTAAGATTATGGTATATTTTTTCAATACACACCAACCGGTAGCTTTACGGAGAATTTGATGATACTAGTGGCATAAAAATATGATAGGTATTCCAACAAGATAACGAAATTCCAACCTACATAATCATGGTTTAATTCAAAGAGTGATGATGACAAGGTGATGATAGCAAATAAGAATTGGATTCCAACACTATTATCTACGTATAAAAAAGTTATTAACGAACCAGTCAAATAGCTGTAGTTAATTAATAATGGATTTTCATTGGGTAGCACAAAACGCCATAAAAATAGATACTTTAGAGTGTCGGCGTTAAAACAGGCTAGGTGGTGTATTAAGCTTACGCCTTCTAATCTTTTGCAGCATAGATTTTCAAATGACACCAGTTGAAGACGATCCTGAAAGCTATTTTAGAAAAATATTGTAGCCTGATCTCTGAGCTTTTTTTGTGGTTGCTACTTACTGTAATGTGTAATGACTGTTTGTCTTAGTAGCTGTTGGATAACTACCCACCTCAAAATATTATTTAAGATTCTGAAAAAGGTTTGCCTTTTGAAACAATCCAACCGTTCTAATTTAATCAGTTGATCGGACACTAATAGGCGGTCCATCTGGCATCGCTTCATTTCCATTTTCTGAGAAATCAAAGTGGATTGATTATAAGTGCTGATAAGAGGACGTATAAATTTGATAAATTATAATTTTCTAATAATATTGCACCTTAAGTGTGACTTCGAAGGACATGGCTAGATGTTTATGATAAACCGTAGAAGGTAGTTTAGTAGCAGTGTTGGTTCGCCAGAGGTAGCTCCCGAGGCGGGTAGGCATGCGGAGGTTAGGGTACTGGTACGTAAACAGCACTTTTTCACAGTGCCAGTCTCCAACGAAGTACCGCTGGACGTCATGTATGGACCAGTATCTAGTGTCCGTGCTCCTGGAATTTGTTACAATTGCTAATCTCCTCATAAATACTTATGTTCTTTTAATAATGTAATGCAAAAACAATGAACCAATTCATCAAAACCAGTCCAAACCTTAACACATCGTCATCGGTTAGAATTCCGTCTGCACTCCGCACATATTGGAGCCAAATGTGTGGATCTTGAGTCCAGTCTGCGACAGCCAAATGACCTGGGCTTGGCTTAACCTTTCTGGGCCACAGCAGCCATTTGACGTCATCAAGATGACCCATTATTTTCATGCATTCACAGTTGTCTACACCTGTAGCAAGGATAGAGCGGAAGGCATTTTTTAAATTAAATTACTAGCCATTTAAGTGGGTACTTTTTGATAAAATGAAAGCTAAGTAAACACGAAGGTACCTTCTGTATCCATAATTAATTTAGGTACAACCACTTATCAATCAAACGGTCTACAAAATGTTGGTAAACAACTTTAATTTATGTAAAATTTATGTGGCTTTGTGTAGCTACAGTTTAACTCCAAAACATTAATCCGAAGAGAATTAGGAAAGCCAACACCTGCATATCATGTCTACTTAGGTAAAGAATTCAGTCGAAATCAAATTACAGGTAATTAATTTTCAAAATTATTATTATCATCATCCACAATACGATTATTTTAATTCAATTTGAGGTCATTGTTGTACCTCGGATTTATGCCATTTATTTACGATTGATGTTATTTTATGTTTTTTTAATAGCAGTGTCAGTCTGTGTCAGAAAGAGGCAAGGCAAGGCAAAGAGCTCACAAGTCTAGGGTCTAGTGTGACCACATTGCGACAGGCTATAGTGTCTATGGTCTACCACGTGTCCCTCGCTCGACGAGACGTGTCCTCCAATTATTGGTGTCCTACCTCACGCGTCTGTTTACAGGTTCTACATGTGTAAAACACTTTGGTAAAACACAATAATTTGAATCGACTAATCTAATTGGGAGTCTTTGATTATATATGTCGCAGCCAACTGGTTAAAACAGCTGTTCAATTAAACAGCTAGCCCTTTGATTGAACAACGACATTCAATCACACGGCTATACGTCGTTTAGCCCTCTTGTCCACTGCAACGTTCAACACTACAGCTAGACGACGCTTAGCCAACTGGTTAAATGGAAAATTAACTGGGATGACCATTACTTTAGTAGATATGTAAATTGAAAGAATTAGTAAACTTTTTTTAATTTCTTGGAAGATTATTCTTGGATTAAGTTTAAGAGGTCACCACAAGTTTGATGAAATAAGTAAAAATGAAAGCCTAATTAATAATAATCATTATATTTTTTTATTGCACCAAGCAAAAATTTACAAAAAAAAATTAGGAAGTAGGTATGAAATTATATATAATGTATTCGTTGTATCACTCGTATGTGCCTCCATAATTTCTGTATGTTAAATAACACTATTATCTTATATTTACTACTTTATTTTCGAAAAGTATAGAGGCTAGTTGACGCCATATTGAAAACAAAACGCAGCTAGCGCCGCGGTGGTGGCGAGCAACGAACCAATTTAATTACCCGGCGGCTTTTAAATCAGCTGTAGTGTTGAACGTTTTAAGCGCCTCAAATATTCAATTAAAAAGCTAGCCGTGTGATTGAATGTCGTTGTTCAATGAAAGGGCTAGCTGTTTGATTGAACAGCTATTTTAACCAGTTGGCTGCGACATATACAACACCAGATCCCGCTTTAGAACATGCGATTGTTGGTCGATAAGTAAGGTACAACTGCTAGTCCCTAGGCTGCGACTCGCCCGTCAGTGCTACTAGTGACATCACGCGGTAAGCACGTCAAGCGTTTGTAAGGAGTTTAAAAAAAGTATTTAAAAATGCCGTGTTGCGCAATAAAAGTGTGCCGAAATTATAAAGGACTCCTAAAAACAACTAAAAAAGTCTCCTAGCATCGGTAAGTAATTCTGAAATAATTTATTTCGTAGCAAAATAATTATGTTTCTAGGTTATTTTCCACAACTCTTATTAGGCATTTTTTTCTAGTGCTGTCAGTATTTCATTGCAAATTTCCCACTATAATATGAGTAGTGTTGGAATCGATATGGTTACAACTATATTGTGCTTACTCGACGTGGTATGATTTTTTTGAAAGTGTATAGATTGAATATTCATTTAAGTAAATATATTTTGCTTTTTTCAGAATACCTAAAGATTCTGTCTGAAGAAGTCAGTGGATCGACATTATAAGACAAAGTCGCAAGGAGGATCTTTGGAAACCTGCAAAAAATACTCTAATTTGCTCTGATCATTTTAAAAAAATGAACTGCATTCTAAAAGAAAATTATTCAAGAAACAAATTCAGAGAAATGGGCAATAAAATGTTAATAAAATAAATTATTTACATCTTGACAATTGTTTTTATTTCCTACATTTATTTTTAATACAATGACGACCTTGTGAGGATTTTCAAGGGTGGTTTTATATTTTTCGATTTTCATCATTTCTGCCACTTTTGGCCCCACTACTTGGACATGAGAAAAATGTGGAAAAATATAATATTTCTTACATATGTGAGGTGACACGGCATGTATAATATTAAAATAGAAGATAATATAGGTATATTATATGATCAACTTCCGCATTTATAATTAATTGTAGTTACTCGGCACGGGTACAGGCTATTTATATTTATATGAGACACGTTGTCTCAAAAATATATGCTAATTATGTAGTTTTAGCATGAAAAAATAATAAATTACGTTCATTCAATTTCGTGATTATAACATTTGAACAAAATCGTACACACGAACCTATAGGTACTAATAATAACAAACCCGATCGATATACCCTATTTATCGGAAGGTATGTTAATAGTGGCAACATTTTATTGACATATTAAATGACATGACGTGAGTTTATGACAAAGACAGACATACAAAAGTCGGCCTATTTTTGGCGCTGTCTTTGTGTTGTTTAAAATCCAATCCTACACCACTGGACACCGGCGAAATCAAAGAAGGACGCCATATTACCAAGAATTGATTGATTGAAAGTTGGTAGTTATTGCGAAAATAAATGAAATTAGTTAGTTTAAAAGGTTTATATTTGAAAAAATATACAAAGAATTAATATTAATTTGTTCTGTACAATTTTAACGTTAAAATAAGGATACTATTTAAGTAATAAATGCGTAGCCAATGCGTTATGTATTGTGTGGCGAATTTCTAAACTAGAAATCACAAGGGAATTTTCAAAATGAAAAAAATTAGACTAAATCGCCTTTGAAATGTAGGTACCACCCGTAATCTAGCTTTTAAAGTAAACGATTTTACATAGGTAATCGTTCAATAATTACGATATTTACAATATTAACGTCGTCGGTTACATACGTAAACAATGCTCATTTACCTAATAGTATAAGTATAATAGCTAATATTTTAAAGTCCCTAAATGAGACTTGGGCACATCTGAGTAGTCAGAGAAAATTGGTTTACAGATTAAACACATGGCTCTGAAATGAAGGCAGTGTCCTCAGTCACCCCACGTATTGAATCAAATCACAGGACATAAGATCTTGTTTGTATTTCCACAACTCAGCTGTCTTAACGAACTTATAGGTACAAATAATTCTTTTAAAAGTAAATTACATTTATTGAAGGATCAAAACTTATTGTATGTATTTTTAAATTACGAAATAGGTACATAAAAGTACTGTCGTTAGTACACTGCACATAAATTGTAATAAAAAGCTGCGTGCGGGTACAGAAATATATCTAATGAAATCTAATGAAAGTAGGTACTTAAGTAAATAAGTCAGCGCAATATTAATTATTCATTAGATTAGTTATTTAACGTTTTGTTTTCAGACAAGTGGACGCAAATTTATTGTCAAAACGGATGAATTTGTGTATAAAAGTTCAGTCTTCGCACCCTGATCGCTAAGGTCAGTGGAGGGAATTTCACAAGTACCCGTTAAGATACCTATCTAATGGTTCAATTCAATGTTCCTCAGAAACTTTCCTTAGCGGAAGAATTTTCTTTAAATCCAATTAGCAATTTTTGTGTCTAACTAACCGGCCCGAAATATAAATTCAATGCAGGTCTTATTCATAAGTTATTGATTTAAATTTATATGCAAGTATATAAAACCTACATGATACAAGTTTACTAAAGAAATAGGGTTTTTATCAAATGTTACAAAACAGAATATGTATTCAACTTTAAGACCTAATAATTTAAGTTATTTATCACTATTAAAATTTCAATTAAATATAAAATTTTAAATCCAGGCAAAGTTAGTTTAAATTTAACCTAATCAGGTATTCCAAAGCTCGAATAATTAACAATTAGCTAACGTTGGGTGGTCGGGAGCGGACATCGCGGTTCAATCTTATAAAATTAATATTATAATTTTCAAATTACCAAAATAAACCAGACATTACAAAATCACAGCCCAAATGTAATAAAAATAACGCTAACAGCGGGTACAGTGAGATCACATTTCGGAGTTCTGTGCATTTTACAATTTGCTCCCTTGTTCCATTCAAACTGTAGTTACGTTAACGGCCTCAAAACTTATCCATTAAAGTCTTAATAGTACATAGTTTCATATCCCGGTTAGAGATTAAATATGATTGTAGCGATCTGTTTATGGATGGCAAGTACCTACTTTATCCCCTGTTGCAGAAAATGATTTTAAAATTAAGCTGACCCTCCCGTTGTCAAAAATCAGAAGAAGACAGTTAGATAATAAGGTATAACGCCCTTTTATCAACTATTTAAAATCGTATATTAAGAAAAAGAAGCCTCTGCAAGTCATCATTATTTCGCGTGATATTTGATGACGAGTGATGAGCGCTTAATCTACATTACATTTAATTGATTTTTCAAATTAATTATCAATATAGTGTCATCAAGATTGTTTTACCAATAACAATTGCGATCTTTGGCATAAACTAGGTACTTTTATCTTCTGCCTGGTTATAAAATATGTTTTAGCTATCTTTACCTATATTCGCATACAAACCAAACTCTGTAAGAAGGATACAACATAGTACAACTGTCGTGTAGCTACTTTAAGCCGACAAACAACAATTTGATAAGCGACAGTACAATGACTAAGTTTTTATCCTTTTTTATGGTCCATGAAACATGACCCTTTAAATAAATGTTTTGAGTTTATTAGCAAAACTTGGGTACACGTTGACTTAGTTAAAAATCAAACTGTAAAAGTTGTTTACCTACTACTTACATGAAACAATAGATAAATAGTTTTTTGAGACCAGTTGCATTAACGTCGGTCATGGCCATATCTAGATTGTTTATTTAACAACCTTCTCGATACAAATGTCTATAAACGCCTGTATTTGTATTTTATTATAGCACTAGAATGTATAGTTTCAATCGCCTACGACGACGACCTTGGCTGTATATCTTTGATACGCGCTACACAAACGTTATAGCTTCTAGAAAACCCACCGGTAGCGCCCGGTCGGTACTTACACAAGCGGATATCATTATGACTGAATATTACAATCAATTAGGAACATAATATAAAAATTTACAAAACTCCAACACTTGCCATAAAACTTTGCCAATCTACTTGTATGTCAAACAACAAAATAATTACCTACTTAAGCATTATATTGATTTCAGTTATTTGATTTTACCCTAAAACGATTCAACATCCATTCTTACAAATAGAGTGGCAAAGTTAACCTTACAATCCATTATACCTTTCCAAAATAGCACCGCCATTAAATTACCTACTATAAATTATTAATCTAATAAGTTTAGGTACATCTGAAACTAAATGTGAATTTTGCCATCGTGTTTTCAAATCTACAGTCGAAATATACATTTCTTCTATATTGCATCTCGCCAATACATCATTTCTTTACATTGTTGAAATAAGTTCGAAATCAGTCGTGAAATAGCTATTTTGCGTGTTTGCGGTTACGACACGACATGGGTAGTTTCAAAACAAAATGTACATACTACTAAATACATAGTTGATGAGATATCCTCCTCTACAAATGCTTTGTGCCAACCGCATAAAACAAGGTAAATGCATAGGTAGATACTTTTCTAAGAAGGAGAAAGCAGTTACCCAATCAAAACCTAATTCAAC
Source organism: Anarsia innoxiella (assembly GCA_947563765.1). Classification (NCBI taxonomy): domain Eukaryota; kingdom Metazoa; phylum Arthropoda; class Insecta; order Lepidoptera; family Gelechiidae; genus Anarsia; species Anarsia innoxiella. The sequence continues at coordinate 6,555,861 of OX387390.1, read as the reverse complement.
AAACATTTTCTACATTTGATTTGCTAAAAATACGTAGTACTTACTTAACTATTATTTTTGGACACACTGTGCGTTCGATATAAGGTCTTGCTATCACTTAATTATTATCATTCATTGATTGTTTTTCCAATTAGATTACGCATACGTATAAAATATCTCGCATGTGAGAAGAAGTAATATCTTAATATTACCCAATTTATATTAATTAGTTGCTCTGTTTACTAACACAGTGCTATACGTAACCTTACTTGAGAGATCCATTGACTGAATGAACTTATGCTGTGGGCTGCACTGCGGAAGGATGTGCGTGAGTGGAGAGGTGCGTGGACTCGCTGCGTCGGGGCGGCGCGGGCGGCGGGCGCTTCTTGATGGGCTTTGGTTCTTCTCGCCTCGGGAGCTGGTCCCGACCAAACACGTTCTCATAGAACGGGTCATCAAGTCCACTTCCATAATGTTCTTCTACCCACATAGAAACACTTGTCTCTTTGTAATCCTCTGAAAGTGGATATTCCCGGAATCCTAAAACTTCATGAGGGGTCGTGGCAGGTTCTAGTTTACATTTTTGCGCTACTTGCCACTTTTTCCTCATTACTCTCTGTAAATCTTTTAAGAACTCTTTTGGTGGGTTGCTATTAGAATCGGCTAATTTTTTAGGAGAAGTCAGTCGTGTGCTTTCATTGCGTTTCGGCGGCGGCGGCTTTCGCGGTGATGGGGGCGGAGGGCCACTCAAATTAAACGAAATTTTCTTATTATTCTTTTTGTCGGAACATGTTGGCAAATCATCAGCAAAGTTAACTTTCTTTATAGAGTTCGAACGCTCCTTGGTAGAATCATTATTTTTCTTTTGGACAGATGGGCTCCCGTTACTAAGTTTTTTAGACTGCAGTTCCACAAGACAAGCGCCGAAGGCCACCGACTGCTGCCCGTAGATACTGGTATCCGAATGAAGGGAGGACGTTTTAGAGGCTTCAGAGTGGACGCTGTCGAGCGACGGCTGACGCGGGAACGTGCGAGGGTCTGAATTGCGAGAGCTGGATCTAGCTTGACCGGCACGCGCCGCTTGCTCTATCTGCTGCGCTGTGAGCTGGTTCACAATATCGTGCACACGGCCCGGGTGCGTCTCAATGCTGTGTTCTGGCGGAGGCGGTGGGAGGCTGAGCTGCGAGCCGCACAAGTCCTCGATCGGGTCCAGCGGTGGAGGCGGCGGCGGTAAGGAGTCCAAACTAAACGTAGAGCTGAACATGCCGTCCGGAACGTCCTCGGTAGGCGGAGGAGGTAATGGTAAATCTTCGCCAGTACTCGCATCAGGTAAGTGTTGCATTTTTTCGTAAACATGTGTGTAATCGTACAAAGATGAATTAGTGTCACTACTGTTTCTAAAGTTGTTATTCCTCTGGATTGTTTCGTAGTGGCCGTACGTCGGTGACGCCGGATCGTGTCTTGCTGGACTTCCGGTTGAGCTCAAGCGGCTTCCGGTAGATCCACCATAGATCGGGCTTTCTGTAGAATCTGGAAACAGAAACAAAACATCAGTAAGGTTTTCAGGGGATTAGGACACACTTACTTACTGCTTAATATAATTAAATGTATTAACCATGTGTCTGCGTGGTGTGTGATTGGATGGGATGTCGCTTGAGCGTGGAGTCGTCGTGGTCCTGCCGTGGGCGCCGCGTGAGCGTGCCGCTGTCGCCGCCGCCCTCGTCTTCCCCCTCCCCCTCCTCGTTGCCACCCTTCTCCACCATCTCCTTGAGTTGCCGAGTCATCCACGTCAGCGGGATGTTTGGCTTCATGGAAGGCTTCCGTTTTATTGTACCTGGAATTTAACATTGTTAGTTATTAAAAGATTCCAAAATCTTAAACGGTTTCTATGTTTTCAATAACAGAAATGTAAGTAATCGATGTTGAGTTGTTTAACTCACCCATAGGAAATTCGCAATCGAATGCGCTTTCGGAGGCCGTGCCGCCATCAGACAGGCAACCGCTAGAACTGGAGGAGGATGCACGGGAGTGTCTGATTAAAAAAAACAATATTTATTTATTAATAAGCCTGTGTCTGATATAACTTCCAAAACCGTTCGAATAAAATTAAAAGCTATAAATTCGCAGTAGCCAAGCAGAATAAAACAAAATAAAACCGCTGAGCAACATATTGGAACTAAATTATAAATGTACCTACATAAAAGGCAAGTTACAGATTTATCAGTTAGATTACAACAAATACGTAGGTATGTGTACAATTTTATTTCTTATAATTTCATAGAGATCGTAATACAATTTTGACAAAAAGTGAAAGTATAAAAAAGGGATAAGGTGAAAAGTGTTTACCTGCCGCTACTTATGTCAGAGTTGGCAACACTGGCGTTGCTGGATAACGACTGCGCAGGACTGTTGATGCCGGCTGTAGGGTTGCCGTTCGTTTTGGTCGGAATTGATGTTATCTAGAATTAAATACTCAATTAATTTACCTATCAGTTTCCAGAACCTTTATTTTATCAAAGTTACAAAAGTTCCAGTTTAAAGTGGTACTAACCGAACAAGATCTAGCATGAGCGAGATGGTCCAGGTCCTCTTGAGTAAGTTCTTCAACAAGTGAACGATAATTTTCTAGTAGTTGGCGGCCATGCTGCAGAAGGAAAAAAATACACATTAGGAAGTTAGAAACGGGTAGTGAATTGATAATATTGAGTAAACATTGTTATTCTAGTTACCTTGGCGATACGCATGGCTGTAACCCATCTCTCGAGCGTCCGCTGATCGTCAGCGCACAGGAATTTAATGAACTTTACACTCTTTGGTTGCTGTAGCCTCGGGTGCTTTATAGCGAAGCAAAAGTCGGTCGGAGACTTGTACTTCTTCTTCCAATTCAATCCTAAGTACACCTCGTTACTGTCGAAAGTCGCCAGACAGACCAGCTCCTTCAAAGTTTTTACTTTATCCTTGGGCGAGTAGTACAGCCCTATTTACGAAGCATATCAAATGTTATTAAATAATTTCGTAACACAAGTTAAATACACATGTTTTCATCACTTCGCAATAAGCAGTTTCGCTTTGCTATGAAGATAAAAATCAATAGGTAACTAAGTGTGGCCACACATTGTTTTACTTCAATACAAAGCTTATCAATATTGGCAAACGAACGATCGCCAATCCTCATTTAAATACAAACCTGAAGGTCGAAGAACGAAGTGATATTTCTTCCAGCCCTTTTTCGCATCGCTTTTTAAATAAAGAGGTCCTTCCATGGGTGGGACGGGGTGACCCGACACTGAGGGAATTGTGCTTGTAGTCCCTCCACTTTGTCCAAAGAATTCTTCTATAATAACTTGTCGCGAATGTTCATCGTGTTCGCTGGACCAGCCTATAAAAATATTTTTTGAATAATTAAACCATAATTCCTTAGAAAAAGGTACTGTATCTTTTTTTTATAATAAGAATACTATACATAACGTATGGAAGATAGAATAAGCCAACTCACCTCTATCGTCTTCAGCTAACAGGAATTTTTCAGGGGTTTGAAATAAGGAGATCTTGTCTGTTCTTTCAGCAAACAGTATTTTGTTTTTGGATTCTCTCGTCCATGACATTAAGTTATCGACTAACATTTCATGATCCTCGTAAACGCGTTCTGTGGGAAATAATCAAATAATAATGCATCACATTCCTACATTATAAACATGTTAAGGTTAAGTGATCGATGGCAAAGAAAATCGTAAGCTATTGTATAACTTTGATATTGAAAATCCCTTACCCATGTATAGGTCCGGTAAATGCTCAACGATCGCCCACTTGGGCTCCATGGTGACATGGTTTTTGTCCGCCAGCAACCTCGCTACATAACCGCAGGTCATTTTTTCATCAACTAACAGGCTTTTTGAGGAACCATCCATAGAAAACGCTTTAATAAATAACTTTTTAATATTAGCTTCTCGCATGCGTTCCAGAGCCAGTTTTATCTTATCAGCTTTCTGCTGGAAATTTGCATCCTGTATAAATAAATAATAAATCAATAAATGATAAATAAGTAACTATTTATTTATTAATAATTTGTAATATGAAAATATTATTACTTTCTCATTGAAATACACATAGGTAAGAGAATTGCAAGTTACCTTTGAATTTTCATGAAGATTTAATTTTAAAGCTTTACATTTGGAGCTGGTGCTACTTGAAGCGGATGATTCGCTCGAGAGCATGGATACCTGAAACAGTTAATATATGATTTAAAAAAATATATGATAAAAGAAATGTATATTTATTATTAGATATGTATATTATTATTAATAGGTAAAGCACGTAAAGGTGTACTTAAGTAATTGGTTAAAAGGAATTAAGTGTATTTAATGAATGACATACGCACCGTATCACTAAAAGCAGAGTCATTGTCTGGGGAGTCTGTCCGTGTAATATTTGGTGACACATCATCTTTTGAGGGCTCCTGCCTCGATGATGCTTCCCCTGGCCCAACGGTTTTTGCCGCTGACGCATATCCTATAAACAAAATGTTGAGATCTATTAAAACAAACATAAGTAAGTAGTAACAAATGTCTAAGCGGATTAGGTTTATTGGCCATCTATTGATATTCTAATGAAAATTATATACCTGACGAAACCCTGGAGATCTCGTCATCGTACTCAGAGTCGAGGGCGCAGAGCTCGCCGAGAATGGCGTCCAGGTCGGCGTCCTGGGTCTCTTCCAGGTTGGCCATGGAGAACCGGTACGTGTCGATACGCGGCGCCACGATCTCCAGCGGTCTTAGTGCTGAACTTGCAGCTTCACTTGATGGATTCAGTCCCTTCAATAATATATTTACAACTTATTATTTGTTATCTAATACTCTTAGATACAAATGCGAGTAGATATGACCAATAAGTGGGGACTCTGGGGACAAACGATGCCTACATTGTTAAGTAAGATTATTTAAATTGATCGTTGAAGATGCAATTTCGTTCTAATAACAATATTTTACTTGCCTAACTGAACATAAAAAAGTGTTACCGCATATTGCTCCAGAAACATTTTACAAATCCATAAAAAGTTAAATTTCGTTGTAACTTTTACGTTACTTTTGATGAATTCGTAAATAAAGAATTGTGTGCAATCTACGGTTAGATAAAATTGTAAGTGATTATGAGCATAAATCAATTAATAAGACACCTACTACTAACTTTACAAGGCTATAAAGCGAAGTTTTATTGTTTTGATTATTGGATAATGTCATGGGCCTATTATAATTAGTTATTGTGTAGTTAATATAGTAGGCACTTTCAACTTAACACGTAGGTAGAGCTGGTAAAAATTTAAATATACAGGATGTAGTGTGTATAAAACATAACGCTTCATTTCAAAACACGTCCTATTGTCTTTCATTATTAACGACTATAACACATTAATTGTAAAGCAAGTATTTTGAATATCTTCTTACAAGGTATACTAAATTAGGCATTTCATTGCTTCTATCTATGCACGAGTTTTCTAAGTACTAAGTTTTTAGATATTATATTTGCGAAATCTTTCTCAATTAATGAGAATACCTACCTAATGATCTGCGTTCATACTTATGTATGTAAGGACGATTTTATTGAGGTTACTACATATAAAAACCTCGATCGTCAGCGGTAATTTCTCAAAACAAATCAATGGTGAGGTCACATGTTCGCAATGCACAACAATGTTTTATAATAATATCGAGCTTACCAACGACGACCGTCATGCGAACCACATCATCATCATTGAGGTTACAGTGGTGGCTAGATGTAATTGCATACCTTCCACTATTGTATATATGTACCAACTATTTACTGCTTATGTTTAGTGTGTTATCTACTACCACTCAACACAGACTTCGGGCTACTACTTATGTGGGTGACATACTATCAAGTAAGTAGGTACCTATCGTGCTATCAAACATTATTTATATCGACGTACCGTTTGATTAAAATCCTCATTAAGTTCCATTGTTTTGTTGTCTTCAGGTGAATTACTACTGGTTTTAGATTTGCTATTAGAAATACGAAAACTTCTATTCAGCGAGGACAGGAATCCCCCACGATGCCACTTGGACTCATTCAGTTGGACATCCATCATTCCGTTTACATCGCAATTTGAAATAGTCACAGGCCCGCAGCAGTCCACTCACGCTTCGCTCAAGTATGCCAAAAGGCCGGCACTTAGCGGATCTTTTTAACAGTTCTCATTGCTTTTCATTAAACTTAATAACGCGCAAACATCTAGCGAAACATTCGGTACTTGTGATTGATTAAGCTGCCGCCGTAAAGAAATTGGTTAAACCGATTTCGAAAACCACACTGCTTAATTTATATCTTGTTTAACAACAGTGCACTTAATCACAAAGTCTTAAACTATTAGGTATGTCCTGATCTGGAAATGCACTCAAAATGCAACAAAGAACTTAAAGAATGATAACAGTCGAAGCGCGTACAGTGATCGCTGGCTCGAACACAACTACGGGTGTGTTCGGGCAGTAGTATTACAAAATAAGCCCTGAGTTGGAAGCGGAGCCGCTTGCAGGCAATATGGCGCGGCATGGAGGGGGGTGTACAAGCGGCAAGCGGTGACCGCGTTTTGTGCACGTGTGCGGTGCGGTGCGCCGTTCTGTTCGGTTCCCGAATGACGAGACGAGGCTGGGTCGGGTAGTGTGCGTGCGAGGGGAACGGTTTGCCGCGAGCCCCTCACGCACCCACACCCGCGTGCCAGGCCGCCCTGGCCCCCGCTCCCTCTCCGCGCCCTGCACACACACGCGCACCCCTCACCATATCGCACATCCTACTACAAATATCATCCCTATCCGGCTGCCAAAAATGTAGAGGGTGGCAAAGTTCGCCAAAGATCCGCGATTAAAGATAGGCATGTCATGTCAAAAATATGACAAATTAAGTATCTGCCCCTTGTTTTCTGGATTCATCAAAAGAATCCTATATCAGTCAATGCAATAATATATTGTTACCTATCTCCATACAAAATATCATTACAATTGCCCCAGCTTTTTGAGAGTATTATACCTACCTACTTAAGTACTTAGGTAGGTACATTTGGGCTTGCAAACTTTCGCAACTTTTGGATTACTTATAGTTGTGAGTAGCAGTTACTTAGCCTGTTTATAGAACTTACTTAAAATAAAATAAAAAATGAGAATGAACATGTTTCGATCATCCCTGCTGTCCCCTTAAATTGATTTTTTTAGTTTATCGCTTTACGGCAGAATTTTAGATAAATACTTATTAAATCAAATAATGAGAAACTATTAGAGAAGTTGAACCTAATCATGTAGGTAAGCATGTATTAATTAAAAACTCAAGCAGGTGTGTGTAACCTGTACGTACACTATATATAGTAGATAGATATCTATTTAAGTAAGTAGATGTATTTATTTGTCAGGCATTGCATTGCTTGAAGGGTGCTAGTATAATAATAGCTTCCGGAATCATTATGTTTGACGCTAACTTGAGGTTGATAGGCCGGTGTTGCCCACCGGGTACAAAGTAAGAATAAGAAGGACAAAAAAAGGCAACAGGTGGTAGTCGCGCAGGTGCGCAGACGCAGGCTCAATCCGCGGGTTGACAGATGTGCCAGAACCGCGCTATTGATCTTCCAGTATGACCAGTATCCACTCAAAATTACGCACATTTAAAGCTGCGTTTATTTTTTTCACCATTATCTTTTAAATACGTAGATACTATACATGGGTACTTCTTATAATTGTTTAAAATGAGGCTTCTCCTTAAATTATATCTTTTCAAATATTTTTTGATAAATGTTATGGCGTAAAGTATTGCGGTGGCAGCTATTAACTTGAGACTGACGCGAATACACGCTTACGAAGATAAATGGCTTTTGAAGTCATTTTGAAAGAATATTACACATCAATTGTTTCTTTATTGACGCTTTTCTTTAAGAAAGCGCTGTTGTAAAATAGGTATAGATTACCCTTTATCGTTAAATAGAGGTGTGATGGAAGGAAGGTAAAATAAATCCAAGTGGTTGTGCGTGCAGTAAGCGGAAGGCGTGACCTGTGCTGTGGTTCTAACTTTAGACACGTTACATTTGGAGCAGGTTTTTTGCCTAAACCACGCCAAGCAACGAGTTGCAGCTGCCTTTCCTTTTAATGCTTGACAAAACAAAAAAATAACATTTAACTCGTGTCTTCCCATCAGAGAAGTCATTTTAATATTGATTTAATGTAGCTAAATGTCTAATAAGATCTAAACAGATTCAGTGGACTACATTGGAAAAGATTGACAAAAGACAAAGGCATTTAAGTAGAGAGAATTGTAATAAATCTTGTACCGTTAAACAGTTTTTTAACAAAGTCCATAGATAAGTCTTACGATAAAAAGTAATTACAGGAGTTCTTCATGAAAGTACTCGTACTAAGGTACCAAGTATTAGCACAGTATTAGTAACAAGGTTTTATGAGAGGTTTAAATTTAAATTTAAGATCCCTTCTCGTATTTTTGGAGATAAACACTGTAAAGAAAAGAGCTGCACCGTGCACGGGCCTACGCGAAATCATGGTAAATGGCATATGCTCGCGCGCACCTGCCGCGCCGGGTGTTCGCCGCAGCAACACACACGTGTTCCAAATTGTGATCCAGCAACAATATTTTCTTTGCTTATATTTATTATTTTTATTTCGACTGCACTCATTCCGTTTTTGGCTGTTAACTATCAAGGCTATAGCTGCCTAGAAAGTCTTATTTTTGATAGGTACTCACTTATGTTTATGTTTATTAGCAATAATGGTTAGAAATTATAAAATGTGAATGCTTACAGCAGTCAGGACTGTGAGTTCTCCAAGCCACTCATTGAGAAGAGCTTCAGGATCGTCGGCGGCGGCGGCGCTCGCGCCTGCTTCCTCAACCAGCGCCATCTGGAATCACCAAACAAAAAGTTACGTATCATATTAATTATTTTATTTTCTAATCTAATGGCAGGAAAATAATAGATATTGAATCTATTATGTTCGTAAGGTTGTTTAAACAGAATTATTTAACCTTATAAACGTCATTTGTTTGGTATAAGTAGAAAGTCTTGTTATAAGTACGTATTGTTACGTAGGGTAGGTATATGACTGCTCTTTGATATTCATTTGTAATTGTTTATGAAGACATTACATCCGTATGAAGCCTTTATTTGGCTAGTGCACCGTACTTACGATACGTAAACACTCCTCAACAATGAAATTCGCTGCTTTTGTATTTTCATGTCATTGATTGATTTTTTACTGCTTTTAGCGTGTGTCAGTAATAAAAACATAAAGACGTCACGACCCTTGTTATAGTTATGTAACACATAATAAGATATAACAATGGATAGAATAACGTAAAATTGAAAGTAGAAACTACTTAGATAAGCTATTTAAAGTTGGTCAGGCAAAGCGGCCCTTCAGTTTTTGCTATCAAACCTAAGCTGGGAAGGAAAGTAGAGATTTATGTAATATTTACGTAATAATTAAGTACCTATACATAAGAATAAACATAAACATGTTTATGATAGCCGTACGCGACTGTCCGTCGTGTTTATTATCCTTGCAGCATCTAGATTTCTCGACAGAATGTTTGTGAGAAGGTATTTTTATGATAAAGTCTGACTTGATTTCTAGGCTCACGACTTACATTACAACATATAACTACTTAGCTAGGCACTTAGTTATTTCTGCCTATTGTAGTGATTTAAGTTTAAGTTAGAGTGGGTGCCGCTTTGAGTAGTGCCACAAATAAATAAGCCTTGCTCAGCGCTCTAGCACATAACCTACCTACAGATTATGTTAAGAAATAAAACACCTAGTATAAGAATAAGCAATTTATATCTTACATGTCCAGTACCTTTTACCAATACAGCCATAAAACGTGGATTCATTTGTAAATCCGGAATGTAATAGTATAGGCATAAATGCAGCGGAACATTGAAGCTTTCTCCGAAAATAAATAGTCCCATTTGGTTGGGGGAAAGTGTAGCGCAGTTGTGAAGATAAATTAAACGTCAATTTGATGTGAGTAGCCATCACGAAATGAGCATGCGGGCATATGAAACACAAGTTCATCTAACTAGTTAGTGTCGGTGGCTCCCGGCTGACACTGCGTCATATCTTGTACATAATATTATAGATGACCTAATTGAGTAGTTTTGTACCTGCTAGCAGTAAATGTGATCACAACTTAAGTAATTCCTTTAAGTTAGGTAAGTACATCTTTTTTGACAATTTGACAATAAATGATGTGATAGTTCAACTAGTTTACTAAAACTGTTGAAAGAATATAACATAACATGGCCAGCTCTCAGCTTCAAAACATTAAATACATAGTAGACAAAAAATATAATTCCAAAACAATCCACGAAGATTAGCGTAAAAAACGTCAAGAACAACATTACGCAGCTGATGTCACGCTAACACGCTCAGCTAGCTAATCTACGAATGGTTTATTAATTAAACAAGTAAATTCCTAGTCTACTCGTATTCATTTGTGGATTATTTTTTAAAAACAAATACCCTAAATGTAAGTAAACTGTCTATAAATAAGTAGGCACAATTTATCTGTATTCGTTCAAGCAGGGGCCGGATTCTACTAATTACCAAATGAAAAATGGTGTCTCTCTAGAATGCGAATTGTAAGATTTTACACATTTTGGTATTCTCTTAAGAGATAAGTTGACAGTGGACAACTATCGGCCGTACATTTTATTACTTTACGCTTTAGTCGGTATTCTACTCCGCAATGTCACATGAGTGGCAGTTCCAAACGGTGTTCTCTTCGCTATTTGACAGTAGTTCTCTAATGGCATTTCGTTCGGTCGTTCAGTCGTTCGATTGTTCGTTCACCAAAATACTATTACGGTGTTTTTTCAAAAATTAACGTCCAATTTATGCAAAAAATGCATTTAAAGCTTATAGAAATAAATATTCTATATTTTAAAGTATGCTGAAGCTTATTCTAGGTCGAAAAAATCAATCAATCGGTTGATCAATTTCTTCGAACAATAATTTTGTTAAATATTGGCAACATCGACAACTAAATCCCTCGTCAAGGACAAATCAAAGACAAAGCCCTCTAAGAGACTACTAATCGACTATTAATCGTGGCACTTAAGAGAATACCAAATTCGTGACCTATTACTGTAGAATGTTAATCTGTTGCCTATAGTTTGGTCGCTTAACTTAATTTAGCGGAATTGGTACCCAGTAGGAAGTTGTTATGTTTGTAAAGCGAATATTCAATTTATCTACTACCTTGACCCAGCGTTGCCCTCTCTGGTCGAAGATAAAGGCGTTACATAGGTACATATTCTGCCTTTAAAACATCAGCTTATGTTTTGTTTGGACAAATCTAGAAGGATCTTCTATTTGATTCGGTTCTGAGCATTCATTCCATCTCTACAGGGTGGTGTTTTTATCGCTATCTGCTTCCCTAGCTACAATTTTGCACTTTAACGCTTTAACTGTCCGTAGATGGGTACCTATATTATATCTACTTAAGGATAATTCAACCATTTTTCAAAGAAACCTTTATACAAATTACGCTTAAATTCAATGCGTCAAACTTATTAGTAGGATTAATAATAGTGCTGATAGTTGGCCTAACACAATATCGTAATACCAAAAACAAAGATAACAACAAGAATTTTTAGTATATTTTTATATGTTTGTATTAGAATAGATATAAGGTAAGTGGAGTATAACTATTAATACGGAACCTGTTAATGTAAGTGCATTACATTATGTAAATGAGTTTATTAGGTAACTGAAGTAACCTTGTGTTATCCGAATTGTAGGTTTGAATTCCGGCGCTTGTGTACATACTAGCTGTCAGTGGAGGGTCGTCCTCTCAGCGTGGATACAATCATCGTGTTCGCTTCACTCTCTACAAATGACGACAAAAACTACTCAATCCACACAACGAAGCACTTCACTTAACCACTTAAAGGCGTATGACCACAAATCAAATGCAAACTTCAATTCGATTTGCCCAGAATCCTCGTTGCACGCACAAAGTCCAAAGTGCGAATAGCTGTATTCAACGACACTGCATTATTAAGCGTGTGTTTGTTCCGACAACTATGTAATGAATGAGCTTCTATGATGTTGTGTATCATGACATTCATGACATGACGCCAACACAGATGATAAATGTATTAAAAACGCGAATTACGTCATGTCATCGCCGCCTGCTTCGTTTTGTATAAAACATAAACATACTTAATTTTGTTTGTACTAGGTACTCATCTATCTAAATAAAATGAATCATTTGTAAAAGTGTAATTATATAGGCATATGGTAGTAGGCTACTAGTACCTGTGGGCTACCAAGAAAAAAAAACTATTTCAATTCCATATTTCACACAAAAAATACTTTCAGTATAAAAAATTGAGAATTTAAAAAACCCCCGACTATAAAAAGAAACAAATAAGTAGTATTTAACTTTCATGCAAACTTCATTACGTCGAGGGACCGCATTCTATTTTCCTTACGAATATAATATACTCATCGATTCATTTAAAACATTTTACAGGTATTTTTTAAATTTTGATATCACAGTATGATTATTTATGATAGGTATATGCGTACCCACCAAGTTACTTAGCGGTCCCCCGACAAAATGAAGTTTGTATGAAAAAAAAAACAAATAAGTAGTATTTAAATAAGTACTACATATTTGTTACTTTTTATAGTCGGGGGTTTTTTAAATTCTTAATTTAATTTTTATTTTGAAATTTTGTAACTTTTATTATATTATAATTATTATCTATCTTTAAGTTCCTCCTGTTGTCAACATTGCATTATATTAAGAATTGGACACTGATCAAAACGAATCCAAACACGACATATCTGCTGTTACATTTTCAAGAATGGTGGAAATTCTGACTCCATCATCAGCTCCTTGCCTGTTGTCACCATTGCTCTATATTAAGAATTAAATACTCATCAAAATGAATCCAAACACGACATATCTGCTGTTATATTGGATTTACAACCCTACCACAGCCGACAAAAGAGCTGATGGCCTTGAAATGGCTGAACCGATTTGCATATAATATATCTAAGAACACTCCCAGGAATACCAGCTTTAAATTTAAAAAAACCGCATCCAAATCAGTCCACGCGTTTAGGAGCTACAGTGCCACAGACAGACACACAGACAGAGGGGTCAAACTTATAACACCCCTCTTTTGGCGTCGGGGGTTAAAAAATACTCATCAAGAACAAATGTCAAGTACATAGGACGTGATCATAGGTCTCTTTCCGATTAAAAACATTTCTTTACAAGAAAACTGTTTAAAAAATTGTATGCAGTTATAGTGTTCTGTTTGTTTACATACCTGTTAACTAATCCATGTTCGTCATAGCATGTAAGATGATTACATTTTCCGCGGAAAACTAAACTGAGTAGTGAATCACATTTCGTTTTAAAATTAGTGCTCACGTTCGAAGTATGAACAATGATAAAGTACTGCCGTAGAACAAGATATCGTTAATACAAGCAATAACACATTAATAGCTGCTAAATCTGCACAAATTGTTACTGTTGTAAGTAAGTATCTAGTAATATTCCTCGGAAATATAAAATTATGAAGTAGTAATTATACTGTAGAAGTTACTTTACTTTTATTATAATGTGTAAATTCTACTATCATGCGTACGTTTGTTATAATTCGTTTTTCTCAGGTTAGTACAGAGAGCACATTAGTGGTTCCAAAGCGGTCGTTACCATGTCCAAATATAGAGCAAATTCCAGTCTGCCGAGGCGACTATTAACATCGCCCCTTCCCACTGCCCGCATCTGACGCATATGGCGCCAATACTCCGATAACTCTCAGCACGGAAATGGAAGGAGATTCTTCACAATAGTGATTCCTTCAGACATTTTCATTCGTGTTTCTATTGTATTTTGTGAAGCTATAAGCTATAAGCAATTGAACAACATCTTATCTCTACCTGTTATACATTATGTAGGTAAATATATTATAAGAAAAAAGATACTAACACAAAATCGGGAGGATGTGAATATGTTACGAGAATAGCCTTATTGCACCAATTTTAGAAAAAGCTACTCCTTTTTAAGGCTGCACAAAAGCATTATTTTGGAAAACAAATATAATTTAAGGGACTTGCTTGGTAGTATTTGAGCAATAGGTCCGCGGAGGTTAAAGCGAAGCACGTGACGTCGCATATTTTACCATCACCGCCGCCGCCTCCCTCTTGCCGCACAGGCGGTCACATCACAACACAACACTAAACGTACAATAAATCTTATGCAACTCGGTTTATTTTTAATTATTTAAAAAATACAAAACTTCGAAAACACGCCATAAACACAAAGAAAATAATCGGATAAACTGAATAATAAACTATTTATGTTCGTTAAGTGAATAGCAACAAATTTCGTAAAGTGGGGGAGAGGCTTTTAATTAAAATGAATTCCTCGGAGCGAGGAGCGAATAAGGAGCCAGTTATGGTTATTAGCAAGAGCAGAACAATTCCTTGAAGCACGCAAACGTTGTTTAACTAAGTACTTTACAAAAAATCCTTCAAAAGCACACGCCTGCTGCTTTTATTTGAGATCTACTAGGTATCAAAGATAATGTAGAAATTTCGAATCAATGTGAGTGTAATTTGTGCTAAGTAAGTAATATAGACTTTTAGATAACTTATATGCTTCGTTTTTAGTAGTATTGGTTCCTTCTTGCGTGTCCTACTAAATTAGATACCTACTTACTTATCTTAATACCTATTAACTCAACTTGCACTTACTAGCTTTCATAATGAAGTTTGATTCAATTTGTCCAAATGTTAGATCGATAAGTAGTGCCCGAATCATTTTGCGACTTGTAACCGAAAAGGGTGCAGCGAGGGCACACCACGCTATACAGTGGCACTTTATTTCATCGTCCTAAGGGCGGTATTGAAACGACATGGTCAAGCTTCATCTGCACTTGACTGCATATAATACGCAGTATATTTATTTATCTTGATATATCTTTGTCGCACTGGCGGTGCATGAATTGTGACTCATACGTATTTGGTTACACCGTGACAGATATACTCGCATTAATGTAGAGGTGGTAAGTGATTATATGTTAATACCTTTATAGGGGTGGTGGCACAAAATATGGTAAGTCGAGGCAAACCGATTTTAGTACTGACACCAAAAAAACATCAGATTTTACTTGACTTGAAAAATTTTCTATCAGCCACTACTTATTTAATTCTGAATATGATGAATTTATTGTCCATAGCTATTGTCATGTAGATTTGCGAATTGGTTCGTATGCTTGTTTGTCAAAGTGTAGCGTGTAGCCTGTGCTGGGAGCCGTGGTGCGGGCGGGGGTGGGGTATTGATCGCTGAACTGACGGGGCGAGGCGCGGGCGGCATAGCGCCACTCGCACCACAATGCACTCCTTGCTACTGCACTTTTACAAATTTACTTATTACCAAAAAATCTAAGTTTACGACTAGATATTTTAGTTTCATGAGTTGATTATCCTTATTTACTATCACGAAAGCCATGTCCAAATTATTATCTACCTACAAATAAATCTCGACATTTTATCAGTCAGTATAGTAGCCTAAATTATACCCCATTGTTTCTAGATATAGGTACATAACTACCTATCATATCAATAATTATAATACATTTCCGAGTAGGTAAGCTAACGAGTATTTCTCTCGTGGCTTTGCTTTAAATGAAAGTGGCTTTCAGGTACAGCGTTGTGCGCAATCTTGATAACCCGGCCGTCCGGCGCCAGTGGGTGAGACTAGTTATATTTCAAAAGGAATTATGTACTTGATTGCATATCAACAATTTCACGTGGGGAGATGTAAAAGTAAAATCAAATCAAGAAGTTGTTTACAGGTGATTTGAAGTTAGGACTATGTCACTGGATATTACGCGGACTGCCCTCCGGTGGGTGGTGGGCGCTGATGGTGCAAAGGTCGCAGGTTCGCCAGCAGCGGCACTGACCCAAGACCTTCGACTAACGGTGCTATTGACCTGCAGACTAACAATGTTTATATCCTCACGTGAGCGCTGTCCGCGCGATGATCGGTGCCGTCGCCAGTCACGCCCTCCACCATCACCAAAATTAGTGATTTGATTAATGATATTTCGGAGATTACATCGATTTTAATTTATTTAAATTTGGACAGTGTCTTTAGTTGAAACGTGTTGCGCAGTTCTAATGATAGCAGCAGTCGCCACCGCTGCTACTTCAGGCCATTATTGCACGTTGTTTTGGGCTGCACAAGGTCTGGGTTGGTGAGGTCGACGGCCTCTACCCCGCACCCCCCCGCCTTAGCCAGCTGTCTCCTACCGTTTATATTTAGCCCGAATAGCGAGCTCTTACTGGAACAGTTTCTTTCTTCTGTTTGCATAACAAACCAAAACGTGCGATCAAAAATCTATAGTGCCAATATTCAGTGACTGTGATCCGTATTTTTGGTGTCATGAATATGAGCAACGATAAAACCCTCTCTCGTTCTTCCTTGCAGACGCCACTGCCGCCGCCGCCGTCAGATCGTCGTCTTCGGATACAAATTAAACACCATGTTACAGAATACCACATGTTATTGATGCAAAGAAATGAAAAGTTAAACACTTATCTAACTAGGTTAACGACATTATGGTCTCAGATTAGTATTTTTTTGTAGATAGAGTAGAATTTTTAAAAATTAAGTACTTACCACTACTTATACTTATCATACAATCAGTAGTAAGCATATGCAAGTAGTAGGTATAATACAACTAATGAGTAGTTTACCGTGCTTGGCGAATTCAACAGTTCGTCGTTTTATCATCCTAAAAAGGGTGAAGTACCGTTACACGACGAATGCTGAGATGCATACGAAACCTACGTAGTTACAGTTAAGCACACAATAAAGCCTGACATATCGGTGTGAATGCTGTATTTGAAACCGAGGCCGCGTCGTACCTACCTACAAACAGGTAGACACTTCTCAAGCGTAATCAATGCCTAGTCAACCGAAGTACTATAGAATTATGATAAATTGTTCAGTGCGTAAATTATGCCCATCTGTGATGCCCATTGATCATAAATAAATAACATAACAAATGGGATTTAACAATATTTTTCAAATAAATTAAAGACTGTTTTTGGCAAATATGTTTTTGTAACCTAATTCAAGTGGGTAAGAATAGGTAGAGACTGTATTATTTAGATTAACCCACTCGTGCATCACATAATACCTATCTATCTACTATGTCAGAATATCTTAGCGTCGGATTGATACCTTGTAATTTCCGAGCGTAATGGATTGGCTTGAGCCTGACAATAGTGAGAGCTTCTATCAGCCTCCTCCGACACAAGTCACGACTAATGGAGTATACGTGAGCATCTGATTGAAAACGCACAATTGGGATACTGAATATTCAGATTAAATTATGCCAAACGGCGCCGTAGAATCTATCCTAGGCTCCTAGGCATGTGCTTGTGAATAAACTTTAATGAATTGTCATATTTCATCGTCTGTTATTGAATAGCGACCAATACAGCTCTAAGTTTGTCGTAGGTGGGTAGGTATAGTGTTAGAGGAAGGTTGTAGGCGGACCAATAATTTACTTGATGTTTAGTCGAAAAATAAACAGCATGAGGTAACCTTAAGATAGTTATTTTAACTTACCCGCTTGATGTGATATTATTAGGAGAACTGCATATTCTGTGAATCTGAAACAAAGAAAATCCGTTTACCTGACTGAAACTCACTGTTTGGTAGGTCTAGGTCTTAGGTATAGGTATGAATGACATTCGCCATTTCTGAGTGTTTATTGTTAAAGTGGTTAAACATAGATAGGTAACATATATATTACGCAAGTAGGAGGTATTTTATTGTGATGCTAGCCTTGATTTGAGAGAGGCAAATGCTTTGTAACGCGTTGCAGGATCATATTGCATTGTACACAGCATTATGGCGAGACAACCTGCCATTGATGGAAGCTGCGCCGCAGTGGCGGCGTGAGACCGGCTTCGATGCAGGAAACATCTTGGACTTCACGACTAAGGAATCTTTATATTTAATACTTAGATATAGGCAGTTGTACTCAACAACATATTCTTATAGCTAATGAACATTAACTTTATAAGTATAGGGGTCTTCTATTTGGAATAAATGGAACTTAGTATAACGAAGGTTTTTGCTATAAATAACTAAAAATACTATAACTAAACGGTGGTAGTAAGCGACTAAAGTGGATTACTTTGTAGGTATTCAAATCTGAGAGACTTCCTCTGTGAGACTGTTGTCAAGTTCAAGCTGGAGGATTTCCGCGCCGGTGTTTATCTAGTGATAACAACATCCGCACTACTCCAATGAAAGAATCATCGTAAATAATGTTTTATTTATACTTAGGTATATCGAGGTCCTTGGATATTAACGGTAATTCCTATTTGATATCATAAAAAGTATTCTTAAGTCATTGTTCTTGGTAGGTATGTATAAGTACGTACTTCGTTTATAATCGAGCGCCTTAAGAATGTGTCAGAGGTCCATTAATTTGGTCGTTGGCTACCAGTAAAATGATGTACGTACAAAATAAAGGAGCAATGAGTATGATTATTACTTCATGAGTTGTCCTTGAAACAGATATGAATGAATCAATTGAGTGGGCTGTAACTACTGATTACGAGAGTGAAAACTAAATACAGACAGATTCTGTCGCGAACAGTGGGTAGAGGTTTTTTAAACAGATAAGTATTTGATAATAGGTAGGTAATAGGAGACAATATAATTATTACTTTTTTCAAACATTTATGATATTTTATCTAAATATGTCACACAAAGGCGCAATCAATATTAAAGTTAGATTCTTTATCCTTAAAATTAGCAAATAAAAAGTTGAGATCGATTTACGAGTATGTACCTTCAGCATTAGCACAAGCAGACGCGTAAAACTATTGAGCTGTAATTTAATAAATAAAATCGATCAAGTTAGCTGTGTAAAATGATTGACAACGGAGTGTCCGTTACTAACATAACAATCCAATAATAAAATAATCGTAAAATACCAGTTTATGATAATTCCTGTCATGGGACATTCAATACCTATTCCTATACAAAACCAGCCGGCAGCAGTTTTGTATCGGACGAAAGTTCGGGACATAGAGCTATTGAGATTTTAATAGGTAGAGTCATTTGCAGGCGTTTGACCGATAATAAGCAGTTGTGTACCTTATTTGTGTACAACTCATCATTATGTACTTTGGTTATCGATACGAGTATACATTCGTATACATCCTTGCTCGCAAGGAGTTTACAGAATTAATTTAATTAACACTGGCGAAGACGTGAGAGCTAACTAATTATTATGTAAAGTATAAAGCTCTAGGCGCATGTAGAAGTGTTTTTTCCATCCGATTGAGGCTCACAAGCTATCGTTGCCATTTAATGCTATTTAGTGGAGTCGGGGCACGTCTTCATCGATTGTTAGACGCCGAAACCGCCGGAAGGATGTCCCTCGACTGCGGCGCGTGCGCTGCATCACATCACCATTTATAAATAATACGAAGTACCTATGTATAGAGCTAAGCTTACAAATCCGATATGACTTCACATTCAAATAGATATAATAATTAATAACTAAGTAGAGGGGATTGTTTAATATTAGGTCTTTACCTATGAAATTGGCGTTTTGTATGAAAAAATTCAAACGATTTTTTTTCATGTAATTTTTATTTGTATTAAGTGAAGTAATTACCCATACAATCAATGCATCTTTGCCAACGCAGTGGCAGTTTATTAATGCCCTTCTTAAAGAAATCAGCTGGACGAGAGGCAACAAATTCTTCAAAGGCGTTTTGAACTGCCTCTTTGTTATTTAATTTTTTTCCAGTCAAGAAGTTATCCAAATTCTGGAAAAAGTAGTAGTCTGTAGGGGCAAGGTCCGGTGAGTACGATGGATGAGGGAGAGCTTCCAACCCCAGTTCTTGCAACTTAGAGACCGTCATTTGTGCGGTATGAGGTCGCGCGTTGTCGTGCAGGAGCAGCGGAGACGAGCGATTGACCAATGCTGGTCGGAGACGTGCCAGCTTCTCCATCATTGTGTTCAATTCTTCACAGTACACATCTGCAGTAATACTCTCCCCATTTGGTAAGAAGCTGTGATGAATCACACCGGTGCTAGACCACCAAACAGTAACCATCACCTTTTTAGGGGTAAGTTTTCGTTTAGGGCATTGTTTAGGTGCTGAACCAGGATCCAACCAACTTGCTGAGCGCTTACGGTTATCAAACAGAATCCATTTTTCATCACAGGTGACAATGCGGTTCAAAATTCCTTCATTTGTGTGTCTGTTGTGCAATGCACGGCACGTCTCGACGCGTACTTGGCGCTGGCGATCATTGAGTTCGTGGGGCACCCATTTGTCAAGCTTTTTTACCTTGCCAATTTGACGCAAATGGACCAATATTGTTTTGATGCTAACGTCGAAAGCTGCTGCTAATTCAGCCGTAGATTGAGTACCTATCATCAGCTTCCACGATCGCCTTCAATTCGTCTGCATCTACCAAAGTCTTCGGACGACCGCGGGGTTCATTTTTCAGGTCGAAATTTCCAGAACGGAAGCGAGCAAACCAATAACTAGTGGTTCGTTGGTTTGTAGTATTAGCTCCGTACACGTCGTTGATGTTGCGAGCCGCTTGTGCCGCGTTGCTGCCACGACGGAACTCATATTCCATAATTACTCGAATTTTTAACGTATCCATGTTGACGAAAATGATTGAAATGCAATGAAAATGTAACACTAACCAATAAACAAATGACTGTTTTTGGAAAAAGAATTCCATATTTTTAAAATGAAATTAATTTGAAATTAGAATTCTTAGCTAAACAAAAAATATTTTTAATTGAAATGGCCAGTACTGTAAAACGGCAATTTCATAGGTAAAGACCTATTATAATGAATATTATTATTAAAAATTAATGAACAAATTAAGTTAATCGAATTAATCATTTATTGAATAAGTAGGTATCATTATTTTCTTCTAATCATAGTCTTATAAGATTTACAAGTTGTGACACGGGTAGACGACGACAGAGAACAAGAAGAGCGACACGGGAAAGAACCAATTTCCTATTTGATTTGAAATGGCGCTGGCGTAGACACCGGTGGTATCTACAGCCAGTGTAATGCACATGCACATTTATGTGAAATAAAACTCATTTATTTTATTTATTTATAATTAATTTATTCTGACTAAAAAAGTTTTATATATTTCGGTATGCCATTTTCTGGTTGTTTTCAATTTAGTTTCGAACGAATCGAATCAATTAAATTCGTCGCGCATGTATGTGTCCTATTATATACATATAAGTAGCTAAGCATACTGTACTCAAGTGCTACGGTGTTATATTGTCCATTTATTTTGTATAACAGGACCGACCAACTTGCTAATTAAGTTTCTGTGTTGGCGGGCCAGAAACTAGACTATTCAATCGTTTTATCTGCAACCTGCTGGGACTTAAAACTTGGTAAGGACAATAAGCTTTCTTTAATATGCTATATATCTGCATAAATAAACTCAAGGAGTATTTTGTGGCTTATTGAATATGTATTTTCTACCAAGTGTCGACACTTGCATTGTGGTAAGTAATTTTATTAACGTTTGCGACCACACGCATACTCTGTGGTTCGGCGAACTCCACCTTTGCGGTGGCCAATGGATGCCAATGGACGCCCAACAACATGTAGCATAGAATTTAAAAAGTTTTATTGAAGTCGAGCCTATATACTTGGCGGCAGCATTCAGGACGTTAACAAAAGACTTGTTGGCAAGTCAGCTGCAGTGCAGCGCAGCGATCGCTAGCGACCCTCGAAGTTACACCAGCAACCGACATAAGGCTTAGAAGCACTTATTTAAAACACCGTTTAATTTTATGGTCATATCAAAAGTTATGCTAACAACTTCCTGTTCTTTATTAGGAAACATAGTGTATATGAATTAAACTCTGAAACTCTGAATTTTATGGTTCTACCGCCGTCGTACTGGAGAGGGCTTGATGGGGAATCGTGATATGACATGCCTTCAACGTATAAGATGTTCCTAATAGATACCTACTAAATAACATGTCCTAAGTGTAGTAACTGTGTTGCATAGCTAGGTATTTATATCAGCACGTGTGCTCCCATAATCTTGTTCGTGTTGCATTTAGGTAGAGCTATGTAGGTGTTATACTTAGTGATAGTGCCGTTCCCATATGTATTTAATTTCATGTCACAATAAAATGTGAACACGAGTGCGAGCGAGGTAGGTATAAGTTGGTGCGGTGGGTCGCGGTCCCAGCGCCCGCGCACCCGCTGACGGACGGGTTCTCCCACACCTAACAAGTACCTACCTACTATAGTCTGCCCACAAACACCTTAACTCCCTTTCACATGCATTTTCTTAAGTACTAAGCTCGAATTATTCTTAGAAAAGCTTCTCAATAACTTGTAGTTTATAGCTAGGTAAATCATATTAAGGTATGCATTGACATTAGGAGACAGTATTACGTACCTTCACTGTAAACTGGGTATTAAATTTATTTCATTTACTACAGACTAGAGAGGCTGTTCTGCAGTGACTACAGAGACAGACTAAGTTCATGGTTTAGATAAGGACATTAATAGATACATTTATAAAATGAAAAAGTTTTCAAACCAACTACAAATTCATACGAATTGTGTTTCTAGGTAAAGTCTCTCGAACGCCTTATCTAAGATAAGCTAGTGAGGTAGGATTGTAGTTCGTAGCATACACACAGTTGTCGGTTATTTCACAACGGTTCCGTTGTTAGTACACATCGGAAATGGGTTTATGCATGGAAATAAACCAGCTGTACGAGTACCAAAGTACGTCAACACTAGCCTACTTACACTCCAATGCAAAGAAAGACGCGAAAATAACAAAGAGGCAGGTAATGTGACGATACTTCACTCGCCATCCAGTTGCAACCATGGCAAGAGGTTCTGTTGCATCAATTGTGTCCTCAGTCTCAAAGGACTTGACTTATGAAGGCAGATAAATAATTCATGATGTATATTAGGTAGGTAGCTACTAACCAATGTATTGGTTTCATCAAATCAATAATCTCGTGTTGCGTCCTTTGTGTAAACATGGATTATGCATGATTCCTTGCCTCGCAAGCAATAATGCACTGATTGTTATATTGAAATATCGGTAGTGCGTGTATATTATAGCTGAATGATTAAATGTGCGTCATGTCATCATGATAAATGCATAAAGTATAGTACCTACGTGCTTTTATTTGCCTAGTATCGAAGAATGTTGATGGAACAACCGAGACTACCTATAATACATATTATGTATATCTATCACTTACTTTTCTACTAAGCTAAGACCAATGTGATGAAAAATATAATACTTGCTTTAGTATTGGAAAGTACCAGCTAGATATTTATGAAAAGGTATTATGTTAGATTCAATACCAGTTTTAAACCAAATACTAATGAAAATGAAGCATATTGCCCGTGCTGCCCCGTGCATCGGATAGATAAGAGGTATTTTAGCCCGTTGGCTGTTATCAGATGAATATCGGTCGTTCTCTTTCGTCGGTCAACGCCCTGTCCAACGCGCAAGTCAGCTAATCTACATTTTCCCAATATAGGTACGGAAAGCCTGTGTAGGTATATACCTTATATAGGCTTAATACGCACTATTCCGTAAAGCATATGCTTTATCTACAATTAATATTGATTTGAATGTTTCCATTAAAAGCGCTATTTTATGAGTAGTTACATAATTTTAACAATATAGTATTTTTCAAGTAAGTTGTAGTGAACCCCGAGTTAATTAATGCTTAGATCAACTGATCGAGAGCCCGCTACGACTGTGTAGCCCGTGACTGAATAAAAATAGATCGTACTATGCTTTCGGAACTTCCGCTACCAGGAGGGCGAACCCTCTTAGAAGATATTTTTGCATGTTTCCGTCATCCATCGTCTGTGTAATCGGTAAGGTCATGGTAGGGTAAAGTAAGGAGGAACTGGCGTTAATGAAAGTAGGTAGACACCCACTATGTGAATAATTTGTTGATTTTAGCTGTGTTAAAAATTGAGAATTTTCCAAGAAAATCTTCCGGTGACACATGGATGAGTCACGCTAATGTATTGGTGGAAGCGATTTCCGGAACTGCTTATGACGACGACGTCCGTACGTTCTATAAATGAATACACATAAGAGACTGAATATTCATAAGTTTTATATTATTTGTAGATATTTATGTTTGATGCAGGGTTTGGTGTTAGTTCGGTACGTGGAGCTACGAGTAGATTGCTGCCGCAGCACATCTGTGGTCTCATAGGAAACGTGATTGTCGTGAAATTGCTACAAGGTGTAGCACACAACTTCGAGTGCATGCTTTCAATTATTGGTTTCTTTGCAAAAAGTAATAGCAATGTAAGTATCGAAACTTTTTACTAAACTCAATCAATAACAAATGTTATAAAATGTTTCCTACCTATAATAAAACGCAATAATTTATTCTCTTGTCGCTAACAAACCACGAAATCTGTACTTATATGTACCTAGACTAGAATACTATATTTCTATTACAATTTTTTTCAGATGCAAGCGATTTGTTTTGGTACCTATGCAAAAACGGAAATTGGCCATTGGGCTTGTATATCAATGTGAGTAGTTAGTTAGTGGGCAGTGATCCATCACGCGGGGTGACATTTTAACGAACGTTTGATGTTCCATTTCCGGCGCAGTGCTGCGTCGCTGCGGCTGTCGTCCCCTGAGCCCCTGACCTCTCCCCGTATCATAGCGATAAGGCAGACGCCATTGTCATTGCTATTAAAATTGAAATCAAAATAAACTGTTTAATCAAAAGCGAAGGTAGTTTATCGACCTATATTTTTCCCGTATACGGTCTACGTAATAGAAATAAATGTAGGTTTTCTTAGCATTAGGAAAGCAAAGTTAATTAGTTGCAGAAATAGAAATCATAACCATTAAAGATTGTAAAGAAAATCAATATAATATGAGTGGGAGAGTGAGGGCTTACGGAAGCTGGTCACGTGGCTCGGTGCTATACCGGCCCGCGCCCGCCACCCTCGCCCCTCTCTCCCATCTCCCTCTCGAGGTGAACGAACGTCTTACTACAACGGATTTCTATTACGCTTATTAACCACTAGCACGATTCGATTAAGTGAATCTGGTTCAAAAAAAAATACTCCACTTATTTGAACCTAATTGATTTATAGGTAATATCCCTAATATTGCGCAAATATGGTAATCATTACAAAACTGCCTTAATTCCTTTAATTTTATGAATCATATAGTTCACCCTGAGCTTAGAAAATTCAGATGAGCAAATAATTTTAGCAATTAAGAAATAAAGTAATAAATTTTTACCTGAGGCAATACCGTTTTTAATATACCTATTTTACTTAAGTAAACATTAAGTAGTAATTAAACTACGAATAAGTAATTGGTGATAACAATTTAACAGATTACCTTATAACTCCATGCCCCGGTACCTATTTGTAATTACTATCATTATCAATTTGTATCTACAATTAGATAACTAAGTATATATTTGTTATGATACTGACACGAGTGGTTGCGCTCGCGCGGTTTCCTCACCGACAACTATCAAGTTGCAGATCATGTCGCTTTTTCACGGACAGACACTCGCAGAGGCAAATCAATGTTTGTAAGATAATTATCTTAATATTAAAGTACTTAAAGTAGCTTCACATTCATATTAACGACAACTAGAAACGGCAAGAATTGTGCTATTAAGTAGCGACCTAGGCGAAATAGCGGCATGACTTTTTCATATTTTTTTAGAGGTATAACCATTCACGGATTTGGTTAAGATAAGATCTCGCACTGCCATGCTGGTTCTTTAGTAAGCATATTTTTGTAGTCAATGGTAGAAAGAGCTAAAGGTTCTCCCCTTAGCTTCCTGCCGGAAACTTAAGGCTTTCCGGCTCGGGTCCTAGGGTAGATAGTGAGTTGCAAATTTGCAATCGCAAAGTGCTACTTATCCGATGTCGTTTGGCATCTTCCTGTGGAAATTGTAAAAAGGAACCTAATGAAATCTCTTTGATCTAATCAGACTTTACTTAAACTTTTATAGAAAAAGAATTTATTACTTTTGTGGCCATAATATCATAAATAAATAGTGTCCACTCTTTAGATAACTGGGAATGCATTATAACATTTCGACTTAAACAAGGTAAGCCAATTAAAACTCATAGGCTTTGAAAAGTTGTGGGAGTATTTTAAACGCGTTATGGATATTAATAAAACATAAACCTCATTGGCTGCATCAACTTAAATATCACATTTACGTAGATAGGCATTCACTCTAATATTTCACAGGTACTATAACAACCTTAAAGGGGGTTGTTATAGTACCCAATTATTAAATACCTGCACTCTCCTATCTTAAACCGTTTTCAAATTAAGTATTTTCGATTGCCTCATACATACCCCTTTCCTTAATACCTTCGTGCACAAATAACTAAGAAAACATTTGTGCACTTATAATAAAGCAATTAGAATTGACATGAAAGTTTTTTTATAAAATATTCAGTCAAAGAAAATAACTTCTGTAAAAAGTATTTTGCTTGATTTGTTGTCTATTACAGCAAAAAAAATACATGATGCCTACACAAACTATACAAAAATGTGGAAATAAGCTATTTTTTATTTAATATTTTGTTCATATGCAGAAAAGTGCAGTGCAAGACACGGCATGGTTACTCAAGCTACAATTAGTGCACCAAATTTGGTACATTTTAGTAAACCGGTGTTTTTTACCTCATTTTTACAGTAACAAAGTAACACACAGTAGGTACGTACACATCAATATGCAGACGGTAAAGTTTGTTTAAGTATGAAGTGCCCAATTACTGATTGATCGAAAAAACTTCTATTGATAAAGTGCGGTGATTCGGAGATCACGATGCTTGATTCGACACACTTACAGTATTTAATACTGTAAAGGTATATCCTTATTTTACATAATAAGTGACTTATTACAAATATCAACTCTACAAACAATTTAAATAACTTACCAACTACTTGTTGTTGCGTTTAGGTCCAGTTCAGCGCTCTCCACGGCAAATCTAGGCACCGCTCCTTTTGAAGTTAAGACGAAGAAACTAATTTTCTCTTACGGAATGTTCACGAAAAGTAATTGTCTGTGTGCACAGAGCACTGATACACATTCCGTCAATAATAATGTGAGTGCGGGCCCGCGTCCGGCCGGCCCCGCTGCTGGTAGCCGCTAGACGGCTGGCGAGCGTGCGGCACCCGAACTCGTGAGTCGTGTGGCGGCGGCGGCAGCGCGGCGTAGGCGGACGTTTAACCATGCTATCTATACCGCGACTATACCTATGCAGCCGTCGTCTGTGTGCCGCTGCCGCACCATGCGAGTTTGTTGCGCAGTATGCTTGCTGTCCAACTGCTCACGGCGAGGATAGCGCCATCTAGCACTCAACTCCGTTACTGCTACGCTATCCTGATGCCTTCACTTACAATATTACAATGGTACCTATGTTGGCTGAGTCACATTACAGAAAGTAACCATAAATCTTAGGAGATGGCGTTCAAAGCAAATCGAAAAATGAACATTTTAATAAATTAAGTATTAATAAAGTTCATGAACATTTTAAACTTTACATTGCGCTAAGTTTTTCGATGTTCGTACATAGTCTTCTATGCATGCCCATGTCATATAACACCATTATCCGTCCAACGCTATTACCTCCATTGTAGAGTAACAGAGTGGTGTCCAGGTTAAGTAGATAAACCATTTTTTCAACAGAGGCCACCACAATCATTTAAGAAAACATTATAACAATCTTGCAATGCAAAACTGATGGAATAGTAGAGTGCCGTAAGGTTTATACCTCGGAATCCAGGGCCAGTCAATGAATCTTATTATAAACCTTGAAAATATGTTTTTAATAGTATATAGAATAATGTTAAAAAAAAAATTTTTCCCGCTCTCAATTTTTTTTAATTTTTTTTTTTTTTTAGCCTAATTCGTCCCACTGCTGGGCAAAAGCCACTCCCACGCCTCTCCAAACACTCCTATTATTAGCTGCTTCCCACCAATCGTCCCTAAATGAGCGTAGGTCGTCACTCCATCGTTTTTTGGGCCTAAAATTATTATAAACAATTATTAATTTTTTGGAGTTTTCATTGATTTATATTAGTCAAAAGTCATATTTTAAAAAGAACAACTATTACAAACTTGAAAACTTGATCTTGGATCTTTAGGGACTGCAGGTATACCGATGCACCATTCAAATACTACCTGTTTTGGTCCATTAGACTATTTTGCTTTAAACAGCGACTTAGTTTTTGCCTTTATCACTCCCTATTTCTTAGTCAGGCTGAAAAACAAACGCCCTACTAGATTACTTCTCTTAACTACTCGATTTTGTCAATTTAACCACCTTAACTCAACTTCTAAGTTTTTGAAATAATCCGACTTAGGTAAGTCTTCGATGTCTAATACCCCGAATTTGTTGTTTTTGCAATACATGTTATACCATTCTGGATTCGGAATAGCACAAGGCAGTTTTTAAAAACATTTGTTCATTAAGTACCGAGTAAATATTTTTCGTGGCAGCTGCTCAAAGTCGAGTTATTGTTTTTGGGAGAGAATTAAAGTTAACTTTGACAGTTAATTTGTCGATGTTCCACTTTAATCATCAACGAATTATTTTCGCCATATCATAAGTAATTATCGAAGAAGCCGTTAACGTACTTTTCTTTTTAATTAATTGAATATTAATCGCTCTCTGATACAAAAACCATCAAAAAGTGGTTCTTTCTTCAAAAATCACTAAAACGGGTTTAACTCGATACTCATAAGACTTTTCTATGGGCATGTAAGGCTTATTTGTGCACCTTAAGTCCATCTACCTCCGGTGTCAGTTTGCCGGCCTATTTTTGGGATGTGCGGAGATTCCTGCTCCTGAAACCGATACGTATTATTTTGTATCATTGTTTTACGTTCATCAAAGCCTAAATTAGTTTAGCTAAAAAGTAACACGACATTCATTGACTGTTAGGCGGTACGAAGTTCGGGGCCCGCCATGAACAATACCGAACAGCTGCTGTTATCCCCTCTATTTCTCCAACCCGACCTTCATCGGTATACCTGCAGTCCCTAAAGATCCAAGATCAAGTTTTCAAGTTTGTAATAGTTGTTCTTTTTAAAATATGACTTTTGACTAATATAAATCAATGAAAACTCCAAAAAATTAATAATTGTTTATAATAATTTTAGGCCCAAAAAACGATGGAGTGACGACCTACGCTCATTTAGGGACGATTGGTGGGAAGCAGCTAATAATAGGAGTGTTTGGAGAGGCGTGGGAGTGGCTTTTGCCCAGCAGAGGGACGAATTAGGCAAAAAAAAAAAAAAAATTAAAAAAAAAATTGAGAGCGGGAAAAATTTTTTTTTTTACATTATTCTATATACTATTAAAAACATATTTTCAAGGTTTATATTAAGATTCATTGACTGGCCCTGGATTCCGAGGTTTGACCATTTTTATGCCTTACGGCACTCCACTAGAATAATAACAAAATATGAATACGCGTAAAATAGGCGCTCGTTTATGTCTTTTGTATGGAAGTTATAGTTTTACATAGAAAAGACACTAACCGAGTATTCTCTTTTGGTATCTGATTAATTGCCTTTTTAGTAGGTTTTATAATATCCAATTTTATTTCAGCATTTAATTAGTGTTGAATGAATTCTTTTATATACGACCAATCGAGGACTGCGGCTATCAAAGCTAGGGCTAGGTAAATAGGCAGTAGGTATCGCTTAAATCATCGGAATACTTATGAGGTCGTTATTTTGAGCTTCTATCTAATCTTGGTACACAATGAAACACTATTTAAGGACATACCTAATTACCTACTTTAAAATGCTGAAGCTTTCAATCTTTAAGATCCTAGTTATATTACAAACGACAATGTTTGTGCCAATGGATGGAAGGCTGCATGTTTGTTACTCTTTCACGCGAAAGCCACGAAACAGATTTTAATAAAACTTTACAATATTGTTGCTTACACATCAGAATAACACATAGGCTATATTATTTTAAGATATTGTGTAAGTTTTCAAAGACACGACGATAAACGTGTACGAAGTCGCTGACACCCTCTAGTATTCAAATAAACCTGTTGAGTATTTCTATTTAAAGTAGTGCCGTTAGCTACCAAAAGATTATCCATTGTTGTTATTGAATCATAAAATCTTTACGGGACTGACACCCACATTCCACCCGAACTCCACATGTTAGTATATGTAAATAAGTACAGTGCAAATACCTTTACTTGTTTAGTTAACATTATCATACTGCTACGGAGTTTGTAGAAATACCTAGATAGATAATTAATACACCTGAGCCAAGCTAACATATTCCCTCAATTATCGATATAAAAGTAGCCAAACATGCTGAACAAACACACAAGCTGGATTTATTCCAATTAGTAAACAAACTCAGTCCTTTTATCTTGGTATTATTTAATTAAGAACTTATTCAATTTTCATTAAATCATCTTATTGTTTTTATGAAAATCCTATATCTTAGTGTCTTGTCAGCTACTTGACGGTAAACGATAAAAAATATTTAATTGAATAGTGTCTTAAAATTAGGTAGGTATATTACTTTGTATATTATTACAGGTTGTAAGGTAACATTTTGTTGTTAAACAAAGGTTTGGTTTTATGGTTTTTTTCCAAAAATATTAGGTTTTTTTTTATTCTTTTGTCTTTCGGTGTTTAGTTTACCCGCTGTGTCGCGCGTGGCGGCGGCGGCGGCGGCGGCGGCGGCGGCTGTGTGACATAGTTGCAATTGCATATCGACGACAGTTGCGGTCATACAGCAGCGTAGCGTAAAACGACCTTTCACAAATTCATGCATGACTGTGTTTACTTCAAAATTTCCACCGTACTGCCAATATAGAGCACAGCTGCTACTTTTATAGTCACTTGATTCAAAGTTAACATTTTAAGTTTTGCCACAGATCAGTTTTGTATTCATTCCAATTTATTATTTATAGGTACCTAACTGAAGATAGACGAACGGACGCGTTACTCGAAGATACGAACGGATTAAAATGGAGATAGTAAGTATCCCCTGTTGCGAAGTGTACGGCCTTCTAGTCATTGTGAATAGATATTTCGAATGAAAGGGTCTGCCGGCGCCGCAGTATCACTCTTATCATCTGACTTACAGTTCGTAGTAACACCAGCTACTTAAAAGG
Source organism: Anarsia innoxiella (assembly GCA_947563765.1). Taxonomy (NCBI): domain Eukaryota; kingdom Metazoa; phylum Arthropoda; class Insecta; order Lepidoptera; family Gelechiidae; genus Anarsia; species Anarsia innoxiella. Next base: position 6,524,583 of record OX387390.1, on the reverse strand, counting down.
ACGCAGCTAGAATTTAAGCGTGAATGAATATGAATTAAAACATGCCTGTGCATTAATCAATTTCAGGATCATGGCCTCGCATCGACGCAAATTACAAACCGCAATAGTTTATTTTACACCCCATTTCTGTGCCCGCCCATATTTATTACGTCTTACAATTATCTTTTGCATACTTACAACAACGAAAATAATAGCGGCGTCTCGATTTACATGGTTCGATGTCGGATTAGTTAAACAACTAACTGCGGGAATGAAAGATGCCGCTCGCTTTGCGGGAAAACTTGCAGAGAAGCCGAGGAAACTACGCGCTTAGCAGCAAATCTCCATTAGATGCAGGTAAGTATGTTTTATGCGCACTCTTACCTTAAAATCTAACTTTACCCAAAAAAAATAATTACGGTGATCGAAAAAAGCTAAAGTCAAGACTGGCTTCAAATAAGTTTTCAATCCCTCCGAAATATGCTTTACTTTGGCTTACCTTTTGTCGTGAATTATTTTTTTCTAATAATTCATGAGAAAAAAAAATATTTTTTTCGTATACCTACTTACTTAGTCTTGTGCCATGGTTCACGAGCTTTCAACCTTAATAAATAACAGAGGCCCGCAAATATTAAATTCAGTCGTAAACTGGACAGACGACTTCGGATTTTAAATGAATAAGTTTTTTGACCTTTCGTTTGTAATGTGTAGATTTTAAGCTTTTAGACATATTTAGGTAAATACTTATAGAAATGGTAGGCAAATTGCCTGACAATATGCTGATAAAAAATAACGACTTATTAAGCTAAATACCTGTTTTACTAAAAAACTCTATGTACACCTACTCTATATTCACTACCTACCTACGTACTACTAATTCCTACGATTATTTATACATATTTGGTATACCTACTTCTTGATAAGTAAAAATGTCAACAAAGTATTTTCTTGTGTCATAATTTTATAAGTTTAATGGTATCTCCTTATTGATACCTACAACTCGTGTTGGGTATTAAAATTATTTATTACCTACTACAGTTGTAGGTAGGTACCTATTACTATGAAAATTATTACGTTTATACAATAAAAAAGGGACAAAGATTTTAACGTCACTTCGTCATTTGGTAGTTCTTGAGTAGGTAGGTACTAAATTAAGGTACCTACTTATCCTGCACAACTTACCCCTTAGGTATTCGACAAAATTATTCTGTTACTTGATTTAAGACCGAATGAACAATGGTTTACGTAACTTCCACCTGTTACAATGTAAGTATGGTATTATTAAAAAAACGATTAGAACTTCTTTCTTAATAATCTTTACATTGTGTTAGTCTTCCTCTCTTCTCTCTACATTATGTTGACACCTAAACAGTAAATCGCCAGCTAAAATTATTACCTAAACAGATTTGATGTTTCATAAATAGTTTTAAAAACATAATGTAGTAATCACCAGAAATGTAATTTTTAGCTTAATTTCCCTGATTTAAGAATTTTAACAAACTTTGCGGTCAACGGATAAAATAAAAATCGGACTGATGTCCAGATCCCAGTTCTACCACCGGGAAAACGGTTTCGACCCCTCCAAGTAGGGGAAGCGTATAAAAGTGAATGTCTACTGGGCGCGCGACTCAGTCGCACCGCAGTGCACAGAGTAGCAGCGACCAGTTTGACACCTAGAGGCACAGGTGAGCGCCGCGACCGACCTTTCCACTCTGCATACGTTTCCCGCCTTCCTAATTAGCAGTGGTGGTGCTACTGGCCTGGACAGCACGGAGGGCTCCAGCGAACGCCGCAATCGCGATTCATCGTCCGCCTTTCGGCCGCGACGCCCGCGCCCGCACCGAGCCGCCGCCGCATGCCGTCCGCGTAAGTGCCCGCTCCTCCGCACACCACACAATCTCTGCTTCAATGAGGTGAGTCCCAAACTTTTTTACTAATCTAGCTCTTTGCGTTGTTGTTCTTGTGCTTTGCGAGAGAATAACTCTTTATGTTATGATGAATAAACGAATGCAACAAGTGTTTTCTTCGCCCGCCACCGCCGCCGCCGGCTTAACGTTCTTTGACTATTAAATATATTAGGTTAATTTTTTTAACAATTAAAGCAATATTTTAAATTACTCTTATATTATAAAAAATTGCTATCTAATAAATTGTGTGTAGCAAAAAACTTACTTGCTTAAAATTTGAGAATTAATTAGCAAAAAAGTAGCAAAGTTTGAGTAAAGACTAAAAGTAAAGTAAATAATTAAATATCTCTGTTACCATCCTCAGACTTGATAAAGTCTAAAGCTTAAACTTACAAATAGGTATATCTGTGTACGAAGCAAATCTTGGAACAGGATAAGAAATTACTTGCACCTATCTAAAGTTGTCTCCAGATTTATTCAATTTCGATAAAGTGTCTTTTTTATGACGCGCCTTAAACCTTGGACCACTGATGAAATTCAGACACATTAATTCTATCCATACAGGTAGGTACAAATATTTCTTGTTCAGTATCATTCGAAGTACGGGCACGGGTAGCTTAACGACAGGTGCCCATCGATCATCAAAAAGTATTCCAATTGTAGCCTTTAGTACAACCAGTAAAATAAATTATTTAGGAATAAGCACTTACCTACGAAAAATATTTCTCTTTCGGGATATTGTAGATACCTACTACGTACCTCCTCTGTATTTTTGTATCACGTATTAAATTCCCGGAGGTATGTAAATATATTATTTACGCTTGCGTATTTTCCTCAGCTTTGAAGAAATCTTTTGTTGTATAATAATAATTTACGTTGAGATAACTGTCTACTTACGTACTCTATTACCTATTCTCTGACAAAATAATGCTTAGTAAATATAAAGTAACTGTTATTCTGGACTGATAAGAGGCACCTAACGGCCATTCCTGAGGTCATGCATATATTTCTACTGACTAATATTCAAAATCAGGCAAATTTTAATTTAAAAGTTGATCGTTTCTGAGAATAACCAGGTTTAAGTAACTACTTACTTATATGCTATGTTTTGCTATATTTTCGCGCACTTGATATTTAAACTAGTGGTTAGTGTTTCATACGTCTCGCTCCGTGGTGATAATTGTTTGCAGAAGAATTAGGCGTCAATTATTGTATACCAGACAACAATATCACAAAGAAACAAAACAGTTTTAACGAAACAAACATGGGGTTTTACATCTTTTAAAATGGCTACGTCCTTAATAAAATACAATGAAGTTAATTATCATGTGATGCTGCCTTTACACTTATCTTCTGAGATCTTGATATGGTCCGCCTTTGTACTAACAATCAGGGTATGCAGATGAAACTATGATAGAGAACGTTTTATAGGCTCGTAACGTGACTTCGTCACGAAACTAATAACTATAAAATGTCTTTCTCAGTTTGCTGTAGTAAGACTAATCATTAAAAGTAGATTATTGTGATATTGTACACTCTACGTAAGTAGTACTTATCAATCTTATTTTATAATTTGTAATATATCTCCATGAAAAAAGGGTCATGTTATAATAAGAAAAACGAATGATGAAACGGGATCTAATTATAATTGGTTACTCATTTAATTTTGTTATCTCTAATCTTATTAAGAAGATTTTAAATTTAAATAATTTGTCACAATTTTTAATTACTATCATAGATAAGCAACCAATTATAGCCCTAGCAACGCAAATATAAGTAGTCGCTGGCCGCCGCGCCGAAGGAATTTTCGTATCTGTCGCTTGTATTAGTACAAACGTTTCGTTAAATTTCATATACATCGATGAGATATTTTGTACAAAAATAAACAGTTATGTGAGCATTACCAGTTTGCCACTTGAACAACAAACGGAATGGATGTCCTTGGGAGTATAAACTGCACTCCAGGAGGAGCGTCTGCGTCATCACATCACTAATACTTCTATTAGATCATAAAAATGTCTATATTTTCTGAGAGCAATCCATCCCATCATCGTAAAATGAATGGCGGTAGTAAAACACCCGTGTCATATAAAGCATTACCTTTGCGTTGCATTACTTATACATTTCCAGTATTTTTGAACTGTTCAGAACTTAGAAGGAAATTTCACTGTGGTAATATCAATCCAAGAGACAATAAGGTCTTTGTCAAATTTGTTATAATTTAAAATCTTCTGTATCTACCTACTTACTAACATATTAAAGACACACGTTTTGATACCTATGTTCCTAATTCCACTATATGAAATGATGATAGCAGACTCTTTACAGCGTCATGCCTTCATTGCATATTAATTTAAGCCACAAGCGTTCACAAGAAAACGTAATGAAAACCGGTAATGTTTCTATTACAAGACCAAACGAAGTGTGGACAGTCTCGTCACTTCAAGTTCTATTATGATGACTGCGGAGTAAATTACGACTATAACTCTAAAGATCTCTTTACTTTTATGATACAATTTGGAAAGGACATACGATAGTATGTAGGTTGTACTCGGATAGGTAAAATTAACCAGATATCTACTTAAAACAGGAAATGTTTAGAACTTATCCTATCTTTTTTAATTGATTTAAAACTAGTAAAGATGTTTTTTTCTTCTGAATTGAACAAAACATGAGAATTTCAATTTGTAATAAAAAGAGAGATTGTTCTCATAAATAAGTTTGATTGATTGTATACTAGGTACTTGGAACTAATCTACTTTATAATTGGCTTGGCGTCAGACTCAATAAGATAAAAATGTGCGAGCAAGAAATCTTCGCGGGTTTTCCCAAGTTTATATAAATATCTACTTGCTTTATTTATTCGCAATATAATAGCAATTGCTTATCGACAGAGTTTACTGAGAATTTGGCATAAACATGAAAAAAGCCTCACTAATCACGATCGTATTCGTTTATTGAGTTTAGTAATAAAGAACCAGGAATAGACATCATGCCCGGTAGAATTTATTTGCATTACGAACGTTTTTATCACATGAGTTATAGTATTATCATAGAGTTGATATGAACCGTGCCAAAAAGCGTTGTCTGTATTGAAGTAAGTATATCTCGGTATCTATCTAAGATTTGCTAAAATCACGCACGGTATATAAAATGCGCATCAATTGAGCAGATCCATTTCTAGCCTCGTCGATTTTATCATACACGTCTATTTTAAAAGGGATAAGTGTAACTAAAACCTCATATTTATTTCTTATAGAATAGCACTCTTCTGTTCATCATGCATTGTTTTTATGTAATTTAAAATAATTAACGTTCTTCGAAATGAATGTCGGTTAATACATAGGTATAGATCGTGGTATTCTAATGTGACATCATATGCAAACCTACCAGACTAAACTACAAATGTTGTGATTATTTTTAGTAAACATTAGTGAATGAAAACAAACCTGTCACATCGGTGGGTGCTGCTGTTGGAAAAGGACAAGATCTATACGAGTTATATTGCATATTTTAACAAAAAAATTGATGTGAGTGACGTTATAATTAAAAATGAGAAAGTGTGTGTAAGCTTCGCTGCAGTTAGAAGCGCTTGTATTGCGAGCAAGATGACATGCCGCTGTGCACTATAACAACAGGTATTTAAGATCATTGACGCCGTATTCGCTGACGTAAAGAAGGATGCAACTCATTTAGAAACTGTAAAGAAACTCGCTGAGATAGGTACAAGCCGGTATCTGTGCCACATTTGTAGTTTCCCTACTAGTCCAACTGGCTGGGTTGGATTAAGTAGGTATACGATCCTATGATTACCTACTAAAGAAAGCTGTTTAATAGGTAGTCTATAAAATTAAAAGGCATTTCCATTAATAGACGAGGAAATCCTCGTTTATCGCGTTGGCACTTTGCATTTGTTTGGAATGTAATGTGCGGTCAATCGGTAGTCGATTAGACACCTATCCGTTGTAATTCAGTGTCGTACTTAGTAATGACCGGACTCCCGTAAAAACTAATTTTGATAAACAATTTCCGAGACAAATTTATATCCCCTGAAATTAGGAACAGCTGCCGAAATTCTTATAGTTCGTTGCAAACAATAAACAAGCGAGACTAAGGCGGAGGCGGCAACACGCGGCGACGACGGCGCGGTGGCACTTAGACCAGGCGAGCGCGTGCGCGTGTCAAATGCGTTTCTCCTTACCATTGTCTACAGCAATTGCACTATAATCAGTGGATATTGCATCCTAGTTGCAAAGCACAATGACCGAGAAACACGTTTTTACCAAGGACTCTTTGTTTGTAGGCAGCTAGGTACTTCCTAAGTTGTACTTCTAAAATAGCAAGAGGTTGCTCCACAAAATTTTTAATTTCGTTTACTTATTTTTCGTTACGACTCTTTCAAAAACATAAATAAATTACTTTTCATATTTAATTTAACGTTCTTTGTTACAGTGGGGACACAGAATACACTACAAATTTCAACATGAGAAACAACGTAAAGTGAGTATTTCGCAATAAGTATACGTACCTATTGTATTCAAATTACCTATCATCTACTTAATTGTTTTATTATTATATTTTCAACACTTTTACATTCACACATCATAATATATTTAGTTTTCAAACTATAAAGATACATGTCGTGTAAACATCGACGTAACTTAACTAAGATACTACGTGTGGATTCACGCGACTTGGAATCAGTACCTACATAATCTATTTAATAAAGTGGTGAGCACGCGAGTGTGGTAACGAAGCAGTGGCTTGATTTCTATTATCTAGATCTGGCTGAAACTAAACTAGTGCCTAACTAGTGTTAAAAATAACACTCAACTATCTATCGAAGAAATTTAAGATTGGGCATAGAAGTTTCATAATATTTTAAACTTTATTTTTCTTTGCTACTCATATAGCTGAAAGTTCATAATCGAAGCGGAATAGCTTAACTTCTACTTCCCACCTTTTGCGTGAGGTTAAGTAGGTCCGAATTATTTCTATGTAACATGTTAGGCAGACGTTACGACATTACCATTTCATTTTGTTTTGATTGTGTTGCGGCTTCACTAGAAAGTAACTTTATGGATGACTTCAGTAGACAAACAAAGAGCTGTCTTTCTTTAATTTAGGTTTTGTTTAAATGAAAGGTGATTTTAATTGCATTGTTTGATTAAAATTGATTTTAGTCGTTTATGGAGGTTGAAATCGTGACAGTGGGGATGGTCAACCGAATGTTTTCAAATGTACCAAGTAACAAATGAAAGATTGTTGGGTAACAAATGAGGTTGTGTAACTAATGAAAGGAGATGATACGTACAATATTACAAATCTTCAAGTCTATAGTGCTTATACAAAAAGTCTTGTATTCGTGTGCAAATGTTAGTGATAAAGGTACCTATAGCGATTTAATGAAACGGTACAAACGGAAACGAGCAATTATTATTCAGAACCTAAGTAATATTTAGATCCATCTGAGTATTTAGATTTCAAATTTAAATGTGTTATTTACACGTGACGTGCAAATGATTAGCACTTTTTACCTACTCTACGTAAAGAACTCGGATGTACGCCATCGTTCCCTTGGTTACCCTATAACTTAGAACGATTTTATCGATTTCCTGCCATATAACTAAATTATTTAAATTAAGGAAACATAAAAAACGTTGCAGTATTTGTAGAGCATGTCGAAGAGGCGGTTGTAGTTAGCATTCAACAAGTGAAAGAGTTACAATTACCTACAAGTTATTCATCAATCAATGTCGATATGATATTTTGAGATTAGGTAGGTACTGGTACGTACTTGCATTTGATTTCGCGAAGTAGTTTTTTAATGTTATGGTTATAATATTATAATAAAGAAAAGTTATGAGAAAATTCAATAGTCACTAGGACTTATTATGTATAGGATATCCACTTTCTACTTATCGTTTTAATTAAGTATATCTACACATAAAGATTCTAGTTCGCAACTACCTACACGCCTATAAGTATGCGCAAAACACTTTACCGGAGATTTTCCTATTCTAAGATAAATAACTACATAATAGGTAGGTACCTTACTACTAATATTTATATTATCATTCTTTTGACGCTAGATGTATTTTTGTTTTATTACTCTTATTAAGTTTAAGGATGTTACTTTCTTGATCTTTTCTTGTTCATGACGTGTCAGATAATGTCATTTCTTATAAATGGATAGTAAAGAATCACTGTAAGGTATACTGGCATCTTATTAATATGTTAATTGATATTAAAATCAGATGTAAGTACAGGATATGCTGGTACCTACGAGTATCGTAATTTTAACCTTGTGTTAGATTAGATCACAAGAAGCCGTGAGAAGCGAACGTAAATGAATCTTTGCCTGTAATGAGAAAACTAAACATAATGCGGTCACGCCACACTCTTTACCGAACACTTGTAAAATGATGTAAAATGTTTCTTACTTACAAAATCCTGGCCAACAACTACTTACAACTTGTAAGCCACAGACTACCGACTCTTTTTCACAAATTACATATCAATAAAAATACTAAGTGTGACTGGTAACTTAGTAGGTAAGTACAACAACCATGTTCGTTTATTCCCGAGAATAAACGAATATAAATAATGTCGATTTTCATATCCTTAAGTTCAAAGACATTTTTAAGTACCTATTTGTTTGTTTCTAATAACTTAAAGCTTCACATCTCTACAGTTTTTCAAACGTATTCCTTGTATTTCTTATACCTCAACGTACATCTTGAAAAAAATAGGAAGGTTTTTCTCATTAATCTTCAAGGTTATGATTCGCTTTAGGTAAAAACTAAATGAATCTACTTACTTATATTTGAGTAAAAAATTGACCAGAGCGCTGACTTCTTCGTGGTTTTTAAATTAATTTGTAGAAGTCTAACTGTCGAAGTTCCGGCTTATCGAATCATTATTTATCAACATAATGCATATTTGATGTTGCTACGTTCTAACTAAGAAAGAGTTGAACGGCCCCATATGCCATTAGTTATTGGTCGTTAACGGTAGGCTGATGTGGGATCGTCCTGCCGCCGCCTGCCCCGCGTCACCCATACCGTTAAACCACCACCGTGTCCACCGGAGCCGGCTTCTCACCTCGCTGCCGCACTTTTTACAACTTGGACTCGCATTTTGAATTTCCTTTTAAACAGCAAACGTAGAAAATTATAAATGCTTTTGACCGCCAATAAAAGTTTTTGGATAGGTTCCAGACATTGTTTGTGTGCAATCGAGAAAGTCTGTTGACGTTGTTTGCACACTAAATAGTAAATGGCACTAGAAAGCTGTCAACTTCTGTATGTAAATAGCACAGTGAGAACTTCGTATTTATCATTATTACTTAATGTAAATAATAATAAACAAAAGTAAGAGTAACCTTAATTTGCGTTGCAAGGCCAGGTCCGGCGGCCAAAAGATGATCAAAAAGGTTCGACGACCTTGTTAGAGACGATGAACTGTGTCGAACCGGTCTTAGCGTTCCTTTAAAAATATCGGTCGACAATATCGAAAGAGTACCGTGTAAATGTAGTTGCATACCAGCATTCCGGAAATTAATATAAGTCGCAACGCAGCAGGTTGCTAACGGTTCGGTTCTCTGCGTGCATACGTCATGATTTTTGCCCTTTAGTAATACCATCCTGCATGGACCTAACTGCCATATGCCACGCATGTACTTGTCAAGCACTCAACTACAAAACCTGTCAAGCGTACTTCAAAGAGCACTGTGAACACACACGTACGTCCGTACACCTACCTATGCAAATCAATCAATTCAGACACAGGGTACCAGGTCGGTCATGCTCACATTGACCTATGGCCAGATTGACTGAAGTTTTCTTTTTGTGAAAAATCCTAGTTTTATTTAAATGGTGGGTCAGAGACGATTCTTTCATTGATATTCTCTTTGTTCCCTACATTACAAACAACGAGCTACATTTGAGCTCACCTAACGGAAATTGACAAAACCTCATTCAAAAACAGCGGTTCTTTAACAGCTAATTCAGTTTTGTAATGAAAACAACTAATTATTTATGTTATGTTAAAAACGAGGTCAACATACTGTATTGTCTTTATACACAATCATTGCCCCGACAAATATTATTTGTACTTAGATATTATGAGGTACAACGTTTCACTGTTGTTAAAAGAGAAAAACATAATAAGTATTGCATATAAAAACGTTTATGTTTGTAATAAAATTGTATATTGTATTGCATTCGAATATTCAATATGAGTATCAGTAAAAGGAAAATTCAATAAGATGTAATGTTGTGTGTCCTACCTAGGTATACAAAATAACCTATCCCGTAAAAATGGATAATAATGGATCCCGCTTTTATTCATTACTTAGGTATTTAGTAAGTAGTAAAGTGTCAGAAAGGTACCTAGCATAGTGCGGTATATTTCATACAGTTTATAGATAGAACCTGAAACATTCGCTAATTCTTCAATACTAACAGTGTTTATGCCAACAGACGGAAATGTACAAAAAACAGAAATTTGATTAAGCAAGAAACACGATAGGTACGATATTGTATGAAAGAGTGGATTAGTTAGCCTACTCACTCAACCGAACAAAACTTAATTGAAAAGATAGAGTTCTTGATCGAGGTGTACTTTACCATACTTTCGGTCGTACCTACAGAACGAGCAAATCTGAAGTACACTAAACAATGAACCAAGATTTATGATTTCATAAAAAGAGTTCGTATTTACGAACCCCCATAGGTATAAAAATATCATGCAAATACTCGTACCTGGATAGGTTCACAATCAGTGATAAGTTTTTTAAAACTCCCGCAGAGGAAAGTTAAGATTGTGGTATACACTCAAAACCGCACCGTAAATCCAGCTTACCGTTAAATAAAACAAAAGTACTCAAAGGCAGGTGTGCCTCTTTTGCTTTCAAATAATATTTAAGCCGATTTACGCACAGAACCCAAATAAGAGTTTTCTCACCGCCCCATAAGTAAGAAAAAGCTCCCTAGTCCCTCACGACTTCTTTTTCGTTTACACCAAGGAAAATTGCGAATAGAAAATTAGGTTACCAAAACAAATTGAAAATTTCGTGGCAATTTTCTTGTTCAAAGAATAGCCACTTTGAAATTGTTCATTTTGAAACGAAGCTTTTTTAGGCAGGAACCGCTTGAAAGTCGTCATGCGAATAATGGTGTGTGTCGTTCCATATTAATCACATTTATTTAACGATTTCACCAACACATTTAACTAGCAGTTGAGTAAACATAATTAAACAGTATTTCATGTCATTCTCTATTCTTATAAATAGAATTTCGTCTGACAGTGATAGATTACTAATTGTTTAGGCAACTGAGAGTTTCCTCAAAAAATCTCCTTTCATATATCCTTTGAGTGTTGTTAGTAATTAGGGAAGTATTTTCTTTTTCTCAAGTGTCTATGTGAGTAATTAACTATGTATGTTTTTGTAGGCCTTCGTTTTGGGGTCAGCGCACGAAGCTGGAGAAGCGGCTGATGCTGGTGCTGGGGGTGGCGGTTGTGCTCGCCGTCGCCTTCCTCGCCGCCTTCGTCGCCACTCTACTCCTGCGCAGCTCAGCTCACATCACTGGTATACTTGTTACTCTTTGTTAAAAATAATACAAATGATAATAAAATAAGGAGGTATTGAACAAATCATATTTGTCCAAGGTAGGTATTGGTATTTATTTAGAAATGGTAAACTAATTAATCCGCAATAGTAGCTAGGAGGTTTGTTCATAGCATCCGGCTGTAGTCGATCGGAAGTAGTGCCGACGCTGAACAACGTTGTAGCGATAATACTAGTTTCCCGTCCCTTCTACACCTACACGTACAATATAGATCACACAATATCTCGTGAACTGTTTCTTAACAAGATACGAAACTAAATAACGACTTGTATGATATAAATACATATTTATAATTAATAACTTTCTAAGAGTGTCGTAGTTGAAACAATTCGCTAGTTATTTACTAATAAAAGTGGTGTGGTGTCATAGTATCGACACGCACGAGGTCACTTTGTTAGGGGGCGAAGACAAACATCTAATAGGTACACATTTTCGCAACAAAACGGAAATTGCTTTTTTGTTTGTTTGGTCAAATTGGTAAATAAATAATTGGTAAAAAAAATACTAGCACCTATATACCTATACCTACCTGCTACTTTATGTAATGTATAACTTATACCATCATGTTCTTATACTGTATGTGTGTGGTAGAGATTTATTCGAAATTAAGTTTATTCTGTGTTTTGGTGGCAGCTGATTTATAAATAAGAACTTAGTTTAGCACGATAAAATAGTCACGATACTAGGTAGTCTGAGGAGACATCGCACATAGCGATTAGTAGGCAAGTACTTAATTACCGACTCACGTACATATGTGTTAGTGCCAAGTTTTAAATAATGTTTAAATAGGAAGATGTGTTCTCGATGTGTTGTGATCCTGTCCCTCGACAAGGCGGAAATAAGTGCGGAAGCATACGAGGCGACGACGACGTGATTGAAATTGGCACATCGCTGCTCAAGATTCATCTTCCGGAAACTAAAACATTTTACATACTTACTGAAAGGAAAATCAAATAAGGCGTCAGATAAAAACCTCAGGTATACCTACTTATAACAATGTTGTAAGCACGGGTAGCACGAAATAAACCACTTAAGATAGCCATAATGAAATCACGTTCAGTGGTGAAATATCTAAGGCGAGAGTCGGCACTATTACTTCGCGCCAAACAACTTTTGATATTTTGTAAATAACTAACAACAAAACGGCAGCGTGTTCACACAATGGTAGCGACGTACTTAACAAACGTATCTAATTTAAGCAATATAAATATAATGCAAATTCAAATTATAGTTGTAAGAACTGTTTCGCAATATTATTTGTTCGGTCAAGCGTTGAGAATAGCTTGCATCCGCCACCGTTCGTCGCCCTGACGCTAGATTCCCTCGATCCAATAATTACGACATCTTCCAATTATTATCTTAACAATGTACCTAAACCTAAGCACATATACGCGAATGAAAATTCTTTCAATAAGTATATGATTTAGGTACTTTAAAACTTGTTGTTTAGGAAATACTAAGGTGATTAGGGAAAAGGTTCAGTTTTAAAGCAAATAAATACTAAATCATTATATTTAATCATTTAATCAAACTGCTCTCTCATTTGGATTGAGCAGAGAACCTAGCTAGCTAGCTAGGGCTAGACTCTACTAGAATAACTATGTATGTTTGTATAGAATAGAGATTATTCAACTCAATGTGGCTTCGAAGTGACACGGTGAAGACGGTACTAATTGCAATTTATCAGTGTTTTGTTTTCATTCATATACTTAGTTAAACACTAAAATAGGTTGCTTTAAATACATGTAATGTTTCTCTGTAGTATTAAAAGGCAATCATAATAATGTAATAGCTTTGCGTATAACATTGGAAATGATTAGCGCTGGCTTCAATTTTATTACCAAGGATTATGTAGCTAAACACAAAAGTTACTAAGGAAGTAAGTATTTTGCTCTCAGGTAGGTTTAAAATTATTTAAAGTTTGATATCCACGAGTAGGTAGGTAAATATTAACAAAAAGAAGGGTATATTAGGTTAGTAACGATGACACCAACCTCATCGTGCGTGTTAAAACGGGGTCAATAACAACAACATCAAAATGCGAATACGTATACTATACGCACACTGAATACGTTTATCTATACTTATGTCAAAATCAAAGTTCGCAAGGTTGTTGGAGTAGAAATTCGACTATTTCGTTGATTGCCAAAATGTTACACAAATGTTAAATATGTTTAACAAATGCCAAACGACGGTTTTCAAATCCTCATAAACAAAACAAATGAGAACCTAGAGTACCTACACTACAATAAGTATACGTCGAGTTTTTATTGGCTATTTATAAACGAACCTATTTTGTTTAACATGACTAATTTCAAGATTATTAGTTAAGTACATAGGTATTTATAGTACATATAGGTATCTAGATTTATAAGATGTTCATACGTAGTGTTCATAAAATAAATGCTTTAAAAATCTTTTAAATGTGTGTTCAACTATATTAGTAGTACTCATTTAAACTTTAACCCCCTTATTACAAAACGAGGTTTAAAGATAGTCCGACGTTAGTTCTTTTAGTTTGACATTTTGTCCATAGCCGAAACGTCAAAAGAAACGGACTAACGTCGGAGTATCTTTATACCTCGTTTCGTAATAAAGGGGTTACTGAGTAAATAATAAAGTATAATCGGATAACGGAAAGTACCTTCATGACTGTATGTACCTACTGTCTAAGAAATCGTTCATATGAAGCCGAAAAATAAATAAAATATGAATACGGAAAACAAGAGTAGATACCTATTTGTAATAAATCACAGGAAAAAGTGAGGTGTAGGTATATAAGTAGCAAAATCGATTTATAAAGCACAATGGATTGATGAGGTTTTAATGAATCACTTTATATTTTTAGACATGCCGCAGACGAGTGAGCTGCGGCTGACGTCGTCGATCAAACCGGTGGTGGCAGCTCACGACGTCTGCCACGACCCTGGTTGCATTCACACCGGTAACTACTGCGAGAACTCTATCTAAATATTATATACAATTAATACCAGAACTAGTTATTATATGTCAAAAGAAAGCTACAAACTTTCTTACTCACAAGCTCACATCATATCACTCACAAAATGGTTCGTACGATTAACATTATTTGTACCTCTAGTCTAGGTTAAAGTTTACTCAGCACAAAAAGTTTTTACGCACTTCCTTCCATTCCAGCTTCGAAACTTCTTCTGAACATGGACACACACGTGGACCCGTGTGATGATTTCTACGACTTCGCTTGTGGTTCATTTGTGAAGAATACTCGCATACCTGACGACAAAACTTCGGTGAATACATTCTCCATCATCACGGACCAACTGCAAGAGCAGATCCGATCGCTCCTGGATGAGCCTATCTCAGAAAACGAACCCCGACCTTTTGTTCTGGCTAAGACCCTTTATCAAGCCTGCATGAATCGAAGTAAGTGTTTCTTCGCTTTTTATATCGCAGGTATTATTCTACGTGTTGAAATAAACAATTATACTCTTGCTATTAATAAACGCTTCCAGTAGTTAATTTCGATAAAGAAATCAAGACTAGGTCGTATCCTCGCGGTTGAATTCACTTTATTTCTATATACTATAAGCACATGTTCTTTACACCTTTTCATTATCGATTAAAAACAGAAGTAGTTTTGATTGGGTGCCATATACCTGCGTAGAGCCTATTACCTGTGATGGCGAGTTATTGACGTAAACTTGCAATACACTGTTTTGTCAAGCTCGAGTTACCTAGTACAATAGCGCTGATATTTCAAGAGGCAATCATAGTGTATACGCGGGTAACTTTTAAATTATCTCTTGTAGTTAAATCGCTGTTAGCCAATCTGTTCCTGCATTATGTAACAGCTACCTAATGAATATCTAATGATGTACGCTTTTATATGAAATAGTCACTAATTTGAGTGGAGAAGCAGATACGAAAAACAATTGCTTTCTGTTTGTGTGTGAGTCACACTATAATTGAGGGAAACTGTTTATATTACGTAAATATTTCGGACTTTTGCCCTTTGGAAAGCAAATAAACTTTTAGACAAAAACATAATAACTGTCCAGATATATTAGCCTATTTCAACGTAAAAGTACAGTATCTTGGGTAGGCAATATCTTAAAATGTAACTTTGTTTTGTGTAGACGGTAGGTCAACACAAAGGGTAAGTAAACAGGTATGTTTGGTATTTATTATGTTACTGCTATGTTTTTTCTTATCATTAACTTGTTTGTTTCTATTTAGGTAAACACGTTCAGACGCGTAAATTTTATATACTTACTTAGTCAATATATATGTTTATATTATTTGATAGGTATCTATTTAATATGCCTTGTGGGAACCAATAACTATTTGATTGATCAAATATATCAAAAGCCTAAAACGAAATATTCATCATTTAAAATTATTAGGTTCCCATATGTATGTAAGTATTTATTTACTTACTTATGTTTGTTTACCCCTGAAAATTTGCTGTGAGAAAGTCAGTTACTTTTCAGTTTAATGAGGCATTCGAATTAATTCCTTGAATTAATACTTGACTATTCATTGTATTATACCGACTTTTAATGAGCAAATGTTTTAGGTACTTACTCACTTTTATGAATGAGTAATAGCTAATTTCAACTAGGTACTGATTGTACTCGTAGTCGGTGTATCGTTGGATTGGTAATTTTATACTCATGTATATTTTCAGCGTTTATAACAAACGACTAAGTAAGTACTATTTTTTATTAAGTTACTGCTACTGCTCATAAAATTTGCAACATTCAGTAAATACTTTATTTAAACCAGTTTAGCTGATAACTGCGAGTGAAAGTAAACTAAATGATATTGCTTCCGTGGTTTGCGCAACTTATGATGTAAGTGATGGATGATGGATTTACCACAACCGCTCTGAAACTACAGACTTCAGTAGGAGCTTAGAGTAGTAGGCAAAGAGTATTCTAGTTTTATAATTATTATTTTTTTACAATATGTACAGAAAGAAAACAAAAATATTATAATTACTTATATCTAACTTAAAACTAGGTACCAACTACTTTTTTTATAATTACCTTAAAGGTTTCTACTTTACAAGTACATCCTACATAATACTATTATTTTCCATTTAAATGTTTGAACCCTGTATTATTTTCTAATGCGTAAAGTTATTTGATTTTATAGGTAGGTACTAAGATAATATAATAATTACCGTATTAAACACATCATAAATAATCCAAATATAATTTGTTTACTTACACTTCTTAGATTACATGATGAATATTAGACTGAATTTGAAACTAAGTAGAGAGTCCTGTGTTGTAGGGGAGCGTCGGCTGCTTATTAATTTAAATAGGTAGGTTCTACCTTTAGTCTGCAGGTTCTAGCGTTTTAGTAACGTTACGCGTCCCTAACTATCTCTGAACGTAAATTAGGTGCCGACTAAAATATTTACATTTAGACACATATCTCAGTCATTCTTATACTTATATAACAATTTGGGAAAGCAGTTTAAAATAACAATTTTTTGGGTTTACCCGTGAATAAACCTAATTGTGTTAGTAGTTAATAGATAGGTAGGTAGTTAAGGCCTATTTACCAAAGATATGAGAATCATTGCTGTTTCAATTGAATAACTAAACTAATAATCTATGTTCAATATGGATGGTACGATAACGCAAGAAACGTATTCCAGCGGCGATCGAAGCACGAGGAGTGGAACCGCTGCTGGCGATGCTGCGCCGACTCGGCGGCTGGCCCGTGCTGGACGGCGACAACTGGAACGAGCGCAGCTTCAGCTGGGAGCAGTCGGTCTACAAGAACCGACTCGCCGGGTACTCCGTCGACTATTTCCTTGACTTCTCCATCAGCGTCGACGTCAAGAACTCAACGAAACGCATCATCGATGTAAGGGAAACTCAAAAACTATTAAGCATTTAGATTTTATAAAACTCGCTTTTCAGGCAGCAAAGACTCCAAGGGTTATTAAATTTCAATGCATTCCAAAGGAAAAATACTCGTATATTAGCATAAATCGCTTCTTCGCATTCTGTCGCTTCCCAAATAAGGTAGCAGTGTTGTGGTTACAAAATAATATTTTAAGATGCTCTCTCTCAGTTTCTACAATGAAAAGTAATCGTTTATTGTACTGCCTATAACAATGTTGTGATTTGTTTTCTGCCCTGCGAATGTATTGAGATTACTAGTGCTTCGATGAATGGATGCGAAAATGATGTGTTATTTGTAGGTAGGTACTTTCATTAAACGAATACATCATTGTGACAAAAAGTGTAGGTACATGCTCGTACTTATTTTATTTTCCCTTTTTTGTTTATTTATGTTTCGAGATCTGTTTTCGTAATAAAATTTCGTCGTAAGTAGAAACTCAGTCGAGAGAAGATTGCCTATTAAGATGAGACAATGCGATAGATATCTAACGTATAAACACTTACTTTAACTGATAAAGTTACTCGTAAATGGGAGTTTATGAGAGAACATATCTAGTACAAGGTGTAATAAAACTTGCAAATTAAATTATACATGTTTAACATGTTTAAAGGTGACATTTCTTTGCAGCTGGATCAAGCTTCTCTGGGGTTGAGCCGCGAGTACCTGAACCGAGGCTTCAACGATAAGCTAGTGCAAGCTTACTACTCGTACATGGTCGACATTGCCACGCTCCTCGGCGCTGACCGCAGCCGTGCTGAAGCTGAGCTCAAAACTTCTTTGCAATTTGAAATGAAACTTGCCAATGTAAGGAGAATTTCTAAACATTTATCATACGAATGTATCAAAGTTAGTACGTAGGTTACCAATTCTGGGGGTCAAAGGCTTTCCGTCTCATTAAACACAGTTAGAGTACGCTTTATACGGGCTGTAAGAAAATGGCAAGGCATCACGTTTACGATACGAGCTCCATTGACTTTTATGAAATTTATATTAGCACAATAACTGCAAACAAGATGATATATCTTGTCTGGTCGCATTTCTTAAAAGTGTAGTCCAAGGTCGCAGAATATGTGACCTAATTATTTTATTCTGGTGACCAAAGTGTCAATCGAAACAGATCCGCGTTCGGCATGCAATCAATCTCTTTACAAGTTCCAATCACGAATTATTAGAAATGCAAACATATCTTTCTTTCATTACTTAATATTATTTTTGTTTCAGATTTCTTTGCCACTCGAAAAACGACGCAATGCCACGAGCCTTTACAACCCGATGACCATCAGGGAGCTGCAACAGAAGTTCCCTAAGTGCGTATTTTAACGATCTTTTTTAAAGGAGAAAGTAGCTAAGAGAAGTAGATAAAGAGCTAATTTTTTTTTTCGTAGGATTCCGTGGCTTACTTACATAAATCGGCTTTTGGCACCTCATATAGAAGTGGGATTGGAAGAGATTGCTATTGTGAATGTACCTAAGTACTTAACAGAGCTGGAGGTAAGAAACAGTTCCATTAATACCTATAATTAATACAATGTTTTTTATTATAGGTTATTCTATTTTAAGTTTTAAAGTAATTGAAGATAAATATGACCGGCTTTTGTAATTATCTACTGTACCGGTTTGAGCCTTCATTGATTTTCTTGTGTCTTAAAACCCATATGTACTTTGCTATTATAAAGTGTTACAATGTGGAGATTGTATATTAATCAGGCTCTGCTGGAGTCGACCCCGAAGCGAGTGCAAGCGAACTACGCGATGTGGCGTGTGGCGGGGGCGTCGGTGTCCTACTTGACGGACGAGCTGCGGCGCCGGCAACTGTCCTACGTCACGGCGCTCTCCGGGAAGACCGAACGTGAGAGCCGGTGGAAGGAATGCGCTGACACTGCCAGTGTTAGGTAGAATATTCTTGTCATTTTATTATATTTACCTACTTTATGCCTTATTATTTGACATGGTATACATCTATGATCGTATCATGGCAACTTATAATCGTAGATGAAAACACCGATCTCTGTTTGCTCCTTGGCGTTATCTACAAGGAGTTTTTGATTGATTTTAATCTTTGCCTACTGCAAAAGCTACAGCCCCTCTACATACTTACCTATGTATCTAGCTCTACCTACTAACCTATGTATGTAGAGCATATCTTGCAACTGATTAATCTAATAATCAGGCCACTGTACCGACATGCATGATAATGCCTTCTGACCTATTTAAATGTACTAATACACTAAAATTGTTTTATATTTTCAGTATGTCTATCGCAGTTGGGGCGCTGTATATCAAGAAATACTTCAATGAAAACTCTAAAGCTAATGCTTTAGAAATGGTCACTGACATAAGGTAACTAAACGAGACCAAGACGTACCGATCTCTCTTGAAAATGTTATGAATTACTTATTACTTTTAAAGTACGATTATTATGTGAAAAATAATGAATCCGCTTGAAGAAACCACTTTAAATACAAAACTGAAGCATGTATCCTTTAAATCAATAAATCTTTGTATCTCTACTAGAAATTGTGAAAATATGTATAGGTAAACATATTTAGGTACTCAAGTTCGCATAAGTAGGTAGGTACAATATATTTTTTAAATTTAAGCCTTCGATCAAAATAAGTTAGTAATAAAAGAACTTTCGTATTCAGACAACAGTTCCGAAAGACCCTGACCGAAGTGGAGTGGATGGATGACATGACGCGCCAGGAGGCGTTGGAGAAGGCCGACGCAATGGCAGCACACATCGCTTACCCCAGTGAAATGCTAGACAATGATAAACTTACACAGTTCTACTCCGGGGTAAGCATCTTCCCTGAACAATTTAAACAATATACAGTCTTTCTAACGTTTGAATCAAACCACAGTTTAAAATGTCTATGCGGTAAACGAAGCAAAAAAAGAAGTGACCGTCTTTCAAATAAAACATTATTGTCACTATCATTGCGCGGTACCCTAGATGGTACCTTTTTGTCGAGGCAAAATCTTTCAAAGGTAACCGGTCGCTATGGAGAATTACCGGACGATGTGGGATTTCCACCCACTAAAACCTCTTCGCCTTTGTACATGGGTGCGGACTTGCGTGGGACTTGCCTTATGCTAGTTACGAGGTATCAATAGATAATGTACCTACTTCACCAAACACTATCATATTCATGTTGTTTGTTTAATAGTTGGAGATGTCATCAGATAAGCTAATGGAGTCAGTTCTAAACCTTACACTATTCGGTACTGAGTACCTGTTCAGTAAACTGCGTGAACCCGTCAACAAAACTGATTGGATCAGCCACGGACGCCCCGCTATTGTCAATGCTTTCTACTCTTCTATTGAAAACAGTATCCGTAAGTTCTCTCATACACCCTTACATGGAGACTACATATTTATTAATCCTACTTATAATAGAACTAAATGTTAAGGTTTATGCCAATGGATGGACGGATGTGAAGATGTTTATTACTCTTCCACGCAAAAACCACTGAACAGATTTTTAATGAAACTTAGATAGCTTGCACAGCACAGTATCATTTAAGTTACATTATTTTAAGGAAATTAAGTAAATTTTCCAAGATATGACGATAAAAGCGTACGTTTTCAGATAAAAATATGTAGGTAGGTAACTGATTTATATAGGATATAGGTAATATAAAATACCTACTTATTTACTTACCAACATAAATACTTTTTAGTAAATTATTTAAGTAATTCAATTACAACAGATGATTGAATAATAAAAACATGCTTTACCTGCGTGTTTTGCAGAGTTCCCAGCGGGTATCTTGCAAGGCGCTTTCTTCTCAGCCTCCAGACCAGCTTACATGAATTACGGCGCTATCGGCTTTGTCATCGGACATGAGATCACTCATGGTTTTGATGACCAGGTAGGTCTTAATATATTACATTGGTATTGAATATAAATATTACTGATAATACCTACTTACAAAAAGCTTAGATACAAATGACGTTCGTGTATTGACATAACATTAAGTAGGAAAGTAGGTAGGTACCTACCTAAGTTATTGCTTGGATGAAAGATGATTTAAAAATTAAAATACCTAATCATTTCGATCTAAAGTGAAAGTAAGTATTTAGTTATGGTTAACGTAGGTAGGTACTTTACTTAGTACTGTCCACTTACATATTTTGATTGATTAGGTAAGTACATTATGTTTTTGTTTGCAGGGTCGCCAATTCGACAAAAACGGTAACTTAATTGACTGGTGGCAAGAAATGACCAAACAAAAGTATCTTGAGAAGGCCAAGTGTATCATAGATCAGTATTCGAATTATTCTGTCAAAGAAGTGGGAATGAAGGTAACTTTTTTGCTATTCTGATTAATATCCTCATTTATAAATTCACTTCAAAATAAAAATTTACATTTGCATTATCTTTTCTTAGTTAAATGGTGTCAATACTCAAGGTGAGAATATCGCAGACAATGGTGGCATTAAAGAAGCTTATTACGCGTATCAGGCGTGGACAAACCGCCACGGAGCGGAGCCGCGCTTACCAGGATTAGAACAATACACACCAAAACAGGTCCGTTCTGTAGTATTAATTTACTTGTATATATAGGAACCATAAGTTCCTACTTAAAGTACCTATTTGCTTCTCTTTTTTAAATTATCTATTGTTACAGGATCTTATGTTTGTATTCTGCTCTATAACCGCGCTATTCTTTTTCAGCTGTTCTGGTTAAGCGCCGCCAACACCTGGTGCGCTGTATACCGCAACGAAGCCATTAAACTACGCATCACGACTGGTTTCCACGCACCAGGCCGCTTCCGCGTTATCGGCCCTATGTCAAACATGGAAGAGTTTGCGAAAGATTACAACTGCCCAGTCGGCTCCCAAATGAATCCGCAATCTAAGTGTAAAGTGTGGTAGTGCCATTCTTTCCTACTATTTACTGGTTCGTCTTCACGCTGACAAATCTACTTATAAGCCAGCTGGCGAATATCGGTGTGGATGGTCTTGCCGATGCTGAAGATTTAGCTTTAATCCTAACCCAATTCTCATTTTGCCTAACAAAGGCCATCAAAGTAGGTATTATTTGTACGTTAACTTAACTTATTGAATTGTAGCTAAATTGAAGAAAATCACTACCTAGGTACGCCTAGTTCCTGTGCCAGATACCTATCAAAAATGTTATTTTTGAGTTAGTTCCAGCTTGGTCAATCAATGGTAATCTTGCATGTAACCTGCCATCTACACGAATTTTAAGACAGAACGATACGTTTTTCTAATAGAGTGAGAAAAATGTAATCACTGTTATTTGAGAACATAAGTAGATACCTATGCTCTGATGATATTTTAAAGAATCAGAGACTTATATTTATCGTCTTTAATGTAAGCACAGGTAGGATAATATTAATTAGGTACTTAACTTATTTAAAAGCAAACATTCTAAAACACCGACCTACTTAGGTACCTATATCAAATACTCAGTAGTTTATTTATATGCATCTACTTCTGAAAAAAAAAATCATTATCTACCGTACCGATTAATTATCTAAAAATATAACAATACCTATTTTCCACCTACTTATTTTCTAATATTGCGATGATGCAGATGTTTATTTTTTTGCTGACTAGTAAATTTTATTGGTAAACTCGACAAATGACGGTTGGATAAGTGCAATCCTGTTAAGATATTATTCACAATAATTTATTTTATGTTAAAAGGTTGTTAATGTTGTTATCTGTGCACTGTTTAAAATCAGATTTATTTGGGTCCAGCAGCTGCAATTTAATTTACCTTACAGTCACAAGTTAGGAAGTTTTCAACATTTCTATAACTTCAGAGTTCCTAGTGGATGGGGGTGACAGTAGTACCTACTACTTAGTTAATTATCCAACAACTGGGTGCCAACAGGCCACAAAGATGTAACGAAATCCACTATTACCTACTCAAATTTCGAAATAATTAACCTGACCATTTGTTAAGAAGTGTAAGTACCTAAATAGTGGGCGTGTAATTGATTAAATTATCTACCTATAATCTTAGCGTAAGTATTTTAGTTAAGTAGGTATGTTTAAGTACCTAACACATTTGGATACAACATACAATAGTATTTGTAAAAGCATTGAAACACCAATCAATATAAGATTTTTTCTATTATAGCGTAGTTGTTTTATTTTCCATGTTTGGGTCCGTTTGACCAAAGGTTTAACCGGATTATTCTTCTCCGGTCAAACGACGCGATTGTGATGAAAGAAAATACAAGTTGTTCTCTTTAGATACTTACCCTAATCCTATCCTATTAATATTATAAATGTCAATGTTTGTGCCGATATGGATGGATGTTTGTTACTTCATCACGTAAAAACCACTGAACAGATTTTAATGAAATTTTACAATAACTTAGCTTGGATATCAGAATAACACATAGGCTACATTATTTGCAATGTTTTGGGTTTTTTCAAATACAAGGTACAGTGGTCTAATAAGGCCCACCTAGTTTCAAATTGAAATAAAATCTTTAATATACCATCATTACGAAAGAAACTGCATGTAATGAATACTACGATTATTTGAGAATCAATATAAAAGCAGCTTTTAAAATATTAACTACATCGAGATAGTATTTTAGCCATTTTAAAAAACATCGATTTTGGGCCTTACTAAAAATGGGGTTGATAATAAGGCCCGTGTTGTTTTCAAATAATTTGCTGTAAAAGTTACAATTAAATACTTCTAAGATGTATAAATATGAAAAGCATCACATTCTTGGATTTTGATAACAGCAAGAATTAATTAAAATCATTAATATTTACTCAGAAATTTACAGTTTTACATCATGTTAGAAAAGAACCCGGTAATTGTTTTATTTGTATTTCATATAAAAATATTACTGTTTTAAGTAAATATATTTTTGTTTAGGCCAGAATTAAGTCCCTAATGACAATCATTTTGATGTTGAAATTTTCATACATTGGGCCTTATTACACGTATTTGGTATATACGGCCCTGATTGCATGTTGCAAGGCCCTGTAAAAAAAAATATCATAGTAAAAGTACATGGTTATTTGATTCAGTTTTATTTGAAGATGGGTTACAGGTATGTGTGAAATTTAAAACGAAATCTTATGAAGAATTATTTTTCTTTCTAAAGTTCCCGTAATTTCATCGGAGAAGACATTTTTATGGCATTAGAGTAAAGCATTGTTTTAAATGGTATGTTTAACTAATTACTTTGTATTTTTTTTGTAGTACCTACATCAAATTAGACAAAACTAAATTTATAAAAAACTAAAGGGCTTTATAAGACTTTGATTGGGTTATACACAGCCCAATACGGTATAGTAAGGCCCAATCATCAACTATGTTGGGCCACCCTAAACGTTTTGGGCCTTGCTACCCACATGTACCATTTTTTCACTTAATGAAAATAAAATCAGACCTGTCTACTTAGAAATCAATAGAATGAACATTAAATAAACACACAAAATAGAAATCTACCTACAAATAATGGCAAAAACAAGTAAAAAATTACGATTTAAGGCAGCGAAATTTAAGGAATGCATTGGCCGTCTCCGAAATCCGTAAAGGAACGGCTCTCACTGAAAAAATGGCGTCCGCTCGCGATCGACTCTTGCGTTCCTGCGTTTCTATTGGTCCATTTTACATGTGCTAGGAAGGCGGTGCAGATTAAATATATTTTAACGGGTTTTTTGAGCTTGGGCCTTGCAAAACGGCGGGCCTTATTCGCCCACTGTACCTCATATGACAATAAAATGCGTACAAAGTCGCGGGCAGCCTCTAGTCCTATAAATATTATAAATGTCAATGTTATGTTTGTTACTTCAATCCCGTAAAAACCACTTAGCGGATTTTGATGAAACTTGGCAATATTGTAGCTTACACATCAGAGTAACACATAGGCTAGGTATATAATTTTAAGATAACATGTTTTTTTTCTAGATGTTATATGTGTACGAAGTCGCGGGCAGCCTCTAGTAATAATACTGCCCCCGATAGTTAAAAGGGCGCATCTACAGTTTTTCGTAAATTGAGTTATTTATATTGCCGGAATCAGGAAAAAAAGACGCATCTGCCTATCTGATTCATTTTTTTCTATCTAGTTTCCTTTTGATTTTAGCAATGCTAAAAAAGGCACTTCTGCATATTTTTTCGACATAATCGAAGTTAAAAAGGCGATACTATGTAAACCTAAACCAAAAAGGCGCATTTACGTAATTCATTTGTTTTTTCTTTTTATTACGGAAGTTAAAAAGCCGTATATTTACAATTAGGAAATTAAAAGGGCACAAACAACCACTTGCGCCTTATATACTAATTGGATATTACTATTACACTAAGAAAAAAGGCAGCATCTGCCACTTGCGCCTTTTCTACTTAGTAAGGTTTGTTTTAGCCCGGACGCATGTGTTAATATTTTTTGTGGGTAATAAAACTACCGAAGATAGCGTTATTTGGGTGAAAGTCCAATCTACAATAACATGATTAACAACAAAGTTTTTTTAAATCCCTATATTTATAACAGTTAGTTACACTAAGCATAGATTACGGCCTAGACGAACTTGTAGATGTCCTTTTAACTTAGCCAAAGATAATCTAGATCGTTATGAATACTTAAGCAAAAAGGCGCATTATAATCAAATACGCCTTTTTTTCTTCGAGATCTAAATACAGGGAAACGCTCAATACTTAAAATAAAAGTACTTCAGTTATTATTTGAATGATAAAGGACGCATATGGCTATATACGTCTTTTCAATTTAGGACAGTGATTTTTTCATGTGTCTTATACTAAGATAAAAACGATTTTTCGATATTTTTTATTAATTATTTTAAAATATGCATTTTTTATTACTCGATGTTAAAGATAATTATCTTGGCCAGTATTAACAATTTTTGTTATTTGAATATCTTTATTATTTTGAAGACAGCAAGAAATTATCCGTTTCATTTTTTCAAACGCGATTTTCTCCGATTTGACATTTTGTTAGATGCGTCTTTTTAACTATCGGGGGCAGAATAGGTCTTTACCTATGAAATTGCCGTTTTACACTACTGGCCATTTCAATTAAAAATATTTTTTGTTTAGCTAAGAATTCTAATTTCAAATTCATTTCATTTTAAAAATATGGAATTCTTTTTCCAAAAACAGTCATTTGTTTATTGGTTAGTGTTACATTTTCATTGCATTTCAATCATTTTCGTCAACATGGATACGTTAAAAATTCGAGTAATTATGGAATATGAGTTCCGTCGTGGCAGCAACGCGGCACAAGCGGCTCGCAACATCAACGACGTGTACGGAGCTAATACTACAAACCAACGAACCACTAGTTATTGGTTTGCTCGCTTCCGTTCTGGAAATTTCGACCTGAAAAATGAACCCCGCGGTCGTGCGAAGACTTTGGTCGATGCAGACGAATTGAAGGCGATCGTGGAAGCTGATGATACTCAATCTACGGCTGAATTAGCAGCAGCTTTCGACGTTAGCATCAAAACAATATTGGTCCATTTGCGTCAAATTGGCAAGGTAAAAAAGCTTGACAAATGGGTGCCCCACGAACTCAATGATCGCCAGCGCCAAGTACGCGTCGAGATGTGCCGTGCATTGCTCAACAGACACACAAATGAAGGAATTTTGAACCGCATTGTCACCTGTGATGAAAAATGGATTCTGTTTGATAACCGTAAGCGCTCAGCAAGTTGGTTGGATCCTGGTTCAGCACCTAAACAATGCCCTAAACTAAACGAAAACTTACCCCTAAAAAGGTGATGGTTACTGTTTGGTGGTCTAGCACCGGTGTGATTCATCACAGCTTCTTACCAAATGGGGAGAGTATTACTGCAGATGTGTAGGTACTGTGAAGAATTGAACACAATGATGGAGAAGCTGGCACGTCTCCGACCAGCATTGGTCAATCGCTCGTCTCCGCTGCTCCTGCACGACAACGCGCGACCTCATACCGCACAAATGACGGTCTCCAAGTTGCAAGAACTGGGGTTGGAAGCTCTCCCTCATCCACCGTACTCACCGGACCTTTCCCCTACAGACTACTACTTTTTCCAAAATTTGGATAACTTCTTGACTGGAAAAAAATTAAATAACCAAGAGGCAGTTCAAAACGCCTTTGAAGAATTTTTTGCCTCTCGTCCAGCTGATATCTTTAAGAAGAATTTTTGTCTATTCGCCCAATTAACAAGTAGGTAACAAGCTATAAAAACTACATTTTTATGTCAAATTATGAACAATCACGTTAAATTTGCACTTCGAATTACAATTAAAGTTAAGAAAACAATAGTTATCAAAAAATATACTGCGCTGCTACAAGGTTTTGGCAGCCATTAATTTTTTTAGTGATGTGACAAAAATAGCGGTCAAAATTAACGAAAAGTAACGATTAACGGCTTTGTCTATCAAATTAATAGTTTAAAAAAATAAAACACGCGCTTTTAGCACGCAGTAAAAATTATAAAATAATAAGGATATTTTGGACATTCGAAAGAAATCGTGGAGCGTTTATAAGTATGTATAATCCTTTCTCTTTTTGGACAAAACGCTCCACGTTTTCTTCCCGAAATGTATTATTATTTTTAGTGCGTGCAGCTATTTTCGAAATCTGTTTTTTTTTGCTTGAACTGGCCGAAAATATGTTATCTAATCTTGTTTATGTAGTGTAGAGCGTGCTAAAATATGGGGAAGATGCGGTATTTTTATTTTTGTGTTTATTTCAAAGAACTCCATGTAGAATAGACCACAAGTATATTAAAAAATTAAAAAACTGTAATTTACTGCAAAAAATGGGGTTTAAAGTTGTCAATTTGAATTTTCGCGCGAAAACGGATCTATAGTTCGTATGACGTCACTCCCGTCTGTCACTCACTGGCCCACGTACTGTACTTCCTCTATGTATTTTATACTTTTGCATTTTTCTCGACTAACGAGACATTTTTTTGTAAAAATTTAAAATGGACTATCCATCAACATCAGGCGATCATAGCTATACTATAGATACTCCGAAAAAAAGCCGTGTTGACGTATGTTTTGTGCCAATGTGTCCATCTACTTCAAAGCAGTTTCCAAATAAATTGTTTTTGACTGGACCTTCTGACCCAAAACTGCGAAAAAAGTGGTTTCAAGCTGTGAAGAGGAATGATAATTTTCCCCAAAGACCATCATTCGTTGCTGTGAAGACCACTTTGACGTAAGTCGGCGGATATATTTGATAAAAGCTTAGTTTAATCTGCTTGTATGCAAAAGAAACATAGTTATTATACCTACCTAATTACTTATCCAAACTTGTCAATGACTTTTGAATGAATTAAATACAAATTTAACTAATGATTTACACATACCGTAATAGTTTAGTCCCTTTCATTTCTACACTTGAAAACTCTGCACTTTCGACAAAAAAAGTCACTATCATGTCAACACTAACTTTTGGTAGATTCCTGGCGTCTGCTTTGACAAACCCAACTTCCATTTTTATTCGAAATACGCAATTAATTCTCGTTATAATGTTCACTTTTTTACTACAACTATAATCTCAAATACGTTGTCATAACAGGAGTGACGTCACTGAACGCTGATAGGTGTTTTAAATCCGTTCCGTTTCAAGCTACTTTTAATTCGTAATTATTGTTGAAAAACAACATTATATAAAATATAAACCTTGCAGTGGCCCTTCTTTGATATATTTTTAACATTTTAATAACAAAATTTTCATAAATATTGTATTTGCATCTTCCCCATTATACATACATACATGCCTACTCTCGAAAAACATAACTCTCCTTCTGATTTGGCGCAGTCGGGTAAAAATTGCAAACGAGAATAACGAGCCACATTGTGATATTAATTTCTAGTAGGTAATAAAAAATATCAGTTACGTAAGGTTACATCACTAGTCACATGTGTCAGGAACGCATTCTCTCGTTGACCCTATAATAAATATTTTAATTTGTGAAAAGATAGAACAAAAGATATGGCATTAAACATCGGCTCACTCAGTTGAACAAGCTACCTATGAAAATTAGAGAAAGTATTAATTATTCTTATAATATTTATATACCAGGATTTAGTACAACTTTTGCTAAGTAAATCCTGAAAATTTCAGATCGCCTGGTAACGTAATAAATTTTTCACAAATGATTTCTTCGGCTCACTCCGTCGAAACGTTTTTTCAACCCCTATTTCTGACGAAAATACTGAAAATTGAAACTGCTATGTAATTGTGAAAGTAAGCTAAGATAATATGAGAATTTGTGAAACACAAAACAAACCACTAACGCGGCAGGTTTTTGTATAATCATTGGTTTCATCGGCTCACTCCGTTGAAACGTTTTTCGTAAGATAAAAATGTCAATATCTTAAGATTTCTAGCACTAAAGAAACTAAAAACTGTCTTAACTTTTAGTGAAAACTTTTCACTAAATATCCATCATACTAATGTTTTATATTCCATGTCTGGTTTAAAAGATATTCAATTGTGTTTATTCTGCATACAAACTTCAGTTTAGGGTGACCATGCTGTTGACATTTCATAGTGCTGGGACTCGGGAATGAATTCAAATTAATTATAATTTATTGTTTAAGTATACTTTAATTGCTTTAATTGCTAAAACGCTTTTCAGCTTTACTTAGCAAAAGTTGTACTAAATCCTGGTATATAAATATTATATGAATAATTAATACTTTCTCTAATTTACATAGGTAGCTTGTTCAACTGAGTGAGCCGATGTTTAATGCCATATCTTTTGTTCTACCTTTTCACAAATTAAAATAATTAGTTTCACAATTGTTTTAGAACTTGTACTAAAACTTAGGCATATTTCCAGGCAAAAATTTTGCTGGCTCACTCCGTCCACACGCACACTAATTACTTCACTTAATACAAATAAAAATTATATGAAAAAAAATCGTTTGAATTTTTTCATACAAAACGGCAATTTCATAGGTAAAGACTAGAGGTGGGCCGAGTACTCGGTTAATACTCGGTACTCGGCGTACTCGGCACTTTTTTCATTACTCGTAATCGGCCAAATAACTGTTAAAATGCCGAGTACTCGGTACAAAAAAATCTACCTTGCGCATTATCTGCTTGGTAGATCATAGTCTAATTCCTTCTAATGGTATATATTTAGGCCTTTGCCCAGCTGGAGCAATGTTATGAATTGCTATTATCATAATTATTTAGAAGGAAAATTCATAAGCGGTGTTTTTTCAAATTTTTTTGGCACTTGACGGTTGCGGTTTATTGTTTTCATTATGAATAATTAGCGGGGTGCGGAGAGACAGTTCTAAAACCATTATCACCACTCGCTCGAGCTTCTTCGAGCGAAATTCTACCTACTTTACTCGGCCGAGTACTCGGCTCGGTAAACTTTAAACCGAGTTATACTCGGTACTCGGTTACTCGGCCCACCACTAGTAAAGACCTAATATTATAAATGTCAATGTTTGTGCCGATGGATATTTGTTACTTCATCACGTAAAAACCACTGAACAGATTTTGATGAAACTTTGCAGTATTGTAGCTTATGCATCAGAATAACACATAGGCTATATTATTTTCAGATCTTTTTTTCTAAGATATGACAAGTCGCGGGCAGCGTGTAGGTTGTAATTAAATTTAAAAAAAAATCTTGAGGTCCGGCCAGGGGGTATTTCCACAGAATATTTGTTTACCTTCTTTTTACATAAATAGTAAAATAATTGAATAAAAACTTTACTACGGAGGTTCACATAACAGAAGCTTATGTTTTGTTGCTCCCCTTATTTCTTAATTCTTTTTACTTCTGGCCACATATCTGGAATCTTGTGTGCAACCGGGTCCGGGCGCTCGAGCGTGAACAGCAGCTCTCTGAAGTCTCTCAAAAACACGTTGTCGATATCCGTCGGCCCCACTTACAAGTAGTACAATTAACTACAATTATCAAACAACCCCCCATATGCAGTAACAATGTGTAAAGTAGGTACAGGTAACATTAAACAAAAGATATAAATTAAACAACGATTATATACAGACATCTCCATAAGAGATTTATTTTTATATTTTTTATAAAATTTAATAATAAATAACGTATTTTGTAATTAAATTCCTCGTTGGATACATACATTTCATGGAATATAAAAGCTCTGTCTTTGTTTATATAACTATGAACGAGTGGTATTGCTGTTATGAATTTTACAAATCGGAGACCAAAACAGGAGAACTCAGTAAAGATTACTTAGTATTTTTCGTAAAAAGTTTATTTACATAACATACATAGTAACTGACAAGAGAAGCCATAGTAATCAAAAATAAACTCAGCAGCTGACACAGTTTTGAAGTGCATAGCTTCGAATCGGATAGATTTCACGATAGATTTCATAATCGTTCCTGCTGAGGTACTAATATAATTAAAACTAAACAATAAAATATCTATTATAAATCAAAAAGTTAATATTTATAAAGAAAATGTACTAAGGTAGTGCAATCTTGGATTTTTATGATGCATAGGTATAACAAATAATTAAATGTAAATAAAAGAAAGGTAAAGAACATTATTTCTGATGTACAATTTTGTCGTACGAAGACGCTCCACGAGTTATTCCAATCATACCTATATACTTTTTTTACATTTAACTTTATCAGTTCGAAATTAGCTGTCTATATCTATGTCATTGAAAACAAATAGATATACGTAGGTACATACTAAATATAATAAATCTTTTAACGTTCATCATGCAAAATCAGTTCTATCGTATTGTAGGAATATGAGGTGTTAATATGTAAGAGTGGCGGATTCTACCCATCAAATTGGACAACTTCATTCTCAATTTGTCGCGGAAGGCAACCCATATTCCTTCGGTATAGTTGTGCTATTCCATGGGTATAGAGTTCCTCCAAATATAAAGAATACACCTTATATTATTATCTACTGCAGGTAGTTATCTAAATAATGCACATGATTATTGCTTATATAACCAATGTTGTGGTTTCAAGTCCATAAATCACTATTGTAGAAGATGCCGTACCGCAAGACCTAATTAACGTATTTTCCGAGTGAAAAAAATTGAAATACTGTAAAGAAGTAACAAAAAGAAAAACGAAACAAATGTCTTCAAGAAATATTAAGGATAGGTATTTGATAACAATACACCAAGAAAGTTAGACGTTGGGAGCAACTTAAAGATTGATTGCTGAAGCTGGGGAGACCGAAGAATGAAGTTACGACTTCATTACACACATAGGTGTACAAGAAAGGTAATGTATAATTCCTAATTCGTTTGATCCTGTATGTCTCACGTGGGTTTGATTTATGACAATCAAATCTTCGATCCAGCATTTGATTAAAAGATTAATTTACCAAAAACGATAAATTACACGCCGTAGTTCCGAGGAAAGGCATACACATTTTTTTTGAAAGGCATACACATTTTTTTTAAAAGAATATGATGATGACATAAAATCAAAATAGATATAATTAGATAATGACATACATACTTGTCACAATATGTTTAGGAATTACTTCACATTGTAACATACTAATTTAGATGAAACTATGATCCTACTAACACCAGTGATATAACAAAATGCAAAACAATGTCGTTTCATTCAATCTTGTCGTATCTATATTAAAATACGAAAATACGCAATATAATTTTAAGCAAATTTTCTTTAGATACTTGATAAATAACTATCGCATTAAAAAATATTATACAACTTTTTCTAGCTTCTGTTAGGTTAAGCATTATCATAGTAATTATAATCTATGAGTTCCGTGTAGGATGATTCTAATATATAAAAATATAGAAGACGTTATAAGCGGGTGTTTGCGGGTCGGACGCGTGCGCGTGCGGCAGAGGCGCGACCGCAGTGAATCGCCCGCGTCAGTCCTCGCTGCACGACTCCTCGTTGTCGGCCTCCCGGATGTTGGTGAAGAAAGAAGTCAGAGCCTTCATCATCACACCTGAAACAAATAATCCTTTTCTATATTATGCACCATCGATATTTTACACCCTTACCATTTGCTCCCACCTACCTACATACTAGTACTGCAGATAAAATGAAAAGGAAACATCCACAACTTACCTTTGCCTTCTGGTTCCAATTCAGAGTCTTCCCACGCGATAAAACCTTCTGCAGAAATGATATACTGCTCGTGTAGATATTGGAAAATTTGTAAAGAGAGACCTGCAAACAAATATTACATAAAAAATATAAACTTGCAATAAAATCAAGTAAAACAGTAACAAACAACAACTTGCACTATACAAGTACAAGCAGAGGGTTTTCTTACCTGGAGGATGCTCTAGCCTGTGAACAAGCTGCTGAATACCAAATAAGCAGCTAGCTTCCCTCGTTTGAGTAGACTCGCCGAATTCATTAATGAGACGGGAGTATTTATACATGCGATCCTGATTGAAGTGCGGGACGTCGCGCCCGTCCGCTCCAAATAATGCATGTTCGCATATAGCTTGTATCAATGATCGCATGAACCAATCCTCGTTGGAAGACTTTCCGAGGTTATCCTAATAAAATAAAATTTAAAAATTAAATATCTGATACATGAATCTTAGGAATTAGATGGAAAACAATGCGAATTGGTATATCATACCTGCACCCATCCCTTTATGCAATCACAATTCTCATCAGCATTCATTAGTTGTAATAATTTACTTTGAGTTTCAGTCGGCGATATTATCTTTTTAGTTTCATCGCCATCTTTGACTCCTCCTTCTAAGAACTCAAATTTGTTATCTTCTAACCATTTTTGAACCTGTACATGAAATGAAATAACCAATGAGTTAATTAATTTATGTACCTCTTTAAGAATACTTAATATTTTAGTACATATACATACAATTTTATTGATAATCCTTTATTATTTTTACCTACATTCAAAGTAATATGTTGATATTAATCAAATAAAAATGTAATAAATTAGGCACGTCAAACTATGGCCAAACTTTGTATATGTTTCTCATACCTGTTCTTCATTCATCCATTCCTTGAATTGAAGCCCAGACTCCTGCCATTTGCTTTTAACAAAGGAAGGCCCCATACTATCTTTCATGTTTCGAATTATTGCCTTAAGTATCAGATGTCCGTGATTGGAAGAGATAATATTTTCACAAAGCCTAAATATCTGTACAAATGTGATATGCTGCAAATAAAAAACAAGTTATGACTAAACACTGACTTTTGTTAATTTTATAAATATTTATTATGTTATTCCATACCTTCTTTTCAATTTGAGGGGCAATGAACTGTCCTAAATATTCATATAACATTGGAATATCAATATGCAAGTCAGGCGCGAATTCCAAAATTTCTTTGAGCCCCGCTAAGAAGTTGTCTGATGCAATAGTATTTGTAGTAATCAAATGTAACATCGATTTTGCTACCATAGCAACATCCTTTGCTGATCTAAAAAAGAATAAGGAAATATATGTAAGTAAATTGTATCATCAAATAAAAAAACCAAGGCACTACTGAAATCTTACTTTTCTAAGACCACGTTGAGTATCTCTGTAACAACGTCAGCATGGTATTGAGGTTGGAAATGCTCTTTGATTTCCGCGACCATCTCGTCGTCATCGGGATTAATTAGACAAAGTTCGATCATTGCCTTAACCATCTTTCTCTTATCTTCTGGGAGGCGTTCTTGCGGCAGCACCACGGCTGCGGGCGCGGGCACCTCGGATGCCAGCGCGGGGGCGGGTACTGCTGCCGGGTTGCGAGTACTCGAATTAGAACGCGCTACTCCCATAGATCCAGACTTTCCACCGCTTCCACTGTCTACAAATAAAGCATACGAAAGTTGATTACAACTGAAATAATGCAATTAACCAAAAACTCAAGCTCCTTAACATTTTTTAGTTTAATATTAATTCATTGATTGATGATGAACAGTTGTGTAGAAAAAGTTCTATTCCATCATGTACCTACTTAATTTCTTCAGTAGCCATGTCTGTCTGACTGAAGTGAATATTATAAGATTTCAAATAGGACGTTTAAATAATCTTGAGAAAGATTCGCAATTCGGTCTATTACGTAACGAATAAGCATAATCTATGATAGAAGCCAGTTCAAGGATTTTACTTGAAAAAAAAAGGCACGTTATCAGAAGAGCCCGTTATCTCTATGCAACAATTTAAAGGGGGAGGTGGGGACAATTGATAATCTGTTTTTGATGCACGTGATTCAATCTTAAAAAATACATTGGATTCTACAGACTATTCTCAGCTGTGTATAGGGTGCTTAAACTGTCAGTCGTCATATTTCCCCGTTTGATAATATGAAGGAATTGCACAACGTGACGCTGAAATTAAACGTTAGTAAAAGGTTTTTTCAACTAGAACCTATCCATTGTTGGCAGAGCAGAAGTTGATAGTATTATTTATTTGAGAAAAGTCAACGTATATCAATCATCCCAGCTTCCCCTACTTGTGACGTCACAGCACTGCCGAGATAACAGTCTCCATTATCAGTAAATTCAACGTTCATATAGTTCAAGCTTATCTATTAATTTACAAAATATTTTTATTTTTTTGGCAAAATATACCACGAAATAGTAATCTTCAAAAAAGTATTATGACGCATCGAAAGTATTTCACGGTTATATTTTGGAAAGATCGTAATAAGTTTATATTTTTATCATACTGCTAAATATTTGTAAGATGGCGGCGATTTACGAGTATACGTAAATCTGTAACTTATATGTGTAGTATTGGTCTTTTAATACTTACTAAAGTCACCTCTAGAATTGAATGTGGAACGTTCTATTGAAGCACCTTTAGAATGATAGCTAGGAGACATGTCTTTGTTTCCTGGAAAATTTAAATTCGTTAAATTTTCTAAGATTATATAACAACTGAGCTAACAAGGTAAATGATCACTTGTAAGTACTTTACCTCTAAGCGACGTAGGATCAGCTTGATCAGCAGCAAGTACACTGTACATATTTTTATTAGAAAGACTTATTATAGAATTACTACCAGCTTGAGCTGTATTCTTTGTGCCTGAACCATGGTTCCATCCAGAGTTTTGTGGAGCCAGTTTAATGTTTGTAAGGTTCTGAAACAAATATTCAAATACTTCGTAGAGATACGACGTACTAATCTGACAAATAATTAAAGTGCCAAATTAAAAATTCAGCCAAGTGGAAGTATTTAGTGTTGTTAAAGTACCTTTTGAGTAACAGTTTTTAGTTTAGATGTGTCGACAGTAAAGTTGGACCGCGGCGCTTTCCAGTTGTTATCCATGTAAGAATTCCCTCCTTGCCTACGACCATCACTACGTTTGCCGCGACCTCCTTCGTCGCGACGGAAACCACCCGTTGGCGTAGCATTCATCAACTAAAACAATTCTTTGTTAGTTTGGTTTTATATGTATTTATAGATAATGTTATTGTATTTTTAAATATAACAGCAAACCTCAATTTGTCGCTGTTGCTGCTCTGCCTCCTTTTGAATTTGGTCCATCATTTTAGGTTGAGAATCAACTACACTCTTTGACACCCACCTTCTACGTCGCAATTCAATCACATCTTGAATCATAAATCTGTAACAAACAATTAGTTTTACTATTATCAACAAGTAAATGGTTTGAATTATTTTTAATAAAATGTTTAAAGTTAATTATGATTACCGAACACGACTGCTGATCTTGTTAGATTTACGTTCAACAATGTCCACCATTTTCTTGAAAACATTGTCTAATGGTTCCT
This sequence comes from Anarsia innoxiella, assembly GCA_947563765.1. NCBI lineage: Eukaryota > Metazoa > Arthropoda > Insecta > Lepidoptera > Gelechiidae > Anarsia > Anarsia innoxiella. Next base: position 6,487,476 of record OX387390.1, on the reverse strand, counting down.
TCACTTCGCTCTCAACTTGCTCGCCAATAGTAGTGAGCAGTTTACAAAGACACTCGAGCTTTTCCTCTTCCAATTTTTCAATCAGGTAGTTCATGCAGTAAACCATAATCTTAGAAGTCAACATTTTCAACTTATACAATTCACCTGTAACAAAATTGAGGACTATAGTTTCATACTTGCTAAAGAAAACTTTTTGAGTCTACATAAATCAGTATGAGGTCACTGTTTTCGCATACGCAATAATTTCGCAGTATAACAGTAAAATCCGATTTTTTTAACTGGAAGCCTATCAGCGTCATTCTTATTATTTCCATTAAAACCAATACCGCTAGTATGAAGTTTTGAGCGCCCGAGGAGTCCAGTTATAAAAACGGAGTTATATTTCGATAAATTAACTATTTCGCTGCGGCTGCAAAAATCAAAACAATGTCGTTTCTTTATTTAGGCAGCTGTAAATGAGGGAAAAAAAATTGCTGCTAAAAACGCAAACTTAAATATTGCAAATAATATTCAAAAACAAAGATTTTGATGCAAATTGTCAATTTTGGCATACACAGTAAGACCTTGTTACGTAACATACAGGAGTTTTATCGAAATCAGATATTAATGTGTGAATCTTTTACTTGAATGTTCATGGAGCTGAACAAAGTTCATGAAGATGATGACATAAACTTATGCCATTGTAATAAGAATATTTTCATTAAAATTGTCTGTGATTATAAGCATGAGACCTTGTTTAGCAAGCAATCATAAACTTTAACTAAAACACAGTTAAAATGAAGATCAGCATTGCATGTGATCTGAATTTGGCAGTAATTTCTAAAGAGTCGCACTTATGTGATTTACAAAATAATAGACTAGGGAGGGCCGAAGACGCGGTAAAAAATAATTCCCATGTCAAGGTACTCAACATTAAAAGAAAAAAATAGTCCTTACCGATAAATCTGACATTTCCCACGGATCTCATTCGAACTCTTCTACTTTCTTCTTCCAACATGGCATGAAGTTCTTTCTTCTTTGTCTAAAATGGGTAATAGAAGTTGTTTTACAAATTTATTGAATCAAGTACCAATATTGAACAAAAGATAACATAATACTTGGAATACTTACAGGGTCAGTACATTCATTGAGTTCCTTCTCTAATTTTAATACATGTTCATCTCCCTTTTCAGTCACAAATTGATTTTGACACTTGGAAATTATAAGTGCTCTGAAGTTTACACACTGGTCAGGAGAAGAGGCGTTATCTGCCGGCACTTTGAGCATGGAGAGCTTATTACACATTGCTGCATAAGCTTCAGAAAAATTCGGCTCATCTATAGCCTTCTCAAACACAAGGTCTATGACTCCTTCGAGACGCCTTTGGTTGTTGATCTCAAGTGTCTTTATTTTCTCTAACAATGTATCGAACTTTTGAGGGGTCAACTTATTCAGAATACCTCTGAACTTTTTGTTCAATTCCTGAAACATTTTATCTCTATAAGACACCCATACAATTCCCAGATAAAACCATAATAATGCATAAAATAATATTTGATTTAGTTATTTATTTTGATGAAAATAAAGCAAATAAACATTAAATACCTCAGTTTTAAAATCTTCTTCTGTAAGGTTTTCTTTTTTGAATCGCAGAGGCTTCCATGGGTCCTTAGTCTCATTGAGCTTGACTTCCTCTCTTAGAGAAAGAGACACATGGATAACAGGCTTGTGAGCACCACTGCTGCTTGGATTGGAAGGCAACTTAGCACTTCCTTTACCTGCCACACATCCAACTAAGTAAATTTTTCATATGCAACATGACATTTTATTAATTAAGGCTTGTAAAAAATTATAGAATACAATAAGACAAGTCACATTATATAAACTCACTAGCAGCCATATTCCTTCCATCTTTCTTGGGGTCTCTGGCAGTATTACTCCGTGATCCAATACCAGAGCTCTTGGCAAAAAGAGGGAAGAGCGAGTCATTCATAGGCCGAGAGATGGTTGCAAATGGAAGTGACTCAAGCATTGGTGCAGTCTAGAAAAATCAAATATCATAATAATATAAATGTACATGTTAAGTTATCCAAAGTTTTAAAATTTTAAAAAAGAAGACATTTAATACATACCCTCATAACATTACAAACTTCTAACAAGGGCACATTTGGCTTATTCTTTGAAAGAGGATCATCTTTCATTTGCTTGAGTAAACCTATGTCGTAACATTTCTTGCCTGACTTGTTAAATGGTGACCATTGGCCTAAAACATAAAATTTAAAACATGCATTATGGTATTTAAGTATTAGGGAACAAATATACTATCTATAGAAACACATGATTAGCTGTCAACAATAAGTACATACCAGGGTTATAATTGTATTTTGGAGCAAGCACTGCCGGAGGAGCAGCTACTTCAGACTTCTCCTCTGATGCTGCCTTTTCCTCTTTATCTTTAGTCATGTCTTCATCCGGACCTACATTACTAATTTTTTCAGTCTCATCTTTACCATTTTCAAATGACTCTGCTTCTTTCAAATTCATTTCATTGGCCATCTTGTTTGATTTTTTATTGGAACTTTTAGTACTCTTTACCACCTTCTCATTTTTATTAACATCTTCTTTAACAGTCTCAGTTTTTGCTATTTCTGCAGTATTACCGTTAGCAGTATCAGAATCTGTCGAAAATATTCATTTTATTAAAGAAAAGAAACTTGTTCCAATATACTAATAAAAGAAACAATTTGGTTAGGAGAGTAATGCATAATTAATTTAATGTAAAACAAACCTGTTGTCTTATTATTTAGATTAATATCTTTCATCTTAGATTCAGGTTGATTAGGGCGTATACAACTAGCTATGCTTTGAGTTAATTTGGCTTGAGCCTGAATTGCAGCAGAAGCCTCGCTTCCGTCCAGAACAGACTCAGGAGATATGGGCAGTTCCTTAATGGCAGCTTTTTCAATACTAGCTGCTAGCAACTGTGTAGGGGTGGGCCCTAATCCAGGATTGAAATCACTCTTGTTTACACTTTCTAACTTGGTTTCAGATGCAGGAGGCACTTCGGTCTCAACATGTGATAACTGTTTAGATGATCCTTGATTTTTTGTTGACTCTACACTTGTAGTTTGACTGATTTGACTAGTTGGCTCGTCGATATTTTCTTGTATACTATCAACTGAACTAATCACTGTAAGTAGTAAAAATTTAATTTTAAGACAGTTAAAAATATTTAAAATAAAAAGTGTAAGCTAATCAAGTCATAGCAAGAATAAATTATTCTCAGCAGTAAAGAAATCCAGAAACTGTAGCAAATCAACTTTTTGATGCCCAATGATACATAAGAATTCAAATTGAGCTAGTGAAAGGAATTAAAAACCAAACTATACGTGAAGGTGCACATCTTATTTTAAATACGGTGGCTTAATGACAAGGCTAACCACACAGAGATCAAATGTCGGATACAGGCAGGCAGGTTACTACGGGGTTAGGACACCAGCGAAAAAAGTGAACTGACTGAAAATTATTGAATAAGCACAAAGGAATGACAGCGCTGCAGTTCGTTTTCAATCTCGCCTATTACTTTTTGTGAACCAAGTTCGAATTCTATAAATAGAGACGTGTGGTATTTCCACGTGGGAGTTTTTGCACTATATCTGAAGACGAGACTTACTATGTGGCACTGATAGCTAAATTATATCACAGTCTATAAACTTCACAAACTACACGATAAAACTTCACGGAATTAACTAAGAAACTATAACGTAGCAATATGGTAAAAGAAAGTCTACCCAAAAGGTCACTCAAGGATCTAGAATGTCCGACTTTTAGCACTCTTTCACTTCAACAACATAACTTATCTATAAATCTTAAATAAAAATTTAAAACTACAAAATGCTAAATTAAGTTAATTGAGGTGTAAAAAAGACAAGAGTAATAAAAGGCTTAAAAATTGTTAAAATACAGCCATGCTCCAAGTCACTGTGAAGTAAAAGCCGCCATATTGAATCGTTCCATCCATTCCATGCGGACGGGCGGTCTTGTGTAACTAGTGTTGTGCGCAAGACAGCTCGAGTCGATCGATTCAAATATTGTACCGGTTATCACACACGCGTAGTGTACTATGTAAATAAAATGACCTCTTTTCTATCAACTTCTATTATTTTTATTTTTAATATACTATAATTTCTATTCAACACGAGTATCTTTATAAAATATAATAAATTCGTAGATTTTTTAATTTCCTGCCCAAATATAAGTATAATATGCAGACGAGAAGATATATATATTTTTTTAGTTACTGTCCAGTCCGGTGTTGTAATAACGAGTTAATTCGGTCGGTATTATCTATAAATGTAACGAACTCATAGGTACACTTAATTTTTAGGGTTCCGCAACAAAAAACAAATAAAAACCGGCCAAGTGCGAGAGGAGGTCAGACGTGAAGGTTTCCGTACCATTATTATCTTTATAAACGTCTATACAACTGATATACGGGAACCGCCTTTACATTTTTATTTTTATATTAATCTTTTTGTAAAATGTGTATAACATATCCTCTGAAAATTTAAAGCTGCTATGTGTTGACTTGCAGGTATTTGTTGTTAGTTTATAGAAAAACGTTATCTATGATTTCAAGTCTCAACTATAAGATAAGAGCCATAGCACACGTCGGCGTTTTCTAAGCGACGGTCGTGCGACAGTTGCGCGCCAGTCGCACGGACTCCGACCAAATGTGAAGCCGAAAGGCGCGGAAGCCGCGCCTTTTCCGCGCGGTAGACGCTGATTCATGCGTTTGCATTGATGATACAATACAATACGCGCGTTTAATGCGAGTATACGCGCTTTTGAAGCGAGACAAACGCGTGTATAAATACGTGGGACATTCTCCAAATGAGAACAATGACGGAAATTGTTCTCATCGCATTTTCTGAAGGTTGAGCCGCAAACGCTTCTAACGTCAAAGGCGCAGAAGTCGCGAGGAGTACGTGCTTCAACCGCGCGGCCCGTGTGCTTAGGTTACAAGGTTGTGTTCGAATCGCGTATACGCATGCAGTCCGTGCTACTTCTACGCGTTACGAAAACACCATGTGCTATGGCTCTAACGGTCCCTGACATATACAGGTCCTGTTTTTTTAACTTTTGGACACGGAACCATAATAACGAAGCCTATACTGGAAACATGCTAGAGACATCGCAGTTCGTCGGTCACCACACTCTCAAAATTAGAAATTTTCACAGATGATGTATTTTGGTAGCTACTTTATCTATAGATAGATAATAAATTAGACAAGAAAATGTTTGAGGGGAAGCCCCCATAACGAAATATTTTATGGTACGTTTACACGCTTGGCAAGCCTCGGCAAGCGTTGACAATCACAAGCGTGTAAACAGGGCCTTTGGCTTGGCTTGCGTGAGTTTGTGAGCGCTTGCCCGGGATCGTCTCGAGTGTCGGTTTTTTGACGCGAGTCAAAGGGCGTTTGTGACAAACGTTTGCGATGCGTTTACACGTTGGTCCGCGTTTAGTAGCCACTGTGATCTCGGAGCGACTACACGCGCGTGTTGCTTGTAGGTACCTACTAACAAAAAAAATGAGTGGCTGGTCAAATGAAGATACCCTTTTCTTTCTGGAGTGCTACCAGATAGAATCCTGCATCTGGAATCCGAATGATCGAAATCATAAAGATAAAAAAAAAACAAGCAGATGCATGGATTCGTCTTGCTGAGCTGACCGGAAAGCCAGTGAAGGAGTTAAAAAATAAAACAAAATAAAATTCCTTTTTTTTGTTTGACTTTGCTTGCAATTCCAATAAAAGTACGATAAGCCGAATGCAATAGCCGTCACAATTTCGGTGTCCGCCATGCTTGGATGTTTGTTACAGACTGATGCATTCACAAGAGTGTAAACGGATTCCAAATGCCAAACGATATTTGTGGAGGCTCGGGGCTGTTTGCTGTTTGCCGAGGCTTGCCAAGCGTGTAAACGTGGCTTCACGTGGTCTTTGACGTTTCTGCACGATATGAATAACGGCAACAGGTACAAGGCAGAATTTTAACAAAATGTTAAATTAGATATTTTTATTCAGAAACACAATATAAGTAGTGAATGTAAATAATTATCATTCCTTTTTTACCGTGTTTTACTGTAAAAATACTAAGAAAAGAATACTTTCATTAAAATTTAATATAGGTACCTACTAGGGAACTTTATTTTTTTTTAGCATCTGTGAAAATGGTGATAGTTGTAGAGTCCATTTCACGAAAGAAGTCCCCTAGCCGCGGCGCTGTATTTCATGTCAAAATTGATAGTGTCGCCATTTATGATGTACAACATCTACCTATATTAAGTTTATTTCATTTGTAATTTATTAGATAATTTTATTTCCTGCATATTTAGACTGTTCTGGTCATTCCATGAGTGTAAATAAAATATGAGGATAAAAATGTCTACTTAACTATATTTCTGTTATGTAAAAAGTGTATTTTTATTAAGATAAGTAAGGGGTTTTCTACCAACTATCAGGGAAAAGGTCAGAAAAAAGGGAAAATAGACTTGTCAAATTTAGTTCCAAAAATATCCGGGGGACTTCATTCTTGAAATGCACTCTATAGATTTTAGTGGTGGCCATGGCATGAATAATCCACGAATAATCACGATGTTGTCACCAATGAAGCTTGTTCAAATGGCAACATCCGACTACAGCGACATAAATCTAAAGGTATTATGAGGTCAGTTTTGTCTGAAACTGTTATTGCGACTTTTAGGATTTTTTGAAACTTAAATCGATAAACGAACTTAAAAGTTTGTGCTGAACCGTCTTGACCTTTTGGACGTGGCAGGTATTTTGACGAATTCGTAGTTTTTTCGAAGGAAATCGGTAATAACTATATGTTTTCTGAATTGAATCGACGGGATGGAACAGAGTTGCGCATATGGTATATTCACTCATTAGGTCCCTTTTTTACCCATGCCTGTATTCAAATTACCTTAAAATGAGGCGTTCTTAATAAGTAGGTACCTACTAATACTACTCTTAGAAAAAATCATACTCTTAAAATTATGTAACCAAAGTTAATAAGATGTAAAAAACGGTTCAATAAAGTACCTCCTAACCATATAATTAAAATATATAAGAAAATGCACTTACCAGCGGCAGGTGTGGGACCATTTGGTTTGTTAGAAATGAGTTCTTTTTCTTGCAACAACTCTTTTTCCTTGCTCACTTCTCTCTCTTTCTCCTCCAACCGTACTCTTTCCTTCGGTAGCCTCTGAGGCTGCGGGACCGACGCCGGAGCCGAGACAAAGGAGGGAGCGATCGTCGTCGCGGCCGGCACGGCTGCTGCGACCGGCGACGGAACGGCGTTCGATAGCGCCGGGGCGTTGCCATGTAAAGTTACATTACTTTCCAATGGCTTTTCTACTTCTTCCGTTTGAGGCACAACTGGTTTATTTTTAGTTTGTTTTTGTTGTTTATTACATGGTATATTCTTATCTAGAACTAAAGACTGAACATTCGGATCACTATTTTTTTGGATTTGCTTATTATTCGTAGGCATTTTAGGCACTATAACAGGACTGTCCGATATCGCTGACACTACTGGTGTTTCGATGGGTTCTACAGCAACATCAGGTCCTAAATTTTTACTTTCATTAACATTTAATATCTCAGACTTTACTATATTATTATTAATAGAGGTTATTGCATTTGTTTGAGGTTGAACAGTGCATGTAGTGGAAGATATAGGCGAGTCTACGTTCTTTATCACAAAGTTCGATTTAACAACACTTTCACAAGTGGTTGGTTGGTTAGCAACTTCGTTGACCATTCTTGTGAACTCTTCGGCAACGCTGTGTGTTTGCTCCTGGTAAAATAATTTTCGGTTAATACAATTTCGATGCTCTTATTCAATAAATTTGAGTTATATTAAAGTACACGGCAAGCATGGAACCCAGTTTTAAATGTACAACAGGTGAACCATGTTAACTCTATAAAGTTTACATTTATATTTTTTTGTAATTTATAACAATAAACCGTTACAATGAAAATGTTTTGTGGAAGTGGCAGTTGTCATTGGAACAGCTTACATAAACTAAAAAGTATTTTTTTCATGGTAATTTAGCAAAAGACGTGATTAAAGAATCGAAACGCCGTCGAATAGATAACTTGCATGTTTGAATTGAATAGTGCCCGAGTTGTGTCCGTGTTCACAATCGTTGACCAAAAGTGTTCATTTTGTACATAAACCAAGTGTAAATTCAAACCAGGTTCTCGAGTACAAAGTGAATTCGATATACTTACAGGTTGTGGCGTTTGCCTTTCGCTTGAATCACCGCTTAAATATTGACTATCATTAGTAAACAAATCTGAGAAAATATCTAATTCTGTAACAAGAGAAACAAATATTTAGCAACTTTTATAATTCAATACAGTACTTTGTTAATATTCATATAACTTTTAAAAATGCCACTTACGTGTAACAGGATCAATAATTGGAACTCTATGACTTTGACGCCTTTGCTGGGCAGGACGTGTACCTGCAAACGCAATTACGATGTAACTAATACATACCATCATGAATTACATCTTGGAGATATTTCTAAACGTCTCATAACGTTTAATATTTACTTGTTCCCATTTACACGTTCCCTTGGAATGATTTACGGCGCGGCCAACCACAAAATGATAAAAGTTAATTCGTGTGATTTCGAGCAGAAATTAATAACCTACCAGGCATTGTTTGGTGCATATGTGTGGGCGCTTGTGGTTGAGGTATGGTGGCAGCGGGGACGGTCGGCGTGGCAGTCGTACCCTGGGGCCCCACCAAAGTTGTTGGATTACTCCTACTTGCTGGAGCATTTGCTTGCAAATTTTGTGTTGGCAGTTGCTGACTGTTGGCAGGATAATAGTCTGGAACAAATAAATGCCTTTAACATACCTATTTCATACAGCATTAAGATCAGCATTGTTCAGTTACAATTTCATTCATTCAGAAACGTTGAACTCAAGTAAATGAAACCGTTGCTATCTATAAGTTTTTAGATAACATAAGTTTGATTGTAAAATTCAAATAAAATAATTTTAAAATATTGTTTTTCTTACTGGCTTTGATTTTATTTGAAAAGCCCAGACAGAGCATGATGCGTCATTAAATTGTAATTTATAAATCTGTATAACGTACTACAATAGTTGCACGGATGCCACATTCTTATCAACTATTACAGGTTATTGTAAATAATTCTTACAGGGTGGTGTGTGGCTTGGGGGTGTACCATAGCTGATGTACGGCATATACTGGTAATATCTGCAACGGGAAAACACCACGTATTAGTCAATTCCATTTATGCAAGCTAGCAGTGAAAATGAGCAGATTAAGCGATAAAATCTGACATTGGCTTACCCAGGCGTGCTAGAGCGCGGTTGTTGATAAGACGGCGGTATCCCCATGTGCGTCGGCCCAAGTACGAATGCCGGGTGGTGATACATCACGGGTCCAGAAGCAGTAGCAGCCGCGCCAGGTATAAAAGGCTGCTGTTGTCTGTACGCAACATACACCAAAATCAAATACTCATTCACTTTTTATACAGAATGTTACTCCCTCACGATAATTACAAAGGACGTATTCTGCCCATAAAACAAAACTTTCTTAGGGTAAGTTGTTCAGTTTGTTTTCCTTTAATTATTACTATTAATGTTCGTAATGATTAGGTAGGTATGTGATTGATAAAAAGTGTTAATTTACTTCAAAAATGTCATGAAAGATTACATAACTCTACCTACATGCATGAGTTTGTCGTTACACAATTTGACATGGCCGCCATAGCACGAGGCAAAAATTCTACAGAAAATGGTATATTGCGTTATGTAATAAATCATAAGTGCGACGTCATAAAATGTGTTGCGTTGATAAAGCTGTAAAGTACACTAGCAAGGTGAAACGATTGTGACAGTTAAAAAAATAATTCTATGCACTATTATAAGAGTGATTAAAATAAAACACGAAGCAGATTGGATTTTGATCAGAATATTTTATTAGGCCCGATTTTCGACTTACACCGCCCCCGGCATATTTGGACAGGATTGTTAAAATTGAGAATTCATTTACAGGCTCAATTACATTATAAAATACCGCATTGTTAAACAAGTCGTAACTAGAATACAAGGATAACATCCATAAAGCTTACCTGGGATGTGCATTAGGCCTAGTCCCGTGTTGAGTCGCTCTAAACTGAAAGTTAGGATACTGAGGTCTGGCTTGTGGTGTCTGATTGGGCTGAGTTACATAATTATGACCCGCCTGAAAATAAAAACAATGATTGATTTCATGGATACTGCGACAAGATAGTGTTGACTTAAGATGCATTTTTAAGATAAGTGCAGTTTAAAACAAATTCAGTCTTACTCTTATCTCATTTATTTCATACATGAAGCTGGTTCCTCCTTTTAATCGGCCCTTTTAATGTCTTCATAAGAGGAACACGAGCCTACTCTGAAACGAGGGTGATAAGGCCATCGCCCGCCACCCTGGCCCAATATGTATTGGTGGAGTTCACGTCCCCCTTCGAATTTCTTATTTGGTGTATGCAGGTTTCCACTCGACGTTTTTCTTCGCCGTTAGCGAGTGGTATGGTAATCGAATATAATGATTCCAGAAACGAAACAGATGAACAGGCCGGGGATCGAACCAGCGCTACCTATATTGGAGGCTAGACTGCTTAATAATAGCAGAACACAAGTTACACTGGGTGTCTTTATATTAATTTTGTGTGCTGCATATTAAGGTACGAACCATCGTAGTTTTTGACATGTCCTGTTGAGGTGCCGGCGGCGCCGACGGTTGCGGCGTTGGTTGAACTCTTAGCGCCGCTTGCGCCGAGGACTGTGCTCCGCCGGCCGAGCTCGGCATATAGGCTGCTCCGGTAGCGCCCGCTGGATGATAACATTCCGGTCCTGCAAAATTAACATATTTTGTTTTAAAGTGAATATCAAAATTATTCTTATCTGCGTAACTATGATATTTCATGGCTACTGTACTCTCATGGCTTCTTGCGACTGATTCCTAAATAAAAAGTTTGGTTTCCCGAGTCACATCAGAGCGCATCATGATCACTCTGATTTCATTAAACATTTTATCAGTCGCCATTGCCGGACACGGCGTGGAAATCAATAACAAACTTAAGTATTATTAGATAATACTTACTGTGTGGTGTTGACGCCCGTGGATAACTGAATCGCGCTAAGGAAATAATTTTGTGGTCTAAATACCGCACTTAGAAATTAAAACTCACAATTAATGGCATAATAATAAATAGCATATTAAAAAGCCATAAATAAATACATACACATCTAGGTTGAGCCTTAGGGTTGAACAGAAAATGAAAAAAATAAGTACACAAAAAATAGGACAAGTAGCTTATGCCAATTACAGTTCATACCTTTATCACTACAGGAAACAATAGCACATAAAACATAATCTCAATAGTCTGGGTTCAGAAAGCATAACAAAGCTTACAGTTCATGAGACGGTAGCAACTCAAAGGAACCGAACATAAACAAAACGAGCTAAATGATAACGTGAAGACTCGCATTATCTATACTGGATCCACTTACTAGCTTGCGTTAACACTCTGTAATGATGCGACGGCAGCATGCAGTTAGAGTTAGAATAACGAGAGGAGGTTTGATCATGTTTAAGAGAGCTGGGGTTAGTCTGTTGAGGAATAAACTGCATCGACACATTATTTAAGGGCTGCAAATTGATTTGATTTGCATTGATGTGCTGTGTCACTGCCGATTGGGGCATGTTCAGAGATGTTTGTAAAGTTTGCGCCACATCAATAGCACTCTGGTGCGACTGATTGCCATGGTTGGCACATGAATGTGACAATGAATTATGCGAACTATTTGCTCCTCTTAGGGCAACCATTTTAATTTCATGATACAAATCTTTTAGAAATTGCACAAGCCAAATGTTGAACCATTCCCAGAACAATGGAGACACGATCATCGGCATAAGGCAATCAATTCACATTATCATGTCACAATAATCAGTAAAGAAGTTTAACGTAGTTTGATTGCGGATGGACGATGTAAGGAACGGTGAATTTTACAGATAACTATAAAAGTAAGACCACTGGATACTACTATCGTCGCACGAAACCGGAATTTAATTCACATGTCCTAGTGCGAAATAGTACCGCATGTTGTTTTAATATTTGCAGTCCGCATTCACAATTTAAATAGTAAGTAATTTAATGCAGCATAGAGAAAATCGATAAGGAAACGCCGCGCTACATGGCTGTACGCTCTCACTCAAATTAATGCAACGCGTCGGAATCACGTTAACCTAGCGTTTGTTACTGACTTGATACAATAAATGCACTAATGCTTTTGTTAATTTCCACATTTATAACTTATTACAGAGACAAATATAAGAAAACATTATCTTAACTGAGCACCCTCGCACAACATTTTATTTCCTAAAGAAAGAGAGGAAGAATGAAAGAGCAGGACAAACGCATACATCGCACTTCTCTCTATTTCGATTGGGGCGTTCCCCAATGGTCGTAGCTACTACCCTTAGCAAACTGTTCGTATTACGAGGGCGATAACAGAATACACTGCTTTGTACATGTCAGGCCCAAAAGTTTACTCATTCAGTAAACCGCAAATCTAAACAGCAATGGATGTATTCAAAAGATTGATAATCATATTGAGCAGAGATTATTTAATACAGGTTATGCTTTATGTGAGCGATGTTTTGGCGAAGATTGTGTTACTGCAGCAGAAAAAGTCGAATTTGACGAGAAGTGTTGCCATTTTAGTAGTGAAATGGCAGTTGCTACAGGATTTATATACAAATCATTGGTGCGGATGTGCTCTTTTACGCACCCCAACCTACGTATTCACGTGGATGTTTTGAGAATAAGGAACGATGAAAAAGAAGCATTAAAGAAGCTTCTCTCATAAGACAGTTATCCAGAACTATGGTGTGGGTGCCAAAAATGTAACTCACTTCTAAGTAACCTAGAAAGTAAGTAATTGGGCGTCCGGGGAGGTTATTTTGTAAAACGAAGGGAAAAAGTCTATTTTTTTTTTTGTAGAAACTATAGATGTGTTTTAACGATTTCAAATATTTGTGAACTATCATAGCACAAAGGGCCTATTAAAATCAAATAAAAATTAAATATCGTCACCTATTACCTATTTTGACGGGCGAAAAAAGTGAAAAGATAGCTTCCAAAAAGACAACTCACTATTAAAAGTATTGATATCTAAATGAGTGCCAAGCCAATTTCTGTAGACGATCACGTAAAAAATTCACATCTAAAGCCTAAAGGCGGATAATGGATATAGACTACAACATTTCCGCGAGCATTTCGGCGTAATGTAACGTTCGTGGTACAATACAGGGAAATGCTCGACTGAGCATTCCTACCTGCTGTTATTTATTTATTAATATTTATTAATTATAAGTTAGGTATATAATGCTGTTAAGAATTTGTATTATTTAATACACTGATAGATATTTTTTAGTGTTCCGTACCCAAAGGTTGAAAACGGGACCTTATTACTAAGACTTGGCTGTCCGTCTGTCTGTTCGTCCGTCTGTCTCCAGGCTGTATCTCGCGAACCGTTATAGCTAGAGCGTTGAAATTTTCACAGATGATGTATTACCGTTGCCGCTATAACAAAAAATATTAAAAATTAAATAATAATAATTATGGGAAATCAATCGAAAAATCATGTTTGTTGTAAGGGAGTCCCCCTTACAACAAACATGATTTTTCGTTCTATATAAATAGTGACTAGGTACATGCCTACTTATTAAGTTGAGATTATTTTATAAAGATTGTAAAGTTTATTATTCGAGTTCAAAATAAAAACTATCAAAAAAAATGTTTTTTTTTTGTGTTTGCGAAACTTATCTTTATGTCCTCTGTCAATCTCATATCATCAGAACATTATTGGACCTACTCTCCCTAGGCCAGGATGCACAAAATGAAGTAGTGTCTATAATGCTTTAAAACAATTGATTGAATACAGGACAAGAGCATTCAATTGTGCGTCAGGAATGATAGACGTTTGGCGAGACAATGATTTTCACTATATTGATAAACATTGAGCTGCTCGAAGCCCGTAACAGACTTGCGAGGGTATTGAAGATTTTGCCTTTGATGAAACCTTCTTAGATCAATAACTTGCGTCGATAACAAGATGTCGCAAAGCATCATGTTTCCGGCTTACAGACCAGAAAGATATAATTTCGGCTCTCATAACAGATTCTGTAGCGTATATATCGGCAACATGACGCTTTCTTTGCAGCATGTATAAGTGAAATAAAAGCTGCACTTAAACAGGCTTCATACTAAAAACCCCAAATTACTTACAAGGCGAACCAAATAAGTAGGTAAGTACTTTTAGCATTTTCGACAATTTTACAAAGTATGTATTTACCTACACATTATTAATTTGTTTTGATTGCCGTAGCCCGTAAGGATAGTTTTTGACTGAACTGAGAATCTGGTAATTGTTTTCTTAATGAGGTTACTTTTAATATTCTACTTAGCTAATGCTAGGATATTAGCTAAGCAGTATGTTGTTGGCAAAACTAGTAAAGATAATACTTAGTACTTCTAAATGATTCCCGAAGCACAGAAAGACATAGTTTAGGAGTCAGGGGATTATTGAAAAGTAGGTACTTTAATTAATAATAATTAGCAAAAAAATTACTTATACCTCACGAAAGAAATAATGTGCAGCTTTTTAACCGTTAAATTTTTAATGGGATTCTTTTCACACTCGTTGCTCAACAGTTAATTTTATTTAATCGTATATTCGTAACATTTGCTAAGTATGTAAAAAACAAAAGTATTTTTCTTTTATTTGTATAATTTGAATTATAATAAGATCCTTTGGTTTGCTTATATTTTTGATGATGAGGAGAAAGAACAAAATTGAGATTTTGGAGGGGGTCTGCGTTTTATCCTGACATACGTACGTACAACAACGTTTTACGACACACGATATGACACGTGTTAAAAGAAGAGTACGGCAAAGAACTAGAACTTTCCATTAAAAATGTATTCTTCTGATGTTTAAGTATATAAAACAGTGAAAACTTTCAAATATACACTGTTTAGGGCTCTGTACCCAAAGGGTGAAAACGGGACCCTGTTACTAAGCATCGTCTGTCATCAGGATTTATCTCATGAACAGTTAAATAGGTCGCTGAAATTTTTACAAAATGATGTACCTATTACCGTTGCCGCAATAACAACAAAATAAAAATTATAATCAAGGGGGGCTCCCATACAACAAACTTATTTATTTTTGGCTTTTTTGGAACAATTCGCGCGCGAGTCTGTCTCGCACTTGGCCAGTTTTTTTTGTAGAACCGCTTTAAAAAAAATGAATAAGATAGCAAATACTTTTTTTGTAAAAGCTTATAATTGTTTGGAAATAAGTGGGTACTAAAACTTATTTCCGAACTAAACTGCATAGCGTATAGGTAGTTGAAAATGGAGCAGTTATATCTCACAACATATCGATGTTTATCTTTTTCTATTGTCACGCTCTGCAATTTTATGCTTGCTATTGTTAATAAACATAGTTCAAGTCCTGTAACCTCTATGTTTATTATCCTGCCGCTTTTCTAGGTTGAATAACTTAATTTCAGGGATGGCGTTATTTCCTTTGACGACGATCTTATGATAATATGATTAGCTGAAAATATTGTAGGTATGGCGCACATAATATAGACCCACATTCAATTTGAGGATATAAATAAATAAATAAATCGATATTATTCTAAATTAGTATTGTGGGCTCACACGTGTAGTTGTATGTAATGTAGGTACTTATTAAAAGCTGCGTTTCGTTCGAATCCAAATCTCATACTTTGGCTTTTAATATTCATTTGACATAAAAACATTTCTATAATTTTTATAGTTCCATAATAGTACAAAGAGTACATACCTGACTAGAAGTTGTGCTTCATAAACTCCATATTTTATTTGCTACTAAACCGTCAAAAGTTAACTTTAATACTTAGTGCCTTATCACTTAGGCGGATCGCAAGGACGTCTTTTTACTGTGCACCCGTGGTGTTTTTCGCCATGTGTTTGCCGCGCGCCTACAGTTAGCAAACTCGCCGTCAACTCGCAAGGACGTCTTTTTACTGTGCACCCGTGGTGTTTTTCGCCATGTGTTTGCCGCGCGCCTACAGTTAGCAAACTCGCCGTCAACTCGCAAGGACGTCTTTTTACTGTGCACCCGTGGTGTTTTTCGCCATGTGTTTGCCGCGCGCCTACAGTTAGCAAACTCGCCGTCAACTCGCTTCACTTTAGACTCACTCGCTATCTATTGGTACCTTAAGCCGCTCACATTCGGCCACTTCATATTATTTTTATTGAATAACGTTAAAATGTGGGTACTTAATACATGAACAGAACACTGGTCTATACAGCTCTTGCTGTTTTACTGATGACAATCGCGCATTGGGTGTTAATTACACTTTTCCTGGCAACATCTCGTGTACAAACACATCAACAGTACAAACAAATTGATAACACATTTGAGATAAATAAACCGAAATATAATTCGGTCTCTTTGAGAGTTTATGCTAGAATGATTGCTTTTTGGAGAATGTATAAATAAATCATATTTAGTAATAACTCACTTGATCACAAAACAAAGAATGCAGTGCTGGATAACACTTATTTCTAACAGCCTTCCAACTATAAACAATCCAAAGGAAAAAAGAGGTGGTTCTCAATTCGGCTAATATATTTTTATTCCTATATTTTATAACTACAGATTGCTGCATTTAATCATTCATATCATGTACCATTTATGATAACTGAATGTTCATTCATCTTCACATATTATAACTTTAAGTACTAGGATGGTTTTGGGGTATTTCTGATGTCTTTTATAGTCTGGTACATATTATGTATTTTGAGATGCTAAATACTGACTTTTATAGAAAACTTTTAGTCACAACACATTAAATCAAATTGCAAGGATAATGGAGAATATCCCATGTGTATGTTCTTTAAAGTCTGAGCGAATGGAACTCCCAACAAGGTTTATGGCAACAATAAAAAATATAAACACAATATTAAATGGGAAACTCAGCAAACCCTGGTAACACATACTAATTTTTTATTATTTACCTCAAATCTTACATACCCATTAATTAAGTCTTCACAGTAATTGAGATATAATTTATAGGTAATATAACATATGACTGATAAGAGCTGTTGTTACTTTAGCAAAAGTAGAAAAAACGTTTTTTTAAATTTTCAATATTGCATCATGATATTTTGTGTATGAACCTTGGATTCAGAGAAATGAAACCTGATCTACTCTAAAACTTTCTAACAAGATAGTTTTTGAACTTAAATATAAATTAATTATTATTTTTTAAAACCAGCCAAGAGTGAGTCGTACTATAAACGCAAAGAAGAGTTTTGTTCGAAACAACACTCCAATACTAACAAATACTAAAACTACATATTCTGTGAATATTTCAAGCATCCATCAACTTTCATCAAAATAAAAGAAAATGATGTTTGTTGTATGGGAGATCCCCTTAAATAACTTACTGTTTTTAGAATTAATTGTTGTTTTAGTAGCGTCGTAAGTACATATTCTGTGAAAATTTAAACTCTCTAGTTAGCTATTATGGTACCAAGAATTACAGTAGGATGGGCGGAAAATAGAGTGTTAGTTACAGAGCCCCATTTATAATCTTAACTTATAGTATGCGAACTTAAAAAGACCATTCATTTTGAGCCCAGAACTAAAATTCAGTATTTGTTTAATGGAAAATCTATTAAGCATAAATAAATCAATATGCAAAATGTGCAAGAGTATTCACAAAACACTGAGAATGAATGGCCAAATCTTGACTTAAGGAACTATTTCTAAATGTAAGTATAAATTGCCATTAATTTGGCACAAGTATACCAAAGATATGTAGTATTGCTATAATCACAAGGATATCCCGATAATGAAAAAACAAGTAAGCATTATAGAAAGAGCACCAAATATGTATGCATGCATTATAAATTCTATTATCTTCAATTTGGCTCTCAGGGCAAACTATAATATTTTCGCTAGCAATTAAAGACAAAAGTCATTCGCTTAGCTGCTTATAATATAATTATAAATTTCTTCCATGGTTTCAATTCAACCAACCAACAAGGGAGAAAATACTTTTCCGGTCTGATTACGCTACAGCAGGCAAAATAAATAAACAAATTACAATAAAATTAATTACAATAAAGTTACATAACTTAGTTAAAAACTTTTAGTTTTTGTATTGTTCAGGAAAGTTCAGGAAAGTTGTTCCACAGCATAGGCAGAAACTTAGTAAAGTTGTTACTTTTTTCTAAGTGTTCTCTGGATAATAACTATGTACTTAAAAATATAGGTTTCATTTTAAAATATTTTTCAAACATTCAATAATTTGTTTAGATAAGAACATCATATATCAAGTTAACAAGTAAACAAAAAAAATAAAATAAATTATAATGCAGGTAAAATAAAGTTAGAAATAACCTATTTCAGACTTCTAATCCCTTCACACCAAATTAACATGTGTGAACATAATCCTCATAGTCAAAATAGTGTAAAAGCTACACTTTGCATTGTCTATTATGATAATACCAACAAATTTTCTTTAAGTAACTTTAAGTAACTGTATTGCATGTTTTGAAATATAATTAATGACTGCATGTTTACACTGAGTAACTAAAAACAATATTAGGCACTTAAATAACAAGAGTGTGGATGATAACAATGATGTATATCACATGCCTTATTCAAATCTCTACCCTGATCTGAGATGTTGGCATGTCATCTAATGCTTTTTGTATGCTCTTACTAAGTACTAAAAACAAACTTACCAATTGGCTTAAAATTCTTAGACAACACACAACTATTCGCAAAGTGCGGCTCAACCGAATGCTGAAGTGGCATATATTACGTAAATATAATGAATATTATTATATTAAAAATCAAAGTTGACACGTCTTGTAAAAGGATACGATCCGGGCCCGCGCTGACTCGGCGCCAACGGCACCTGATTCCCGTTGCCACTCATATTCTTGGCAGCATAGGTATCGGGACACGTACACCACTCAAGGTGGCACGTAAAGTTGCCCTAACCGATTGTAGGACACATCCGGCACATAGGTAGATGATATACCGACGTCAACTTGACAAGTCACAAGATTTAATTTAGACCCTTTGAGAGCAACGTTTCTAGCAAACACATTGTACACCACTCGCGAATTCACAATACATATTTTCAGGAGAATTGTGAAGCATCACTGAAAAGAGACCCAGTCACTAAACAAACGACAGTACAAAATGGCGGATGTTAACCAATAAACAAACGTGACTGTCACTGTTTTAGCTTGAAATTACAATTCACAAATTTTATTGCTTTGCTGGAGTAATACTTCGTATATTGTTTCGAATAAAAAATGTAAAAATATTTTGTCTGGAATAACAATATTCGTACAATTTTTTAAAATCTTAAAACTGTCATTCGATCGCTTCACGTCTACCATACCACGTAACGTCACGCACGCATGCATGCATGTAGTGCTTGCCATGTCTCTGTGTTGCCAATAAATAACTTTATTTCTACAAAAAAAAAATCAAACACGTAAACAGTTTTCTGCCCGCGAATTTAAGCATACAACAGACCAGGTCGTGAGGCCCGAGGAACATCCTTACAGTACACTTCCATCTCATTAAATTCAGAAAACGTTAAACAAAATAGCTACAAACCGTTAGAAACCTACTTCAAAATTGGTTGTAGAGTTGTAGGTATACTTACCCACTTGTTTACCCCTAAAACAAATCCTAAAACAATAGCTGATGTATGAAAATGGGCGCCTTTCGAATACAACGGCACGCCGACGGAACGGCACGGCGACCGACGGCTCGCTCGTTATTCGATTTGCCGGCAACATCACGGCGACGACGGCGATATGGCGACGGAACGGTGCCGTCGCGTCGCGTCGTCGCCATGTCGCCGTGCCGGTTTTTTTTTTTTTAATTTTGGCAATCATGCTAATTGTAAATTCTGCCACTGGCAAAAAAATAGATACCTAATAAGAAAACGACAGTAATTTAAAAAATAATATGAAATGGAAAAGGAATATTTAATTGGAAGGAATATACTAAATACTTAAAGACATATCTATATCCTAATTTTATTAGCAGAAATAAAATAGGCCGAACTAAATTCCTTTTCATTAAGGCACTTAATAACAATCAATCAACCGACTTTCACTTTACTGTCTTCTTTAGTAAGTAATTGGCATTAATCCTTGACGGTATTTGCCACAAAAAAAACACCTGTGCTGTGCCCGTCATCGCGGGGCCGCCGTTGTAGTCGAAAAACGCCCATAATATCGGTTTTAAACCATCTGAAAACCACAAACAATACATTATATCGTATTATTGATCTTTCAAGTGTTGAATCTGCTTTTTATCACGGTAATTCTACTGTATATTTCATCGTCTCTCTAGTACATACGTGTCGTCAAGAAGATCAAACAAGTAAAGCCTATTTTTCCCGGCCGCCGCTACGGGGGCGCCGCCGGAGGCGACGGCATCGGCCATGCACGTTGCAATCAAGGCCCGTGATAAAGCTTGCCTAGCCTGGCTGGCTCAGTCTTCATGGTAGGTAGTCAATATCTGCCACCAATGACGATTATTAATTCATTTAATGATTAAGATGTAGGTATTTAGGTTACAATTAGACAAAAGAGGTGAGTTGGCAACATGTACGATAGCGAGTAGAAGTTCGTACCTAGGAAGATATTCACAGATTCACAGGGTATGGCGATACGTACAACTCTTTATTCCATCTGTGTTCCACCAATGTTCCACGTAAAAGTCCTTGTGTTCCACCCACCCACAGACAACTTTATTCAACACTACTGCGGATATTATTTTTTTTATTTGGCAACACTATCACATGTGCTGGGCTGCTTGCTGGGTTCAAGCTGGATTGAATTGGCTGCTGGGCTATTGGCTGGGCCACTGTGCGGTGGGATATTCAAAAGCCAAATTAAAAAGACAAGTAGTTCCTATAGACTTTATAGATGGCGTTAGGTGGTAAAGTAGGTAGAAAGGCATCGTCTTAGTGTTTGATATCTTTTATTTTTTTGTTAAAGTTTTCTTCATATTACTTATTTTTCTTAGTATTCTCAATTTTGTTTTTATTACAGTACTGTAACGTCGAAGTAGTACCTATTATTATAAAAGTATAAGTAGGTAGGTTGGATATTACATAGGAAGGTACCTATGAATCCTATGATAAGTTAAAAAGAAAGGGGTTTCAGAGGCTCATCGCCCACGTCAGCATTTTCCTCCGATTGCAGACCTTATGGCGATCTATCGCTTCATAGTGTTCAAACGGATGCGCGTTGCACAGGATCACTCTCCAGTTCTGGTGGAACCCACGTGGGGTAGGACAGACTAGATATCGGCCAGACTATTAAATCCTACAGCATGGAACGACTAAGTATTCTTTTCAGACATTCTTGTGATCATCCTGAAAATGTCTTAAACAACATTAGATACTCTAACTAGTACAAACTAAAGCGTGTTCATACTAGTGCGTAACTATTAAGTAATCTGTGCTAGTGCTGCGTAGGTACTTAGGTACGTACATACGTGCCCGTCTCCGATCCGTCAGTTCCGGACGCAGAGGGAGACCGACCGACATACCCCCTCCCCCTCCCCCACAGGCATACGACAAACACAGGCATTATGATTATGGACATGAAATTCCCTTTTTCACCACATAAGCAAAGACATTTTAAAGAACGATGAAGATTCGCTCCACAGAGATTTATTTGCACAGATTACATATATCATCTTTGTATCATCTTAAATAACAAAGATGCATCAAAGTGACAGTCACTGTTGTCGCCTGTCACCAATACTGTCACTGGTCACTGGTCAATCAAATTCATTTCCACTTCATTTCATTTCAGGTCGCAAGTCGCAGCGGGTACGTATTACCTAATCATACACAATCAATCATTTAGGTATATGTAGACTATACCTATAGGTATTATTTTACCAACCTACTTATTGATGTCTTTATTTACCTATATGCCACTGCTCCAGTAAAGTAAGTGGTTGGTCTGGGATGTCCAACTTAACCCCTTTAAGATATGATCAATGCATCATTCAAAGCATTTTGTTGCAACGCCAGCTTACTTACTTTACAGCTTTCTTTGCAGGTAGGTATACAACCATAATGAGGAGAAAATGAAACCAATGGACTCACATTGAATTGGAACTGGAATTTTCATGATTAGTACTTTTGTGTAGAAGACATTGTTTACCTGAACAAAATGAATCTCTTTAAAGAATTTATAGCTGGTCAAAGAAAAATTGAATTAGCGGAATCATTTATCATATTAGCGGAGAATATTAATCCTAAATTATATGTTTATATAACTGAGCTACTGAACATAAAATTTGAGGACGGTCAATATCACAAATACTGTGGTGAAATTAAATTACTAGTAATCAATTTTGTGAACTATTGGACCGACGTCATCAATGATTGCGTTAAAGAAGCTGATACGTTTTCTCACGATATTACAACAAAGAATCAACTAATGGAATTGTTAAAGAAGACCATTAAAACACAGCACTTTAAACAGGATATGTTTGAGAATTCATTTCTGCCAATAGAAAATGAGGCAGAACAGAAACTCTTTGACGAAGTAAGGGAATGTTGTAGAATCAATCTAGAAGGGCACGCAGCCCTGGAAGAGGAAGTTTCAAAAATTGATCGACCACAAATGATAGACGACTTTTTAAAAAATCAATTCGAAATATCTATTAGAAAGAAAAATGATGCGTTCGTATATGCCCACCAAAGTTTTGCTTTACAATTGTCGAAACAGGTAAGCCCTCGATTAGTTTAGATGACGCCTAAACATTTAAGTATGTAGGTACTTACTTAGTTATGTCTACTTTACGTCCAATCGTGAAAATACCTTGTTACAAGTCTACGCTCTCCAAGTTTTGTAGGTAAGTTCACAAGAAGTATAAATATAATAAGCGGTAATTTGGAAACAGAAGAAGTTTTGCTTAAATAATAGTCCATGAAAAGCACGTAAAAACAGTTTGCTCAGATGAGAATCAACCCCTTTCAGTACCTATAGAAGTTCCAATTAGGTAAATAATACTTAATTAAAACATAACTAACACAATGGATACAAGTTAGCACAATTAAGTTGACCTAATTAAGTATCTATGTATCACTTTATGAGTTACATATAATGTACCAACAGACCCCCAAGATAAGAACTAGTTTTGAAGAGATCTTGTTGCGATTACGGAACAACTTAAAAAAGTTAAAAGAGGAAGATGACTTACAATTGCATAAATTACTTCAAGACCTTTACGATGAAAATAAAGAACTTCTGCAAGTATCCAGGCAACAATATCACCGCACTACTGACACTGCAGAGGTGAGACTATTTTTATCTACCATTTTCCCTATGGAATACCTCTAATTCTTTACTTTATTTTAATAATATCATTAAATTATGATGAACATTTCAAACGCAATTCACATTTTTGTAGGTGGATCATGCAATAAGACTAATTCGAGAAAAAATAGAGTCACGAGAAGTTAAAATGCCCATAGTTCGATTGGAAGAAGAAGTTAAGTACTGGGAACGAAGACTAGCGGAATTTACTGCAATAGAAAAGTCGATCAAAAAATTGCAGGGCGAAATTGATAACGTTGTCGAGTACCAGAAGCAATACGAAGAAATTAAGTAAGTTACTAAGTACATAATAACGTAAAAAGTTTTGCGTAAGTACCTTAGGTAGGCAGCCTGTTGCAGAATAGGATTTAAAAATTAATGATTCCTTAACTAAAGCTTAAAAACCAGAAAATAACTGCAGGCGATTTAAGTTTTATTTGTACGGCTTTTATTCGACTAAGTTTCCATTTCAAAGTTATTTGTAAGCAAAATACTTAGTCGTTACTTGGACTTCAAAGTCCGTCAAAGTATTTTCTTTTCAATACAATGTTCTGCAGAACAATCGAATTACCGGGCTCGAAGAAAACCTGTTTTGAGAATATGGGCGAGAGTTTCAAACGACAAAGGGAATATGCAGAAAATACTCTTTTGGAGATTTCTCAAACATTGATGACGTTTTTTGCTATACGAGGTATGTCATGGTCGTAAGTAAGTAAGTATTTCTTTAGTCGACTTTTTGGAGATTTGGTAGTCTATCCATGCCGCGATAGATATCGATAGTGCCGAAGTTGGTTATCGTAATGAATGTTATGGCAGCATACTCGAATTCGAATGATTTTATCGCAACCATCGTAATTTCAGGCAAGAATCACATATTTTACAAGGACAACATTGGTTTTTATACTTTGGACGAGTATGGTCACCAAATTTATTTATTCGACAACAACAGAAAGGGTTTCCATGTCACTTGTAATGGCCAAATGAAACAGGTAAGTACCTAGTAATAAAAAAGAAGTTGGTATGTGGGGTCTAAGGAAGGATCGACATAAGGAATCGAATAAGTAATTTAACCGTTAGATAGCGCTTATCATATATTATTACTTATGTTTGTTGTAACAAGTGATTTTTAGCTATTAGTAAGTAGTTTGTTTTTGGGTAGATTTATTTCCATCCTGTCTTTAGGTAGTACTTACTTTTGTTCCAGTTTATTTCGATGTACTACCTAAGTACTACATGAATAAACTTGTGGTAGGTGTTGTTTGATAGTGGGTTTTTTAGCGATGCATAAACCCATCTATCTGCTTCAGGTCCAAGACACAGACAAATACTATTATGATGTTCACGGAAGGTACATATTTGGTGAAAATGGCGAAAAGGTGTATCAATGGGCAGCTTGCACCAGCACCTATAATCTAGGAGATGACGAATTGCTAACTAAGACTACAAAAGATTGCGGGCATTCGGAAATACCTAATCCTAAATGTCAAATGCAACAAAGGAATATCAACAACATTGAATTGCTTCCCACGACGGAACCTTTCGATATTAAGAGTAAGAACTTTACTTTTATGTAGGTACCTTATCTACGTGAGTAACAGAAACTAGAAACCATTTTTTTAAGTTCAGAACAGAGAATTTCATACTTACTACGTTTTTTGGTAGGTACCATCTAAGTATTGTTTATGTACAACTATTAAGATCCATCATGCTTATAAAATGTGCAGTAGGTACTTATTACGGACTTTGAAATAATTATGTTTGTATTGTGTTCACATAGGCAGTTATATCTTAGTGTTTTATTTACTATTCATTACCAACGTTTTTATCATTCTGGTCTGACTAATGACGACGTCATACAAGAACTCTGTAAAAGCATCATCTTTTCATTTTTAAAGGAACACTAACACCTCAAGTGTCTAAATATATATGGGACAATGTGGCGTACGTATTGTCTGAGGCTCTGCGGGATGCAGGCCAGAAGCGTTCAAATAACCCGATATATTATATTGCCCATCGTCTGATTCACCATAAGTTAGTATTACTGATTCCCACTAATCAATCTCATCAAACTAAAGGGGTGAGATTGATTAGTACTCTTAGTACTGTATATTTTAATTGTAAGCAACCTCGTTTGTGGAGCATACCTCCGAGAGAACGTCAAAGAACTGCAATCGGCACATCCAGTATTTAGAATTTCAGAACCAATCTTAGTTTGATTGCTCACACGGATGTTGCATGCATGATGCGTTAAGAGAATTGCATTGTTTCTTATTTTAATGCATTTTAATAGGTAGACAGCTTAACTATTCCTAACGCAAACTGAATGGTAGTTATCTAAATAAAATTCGAGAGAGGCAGGCATTCAGCTCGGCCACGGTAGATCTCCACTCCATGTACCAACCTTCTTCGACAAAATATTAATACAAATTCTACTGAGGTACTCGGCACTTATTGTTTTCAGATACATCAAAAATAGTGCACAGGAGGTACTACAGAAACGAAAGGATGCCGATTTTTACAGAACCAATATATTACAAAAACGTTATTTCGTAAGTATGGCTGCCTATACTTATTTGATAATATTCTTAGATACTAGTTAGGTATGATACCTATTGTTCGAAATAAGTAGGTTGCAGTGTATAAGACCTCTCTTGGCCAACTGCTATGCCTTATATTTTATATCATTGAAAGTACGATTATAGTTTAATCCTAAATCAGTTAGAATCTGAGGAGGTTCTGCAACCTCTCTATTAACTTAAATGAAAAAATGATTGTGGATTTTGTTGTTTGGACAGAATATCGTAGAAACCGCCAAGAAATGGGCTGCTATGCAAGTTCAACCTCGCAAGCCTGAAGAGTCTGATGATTTGGAAGAAAGAGCAATCTACCAGCAATACGTTGCGCAACAGCAACTGGCCTACAACATCATGTATGGTGCTTATGGTTACGATTAGGACATTGCGATATAATTAGCTAATTACAATTTGATATAAGGTCTCTTATGCACGAACGGCTTAAACAGTTGTTTTGTCCGTAAGAACCTGCAGCTTTATTTATTAACTTCATAATATTTTTAGTACAATTTAAAATAAATTACAGTAAACCCAAGCTTTTTGAATTATTATATTCGAAATAGGTAGGTATACCATACTACTGGATAGGTTATTAGAAACAGTAGGTAGGACAAAATTATCAAACCCCAATCAAAACACGTAGCCACATCTAAAATAATAATACTTAATCGCAAACATCAAACATGGTAGATAACGGCTAACAATACCTAATTAATTAAGTATCGTGCAATAATGAGACAATGATAAACTGTTGTCATATTAGGAAATAGTTTATTATATTTGTATTTACAAAAAATAATATATTTTCTTAATTATGGTACGAACTTAAGGATTAACACGTTTACTATACTAAACATAATAGGTACTTACTTACATTTTGTCAGAGTCGAACCATTAATACTGGAGTCTGCAGCAAATATTCAGGAAATCTTATGAAAATACTTAGTTTATGGCATCAACTAGGTTTTCCCATTTAAAAACTTACATACGACATTTTGCCCAAAGTTGCAATTTTACTTAATTAATTAATAGCTAATAATTTGCAATAAGCACATTTGCCCCCTACTGGAAATATGGTTAGACTCTAACGGAGTATTTAACAGATTACTTTCGTTAAGACGTTTAAAAGAGCCAGCTTTCAAAATAAAAATACACACACATCTACCTTACGAAAATATTTCAGAATCAGATGATATTGATTGACAATATTTCAAAATGTTCACACTTTCCTTATTATTTTTGCTTTGAATAAAACTAGGTAGAACATTAAAGTACTTACTTACTGAAATAACTGATATATTGTTACTGCAATCTTTTCCCATAAGGCAAGCATAGTGTAAAGTAGAATTGAGTCAAAAGGAATACCTACAAACGAAGCCCAAATAGTAAGTAAACTTATATTTTTATAAACGGGAAGTGTCTCCAACAAACGCCATGTTAATTGCTCCGTTTAATTCTCTATTCTGCGTCGTCGTCGGTGCCGTACTTGAATTTTTCTGGAAAAAAACACCAAACTCGTTATCAACTTAATGAACGTCTTACAAACTTCTTATACTTAAGTACCCAAGTTATGACCTACCTTTGACATGTACACTTTATTATTAATCCTTTTTATGCCTGCAAAATGGTTTTCTATGTCATTCAACTTTTTCCCCTCAGTTTCAGGCAAAATGAAGTATAAGACGAGGCACCCTGTCAAACTGTAGAAAATTAGTTAGATATAAATATAAAATGGCACAGTTTAAGGAAACTTTAACCAGTTCTAATGACTTTGTCTGTCGTTGGATTACAACCAGTAGCAAATAAGGTCAATTAAACTCGTTGATTAAACTAATGCTCCATTACAATAATAGCTGTCACTATCGTTGTCAAAAATCTGAAGACAGCAAGATGTGTGCTGTAAGCAGTAGATGTAGGAGACCCCCCAACCTAGCGTCTCTCGGGCGTCGTCGTGCCATTGGCAGCGTAACGCCGCCGACTCAATGTCGACGACGCTCGAGAGTAGTGTAAGGGGTCTCTAATGGAACAGGTCATGCATTTGGGGGTTACTCCATACTTAATAGGAAGTGTACATTTGCTTATGAAGAATTTGCCATAAGTATAGGTACTTACGAAACAACACCATAAAGACCGTAAGTTCCAGAAATGTAAAGCGTTTCAACCATACTGATAAACATCTTGTTTGTGAGAAAACCAAAGATATATCCAACTGCCCCGGCCAATCCCGCACCTCCCGATCTGGTACTCGCACTAAACACCTGGAAACCAATTACAGCTTACCTTTTGGGCACTATGCCTGAAAAATAAGTATAAGTAGGTACTTGATAAATATTTTTACAGGTAATTTTGTAAAACATTACCTCTCCTATAAGAATCCACGGTAGAAGCCTGATACCAGTGTGCGTTACTAACGCCAATAACATAAGCACAGTCGTTGGTATCCAAGAATATGGATTTTCCTGTAAAATAAATGAGAAAATGAATTTTCATATAAAAAAAATATATTAAACTAACATTAAAACATTGCATAAGTTCTTTGTCACCTTCCTTATAATTTATAAGCTCATTGCACTCGAAATTTATGAATAGGAATTAGGTTACAAACCTGCAAAACACTACCATCTGTTGTTATATTTGCGACTGAGTTATTCAATGGTGCAACTGGTGTTATGCTATACTGAAACAAAGTAACTCATAAATCTTCTTACCTATGACTATTGGAAGTACTAAAGCGGTTGTATATAGGTCAATTTTCTGCTTGTGCCCGTTACAATTGCCACTACTTGCTATGCATCCGGTCTGCATAAAGCTTTAGATAGGTTCATGCAATAGCTACAATCACGACTAACGATCGTGTCGTGTCGTCATTGCCTATATGCAGTGCTTATTAGTATGTAGTTAAAGGAATACATTTGAATATTAAGAAAATGAATTACGATTCGAATGTATCCGTCGTACGCAGCGACGGAAAGACAGCAGATCCCCGCGGCTGCCGTTGAGAAGAGAGTCAGCGGTCTCTTGCCGGTGTAATGCACAAGCAGCACACATATCGATGACCCCAAGATTTGGATTACACCGAGTATAAGCGTCGCGTAGTATTTGTCAATGGGCGCCTCTAACATCTGGAATATAGACACTGCATACGTCTGCAGAGTCAACAGAAAAATCCAATGTAAGAAATGTTATGTGGTTGCCGAATACTTCATCTGCATCATCAGCTTTAGGATTTTTTCTGCTACTTAATCACAGAGGCAAATTTTTGAAAACACATTAACGTTATCAAAAAGTTACCTACTTACTATGATACATATGATGATGACAAACTAAAATTATAGGTAGACCTATTCATAAAGAGTATTATTTGTCTAGTACCTGCTAGTTACGGGGCGGCCAGCTAAATGAGAAAATGTTTTAAGTATAACAACGGTGACGAGGCTTAATATTTACGCCATCAACTTCCTTTTGGGAAGTATCTATCTAAATAGCAGCCTCATACTTATAGCTGTTTTTTGCCGTCGTTTGTTATTCAAGTCTCAAAAATATTACCTATCGGCTTTGAAGGTATGTTTGTGCAATTAGATATTTTTACCTGCAACGTTGTCATACCACTAAAGTGGCCCACGAAAAAGCTGTAGGACACCAGGAAAAATGGAATGAGAAAAGTTCTATCCAGGTACGCACTGGCTTTTCCCCGCGAAGTTTGCATAACATTTTTATTTCCTACAAAAATTACCACAGTGTTCAATCGCAATCAACAAAAAATTAAGTTCTTCAAACATTCATAAAATGAAAGAATTAAAGAATAAAACGACAAAGAGCTGAATCGTTTTAACACAGACTTATCATGTCTCTGGCACTATATCTTATTTTTACCTTTTATAGCACCTTGTTTAAAATATAGTGATTTTATATCTACTATTTCTTTTTCAACGGCATTGCTTTCTTTCCATCCTCGTAACCATTCTAGACTCTGAAAAATGCACCCAATAAAAAGTTATCAAAGTGAATAATCAAAGTACTTATGTATATTTTTATAAAAGCTGACCTTTTTAGCTTCATCAAAACGGTTTTTAGATATCAACCAATGTGGAGATTCAGGTATAAAACAGAGTGAGACCACAGATATCACCTAAAAAGAAGAAACTTCAATTTAACATTGCAAACCACCTTGTGAGATTTCTTGATAATGGTAAGTATACTTATCTACTTTAATAACATGACTAATTGTTATAATAGTAGCATGATAGTCTTAGGTATAAACACCACCTTATTCTATCAGAGGTTTAAAAGTTTTTTACAGGTAGGTTAAAAATAATATTTTTCAGTCCTTCATTGTTCCTTAACTTTGAAACTAAAACATTTAAATGTTTAGGTACATAATACTTAGCGCTCTCGAACAATCACATTCTTTAAAAAATAATGAGTTCTGCATTATGTAAGCACATATTCATTTATCGGCCACGTAACTACAATTATTATTTTCAATGTAATGTTTTCATTTTCTTTTACATGTGGATAAAAAGGCAAGTAAGTACAGCGAATATGGTTTTATCGTTCTTCATACTTACTGTAAAACAAATATTGATTAGAGCCACCGTGCGCCAGTAAAACAGTAGCCCGAAGAGAAACTGGGTGAAGACGCCGATGATGATGCACAACGAGCTGGTCGCGGAGAGTGCACCTCTCAGGTGAGGCTGGGTGATCTCCGCCACGTACGTCAGGACCTGTCGGTAGTAACACATAATTATACTCCCCGAGTGTCTCATAAATTTTTATCTACTGCTTCGTGCATCGTATCATCATTCGGTCACTAAGCTCGATGCACCAACACCTTCATAACGCGGACGTAAAACGCGTCGTGAAATGAATGTGCTTTAATTGTTGACATAAATGTCTGTATTCTACAAAGGCTGCGGGCCCGCAAGTTTGGTTGATTCCTCCAAGGCCCGCAACGTCGGCGGGCGCGGGTGAAAACCGGTTCGTGAGTCCTTAGCCTTACAAAGATCACCTTTATATAAAAAATACTTACGGGTGCTTCAAGGAGACCTCCTGCCAAGCCTGTAAGTACCAAGGCTATGTACAAATGTCCTGTGGTCTTAGAATAATGAAATAAAAGCCAGGCTATCAGAAAGGGCAGGTTCACCATTTGCATTGCTCTGCGCCTTCCGATGGGAGACGTCACCGCGCCGGATAGTGCACATCCTATAGGCACTACTATCAAATTTATTGAACCTAGCAAAACATTTAAAAGTAAATTCATTTTTGCTACAACGTCATAAATATTATGAGATATCAAAGAAACTGTTACTCACTAATCCATGAAATTTGTGAATTTTCTAAATGTAATATTTCCGTCCCTGTAGGGTTTTTCACTGCAGGTATCAGAATGGTTGGGAAGCCGAGTGTCATCCCGTAACCTGGAATTTTTCATATTTAAATCACGTGCATCTACATATTACTACAATAAGGTATTTAATCACCCAAGTTTACCCAATAACAGCAAGTTTTTCACGCTGACAGCTAAAAACTGTGGTAACGCAGTGCGGAAATCTTTTTTGTAGCCATAATGGTCATTTTTTTGCGACATCGTCATCTGAAACAAAGTAAGTACCTAGGTAATATACTTACATGGGTAACTTCAACTTAAATGATTAATTTTGCATACAAACATTGTTGATCAGTCCACTATTTTTTACTTGTAAGAAGGTAATATCTAGATATAAATTAAAATTTGACAAATTGACCTTAATAAAACTTGTTTGTTTTCATAGTATATACATAGGTAAATATCTATTAACAGATACTTAACAAGTGTTTAATCACGTGCAAACCAACTCTTTTGTATTTTTTTTACATACCTACTTTGTAGGTACGAGTATATGAGAGAACCACTAATTACAAAAGAAGATGACGACAGTGCTATTTTTATTTAGAACGTTTGTTATTAATGTTATTATCAAATATTCAATGATATAGATAGGAAAATAAAGAATAATAACTTTAGATGCATTAGAAATAAAGCAAACATAGTTTTTTTTATACACGCGAATAGTAGGTACCTACCTAACAACCTTATATCAAATATAGATAATGTCAAAATCCACAGCCGTATAGATTTCATAATCGTGCATAACTACCTCGGTTCCTAATTTCAAACAAGATTAAGAGTATGTAGCTCGATATGTCGCCAATCACAGTATTCTTAATTGCTTTAATCGCATTAATCCCAACTGTGGTTCATGCTAGAGGTTTGATGTTATTGTATCGGCCTCGAGACATTAGCTCCGACTGCGCTTTTTCACAACAGTTACGATTTGACTTATCGTTTGGAATGGGAATGTCTGACACAATCACCTTGGTATGTTACAAACACTACATATTATCTGCATTTTATATAAGATCAACTAGGTACTACTAAGTTTAAATAAAACCCCTTACTGCAAGTTAGCTAGCAAACCTAGGTATTTAAAAGGTAAATACTACGAGTTATACGAAAACGAGAAAACGTTACGATTACGAGTGTATTGCAATTACAGGTACTTCGTACTTTATCGGAAATCGACTACGAATGTCAAATAGAAATTGTAACAGAAAGGGAAGACTATCGTCCCGATGTACGCCTTTTGGTTATAGTGCGATTTCCTACCAATATTGGATTCAACTGCCTTCTTAATCCTCAAGCTTTCATATTGTTGAAAAAGAACATGTGTTTCCTTCTCTGTGACCAAATAGAGTCCCGAGATGTGTACGCGACGTACTACGCCACCAGTGCACTGACTAGGTTCCGTTTCAAATTCATAAGCAACAGTAGCATCAACGCTGATTTAAATGTGAGTTCCTATTTACCGCTATAATACTTATTTTATTTCCATTGAAAACTTACTGAGTTACTGCCGCCTGCCTACTTAACAGACCTCCAAATTTTTGAGACAATTATTGTTTTCTGAATTCTTCACGCAATACTAAAAAGTTGAATAACTACGAGCACATTTATCTACAGCTATCATGATCAGTTAAATTCCATGAAGCATCACCTTAATCGCAGCGGACAGTAGGTCAAGGACATTTTGTTCTCATGGTCTGGCCGAGTCGTGTTTTAATTAATCAAATAGAAACTTTATTTTGCTTAATTATTAATAAAAACTTGAGATGTAGATACCAATTTGTTATCAAAAGCTGAAGATTTATTTAACGTTGTTAAATCAGGACATGAGCTGTTTATTACCTAACTAGATACCTACCCATTTATAATTTCAACTTTACAGGCTAATTTATACGAAGTGACAGCAACTTCAGCGCGAAAAAAAGGTCCAGAGAACTGTAATCGAATTAACGAGACTATATGCATAATAGATTCGGAAGAATTCTGTTTTACTAGTGGAGTAGTTTGTGATGGAATTAAGAATTGTGGAGCTAACGACTGGTAAGCTAATCTTAAAAATCGAACAGGTACCTCTTAATCTGATAGAGATTAGAAAATTGGTAAGGTAGTATGGGAAAGTTCAGGCAACACCTATAAAACCAAGTACTATACGTATAATACCGTATAATATAAGAAGATTATAAATAAATTAAATCTTCGCAGGTCTAGTAATAAGCACATTACTCTAATGCTATTGTCAAAATGAACTGGGTTGTATGTAAGTATGGTACTTAGGTAGATTCATTGTTATTCAAGGGCTGTAGAAATGTGAAGGCCTAAATAAATATTACCATTTGTTTAAAGATACTATAGATGGTGCCTATTTGTACTAAAACCTCGAATATTTAATTAATGTAGGGACAATATTTAACAAAATATTTCAAGTAGGTAGGTACTATTAGAGGTACATAAGTATTATTTTATTTGAATAGACTGTGCCCACACACGTGCTTAATGCTCTACGAGTGTATCACACATAAGTAGTAGGTAAGACTAAGTAAGTGGAAAATTAATTATAAATTCTACGTTTACCTACTTTTTTAAGTCAATCAGGATATTCTGGCTGGTTGGTACGCCAAGATTACCTATCGAACGATAAGAAATGTAGGTACAAAAAGTTTACCCACCTTATAAACCCACTTACGTTTGAATCGTAAAAATCTGTCAATTATGTTACCGCAAAATGCGGTAAATGAACACAGCGTCAAAGTAGAAAGAATAAAATGTGATATTTTACATTCACATACTGTGTAAGTAGATACATTCATACCTACACTTTTGTTGCAATGAACACAATCGTTTGCGTTCCACTTTGGCCTCCGGCTATTTATTCATTTAGAAAATTGTACGATATCCGTCTAACTCTAACGTATCAATGAGAACTTTTTTTCTGTAGTACCTACTAACGTCATCGGCAATAGGAATGATGAAATCCTTCATCCAGAGTATTTTTTTAGAAAACTCCCCATCAAATTAATCTGACCTGAATCAATAACAAAAAAACATTAATAAAAAATCAATAATCAAATAATAAATAATCTTTGATCTGAATTGATCTGACATTTCCTTTGTTATCTATAAGGGACATATTACATCATATCTTGGATCGCAAATCTATGAAGTCAATGTTAATGGTTAATGTAAATAGGACTATAAGATATGATCCCATTTTTGTCATACCTAGTTAAAAGGATGCTTCTTTTCGATAGTGTTTTTATTATTATTTATCTATTTATTGCTAATTTGACAACGAAATTAATTTTAATAGGCGGTTAAGATAATATTTGGATGGAATTCAACTAATTATTTTTAATTTTCCGGTTGAATAACTTAAAGAATACAAGAGCCAATAGTTCCATTGGCTCTTGACTCCAATATGCTCCAATGTGTTGGTACGGGGCGTAGGCATAGTAGATGCAATAAGTGCTATTGTTGGACACGAAAATTACCCTATGTGCAATACTTAGGTAACACTTGGCGCCATTTTCTACACTTGACATATTTCGAGGCACCTTTATTAATCCGCTGTTGGCAGACTTTACTGTTACTTGGCAATTTCCTTGCTGTTATAAGTATTTGTGTATCTTGTCAATGTAAGATACCTACCACATGGACCTTGCATCTACTTAAAAAAAAAATTCTAGCTGTATAGAGTAATTCCCCTGAAGATACCTACTTCTAACTTGATTATAATTATCTTTTTTTCAGGTTTGATGAACGAAAGTCGGAATGTGAGTTACCAGTGCAACGTCTTAGTCTCACACCGGTCATAGCAGTTAGTGCTGTTATAATTTGTGCTTTGTTAGGCGCTACCCACATCTTGCTGCGATGCCTACCGCCTCTAGCTAATTCCTTCTTTATTTTCAATCTAAATGAGGATAACAGATTCTGCATCGATCCCGTGATAACGTGCGCCGGATCATCAGCTGAAAAGCACAAAATATCACGACGGAAATCTTTGATTCCGGTGAGTATTTATAAAAAGTAGCGCTTCATATACTTATGGGCTATGTATTTTAAGTAAGTACCTACGCCCAAAGGTACTAAGCGTACTCTATAGTACAATTTAGAAACAATGCTGTGTATAAGACGCTGTAAATGCAAGGCCGATGTTAATGGCTCCGAGAATGAATGCAACATCTAGAGACATCATAACATAGTTTGTGAATCGTCGACAATGTGTTTAGTGGCACTAAATAGACACCTACTTAGGTCTCCTACAGATTTCCTGAGTCTAAAATAATCTCGCTAGTACAATAGATATGTACGAACATACCTACTACGTCGTACTCAAAATATGTTTAGATTTCATGTGATGGCTACTATGATTTTAACACAGCTTATTTTGCGAGGTTGCTTAATTATCCCGACGTAATTCACCATGACTTCCATGCCCTCTAGAACTAAGAGGGAGTTATGAAAGAGATGAGTAATTTCTACCTATTATTAAACTAACAGGTATACTACACGTCATCGTCAGAATCTGTATCAGAGTATGATAAATATGGCCAAGAACCGCGCGATCCAGATATGAATCCAGAAACAAGTTCAACTTATAAAGTAAGTTATTAAGTACTTATTACAAATAATTACGAGCTTCGGAGATACAACAAGTAAAAGTCCTCTTAAATTAAAATTACTAACTACTTAAGTAAGTAAGGATTATTTTTTCCTTAGAAACTGTTACATTGCAATACCTTGCAAATGTTTGCATTCCGAACCAATCCGCCTATTCAAAGCAATTAATCTGATGTTATGGCTGCATTGTCGACAGTGAAATTACCTAAGAGGAAATGCCTGCTCCTTCAAACATTACCAACGATATTTTACATAAAATGTAACTCTTACAGAATACGATTATTAAATCGATGTCACAGAGACTTCAGAAAAAGTTGAAATCAGTTACTGGAATAGTCAAGACGAACGAAAACGTTGAACACCCTTCCAATTCCAGCCGTGAAAATATCGAGGACCTTGAACAAATTTAGTTAATTACACAACTTAATTAATAAAATGTTTTCTACCTCTTAAAATTTTAAAAGGTTCCATTCAGGGAAAAACCTTGGTGGTCTTCCAATTCGTGGACCTTTTAATTCTCATAGAAAAATAGGCGCGTTGCTCTTGACCAAGAAAACAAACCTTTTGGTTTATGAGTAAACTCTTTTACTATACCTTGTTAGATTTTGGTCAATTGCAAGTTTGATTTTTCACTGTACGAAAATTTCAAAAGAAAAGGAAAAAATAATCTCATTTTTTAAAGTCAACGCTAAGCAAAACTTGTTTTTTGAAACACACAGCCATCGCATTTATGATGTGATCGAACTCGGTTTCAGGTAAGTACCAGGTAGGTATATGACCGTAGGTATCTGATGTCTTATGAAATGCCGCTATAGGTAGAAAAGGCCGTTATAAAAACTTATTTATCAATTAAGTAAATATTGTGATGATTGTAGTTTTTGAGGAGATTGGCATAAACTTACTGACCTTTATGCAAATAGCTGTTACTTGTTCTTTTTGTCGGCACTTTCAGACAATAATAGTAAAGTCTATGCATTTGATTGATTCTCAACACTGCACTGCTAAACATGCCCCACGTCGCGATTGTACATCGTAACTATTTGATTTTGTTCTGTCCCTCTCACTGTTCCTCGTCATTGACAAAGTTTCGACCTTAGCCTCAATACCTCATCAACGGCAAACTACCTTTTAATACATAAAATGATGACAAACATTCGAACTTGCGCTCACATCTTGAATACCAACAAAGTAAATCTAGCAATATCAATATTTAACTTACTTCCTTCCTTTGTGAGGAAGTATTTTTATGTTCGTAAGTAAGTAGGTAGATCGAGAATTAAATACGACTTATAAGTTTTATCCGAAGACACGTATTTTTTAAACTAATTATTAAGTAACTTATACTTGATTAAACGCACATAAGCAATAGGTAATCTGGATAGTAACAGTGTCGTCTGTATCGACCTATACAATAAAAGACTTGCTATCCTACGTTTGTGTTCGTGCCATACCTGGAAGCGGAAACAGACCTTAATGCAGGCAGCGGTAGTAGGTACCTACTTATGGTGGATTAATCTGTTAGTCATTAAGAATAAGATAATGCTAACTCTTATTTACAATGACGGACTCAAAAAATTTAAAGAATGTACCTAGATTAAAGATACGATTTCCGTGAATTAGTCCACGTGTGGGTGTAACAAAAATTTCCGGAATTGTCAGCTGATCGAACTTTAGGTAGGTAATTAGTTCTACCTGACCTGACTATCATATCCACGATTCCTCAGACAAATCTTAAAAGAAACTCACGACTAACTAAATTTGAATTGAGTAGGTAAATCAAACGTCCAACTTTAAACTTTCACCACTTTCACATTTAGGCTCAAATTCAAAATAACAAATAAATAAAGTTTATGACAATAAAATTTGTTTACTAATTAAACATTCTTAAAACGTGTTACCTCGCGCAAGTAGGTAGTGTTTACAATCCTTAACTTAGGACTTTCGGAAACAATTTTGCGTTTCTAGCTGACCGAGTCATATTTTGGCGGCGAAGTTTTTATGTATAAACTAACTAACAAGCTTATTCGGGCCTCAACTTTAATGTAAGTTAGTACCTACTTAACTATATAAGGTACTTTGTGATTTATTTAGGTACACTCGACAAGGAACTATTTTTTTTATTAAATACGTATCTAACTAAGAAGGCTTACTTGTGTTAATTTTAGTCAAAACCGTTAGAAAGCACTTACTCAATTTGGCAGATAGCTTATCCTCTTCCAAAATTTAAACCAAACGCGACTTAACAACGGAAGCAAAAGAATCGCGTTTTAATACAGAACAGGCACAGGTGAGACACGGCTACAGGTTGCCAGCAGTGTTGACAGACTGGCTGCATTGGAGACACGTTCCACCACCACCACGGACGCGGTGTAGTACGACTGAACGAGTGTGACTGCGGCCGGCAGCGGCGGAGCGGCAATGCAAAACAAATCATAACTTTAAATACTCAGCTACTTACCTTGCCTACTTCACAACGATAACAATCCAACAATGATTCTGTCGTTCAATTTTTTCTCAATATTTCAATTAAAATAATTTTGACTAAGTACCTTTTGATTGAACTACCTACCTACTATGTATCTATCTAAGCAATTTCAAAGGCCAAGATGTCAATATAGGCTTACATTCCTAGTTTCCTAACATACATTTTCAGGAGGACGTGAACAAAGCTGTTTCTCCACCAGAGATGGTCAATTAAGATGCGCACATTCGTGATATTGATGACAGACAGAATAAAAGTTAAGTAAGTAGGTACCCAACTAAGACAACTAAGGAAGAAAGGAAGACCCAGACGGACGTTCCTAGAACAGGTGAAGGGAAAGGCGGGTGTCATGTCGTATCAAGATGTTAAAAAGAAGGCATAGAATAGGGAGGGATGGAAGAGGCTCAACCAACAAGAACTAAGAAGAAGAAGTAGGCACTCTAGAAAACCGCCGCCGCAAGCCCCTTTGGTTGATCCCTAGCGTCTCTAAGCAGGTGCCTGACTGACTACTCTGTCATAAGAAACGCCGCGCCGTTAGAATAGAATAGTGTAGAATAAAATCGTCTTTATTGTATTGATTACAGGTACATTATGCAGTTTACATAGCATTATTAAACATAGTCCTATAATCTTACCTCTACAGCTAGGTGTAGATATACAATCTACAATATACCTAGTTATGAATTAAGTACCTAAACCATTATTAAACATTGAAATAAATCTCTATACTTAATCTAAATGCTACAACTATAATAACTGTAGGAGCATACATCATCACGCGTCGACGGCCGGCGAGTTACTGGCGGCGCAGGCGGCGCCACCCGATTATATACGAAAGCGCAGCGTTCGCGGGGCTGAAGCGGGGAGCGTGCAACATCGCGACGAGTGAAAGAGACGGACGTCGCGATGAGTGAAGGAGACGGAAAATCTTTTATTCCACTTGTATGCCGCTAGTTGCGATCTCAATATTGTACATATAAATAGGCTAGTTTTTAATAAATTATTATTCTACTCTCTACCACACTTGGAGTTTCTCTTACCTACATCGGTCCCTAAAGTGGTGACCTCCGCAACAGAACTACCGCACCTACCTACAAAGCAACAAGCAAACTATTGACTATGGCAACTCCAAATAGCGAAATTCCTAAAAATGAAGAGGAAAACAAGGACGTCGACGCTATCTCCCTTCAAATGCGCATACCTAAATTCTGGCGCGACCGCGTTCGACTGTGGTTTATAAGCTTTGAAGCGGTGACACGCAACTTGAAGAAGAGCCAAGAGGACCTCGCTTACCTGGTCGTCGCGCAGCTAGAAAAATACGATATCGAACAAGTCGCCGATCTCCTCTACGCACTACCGCAAGACCAGCCATACGAAGCCCTGAAAGATCGCCTCATCTCGGTTTACGAGGAATCCGAAGGACGCCAGCTACAACAGCTTCTCTCTGAAATGGAATTAGGAGACCAAAAACCAACCCAACTCCTACGTAAAATGAAGGAACTAGCACGCAGCAAGATATCCGACGACACGCTACGCATGATGTGGATGAATCACCTGCCCTCACACGTACGCTCCGTGCTTATCGTCAGCGACAGTTTCTCGAACAAATCACAGTTGGCTGAAATAGCATTTCTAGCGGACAAAATGATGGAACATAACCCAGCGCAAGTGTCGGCAATTGCAAGCACGTCGTCGTCACGGCAAAATGAAGACCTCATAGAAGAAATTCGCAAGTTATCGCTTGAAGTAGCGGAGCTCAAACGTAGTCAACATTTCTCAAGATCCAGAGGGCGCTACCGTCGATTCAACTCACCGTATCGTGCGTCTCGCTCACACTCGCGCGCAACACGATCGCCTTCTCCGTCAAGTTCGTCGCATTGCTACTATCATCGAAGGTTTAAGAAGTACGCCAAACGCTGCGAGTCGCCCTGCACCTACAAAAAGGAAAACCAGGAAAACTAACGAGGACGCTGGCAGAGGCGGAATCTGGCGTTCCCGAGAAACTACACCGCCTATTTGTAACCGACAGAAAATCCAAACTTACCTTCTTAGTCGACACAGGCGCCAACATATCCGTCCTCCCTAGAAGCAAAGCTCACGCAAGATCACGCCCGCTGACGTATACATTATATGCAGCCAACAACACTCCCATACCTACTTACGGAGAACGAACAATGGAGTTAGATTTCAAGCTTCGAAGACCATATACTTGGAAGTTCGTCGTCGCATCTGTAAGCAAACCAATAATCGGAGCAGATTTCCTCGCGCATCATAATCTAATCGTCGACCTGAAACGGAAACGCCTCATCGATGGAACCACCAACCTTGCAGTCAACGCCCCTTTATGCACCGCAGCCACACCGCCAACTGTAAGAAGCATCGACCTCCAACAATCCTACCACGACGTACTAGCGGAATTCCCTGGGACTACTCGCCTGACTTCAATGAAATTAAACCCCAAACACATTGTGGAACATTTCATAGAAACAACAGGACCGCCACTGCACTGCCGCGCTAGACCCATTCCCCCGCACCGCTACGACAGAGTAAGAAAAGAGTTCGAGCTGATGGTTAGCCAGGGACTATGCAGACCAAGCAAAAGCCCTTGGTCTAACCCACTGCACATAGTACCTAAGAAGAACGGCGATTTACGAGTGTGCGGCGACTATAGAAGACTCAACTCTGTCACTAAACCGGATCGATACCCAATACCAAGAATAAAGGACTTCACTTACCAGCTGGCTGAAAAGAAAGTGTTTTCAACGTTGGATCTGAACAGAGCCTATCAGCAAATACCAGTCGTACAAGAAGATATCGAGAAAACAGCGATTATCACTCCGTTCGGA
The DNA here is from genome assembly GCA_947563765.1 of Anarsia innoxiella. Classification (NCBI taxonomy): domain Eukaryota; kingdom Metazoa; phylum Arthropoda; class Insecta; order Lepidoptera; family Gelechiidae; genus Anarsia; species Anarsia innoxiella. Next base: position 6,446,051 of record OX387390.1, on the reverse strand, counting down.
CTATTCGAATTTCCGCGGATGTGTCCCGGGCTACGAAATGCTGGCCAGACCTTCCAGAGATTCATACACGAAGTTCTACGAGGACTAGATTTCGTTTTCCCATTCATCGATGATCTACTTATCGCCTCCAACACTCACGAAGAACACCGAAGTCACCTACGCGCCGTACTCTCACGTTTAGATCAGTATGGAATTACGATCAACCCAGCTAAATGCGTATTCGGCAAAAGTGAAGTAACCTTCCTGGGCTACACAGTGAATGCGCAAGGGACCAAACCACCACAAGAAAAGGTTAAATCAATCGTCGAGTATCCGAAGCCTAAAACTGTAGAAGAACTGCGACGTTTCCTCGGTATGCTGAACTTTTACCGAGCGAACATACCTAACGCAGCGGCGGTACAAGCTCCTCTACACGTGCATCTCCATCATTCGAAAAAACGCGACAAGACGGAAATACAATGGAATGAAGAATCAAACGAAGCATTTCGCAGATGCAAGGAAAGCATCGCCAATGCGGCACTTCTTGCGCACCCGCATCATTCCCTCTCACTCGCTCTCATGTGCGACGCTTCCAACACATGTGCCGGGGCAGTACTACAACAGCAAGTAAACAACGTATGGCAGCCGCTCGGATATTTTTCGAAGAAGTTCACAGAAGCGCAGCAACGCTATTCAACATATGACCGCGAGTTGCTAGCCATCTATCTGGCTATTAAACACTTTAGGAAGATGTTCGAAGGACGCAGCCTCACCATATTCACCGATCACAAACCACTGACGTTTGCTTTCACCAAGAGAAGTACCGACAGCGAGACACCTCGGCGCACACGCCAACTCCTTTACATCAGCGAGTTTACTACAGACATACGACATGTGATTGGGCAAGAAAACACCGTCGCCGACGCACTATCTCGAATCGAAACCATAACTTCACCGTCATCAATCAACTACGACGACCTGGCAGAAGCGCAAGAAAGAGATAGCACCATCAAAACACTTTCGCAACAAAGTAACATCAAAATGAAGAAAATTCAAATACCTGCCGCTAAGAAGCCCATCTACTGTGAAGTATCCACTAGCAATGTACGCCCGTACCTACCATCGGAGTTCCGTGAAGAAGCATTCAACTCAGTACACAACTTGAGCCACCCCGGAATACGAACTACACGAAAAATGCTACAACAACGATTCTTCTGGCCATCTATGAACATCGACGCCGGCAAGTGGGCTAAAGCTTGTATTCCATGTCAGCGAGCAAAAGTGAACAAACACACATCGAGCCAACTATCTACCTACCAGTCATCGGAACGCTTCGACCACCTACACATCGATATAGTCGGGCCGCTACCAACCACGGCCGACGGGCACCGATATATAATAACTATGATAGATCGAGCGACGCGGTGGCCAGAAGCATACCCCGTACGAGAAATCACAGCAGAACAGACCGCTAAAACTGTATATGAAGGTTGGATATCGCGATTTGGCTGCCCAGCAAGAATAACTACCGACCAAGGCAGGCAGTTTGAAAGTCAGCTGTTCGCCGCTCTAACTAGTACCATGGGAATCGAGAAGACACGAACAACGCCGTACCACCCGCAAGCTAACGGAATAATAGAACGCTGGCACCGATCTATGAAAGCAGCCCTCGTTGCTCGACTAACATCGAACACTAACTGGATCACCGAGCTACCTACCATCCTACTCGGGCTGCGCGCGGCGGGCCGCAGCGATACTGGAGTGAGTGCGGCGCAATTAACCTACGGCCGCAGCATTCGACTACCGGGCGAATTCGTCACACCATCGCCTTCTCAACATGTTTCAATGGGATATCCTTTAATAGAAGATCTACGGAAAACCATCAACGACTTGCGACCAGTACCATCCGAACCACACAGCAACAGTAGAAGCGTATTCGTCCATCCTCACCTAAAAACCTGCAAGAGTGTATTCGTCAGAAGAGATCTAATGAAGAAGGCGTTGACACCACCCTACGAAGGCCCATATCCTGTGTTGAAACGAACCGACAAGCAATTCACACTTCAGCTTCCCGATCGACAGTCAACAATATCCATCGATCGTCTGAAACCCGCCTACACACTCTATGACGAAGAAAATGCAAGCGAAACTACCAGCAAGACGCCGCCCGCGGCAGAAAATACTACGAAGCCGAGCTCGAATTCACCGCCTACAGACCATGAACACAAACAAGAGGCTCCCAAGACACGCACCGGCCGCATCGTAAGACTGCCAGTACGCTTCGCTGAGGGGGTGTACTGTAGGAGCATACATCATCACGCGTCGACGGCCGGCGAGTTACTGGCGGCGCAGGCGGCGCCACCCGATTATATACGAAAGCGCAGCGTTCGCGGGGCTGAAGCGGGGAGCGTGCAACATCGCGACGAGTGAAAGAGACGGACGTCGCGATGAGTGAAGGAGACGGAAAATCTTTTATTCCACTTGTATGCCGCTAGTTGCGATCTCAATATTGTACATATAAATAGGCTAGTTTTTAATAAATTATTATTCTACTCTCTACCACACTTGGAGTTTCTCTTACCTACATCGGTCCCTAAAATAATTAACTATAACAACAAGATTAAAGCTTAACATGTAGATATAATTTATAAACTCTAGACACTATGGAAACATTTCTCTGCAAGCCATAGCCTTACCTATATATTTTTTTTAATATAAGTACCTATTCAGTTCTAATGTTTTAAAGCAGTCCTGTAAATTATTATAGATTTTGAAACACATTGTATTATAATTCTTTGAGACAACGGTTAATTTAGTGGGAGATCGATGTAATTTAGATGTAATTGAGAACTTATATTACGTGTAGAGAGATCACTAGTCAGTTGAAAAAGAGATCTATTTTCATGGACGAACAAACATACATACCTAACTCCATTATATGTATATGTATAATACTTAGGTACTAGGTAGCGTTAAGATATTACGCTATTTGAAAATTGGCCGGTATGGTTCAACTCTAGACATTTATTCGAGACCTATTTACGGGATACTCTGTATATCGTACGTCGTCATCGTCCGTCGTACGAGTTGGTACGCTCAGATTGCCGGTTGCCATGTGAAACGAGTAGCGTCCGACTACTCCGAGTAGATACCCGAATGACCTCGGTCCGAGGATACAGTGTCAAAAAAAGTGTAAAAGCCATGGTCATTTCTTTCCACCTGGCAAAAATGCACAGTCCTGGGGCCGTATTCTTCTAATTACCAAATGAAAAATGGTGTCTCTCTAGAATGTGAATTGTATGATTTGACCCATTTTGGTATTCTCCTAACAGGGCCCGTATTCTTCTAATTACCAAATGAAAAATGGTGTCTCTCTAGAATGTGAATTGTATGAATTGACACATTTTGGTATTCTCTTAACAGATAAGTTGACAGTGGACAGCGATCGGCCGTACATTTTATTACTTTACGCTATCTATAATCGGTATTCTACTCCGCAATGTCACATGAGTGGCAGTTCCAAACGGTATTCTCTTCGCTATTTGACAGTAGTTCTCTAATGGCATTTCGTTCGGTCGTTCCGTCGTTCAGTCGTTCGATTGTTCGGTCATCCAAACACTATTTCGGTGTTTTTTCGAAAATTAACGTGCAATTTATGCAAAAAATGCATTTAAAGCTTATAGAAATAAATATTCTGTATTTTAAAGTACTTATGTCTAAGCTAAGCTTATTCTAGGTCGAAAAAATCTATCAATCGGTTGATCAATTTCTTCGAACAATAATTTTATTAAATATTGGCAACATCGACAACTAAATCATTCGCAAAGACAAATGAATGTCAAAGCCCTCTAGAGACTACTAATCGACTATTAATCGACTATTAATCGTGGCACTTAAGAGAATACCAAATTTGTGACATATTGCTGTCGAATGTTTATCTGTTGGCTATAGTATGGTCGCTTAACTTAATTTAGCGGAATTGCCACCCTGATAAGTTGACAGTGGACAACGATCGGCAGTAGGTACATTTTATTACTTTACGCTATAATCGGTATTCTACTTCGCAATGTCACATGAGTGGCAGTTCCAAACGGTATTCTCTTCGCTATTTGACAGTAGTTCTCTAATGGCAATTCGTTCGGTCGTTCCGTCGTTCAGTCGTTCGATTGTTCGGTCACCCAAACACTATTTCGGTGTTTTTTCGAAAATTAACGTGCAATTTATGCAAAAAATGCATTTAATTAAAGCTTAGGTATACAAATAAATATTCTGTATTTTAAAGTATGTCTAAGCTTATTCTAGGTCGAAAAAAATCTATCAATCGGTTGATCAATTTCTTCGAACAATAATTTTATTAAATATTGGCAACATCGACAACTAAATCATTCGCAAAGACAAATGAATGACAAAGCCCTCTACAGACTACCAATCGACTACTAATCGACTATTAATCGTGGCACTTAAGAGAATACCAAATTTGTGACCTATTGCTGTAGAATGTTAATCTGTTGGCTATAGTTAGGTCGCTTAACTTAATTTAGCGGAATTGCTACCCAGTACATGTTTTGTAATGCGTTAAGGTCCTCGGTGCCATTCCACCACTTCCCCCGTGACACGCTAATGTAACCAAAACCTGGATATTGTGCATGAAAACTAGCTTTTAGTTTACTAATTTCGATACATATATGACAAACAACATTTCACCTCTTTTTAACGTAATCAAAGATACGTGGTATGAACACAACGATGTCGTCGTAAATTCTTGTCCGGGTTGAGGTGGTGAATGCGCAAATAAGGTTTGTAGCATGTAGGTAGGCTGGAAGGTGATTAGTGCCAGAGGTATTTGCCTTCAAACTCACGATGTAGGTACTGCCACCAGTCTTCACTGAACTTTTTGAAGATGTGTGTGTGATCAAAGAACTAGTCAGTTAGGTCGGGTACCTAATTTATTACCTATACTATAACATGAAAACAGAAATATTGGTACTTACCTATCTAAATTACGTTCCAGCAGAGCCACGGCCTACAGGAAAAACTAGAGTATCTTTCATGAAACTGAGTATGCCACGATTTATTGCCACTATAGCGAACCCAGCAAAAAATAAGAGCTTGCTTGTGGAGCTAAGGCTTCACTGAGAAAATGGCCTTTCGCAACAAAATCAATTTTTTTAGGTTATGTTTCTTTCGTCGCTATAAAATGAAAACTACACGATAACTTGTAGAGTTTATATTTTTCGCCGCCCTAAATAGTGAATCTTAACAAATGTATGCAGTCAGATTCTCGTTAAAAATTCGAATTTCTGAGATACAGGTGGCTCTGCTGGGGCGTCGGTCCGTTCGAAAACGACGTTGAATACTCCTGGATGAGCTGGTATTTTTCAATGGATTTTTGCTTCAATGGAAGGGCAAAAATAGGCAAAAAATCCTCATAATTACAGATTCGAGCTACCTGCTGTCTTTCATAGGTTTTCAGGTGTGGCGCTGCTGGGGCGTATACGTTCTGGCAGCGCCACAAACTTCCTCGAATATCTTCGGAATTAGTGGAGGCAAAAAATCATACTTATTTTTTGCCGCATGGCAAAAATTAGCGAACCCTCTGCTATTAATTTCAAGCAAATCGGAGACTGTGGCGCTGCCAGGGCGTTACACACGGTAAACTTTGCGGTAATTTTCATCTATAGTCACAAGCTAAAAATGAAAACAATTTTCACACAGGTAAAAAGAAGTTTTATTTCTGAGAGTGTTCAAAGTTTTATAAGTACAGCTAATTTCATTAATACAAAAAAGAATTTTTTAAACATACAAATTCTACAAACAAATCTTCAATAAAATAAACATCAGGCTTTTTAAAAAAATACACGATTCATCGGGGCCTCGGAATCTGCGTATCAATTCTCATTTAAAATACGATTAAACTTGTTTAAAAATTCGAACGAGCATGGTCAGCTGATCAAAATTAAGAACTGATTATACATTTAAAAAACGCAAAAGCCATTTGAAAAATAAAAGTTGTATCACATTAGGATCCATGATACCTAGGCAGTTCCATTTGGGAGGCCCTCTAAATAGATTTCAATCACGACAAAAATGTTAAAGTACATATATCATAAAGATCTTATCGCCGAGTCTTCATCAACATAGAAACAAAACACTCTTCAGTTGTACAGACAAGACAGTAAGTTGTGATGGAGTGTGGCACAGCTAGAATTAATAAGCACTACATAAAAAAAGTGCCACACAGTGCGTCGGCCGATGTTTAGGCCTGACTCTCGTTGGTAGTAGTCTCGATGGTGGTGCCCTGTTTGGTGTTTTTGGGCTTAGCCTGTTGTTGCGGCTGTGGCGAGGTTGAGGTGGCAGGAGCGTCGCCTTCCTGGCCGTTCTGACGCGGCGCCGCTGCACCAGCTTGGCCTTGCTGACCGCCTTGGCCCTGCTGGTAGTTACGCGGGCGCATGCGTCGGTACCCTCCGCGGTTCATGGGTCCGGGACCGCCACCTCTACGTCCACCACGGAAGTTACGACGGAAATAGCTAAAGCAAAAACATATTCAATATTAACTTAATTCTTGTTAAATCCTTAACTATGTATCAACTTGAAGAAAGCAGGTCAGTGGTGTAATGCATTTAATAAATGGCTAGCTAAATTGGCGAAACATTCGAATACACATTGATCTCCTTAAAAATAATATGATGTTGACAATTGACAATTCTTACCTACGCTGTGGTGGTGCTCCGCCGGCCTCCTGTCCCTCGTCTCCCTGTGCGCCCCCTTGGTTGGGCGGGGGCCCACGTCGTGGCATGCCACCTCTGCGTGGAGCGCCCTCACCGCCACGTCCGCCACTTTGGCGGGGATAGTATCTGGACATTTAACAATTCCATAGTTTTGTACTACACCAGTAGTAACCAATACAACAAACTCTACTTTTATGAACACGAGTATTATTTCATTTGAATGAAAATAATTGCAATTGGAATAAACTTTTAAGAAGTACAACTTACTGGCGATGAAATCCACGGCGCTTGTCAGCCGCATAGGGCGAGCCCTTGACTGGCTCGCCGCCGGGACCGGTGACTCCAGCAGCTTCATAGCCTTTCTCCCCGGCGACTACGGCAAACTCCACCGCCTCACCGTCGCCGACCGAACGCACAGCCTTGCGTGGATTGTTCCGGGCAATTGCTGTTTGGTGAACAAACACATCTTCCTTTGTGTCATTCCTGAAATACAAGTTGTCAAATTCTTGAAAATGCACATAAAAACACAAAAATTTAGTAAGCAGATGTCAACATTTTAAATACTTATTTTTTATTACACACCTGTTGATAAAACCATATCCGCTCTTCACGTTGAACCATTTCACGGTGCCGGAAACTTTTTCAGCTGCAAATGCAGTTTATCATTAAATTAATACCTTATTTAACTTATTATTAGTAGGTACTCCAAATTAAAAATGCTCCAAATTATTCAAGCTATTGTGGCCTATCATTGAAGATTTCATTGCAACATAATTTATTTACTTGTTAATGTAGGTACACATGACCAATTCTGATTGGATGGTGATATTCATACCCTGGCTGCAGTCTTCAAGCACAAGGTATAACCACTATTTAATTACTTACTGACCATCTATCTTATCAGACAATCCAACATTTCAAAGCATATACAATCATTCATAGTTGTTACCTAGCTAAACAACAATACCTACCATGGTTGTTAAACTATTTAAATCATTGTTTTCGCATTGCATTAACTATTTAAATCCCATAAAGGACATTAAATATAATTAAACCAAGATAAAATTAGAACATCTAATAGAAAATACTCGACGCAAATGCTTTAAGATTGTACTTAAATGAATGAATGCATCATCGGCGCATCACCTGCGCTTAGCGCATCCTAGGGGAACTATTGATTTTATTCGCACAATGCGCACAGAATGTAGCTAGCTATCCGTGTAGGTACTGAACTAACGGCAGAGCTGTCGTGTCGTGGTCAATCATGAGTATGACACGATCAATACCTCACCGAACACGCACATCAGTCAAAAGTATGGGATTATGTTAACAAATTTATTTAATGTTTATACGTTATATTTAAGAAAAATTTACCCTAAGAGGAACCAAATAAACCTAAAATCACGTATATAAGAGCCATGTGCTCTTAGTTTCAATATGCCGGAAAACGCAAAACTAAGATGGCGGCTTAGCGGCACTTACCAATGACCTGCTTTTGTTTAGCCGCTTTTGCCTGCTGCGGCTGCGGTGGTTGGTCTTGCTGCTGCTGCTGCTGTTGGGGCTGCGGCTTTTCGGTATCAGCCATGGTGTAATTGGCGAACGGCGATGGTGGCTAGATGGTAAAATCCTCCACGACCTCTCTCCTCGATGTTCACCGCTCTTCGATCTGACTAATTCTGTTCTGACTGACAGTGTTGCCAGTAGGGTGTCAGATATTTGGGCTAAATTGACTTAAAAGATCAATATATAATATTTCCCTATTTTTTAACAAAATAAAATGCTTTGAAAAGTTATGTAGGTACAATAAAAGAGTTGGAGCTATTCTATCGTTTAGTCTTCATTCTATTTAAAATTTAAATATTTCAAAACAAAAGTAAACTTTTTAGGTAGGTACATTATCGAATATTCACGTTTAAAATATTATTATGCTAGTTGTTTTAAAACTCGTCACAATAAGGTGCCACACTAAAAGCTTATGACAGATGGCGCTGTAGGCGACTGAACCTTGTTTACATTTTATAGTTAAGTGGATGATTACAAAGGGGTTTGAAGATAATGTCCTACCTAAACTTGTGTATGTACCTTTTTCGACAAAAATGATGGCAGTCTATAAAACCTTCATTAATCGATAGTTCAGGTCAATACAAATCGGAAGGTCAGATGAAAAAAGTTTGATAAAGTGTCACGTTTCGTTTCCGAGATATGGGCTGTCAAAGATAGACTAGTGGCGCCAGTAATGGAACATGAAAAACTGTGTTTTGGTGTAATTAAATGGCACATATTGTAGTGGAAATTGATACTAGAAGTTAAATGAAGGACTCTGGCTTATTTTAGCGACCCCCCCTCCCTCCCTCCAATATGCTCAGCCAATAATTTTTATTATTTTAGGTAAAAATATGATGGGGATTTAGAGAGGTTTGAAAATAAGAGTTTTTGAAGCAATCTATGTTAACTCCCAATACCACCCCCCCCCCCTCAAGTACCCCTATCTTTTATTTTGTTACTGCGCTACCCTGTATACACGGAAGGGGGGGATAGTATTGGGAGTTGACAAAGATTGCTTCAAAAACTCTTATTTTCAAACCACTCTAAATTCCTACCATATTTATACCTAAAACAATAAAAATTATAGGTTGGACATCTTGGGGGGTGGGAGGGGGGTCGCTTAGATAAGCCAGGATCCTTCATTTAACTTCTAGTATCAATTTCCAATACAATACGTGCCATTTAATAGCACCAAAATACAGTTTTTCATGTCCCAATACTGGCGCCACTAGTCTGTCTTTGACCGCCTATATCTCGGAAAAGTGACACTTTATCAATTTTTTTTCATCTATACTTTCGATTTGTATTGACCCGAACTATCGATTAGAGAAGGTTTCATTGATTGCCGCCACTTTTTAAAAAATAAAAAAAAGTTGTAGGTTGCACACTCTCCATACTAAAATCTTCAAACCCCTTTCTGCTTTTTATCGTAATAATAACCTAGAATGTACTCGTTGTTAACGATAATCTAACTACGAGCTGCTACGTCGAAGAAATGAATCAGTGGCTGGTAAAAAAGCTGATCTTATTGAAATGTGATTAGTTAACATATTATAGGTTATTGTGTCGATTTACAATGTGTTTTTGTATCTGCGTTTAGTTAAATATGTATAATATTCATATCCAGATGGGCAATGTATGATCGTAATCAAAACTTTCACTTGAATATTGATGCCGAAAACGAAAGTTTATTTATACGTATAAACGACCTTTATAAAAATTCTCCTCTACCAGCTATCAGTAAACTTGATATACAGGAATATTTTCTAGGTTAAGCTTAATGACCTTGTTCTGATATAGGATTGTAATTGTTATGTTATCTGTTTATTTATAATGCACAAAAAGACTAGGCTGTATGATCGCTGATCCTTGCCTGTAGTGAATAGGCGAACTAAAAAAAAACTCATACGTTTTGACGTTTGCTATGCCAAGTGAAGGCAGTCGAGTATGCGCCACCTATCGGAAGAAAAAGGCAGTTTTTTTCTCCATTCTGTCCTTTTAGGGTACGAGTGCTTTTTCAACGCACATTAAAAAAACGTTCAGGTTGAATCCCTAGAATTCGGGATAGGAAATTCTAAAAAAGGGAACACATTTATTTATCCTTTTTGAACGTTTTTAATGCGGTTTGAAAAACTCGTGCGAAAGAGCACATAACTTGCAAACATTGAAGGAAACCGTAAACCGTTAAAAAAAAATCGCGAGACTGAGTCAAGCACTAAGATATAATAAAAAATACCTACGTTAAAATATAACCTACACGTTTGTTGTGTATTTATTGTTGAGATACAACCTGATAATAGATGGACAGACAGCGATGTCCTAATATTAGGGAAATCAGATTTTTTTCCTTTTGCTCTCTGTGATTAAGATGTTTTATTTCGTATCAAATTTGAAGATTTTGAGAAGTAATTCCCTTGACTTGTTTAAATCGTTGCATGTGTTATAAAATCAAAAATATAAGTAAGCCTTTTAAATTAATAAATATTGATTTTTAAAAATTAATTATCTTTCATAAGGCCCAAAATTTAAAAAAATGTTAGATCTATCTACAAAGGGCAGAGCTGGCAACTCTGACTGACGTGCTGACGACTGACGTGCGAGTTGACAACCAGCCAGCCAGGGTTGGCTATTTGAAAATAATTGTCTATGGAAAGAAGGTAAAATAAAAACTTAAATAAAATTGCATATTGGTAGAGTGCTTTTCACGAAAGAAGTCCCCCGGATATTTTTGGAACTAAATTTGACAAGTCTATTTGCCCTATTTTCTGACCTTTTCCCTGATAGTAGGTAGAAAACTCCTTAGTTATCTTAATAAAAATACACTTTTTACATAACAGAAATATAGCTAAGTAGACATTTTTATCAAAATACATATCAACCTACTCATGGAATGACAAGAACAGTCGAAATATGCAGGAAATAATATTATTTCATAAATTACAAGTGAAATAAACATAATATAGTTAGATGTTGTACTCATAAATGGCAACATTATCAATTTTGACATGAAATACAGCGCCGCGGCTAGGGGACTTCTTTCGAGAAATGGACTCTACACTCTACCTACACGTTGTTGGTATATAAATAAAGCTTTGGTATAAAGCAAAGTATAAAGGTACCATACACTTTTCTATTTCATACCTATTTCTAGAAAATTCGTATGAAGTCGTAATTTAATACAATATTCAACATGGATATTGTATTAAATAATAATATTATTTTATTTAATACAATTTTTTTTACAATTTGGCTTTGATATCAATTAATAGATTGATATCAAAGCCAAATGCCAGAGGTAAAAAAATTATAATTTTGTTTTAAAATAAGGGCAACTATAAAATAAATTAAAATAAATAAGTACCTACCTACAGTAAAATAAGTAATCAGATGAAACGAAATAAGATTTAAAACAATACCTATATTATCCTGAACCTACTTACCTACGTAGTTTGTAGGGACGTGCACCTATTTGTATCAAAGCAGTTTATTTTTTTTATACAAAATTAAAATAAGAATGTAGGTAAGTACTTCTAAATATTTCATAGATGGCGCTAGGTGGTTAAGCGGGTAAAACACAAAATATAAAATGTGAGCGTTTACATAAGGTTTACTTACAAAAAAAGTTGATAGGTAGGGTACGTTACCTGGAGTGGAGGCTCAGCCCTAGAGCCAATCGTATCATATAGTTACAATTGCACGAACGAAAATTGCAAAAGTTATTGGCTGGTAGGTAGAGTCTTAACAAGTAGTTAGGTACCTAGTTAAGTAAGTACCTACTGACTTAACTATTGATTCACTATGGATGGACTGCAGCATAGTTTGTCTAGTGAAATTGATAATGCCGCTTTTTGGCGTTTTTAAATCAAGATAGGTAGGTACTTAAGTACTATGCATAGTAGGTACCTACCTATCTGTCACTCCTCTATCTCATCTCATCCATGTATCACCGGAACCGCCAGAGACCATTTTCCTCTACTTACAACGATCCAAACACCTTTCGGCCTCTTTCGCTTCATCAACAATCCACACTCATCAGTATCGTAAATAGGTATACCTATAATACATGCTCGTCGATTTAGGGTACTCTTCATTCACCTGGTCTTTCTTCAGTAAATACTTTATTTAATCGAACATATGTGTACGAAATAAATAATACAAAATAAATACCTACATACATTATATTTGTCACAGATGCGCAAGCTATAGTTATTTCCACAAGGTCAATTATCAACACGTCGATAATACTTAAACGTGGAGGTTGGCCTGGGCAAGCAAAAAGCATAGTGTAGTCACCAAGATTAGTAGGTATTACCTGTACTGTACCTTCCTTTGTGTACAGCCTGTACCTAAATAATTTAAAACCACTAAACTAACCTCGTAATAATAACGTAGGTACCGTACGAATAACGTGTACCTACTTACGCTTAGGGAAGGTATATTTTACCTATTCAAATAGTTAGTATCTACCTGGGTACCATTGTTGTTATGGCGGTGGCACCAGAATTAAAAAAAAAGTGAATAGGTATATTGCTGCTCGTACAAGTTAGGTAATGTAACCAATCAGTCAGGCGTAAAAAAAACGGTCGATAAAAATTCGTAAATATGGTTAAAAAGAAAGGACTTAATTTATAATAGGTAAGGTACACACACATACCTACATACCTACCTACCTAATTTTCGAATTTTTCGAGCTGTTGTGGAATGTGTGATAAAATAAATAGTAAATAAGTTAACTGTAGGTATTTGTATCTAATACCTAGGTACATACATACGTAAAATATGATGGGTCATAGTGTTTGCGATTGGTTTTGATAATTTGATAGGTACCTACCACATGATAATATTGGTAGGTATAAATAGCTTATTTTAGCAACAATTGCAATAGGTAACAAGTATTTCTACGTAGGTACGTATTTCTAGGTATAGGTAGGTACAAATATTAAGTGATACATAGATATATTATGCTACAATGTTGACCTTGCTTACATTGGCGACCAGTTAGGTAAATAAATACATTGTAATTAACGAAATGGACGACTATGTAGATAGGTAAGTAGCTTCACTAAATATAACAGTGCAAAATGTATTCACGAACTGATTAACTAGGTAGGTACGTAAGCAGGAGTATTATCAACGAGCAATTTATTTGTTGAGAAGATTAACAATCCGCTTACCTTTGATAAACAAAAAATGTGACTTTAATTAAACTAACAGATTATTTACCTACTTATAAGTATTCTTACCTTAGTAGGTACTTAGGTAATATTACGGATGTAGGTAAGTACTTAATAATATGGTATGTACCAATTACCAACTAATAGGTAGGTACAAATTACTAAAAGTGGTCAAAATACGAACGCTAGCCGGCCATGTTGGGTCCAAGGACTAAAGACTAGTTAGTTAGGGGCGATGACCAGACATAAAGGTAGGTAGGTGGTGAACGAACATGCTTAATGACTTTGAAATTGGTATAGGAACCTTAGGTAAGTAAAGTGACACCTATTATAATCCATTCATAGGATGGTATCGTGTAGGTAATGTTAAACAAATACTACTTACTTACTCACCTATATGAACGTCCTTCGCCATTGTTTTTTAACCTCTATGAGGATAATCAAATTAAGTACATATAGTATAACTTAACTATCATCTGTGAATGTCAAATTGCAAGTGTAAATATTTAAAAATTGATAAGGCTTCGATAAATATTACTATTTATGTAATCCAAAGGAATCCAAACCATAGTTGTTGAGGAGAAGTAAGGTAAGGATGCCTGTTGATGGAAGACTTAACAAAATGCAAAATATAGTACCTACCTATACCTACTGGCGGTAGGTAGGTACTAAGCAGGCAGTGAAAAGCAGTCCTATTAACCAGGCAGATATAAAAATGTAGGTAGGTATTGAGTAAAATTAATTTTCTATTTATAGTTAGGTTTACAGAAACTTGTAATGAGCGTGTGTATGAACATATCAACTTGTTATAGATTGTGTAGTGTGGAGATGTAGGTAGGCTAGGTGCCTACTTGACTGGTATCAGCATTGATTCAACAACAACAAGCCGTAGGTAGATAAATACAGGCCGGTTTAACCAGTTCATGTTAGGTAGTGGTAGGTACCTAAGTTCGACTTATAACGCATGTCCTAAACTAACAACTGGGCGTTTGATCGTTCGATATAAGAACACCAGCAAGCAAGCACTTAGATAAGTTGAAACCTACCTATAGTTTTTTTTTACAGTTAGTGATAACTGATAACGATAAATATGTACTTATCTGAGCAATTTGTCGCGATAATGATACTAAATCAATCCATATCTTTGTTTGGCACGCTTCTTCATAGATAGGTACCTACTTGTTATGTTATAATGAAATTTACCTATTTACCTACTACCTTACTGGTAGGCAGGTACCTAGATAGATAGCTATAGGTAGGTATAATATAGATTTTATATCTAGGTACGCTATCAAATGATACCTAGTTCTGTTTGATATTTATTAGTTTTTAAATGTAAGTAATTGCAAATGAACTAAAATAGGCGTAGGTACGTAGGCAAAGTACCTATCAGTTAAGCTAAATTTTACCAATCTATTCGATAAACATCGTAATAGGTACAATAACCTAGATTAAGTGTTATGCAAATTGGTAGTAACTTAATTATTAAATCATCTGTGATATTGATGAATTAGTCCCTGTATTGATATATCAGTTTCAGTTCTATAAGTTTTTCAGCACATATGTAGACTAGCGATAAAATTGTTTAATTATCTACCTATAATTTAATAAATTCGTAGCCACTTATATTTTTTTAGTTTTTAGAATGGATTTGATTTGAGTTAAGAACATCATGCCGATGACCATCGCGTGTCGTGCGTGACATCGTGCCACTGATTTCTGGGTGAGATAATTTCAGCTGTAGATAGGTACCTAGGTTGGGTAGGACCTATGTTGGTTCGATGGACCTTTCCTACAACTGGCTGGTAATGCAACCATAATATCTGCCTGATGGACGTGGGAGTGTCTGTGTAGTCTAGGTCTAAATAAACTTATTATTAAGTATAGGTACCTACATACTTATATCTTGTTTATTGCACAATGTTAAATAATGATTTCGGTTTATTTGCATCATTTACATGTCGTAGCCAGCTATTGCCTACTTACTAATCACATTACGAGGCGAGGAAGTTTAGAATAACAATTCACAAATAAGTAGAATACATAATACCTACATAAAATGCTAAGTGGTCTCGAATACGAAATATCGACTAGGTACCTACTTTATATTTTTACTCTTATCGTTTATCATCCTGAAAATGTTTGCTCAAAATAGGTAAGTTAAGTAGGTACTTATATTGAATTTTTCATCTGCCTATGAGAACGTAGCTAGGTACTCAAAGGTGGTACCTTTTTATTTATGGTAGGTATAAGGTATCGCATTATTGGCATACTAGGTACCGTATTTTTGACTGTTGCTGTTGTTGGCCAGCAATCAAGTATTCGTTTAAGTTGTCAGGCAACTTACAACTTATCTCACCTACTTTCGCTTTCATCAATGAGAGCCTTGTTGGTCATACATAGGTAACAACTCATGCGTGGTTTATAATGGCGGTGATTCTCTTCTCTTGTTTGGTAGATAGCTAGGCAGATGCCTTGAGAAGACGACCACAGAAGATGTCTCTCACTCAACCAACGTCCCAAAGGGTACCTTTAAAGGTATAGGTTACTAAGTTTAATGGTTAGCTGTAGGTACCTACCTACTTACCTATAAAAAAAGTATGGATGCATTAAGTACCTATTTTACGTCAAATGATTAGGTTGTAATCTTTTGGTATTTTCGTCGTGAATGTCGTGATGTACGTTTGTGTAGGTAAATAACTTTAAAAAATATTTTTAATTCATTAATATACCTAAATCTTATGAGCTTTGGTTCGGTTCGGTCGGAGTTATTTTTATTATTTTCTTAGTTCGTACATCGTCCTGAATCGCTGGCAACACAATATGCATGAACTCTACTCTGGGTGGTTGTGTTTGTCTATGTTGTGTTCACACACACTCATATTACACAGCACATTCAAACCAAAATCAGAGGTTAAGTTTTTTATGCTCTCTGCCACCACGGTACTCTAACTGGAGGAAGAAAGCGAGGGAGCTAACTAAACAACACGACACGTAAACAAACAAATAGAAATGTCAATTTGCTCAGCATTGATTGACCTTTAGTCATTTGTTTTTTTAATCAAAGAAGTTTATCCTTTGGAGTTATCATCATTTTTATCAGTGCTTATCGAGGGAAGCGGACCGTCTCACATTGGATTTGGAGCCAACCCCGCCGCGCGACCAGTGTAATCTGTGTAATCGCCATTTGCTCGTGTTCGGCGTGATAGTTGTTTATCACAAGAAGCTATATAAAGGCATCTGCGCGCCGTTCGCCAGTATTTGAGTACACGGTGCGCGTCCAGTGAGTCGCTCCGTAAATATTATTGTGTAAAGATGGCTTCAAGGGACCCCGCTTCTGACCAACTTGTAAACTTCAAGAAGTCGGTTAAGGTACGTTCTGGAACAACAATAACGAACTCTATCTTTCTTTGACATGTTGACATACAGTCATAAGCCGACTAAGTATTAGAATTGTTAATTTATGCTGTGTGGCTGGAAATGTACTTTAAACTCAATTAACATAAAATGTTTTCATTAAAATCTGAAATGTCATCTTCAATTTGCGCAAGTCAATAAGTACCTAGTTGAATAAATAAAAAGAAGACTACGTAGTTCCTTCAATTTATAGCAGGTACATCTACTGCAATAAAAATATCCATGGTTAGTGGAAGATGTTTAATATTTAATATGTACACTTGATAGATCATATTAAATTGTTAATTTCTTAATTTCTATAATACATAAATGAAATACCTATCAATTGCATTAATTATTCTCCAAATTGAAGAAACATTTTAGTAAATTTATATCAGGAGTCTTTATTTGCTGAACTTTAGACTTACTTAATTATCTCTAGATATAGCAGTAGGTAGATACCAAGTACAAATTATTATTCTGCATCACAAAGCCAAAGTGTTAAAGTGATCAATATTTAGATCCCATAAATCACTTTATAGATTAGTATTAAATATATGTATAATGAATTAATCATTAGTTTCTTAATGATATTTTATTTAGGTGAATAATACCTGCCTATCTAACCTTCCGTGCTACTGTTACTTTACTTAAATAACTCTAATTAAAAATTTTGAATAATTAAAAAAATAATGCATCTGCTTGCTTTTTTTTTGCTAAGCGAAAGAATTACTTATTATTTCCTACATCTTTTATAATTACCAATACAAATATGTAATGTTCTTTGTTGTACTTAGAAATGAAAACTTCATTATGTAATTACTTGAATAAAATTAATGTAGTTTAATTTTGTCATTTTTCAGGATTCTCCCGGCTTCATCACAACCAAGTCTGGTGCTCCAGTTGGTGTGAAGACTGCAATTCAAACTGTTGGTAAAAATGGACCGGCTCTATTGCAAGATGTCAACTACCTAGATGAGATCTCTGCCTTTGACAGGGAGCGCATCCCCGAGCGTGTTGTCCATGCCAAGGGAGCAGGAGCTTTTGGATATTTTGAAGTAACTCATGACATAACCAAATATTCTGCTGCTAAGGTTTTTGAGTCTGTTGGAAAGAAAACTCCCATTGCCGTGCGATTCTCAACTGTTGGAGGAGAAAGTGGTTCTGCTGATACAGTGCGTGACCCGAGAGGATTTGCTGTAAAATTCTATACAGATGATGGCAACTGGGATCTTGTTGGAAACAATACACCAATTTTCTTTATTAGAGATCCAACTTTGTTCCCCAGCTTCATTCACACTCAGAAAAGAAATCCAGCTACCCATTTGAAAGATGCTGACATGTTTTGGGACTTCTTGACACTAAGGCCAGAAAGTATCCACCAGGTTTTGTATTTGTTTGGTGACAGAGGTATTCCTGATGGTTACAGACACATGAATGGATATGGTTCACATACTTTCAAACTTGTCAACGCACAAGGTGTTGCCCACTGGTGTAAATTCCATTACAAGACTGACCAAGGCATTAAGAACCTGCCTGTCGATAAGGCTGGAGAACTTGCATCATCTGACCCTGACTATGCCATTAGAGATCTTTACAATGCTATTGGCAAAGGCGAATTTCCTTCCTGGACTTTCTACGTTCAGGTCATGACAATGGCTCAAGCAGAAAGCTGCAAATTCAATCCATTTGACCTAACAAAGATTTGGCCTCATTCAGAATACCCATTGATCCCTGTTGGTAAATTAGTCTTAGACAAGAACCCTAAAAACTACTTTGCTGAGGTGGAGCAGATTGCATTCAGTCCAGCTAATTTGGTGCCAGGTATTGAACCATCGCCAGACAAGATGCTCCAGGGCCGCCTGTTTTCGTACAGCGACACCCACCGTCACCGCCTGGGAGCCAACTACTTGCAGATTCCTGTCAACTGCCCGTACCGTGTGACTGTTTCAAACTACCAACGTGATGGACCTCAAGCTATCTATAACCAAGAAGGTTGTCCCAATTACTTCCCCAACTCGTTCTCCGGTCCCCAAGAGTGCCCCCGCGCTCAGCGCCTCCAGCCGCGCTACAATGTGAGCGGCGACGTCGACCGCTACGACAGTGGCCAGACCGAGGACAACTTCTCCCAGGCGACTGTCCTTTACAAACAAGTGTTCGATGACGCTGCTAAAAAACGCACAGTTGATAATTTTGTCGGTAACCTCAAAGACGCTTCTGCATTTATCCAGGAGAGAGCAATCAAGATCTTTACTCAGGTACACCCTGACCTAGGAAGCAAAGTAGCTGCTGGCCTTGCTCCTTTTAAGAAATACCATGCTAATTTGTAAATAAACTTCGTTTTGGTGCTTTTTACTTATTTATGACTTATTTGTCGGATTTTGTAATTAATATGAGGGATAAAATGGAAACTTTATACTTAATTCAATCACTTAAGTATATCGAAGGTTATATTTAAAAAATATATTTTTTTAATCATTACCAAAATTTTCTTTCTTTTCCACCTTTTTTTTTATATGAAGTAGGTACTTAATTATTGAATTATTTGCCTATAGTTTTAAAAGATAAAAGTTATGGCTAAAACTGGTCTCAGTGCGGAACCCTCCACCGGGTTCGTTATAAAGACCTTGTGTTTGAAATTACAACCAAGAGCAACGTAGTATAGGTATATGTATAGGTCCGATGCTGTTATCCTTTGTTGTTACCGTATGACATAACCATACAGTCGAATAGGTAACTGATATAGTTTTATTTAATTTTTATTAACGTCATGCCTATGACATTTTTCCACTTGTTTTTTTTACTATGTATTCCCAAGATATTCATGATACAGATTAAGTATATCGTAGATCCTATGTTTACTTTTATTTAGGTGTGATTTAGGTAGGATCCTAAGTACCTTTTTAGTCGTAACAATGCCATCTATGCTAATGTACATGTAACTAACAGCATAATAAAGTAAAAAAGTAGAAGCGCATCTATTTTACATTCTTTCTACTAACCTTTTCTACCACCTACGTTAATATTTATTAGTTAGATAGGTACCAAAGTCATTATTTTATTGCTACAGGTTAGTTGGTTGGTATCTTATCTACCTACCATGTAACATGAAATTACCTAATTTCCAACTAAGTTCCGCTATATAGTGGCAGATGGCGCCACTATGAAATGAATAGATCGTGAAAGAAAAAATAATTATAAATAAAATCCATTTTATAATCAAGGTATCCAGTTTAACTGTTAATTATGCTCCGATTTTTTCACGAGCTCGAGACGAGGTTATTATGAAAAGCTCTTGACTTCGTAGGTAGTGAGTAGGTAGGTAGTACGTACCCCACTCTCGCGCAGGTACCTACTTATCATCATCAGATTTAAGAGCATCGCTTTTGTCGGTGGAGTCTTTGCCATTATGTTCTACTATTCTCTGTCTGCTGCCCGAGTGAGCCACAAATTGATCACCACACTTACCTACACGATACACTTACCTACTTAGACTTGCTACAAGTATCTACTTATCTTACATAGGTAAGTAGATACTTATAGGTAGGTAGGTATCTACCTATGTAAGAACCTATCTATATCATTTGAATAACTTTGCCCCATAACAAGCCAACCAGGTAGGTAGAGCACTGTAGAACCACAGTAGAATTAGAACAGCATAGATCACGCAATTCACGCACTACCTACAGCTCGGACCTACAATCAAGTAAAGTCTTTTTGCCCAAACCACAGAATAAACCATAAATCGTCACTTTCTGTGCCTGACATTTCCTGACAATTAAGACATTTTATTTTTGGACATCTTTTTACGTAGTCCTTTTTATTGTTTTTTAGTCAGCATTTTTATACTGAATGATATTTTATTATTGTTTTATTTCTATTTAAGTACCTACCTAGGTAAAAAGTTTTAGATGGTTTTGGTGAATCGAATTGTTGATAGTCCAGAAAGTAAAGGAAAAACTCATGTGTCATACCAACAAGACGAGCATTTCCCGCATAGGTTTATAAAGGGTTCATAATACGAAGTAGATACCTAGTTATTTGGTCGTCTTGTTAATTCTCTGGTCTACTTAATTCTAAACCAGGTACGTACTGATTAGTAGAATTTACGATACGTTATCTGTATGTAGGTACCTACTATAAATCAATTTAAAATATGGGCTGTACTCAAGTTTTTATTTGATTTTACTGGTTACAGCATGATTTGCAAACGATGTAGTCGTAACATGCATTTAGAAGAAGGTTTGAATTGCAAAGATTTAAGATGTTACAACAAAAATGTGCAACCGTTTTCCCGTTTTGATTTGGGAGAGAGTGGCGACCGCCTCTACCACTGGAAGTGTGCTCAATGCAGTGCTAACAGCGGAATCTGCCAGTGTTATACAGCTGCCAGTGGAACCCTGGATGACCACTCCCCAAGGGACAACCTTTTACATAAAATTAACATTATGATAGAGAAGTTCGAATTAGTCAATAAAATACAACTTCCAAAGTTAAACAGTGATCTGACGCAAATTAAATATATGACGGAACGTATTGTGAAACAACACGAAAATATTCTGCGCAAAATATCAGAACTAGAATGCAAAGAAAAGAATTCAGAACGTTTAATTAACTCTCCCAATTACCGAAAGAGGAATGTCAATTTAATACCTAAAACGAAAAGGATGAAAAGGAACGATGAGAGTGAATATACGCCTATACTACAAACAGATAAAAATGCGCGTTTCCGGACGAGAAGGTCACACCTTTTACATAAAATGTTTTATTTGATAAATAGACGATATACTAAAACTGCTAAAACATCTCGAAAAAAATAAATAATTAATGGGCAATATCAAGTGTTTTTTTTTTCTGAGTTGATAAGCCTTTTATAAAGGATGTATGTATGTACCAGATACCCCATGTGCCAGGTAGTTTTCTCGAAGGAATATGATAGAAATGTAGACCCACCTACATAGAAGTTGTTCTTTCGGCTTTCCCTCTAACAGATTCAATTATATCAGATTTTGACCCTGGTTTCTAGGAAATCTTATTCAGTATTGTAATGTTATGATCCAATGTGTATGCTGGTTTAGGTTTATCCTTATCACTGTGTAACCACCTTTTCAATCGCAATAATAAAGAGTTAACGGATTCCGAACCAAGCAAGAACTCATCTAAGTATATATCTATTCTAAGCGGTCAGAATAAGAAAGTCGAAAAGTAGTAAGTATTGCACCTTTTATAAAACCAGATCACCTTATCCTTTCTTCGTTTTTACTCGTTCATTTTCATCTGCCACAAATGTTGTGTCGTAACCTTGCCTGCAATTTGGTAGGAAGTTGTTTAATGTACCTACACATCAAAACAAGTAATTCTGGTTTGGTTAGTTTGGTAAGTTAATTTTAGTACCTAATAGAGAAAAAATGATAGCAAAGGTAATGTTGCTCGGTTCCGCTTTTGTCAGTTAATACGATCATAATAAAACTGGAAATAAATGAAAAAGTAAACATAGTCAAGTAAGTACTACTTACCTACAAAAACTAAAAGAATGACCAATAGAATAGAGTTGCTAATTTAAATAACTTAAGACTAACTAAAGATTGATATGAGATACACATTGAATATTGTTGATAACTTAATAATTGACCAAGTTAAAAATGTAGTAAGTAGATATGTACAGTACAATAGTCTGCAAACACGATATCGGATAGAGGTTTGCGTAACATGAGAAAACCCTTCAGACTTACGTGGAGTTCACTGGCTAGATACCAAGGTGATATAAAACCAGAGAACGTTTTGTTAATCAGCATTATGTGGTGTAGCAGTCACAGTGGCTTTATCCTCCCGCCGGCGTGTCGGCGGCGGCTTCTCGGTTAAATCATTGCGGTCAATTCTCTTACTTGAAACATGGCATACAAGTCTTTGATGTTTTATTCCATTCTGACGCTGTGTATTGTAAACAGTGACCTACAGCCGGTGACGGTGACTTTGTTTGGGGAAGTTGGTGGTTATTTTATGAAGACCCGCGGCGGAAGACAAATATCTGCATACACGTCAATCCCATACGCTTTACCTCCCGTAGGAGAGTTAAGGTTTAAGGTAATTTCTATTATTAATTTGTATCGTTAATTTTGCTGAAGTGCCTTCGTATGTAGTACGTACGTACTTGGAATAATTTAGGTACCTGCCTATTAAACATTATGTACATAAATCATCAAATAAAGATGGTTCTTTCTATGTATAAGTATCTTTCTTAATTGATAAGATCAGTCGTAATTATATTATCAGATTTAAATGAACTAACTTAAAGAAAACTTCATATGATGGTGAACGTTGTTAGTAATTTATTCTTAGATAAGTGACATGTATGATCACAGGTATACCTAGATACGTTATGTTTTTTCAACGTTAACGTACTCAAATATTAAGTTATATTTGATAGTCAAGGTCAGATACTACTCTTAACGTCATTTTTATTCCACGTTAATGCAATTATCTGTAACACGTGTTAGATTACGTAGAATCTTATAAGTTAGAGAAACATCCACTATGAACTGAGAACTATGCTTATAAGAAATGTGCTTAGGGTCTTATAAAAACCATTTCTTTAGATTTTCAAAGTTCGTTTTTTGAGAAAGGATCCTAGACCATCATTTTAGATTAATCATGGTAGAAAATTATTCCGCCAAACCATGATATTTTCATCTAAGCTGGCTGTGCGAATTTCTACGCAACACTTCGTCGATAAAAACTTTGAATAATGGTCTGTTGTTTTAAGATTTTACGCAAAACAGTGGCTATCTAACTAATTAACGCTACATCATATTATTCTTTTAGCATAACGTACTTAGATATTTATTGAATAGATAAATATCTAAGTATATTTATCTATGCGATTCCCTATTCTGATCCATATTGATTTTGTTGTAAACGGCTCCTATAATCACTTTAGTTGGATGGACAGTGGACACCATAAAAGTACACCAGGCAATTAAAACATACAGGTGGACGGTATTCTATCTTCTATTGAAAACGATGAGTATAATTCCTTATTTGTAAGGAAAACCCAATACGGTAAACATTTGGAAAACTACCTGCTTAAAGAAATAATGTATTTACATGAATTTTCCTTAGAACATGGGTACCAACCAAACGACTCATTGATAGATAACAAATTATAGCAAAAATACCTATCTCCATAAGAAATTTCATGTTGATGATTCTTTTGTAGGTCTCACCTGATCTCAGTATCACTATATTTTTAGGCACCTGTACCAGTAGAGCCATGGCAGGAACGGTTAGATGCCACCAAGCCCACTCCCATGTGTGTACAAAGAAACCCGTACATACGCCAGCAGGACATCGTGGGACAAGAGGACTGTCTTTATCTAAACATTTATACCCCATATAATGATAATGTAAGTTTATTCTCTACCTAAAGTTAAATTAAATTCGTTTTTAATTGGTATAACAGTTCCCTGAAGTACTGTTATGTATGGTTTCGATTTGACGCATAGGTACGTTAGATAGAATAAAATAAATCTTTAAGTAGGTCATAAAATTAACTTCGTATTTTACGGAATAAACTGCTCGCTAGTTGTGTTTAACTTGTTATCTTATTTTAGGAGATATTGAACGAGAAAGATCTTTTACCAGTAATGGTTTTCATTCACGGTGGAGGATGGATGTGTGGAGGTTCATCTACCGACATGTACGGCCCGGAATATCTTTTGGATCAGAATGTTATACTTGTTACAATAAACTATAGATTAGGTAAGTGTGCTTTCCATTGAATTCAGCGAAAAGATAAAATAAACAGCCTTAATTACTGACCTAGTTTTCATATTTGTACATATGAGTACTTAGGTACATGAATATTTTTGCTTCATTTAAATAAATTTACTCATTTATCCGGGTATTTCTTTACGCACTTTTGTAATTGTTTAGCTAGTTGAGTAGATGACATGACTGGAATACTAAAATAAAATATGTACCTAACCTACCTACTAAATCTTTCCCACAGGACCGTTAGGATTTCTGTCCACTCAAGACAAGCATTGTCCCGGCAACAATGGGCTCAAGGATCAGCAGGAAGCTCTCCGGTTTCTACAGAAGACTATCCACAGTTTTGGCGGCAATAAGGATTCTGTGACTTTGTTTGGAGAAAGCGCTGGCGGTGCCAGTGTTCATTTCCATATGATTTCCGAGACTAGTGTTGGTAAATTACTTATGATTGCTCAGATTTAATGAAACCATAATAATGAATAATTTAATTTAGATATTTACTTATAAATTATATCACACGTAATGGTGTAATAAATTATATCGCTGCGACAAATTGTTCGATGAAGTCGCCCGCCATATTCTTGTGTGAATGATCGGTGTTTAATTATGTATTGCCGCGGTATGTTTCAGGTTTGTTTCACAAAGGTATATCGGAGTCGGGTACGGCGATGGTGCCGTGGGCCGAATCGTCACCAGGAGAAGCGTTAAAGAGAGCCTTCCAATTAGCAAAGTTTCTTGACTGCCCTCAAGTGCCTTCAGAACGTATGCTAGTTTGTCTAAGGACTAAAGACAGCTATGACATTATCAATACGGAATTCATGTTTTATGTAAGTAAAGTAATAATACTTAGGTACCTACTTACCTACTCCTTTCACATATTAGATTCTCTTCTGTTGATAGTACAATCCTGTAATTTTATTTAATTTGGGCGTTCGTTCATTCATGAATGTATCAGAAAGATAAGACAAGGATGTTGGGTTCAATAAAAATATAATGATACCTTAAAAAATGCTGAATAAGTAAGATATGCTGCAGGTAAGTTTAAACTAAAATAACTAAAAAACCCACTCGTATTAAAATGAACCTATGTACTTACTTAATAAAGAGTCACGTAGATGTTCAGTACCTACTTGAATTATTACAGTTATGGGACTACGAAGCAATGACACCGTTCAAAGCTGTGGTGGAGCCAGACCTGCCCGGGGCCTTCCTGAAGAGAAATGTGCGTGCCGTCCCAAATACCCGGCCGGTCCCCTGGATGACCGGTCTAAACCGGGACGAAGGCTGTTTGAAATCCGGATGTAAGTGCCAGCGTTCCTTATTCTTTTGCTTTTCTTTCAGTATTTTAGATTTTAACCACAATACGTAGGTGTGCTTAAAGTCCGGTGGCTAGATACATTGTTGTTTACCGAAGAGTAATGCGGTTTTTTAAAGGATTCTTATTAGTTTACTATTAAATGAAGTCTAGGTATTGTTTTTAATATATCTATTAAATTATGAGCTAACACATATTGATGTTTTAGGGATAACATCAAACTCTACGAGATTACAAGAATACCTCGCTGGATTTGATACAATTGCACCTGTTACATTTTACTATGAAAATTCACCGCACGTCGATATGATTACGGAGGAAATTAAAAATAAATACTTGAATCAAGAAGATATTACTTCTGGGATACTAGATGTAAGTGTTTACAAGAACAAAGATGTATTGTTTACATTTAGGTATTCTGATATTAACACTAGGCAATACGTACACCCTCTCTAAGTTGTAACAGACACTACTGCTTTCTGTAAGTACCTGTAAGTACTTAGTACATACTTATCTTCTTAATATTTTTTTAATAATTCTGTTTCAGATATACACAGACTCCTATTTTGCATACCCGGCTGTAGAAGCCGTAGAATTGACATTCAACTACAGTAAAGAACCGGTTTATTTGTATGAATTGTCGTATAAAGCCATCAACAGTTTCGCTGAAATTTTTGGCTTGCCTGATGTTAATGACTGTAAGTATAGGTACCTACTTACACACTGTACAAACACATAAAAAAGTCGTAGTAAGAAATGGGTAACTGCATAAGTAACTATTACTACACAGGTACCTACATAACATTGTACGTACAAGTACATAGGTATACTTAATATTTTATATTTTAATTTTTTTTTGCTTACAGATGTTTGTCACGCCGACGACTTAATGTACTTATTTCCAATCCACTTTCTCAGCAAGAAACCGACAGTACAAGATATCGAAATGAGCAAACTAATTGTTACATTGTGGACTAATTTTGCAACCACTGGGTGAGCGTGATATTTTCTCGTAGCATATGTATGACATAATGTTAAATATTGCTTGTACAAGGTACCTACACGTACTTATTTTATATTTTTGAATAGTACGTGTCATTAGCCCTATCGTATTTATTAATTTAAATATAACATTATACCGAATAACAATGAAGACGGTATGTGTAAAAGTCACTTACGTTTGTAATTTAGGTATTAATTGACTTTGTTTCTTTGTAGTAATCCAAACAAGCCGGTCGCAATACCATTCGAGTGGACTGCCGCAACTTCACCAGCTAAGATGGAGTATTTAGATATATCAAATAACCCTAGTATGGAAGAGGACCTAGCTTCTCGTTCTCGGTTCTGGAGCACAATCCCCTTATGGCACAATGTTGGAATTAAAAACCAACGTTTCTTTGATGAATTTTAATAAGATACCGCAGTAAGTAAAGAATACAGAAGACATAGGTACCTAAGAAGTTTAAATAATCAAGTTCTATACCTACTTTGTTCGTAGAAGTAGTACCTACCATTATTATTGATACCTATTTGTATTTGGCATTGTATTCAACTTCTATGTGGGTGTTATTGTTTGTATTCGAGTGGTTTTATTATAATAAGACAATAAAGTAAGTAAGTACTTAATATTTAATCTCATAATTACTTACTTTCTAAAATCCTATTTCTACGTATCAGTGGCCGACCTGCCCCGCACATTGACATTATAATACAAAAAGTAGGTATTTACCACTCTACCTAACAACCGCGCTCAAACACAAAACCATATCAAACATCAAATCATGGTGGCGGCGGCCCAACAAAACCAAGAAATTAAATATTCTATTTGATTAAATTATTTGTTTAAACTAAAAATCGCGGTAAATTGAGGCGAAACTGTGATTGGTGGACCACCAGACTTTGAAATTATTATATACTGTCTTCGTTTCTATTAATTTTGGGTCATGCAATACTTGACAAAATCGGCAATAGTCATCAGTTTCAGGACTCTCTGATCTGTAGTGGTATGAGTAATGTTTCTTCCATTTGAAGAACTCTTGATACTTGGTGGGATTATTTATTAAATAGTTCATCGTTTTTGCTAGTTTTTTCGGGCCTAATTTCATAGCGTCCAAATATATTCCGTCCGGCATAAACCTAAAAATATTAAAATATATATATATATATATATCACAAATGTTTACTTAATTAATATTAATAAGAACTAGAATTTTTTAACTAGTTTTGAGTAATACTACACCTGGAATAATTAGCTCCTCCATAGACCACGGGCACAGTATTATGATTTAGAGCGTGAATTATCTTCTCGGTCACGTAATCTTCACTGAGGGAGTTCTCAAAGGCAAGGTAAAAGTAATATTTTCTTTGTACGAGATTAAGACATCGATCCATTTCACTTCTTAGACAAATGTGTTCACCACAACTACCGTAGATATCTACATACAATCCATAATAACGTAATTCTATATCGATATCCTGCACCAACTCCTCCCTTCTGCCCCGTGTCATACAATTGGAAGAGAACCATGCTGCCGCACGTTTTTTTGTTTTCAAACTTTGTTTCAGCTCTAAATCTACATTCTGCATGTCTGATAAACTTATCCAATTCATATCTATTCTCGGTCCAACGACGTGATTAGTAGAGTTCCTTATTGCTATGTATCCCCACAAGGAGTCAGAATCCAATCGATATGTCCAAGTCCAATTAAAGAATCCATTCCAAACCTCATTGTATACAGGGTAGTTCGCAGAAGATTCTATATTGGCAAACACATATTTCTGATGAGTTGAACGTTTCAAAGGCAAGTCTTTAAACGCTTGTAACATGTTCAGTCGAGGACCATTAAACAAAATTGCATCAAACTCAGTTTGGAGTGATCCTAAGTAGTTGCGTTCATCAGTAACGAAGCAGTTGTAAAAGTCGCACTTTTTTGTTATGAAAATGCTTCGCCCATTGCCAAAATTTTCAAACGGAGACTCGTTGGGGTCTGTCCACAGTAGAATATATTTGGCTCTTCCTTTATTAGCCTTATCAATACTATCTTTATTTTTCTTAATTTTTTCATCATCTCTTGAAATATTTTTGGGAATATCTTCGTGTGTTGTTGTACTATTTGTAGGTATGACCTGAATCACGTTACTATCGTCTAAAAAATTGGTAAAAGAAGTCACGTATGTAAAGTAAACAAGAAAGGTGAAACACGAAAATTTTACTAGAGGATTGCGATATAAACGCAACCAGTGCCTGATCATTATGAAGCGACATATGAATGCCTCACGTTCTGAAAAGTAGTACCTAAATATTATCTCTTTCAGTTATAACAGTTTATAAACATTGAAATTCTGATCGATTTTGCTTTGCACTTACAATGCACATTCAGGTATTTACGTAACTTCAATGAAAGTATACCCGCCCCCATCCGATACACTACACAAGTTAGGTACCAAATCTGCTATTCTTCTTAGTATTTCACTAAAATCCTACTTAATAATGATCAATAATGAAATAAACACAAGATATAATTTCCGGTCTATATTTTGAGTAAGGAAATAATATTCAACATAGATATCTGGTAATTTACATAACTTCTGATAAAAATTTATAGCTTTACAACGACAAATACAATTGAGTAGGTAGGTCAGTAATATTGTTTTTACGAATACTTCCATTGATACGAGAACGAGGGTATCAAACTCAATCGTAAAACACAAGTTCAACCCCACACTCTGACGCTTTGGTCCCAGGAGCAGCTGGCCAAAGCAATCCCGTTCGGTGCCATCGATATTGACGTCACGCGGTTCTCATGTGCACTCAGAGTACCTGCGGACCAAACCTACCGTTAATTTATACTTTACACTTGTGTGACAGATACATTTTTACAATAAACGGAAATATATCAACCTGTGTGATTAACCTTCAACGTATCCCAGGAATGGATGGCGTTGTCGTCAGAACCAGCGAGAAGGTATCGACCACACAGCGAAAGCGCTGCAAACATGTTTTACTTTTAAACTATTTACAATCATAATTTGATATTGTTACTTCGAAACTAATTAATAGTCACTGACTTACCTACCAAGAATCTAGACATAACACCACGAACAAGCAACTGAAACCCACGGAAATTTTGACCTACCGTGTACAGTCACAAAGTCATCTATTGTTTGTTCGTGTCGTGGGGTTATATTTAGTTAGTGTATTGGCAAAACAGTACTAATGATAAGTAAGTGTAGAAATGTACTCACCGCAACTGGTAAAGCCACCGGCACCAGGCGGAGTGTAATGGCCGAGTTGTTGGTCGCTCCGGATGTCAAACAATCGCGCCGTTTTATCTTCCGAAGCCGTGGCAAACGCCTGCCCACTGTTATGGAACTGCCATAGACACTTATTAATATCACCCAATCACCCAATACACTAGAAGATACCTACTAAAGAGCTTTTACTTACGACAAAAGCTACCAAATACAATATACTTACACAAACGCTGTTAACATCGGCTTCGTGGCCAAAGAAAGTCTGTTTTGATTTTTCATCTCTCACATCCCAAAGTTTACAGGTCTTGTCAACGGATCCAGTTACATAGGTTTTCATATCTGAAACGAATGCGTCAATTTGAAGTAATCGAGTCGGCTTGTTTTATGGCAAAGAACGGCAGGAGATAGGTCAGCAGAAGAGGTAATCCAATTACCCTCCCTGGTAAGTGATAGATACTGACCTGGTGACAGTGAAATGCTAACAACATCGCCAGCATGCGCGTCAAACTCCATCTCTCTTTTACCGGCTTCCAAGTCCCACACACAGCTGTAAGTAAACTTGCTTTATTTATCAGATTATTACAGAAAATCTTTAGTGACTTAACTTCAATTCAAAGTCACGCTACAATGACAAGGCTTTTGTTTTCTTAAGGCAGGTTTTTCGGTAAAAAAATATATAGATACATATTTAATTATAACTTATTTTATAAAGATACGTAAATGACTTACATCTTCATGTCTCCAGACCCGGTAAGAATGTGAGTGTCATCGAGGAATCGGCAGCTGCTGAGGAAACCCTCGTAACCTGCCAACTCGCGCACCATCTTGGCAGCGCCCGTGGAGTCCCGGTTGTTCACGTCGTACACCGTACACATGTTATCCATTCCACCGCAAGCTACAAAAGTCATGTCAATATGTACCTTGGGGCCGAAGTATAGACGTTGAAACATTTGTTAGGATATACTTAGGTACCATGATTACGACGTAAAGCTAACGTTAGGCCGCATTTACTTCGATAGTCCCGCAAGAGTCCCTAGGCAGTAAATAATTATTTAAGAAATTTAATTAATAGGGTATTTAGATGATCTTTGGCCGCTAGATGGTATGCTGTACGACAAGGTACTGTATTCAGTGGACTTTTAAATGGATTGGATGGAGTATGTTTACCGACGAAATTGCCCGAAGGAGCAAAAGCGACGCTCATCACCCAAGCAGAACGCAGCGGAATAACTTGCACCTTGTTGCCGCTCCACGTGTCCCAGATTATAAGCTTGCCATCCAGTGACCCAGTCACACAATGTCTGCACACCAAAATAATGATTATTCATACTTACTAAAAATAAAACTGTTCTAACCTACATAAATAACAAAATAGTAGGTAGGTAAACGATAACATAAACTAAATAAGTTATGCTTAATAAAGATATGGGATAGGTACAGGTTAAATGTTACACTTAGATATGCTCTTAAAGTTTAGCTAGCTAGCAGGCAAGGCTCAAGTACTTTGTAGCAAGATTACTTCTCAATTGCTTTCATTATTTTTTTGCAAATTCAAAGGCCTTAAGTGGGAATTTAACAACAATATAGTTTTATAAGAATACGGTTTTATTACATAATTTAACAAGGTCTATTTATATTCTCCAGCAGCGGCGACCCCACCTGTCAACGACAGTCTTAGACTTTGTTTTCTCGTTTACACATTTAAGCACAACAAATAGACAACAAACTACTAGGACTAGGTACCTTTCAATCGAGACAAAGTGGATAAAAAAAATCATATTTAAGTCAGTAAATAACGTTCTTTATAAAAACTTATGCAGCTATTTAGTCTTATATTCAATCAACCTGGCATGGATACTTAGTTCTACTTCTTAAAAGTATTTGCACAGCAAATTCGCGAAGCCTTCTTGTACAGTAGTTTTACCGAATATAGAATTACCTGGAATCACCGCTGTAATGCACTGAGTTCACTTTGTTAATGTGTCCTTTCAAAGTTTTCTTCGTAACGAGACGTATTTTAGGTACGTTCCCTAAGTCGGAACATTTCTCCGCAAGCTTTGCATCAGCTCCTTTTTCTTGTTCAGCCTTAAAATATGATAAAATGTTTTGTTAAACGGGAAATTTAATAGCTTATCGATAGGTATATATGTATACGTGTGCTTAACAATTTTTACTTAGTACTTTTTTAGGTAATTTCAATGAGAAAGTAGATAGTAAGTACTTACTCGTATATTTTTTAATTCTTACGAACCAACTCCACTTACTCACCTTTACTTTGGCAATAAGATCTGTCAATTCTTTCTTGAGAGCAGTGGTCTCTGGGTCGTCTTTCACCATGGTTGGCTAAAATAATGCGGTCCACTGGAAACGAGCAGCCTCAACAATGTCGATGCAGGTTTTATGCCGACATACCTAACTGTACGTACTTTACCCGACAACTAATCTAATTACTTAAATTGGATTGAAATATACTGAACACATGAAGCTTTACATGTGCATCCTACTTTCTATTTTTTATTCAGAATTAATGATAACATAAAATGTTTCTCTGGTCCTAGTTTATTACCTAACACGTCTCTTAAGTGCTTTCGAAATTGCTAGAATAGTAACTAAGTACTAAGATTTTGATTATCTGAGAAGGCCATAAACTAACCACATTAATTATTGAACATATTTATACGAGTTTTAATTCGAAGAATAAGAAATAAAAACCAATTTAGATGGAAATTACAACCGACTATGTGTAGTGCTACCGAATCATTAGGTACGGTACGGTACGGTACGATGATGTCATTGTACCTTCCATAATTGTGGTTTAATGAAGCAAATACTTATGAGATATTGAACATTGTAGAGTAGATGTCATAAACCTTTCGATATAAAAATGTAAGTAGAAATATACTTTATTGGAAGTGATTGCTGAAATTGACAAAATGAATAATTATGTAGGTACCTAGTTACCTAAAAACAATACAGCTCTCTATTTAAACCTTACAACCTAAATATTTACCCGCATTTAGTGTTTATCGATAACCAGATAATTAAGTGGTCCAACTTATCAAGTTGGCAGAATATTAGGTCTTTACCTATGAAATTGCCGTTTTGTATGAAAAAATTCAAACGATTTTTTTTCATATAATTTTTATTTGTATTAAGTGAAGTAATTACCCATACAATCAATGCATCTTTGCCAACGCAGTGGCAGTTTATTAATGCCCTTCTTAAAGAAATCAGCTGGACGAGAGGCAACAAATTCTTCAAAGGCGTTTTGAACTGCCTCTTGGTTATTGAATTTTTTTCCAGTCAAGAAGTTATCCAAATTCTGGAAAAAGTAGTAGTCTGTAGGGGCAAGGTCCGGTGAGTACGGTGGATGAGGGAGAGCTTCCAACCCCAGTTCTTGCAACTTGGAGACCGTCATTTGTGCGGTATGAGGTCGGGCGTTGTCGTGAAGGAGCAGCGGAGACGAGCGATTGACCAATGCTGGTCGGAGACGTGCCAGCTTCTCCATCATTGTGTTCAATTTTTCACAGTACACATCTGCAGTAATACTCTCCCCATTTGGTAAGAAGCTGTGATGAATCACACCGGTGCTAGACCACCAAACAGTAACCATCACCTTTTTAGGGGTAAGTTTTCGTTTAGGGCATTGTTTAGGTGCTGAACCAGGATCCAACCAACTTGCTGAGCGCTTACGGTTATCAAACAGAATCCATTTTTCATCACAGGTGACAATGCGGTTCAAAATTCCTTCATTTGTGTGTCTGTTGAGCAATGCACGGCACGTCTCGACGCGTACTTGGCGCTGGCGATCATTGAGTTCGTGGGGCACCCATTTGTCAAGCTTTTTTACCTTGCCAATTTGACGCAAATGGACCAATATTGTTTTGATGCTAACGTCGAAAGCTGCTGCTAATTCAGCCGTAGATTGAGTATCATCAGCTTCCACGATCGCCCTCAATTCGTCTGCATCGACCAAAGTCTTCTGACGACCGCGGGGTTCATTTTTCAGGTCGAAATTTCCAGAACGGAAGCGAGCAAACCAATAACTAGTGGTTCGTTGATTTGTAGTGTTAGCTCCGTACACGTCGTTGATGTTGCGAGCCGCTTGTGCCGCGTTGCTGCCACGACGGAACTCATATTCCATAATTAAGTACTCGAATTTTTAACGTATCCATGTTGACGAAAATGATTGAAATGCAATGAAAATGTAACACTAACCAATAAACAAATGACTGTTTCTGGAAAAAGAATTCCATATTTTTAAAATGAAATTAATTTGAAATTAGAATTCTTAGCTAAACAAAAAATATTTTTAATTGAAATGGCCAGTACTGTAAAACGGCAATTTCATAGGTAAAGACCTATTATATAAAAACAATCCAGCTAGGTAAGTACTTTGTAAAAAAATTGTAACTATTCGTTTTGCACCGACCTTCAAGTAGAGAAACATATTGTGAATTTAAAAACAACTTTTAGGTAGGACTACAAATTCCTGCGTTGAGCGAACTCTTATGTTAAACTCACCCCTATCCTATATAGATAGGTAAAACGAGTAGGTACTTCAATCAAATTAGACGATGTCACGTAAGTAGGTACCTACCTACACTACACTGTAATGTAAGGCATACCATCATTCATGACACTTTTGAAAATTATCGTTTACATCTAACAAAGAAATTTAGAGGTACCTATTTTATGTATACTTAAGTATTGAATTGAAATCTTAACATAAAGCTCAATTATGTTATTTTACTAAGCAAGTAGGTGCCTTCTTAGGTAAATAGCATCCGTGGAATGAGTTACCTACTCGTTCCTACCTAATGAAACAAAAAAATATGGATTTACCATTATTTACTTAAGTAAGTAATGTATCATAAAATTACCTACTAAGTAAATAATGATAAATCCATAAGTAGGTTCTATTTATTGAAATAGTATATTTAAGTAAGTTAATAGGTAATTAGGTAGATTATAGCGAGCTTTTTTATAATAATCAGGAGAGATAATTTACCAATGATACTGTAGGTTACAACTCTCCCCAAAAAATATGGATCGAAATACGCTAAAAATATTTCGTCATAATAAATCGCCTCCCCCCCCAGTTCCCATTGATCGGAATAGTTTGATTTTGGATGATAAACAAACGGATGGGTTTCAATTCAACGTCTATCTCATGATTAAACGATTTTGAGATGTTCTTACTTAGCAAACGATTAGGTACACAAGTACACTACCTATCAACTATCTAGAACTTTTTAAGATGTAAGTACGTGTTAGTTGCTTACTGGACGGACAGATCTACTATTTTATAGTGTTTATAAATATTTATTTTGTAATACCTATATGTCCCTAAATCTATGTCTCTAAAGTCTGGACTTACTTGCGTATAGTTAGTTTGCTTTAGAGCAAACTACAGTAAGTACTTAGTTTGACAAAGGCTCTTTTTGCTGGTGTGAATCGAATGTTCGATCGAGCCCCGATTTCTGTTTCTGTGTTAAGTAACGGCCGATGGCTTTTTTTTTCTTTTATAAGTAACTTTTCCTCGCTTTGTCACCGCCGATACTTTCATTTCACGGTTGTCTAATTCGGGTCTTACTCTCGCCTTTTCCGCAATAATCAATTTCATGAATTTATTGTTGCGATAGTTGCAGTCGATCTCAGGAGGCTTTCGCGACAACATGGTTCTACGACACCGGTGCTTTCCTCTAAAATGTTGCTGTTGGGTAATTGCTATTTTCATAGCACTGAAATCTGGAAGTTCATCGTCTTCACAAGAATTCTGCACCAAGGAAGATGTAAACTGCTCTCCTTTGCAGAACGTTTACAGTAAAGGTAGGTAACATTTAATTGGTAACTATTACATTTATTTCTTACCATTTTTCCAGGTTTTGTACAGGCCTCCAGCCAGATTGATTAACTTTTTTTTTCTAGGTGTGAATAAGTTTCTTTATAAGTAATTGATTTTATAATTTATTTAGGTACCTAGTGTAGTTTAAACAATTAATAAGCACCTATTTATATTGAACTAGGTGTACCTGTTTGAATTGATATGAACTGCTTTTTCCTCTCCTTGACAAGAATTAAGGGACTTACTGAAACTGCTCTTGAAACTAAACTGTAAGTACCTGCCATTATAGAAAAAAAATCTTAAGCTGGCTTCTCACTGCGCGTGTTAGCCCGCGCCGCGCCGCTCCACGCGCAAGGACGCGCCACGCGACACACCGCGCCACCCAACGGAAACTGGCGCGGCGCGGCGCGTGCCTTCTAGCTTCAAATCACTAAACTTCACTTTGATTCAGTCTGTTGAGAGCAGCGCACTATGTCTTGTGAGTCGAATTGCCACCTCCAGCCATGGAGCAATGCCACTGGAGAAGAAGGCATGGCTGTTGCATCAGCCGTTTTTGTCTTATTTTGTGGATATCGTATACTTAATAAAATTAACAAAAAGAAGAAGAAGAAGAGGCGTTGGTGGATGTCAACGTTCAATAAGAGCCGGTCAAGGTTATTGTTTCATTGTTTGTATTTTAGGATAATTACATAGGTACGTAATTTTTAAGAATCCTATCGATATACACACGCCGCGCCGCGCGCGCCCGCGCCTACACGCGCGAGCCCGCGCCGCGCCTTTGAAGTTACCGACTTTTAGCGGATAGGTCGCGCCGCGCCGCACCTGCCCGCGCCGCGCCGCGCCTAGCTCTTCACACTGCGCGGGGCGCGTGCGGGCGCGGCGCGGCGCGGGCTAACACGCGCAGTGAGAAGCCAGCTTTAAAGAGTGCCCAATCTGTTGATCGACATTGACAAAAACAAGTTTTATTTCGACCTGTGTAAGTACCTATTTTTCTTGGAGAAAATTATTTAGTTTCGCAAGATTATGTCCCTTGATTTTTTTTTTACTTTTGAATATTTTAAGACTTATGCAGAGTTAGTTCAAGAGATAAAGACTGGTGATCTACCTGCAGACAGACCCCGTGGTGCCTACCCCTTGGTATTACTCCGTAGGTATTGGATCTTTTACATAAACTTAAAGCACACTAGGACATACCTACTTTCCATTAATAAAAGAAATGTCAATGTTTGTGCTAATGGATGGATGTTTGTTACTCTTTCACCCAAAAACTAGGTAAGTACTGAAAAGATTGTGATGGAATTTGGCAATGTTGCAGTTTATTTAACAGGCGACGTAGTTATAGGCTTTAAAACACATAGGCTATGTTATTTTTGTAGGCATACGATGTTTTTTTCCAAGATGTGACGATATATAGGTAAGTAGGTACGACGAAGTCGCGGGTAGCCTCTAGTATGTAAATAAATAAATTATAAAAGTTTTCCTTTGACAAATGCATGTTGCCAGTATTATAGATTTGAAACAAAAGAGATAAAATTAAAGGTAAAAAATTAAACTCCTCTCTAGTTCCGCGATTATTTGCACGAGAACTGGTTGATTTTAAGAAAGAAACATTGGGTTCTGATCCGACACAGCGGCGGCGGCATGGCAGCTAGACACGTAGACAGTAGATAGTGTTTTTGTGAGTGTCGGTTTATTGGAAACAAAGTCTGTGCAAGAAACAAACCGCAAAACGCGAAATATACGGGGTCCCCAAAGTTTTGTTTCAAATGTGAAAGCCAGCCAAAATATGGTTACCCATGTATCCATATTATACGATGATCCAAATCCTCAAAATTATACTTAATGTTTTTTTTTCTTAATCGGTATTTTTTTATTAAGGGGCCAAATCCGTAGGTATTTACATCATTCATTCAAGACGATTTCTAACTGGACTTTTGTATATACTTATGTCGCTTTTGAGTATATCAAAGTGGGATTAATTTTTCATTTTATTAATCACATGATACATGCTTCCGCTAATATTTCAAATTTATTTATTTTTCACTTCATAATCTGGCAACACAATATTGCAACAGTTGTGTAGGTACCTACTAGTTTCTAATTGTATACAGACAGACGTAGTTGTATTGGTGTGGGGTGGGGTAGCGGGGCGGCGGCGGCGGCGGGTAGGGGGACGTCTTGCGTGGGTGTGGGTGCACCGGTAGGTAGGTAGGTACAGTGCTTTTGTTTGTGTGTTGCTAGCTAGCGACGTTAGGTGGTGTGTTGTGTTGTGTCAATTTTTAATAAAGCTCACTCGCACATGTATTCAAACAAAAGCTTTTAATTTGTGGTCATCAATAAATGAAATTGAAGCAGATTCGTGTCGATAATGATGTCATCTGATATTTAATGACAACTGCGAGTAGTGTCCAGTGATTGAGAGGATAGAAACGGGCAACCGGTGAACAGTAGTTGCCTGTTTCATTAATTACACAGACCGAAGTTATATGCTGAACTGAAAGTTTATCGCTTTTGTCGGAAGCTGTTTATCGAGAATTCTGGAGCATTACTCCCACCCACACACAGCTACACTATTTTAAATTTATTATACTGTGCAGTGTGTAACGATTCAATTTAGGACAGTTAGTTTATTGAACTCAGTGCCATGTCTAACTTTTGGGATATGAAATTAATTATACTCTTTTTGGGATTATTTTTCTCAAAATTGAATAGAGTGTATGGAACAGGTATGTAATGTTAAATTTTATTTTACAACTGACATACTATTGTAAAACATACTAAATATGAATTAGCTTTTAATGTCTGCTACATGAATACCTACTTACTTCAATTGATTTAATAAGCTTTTCATTCAATGCTCTGTGATTGTCAGTTTTTTTTCAATAGATATTTAAGATAGAGTTATTTGTCTAGGTAGACTATCTGTCTGTTACAAATCCCTAAAGCTGTGCGATTATTTGAATTCCTACTAAGTTAATTAATTTATTTTTCTTCACTTGACCAGCTTGTGACTGTTATTTATTTTAAAATATATTTGATGCTACATAATAAGTAATGTAACCTATATCTGTAAGCATATGAAATTAATATCCAGAAATAACAGGTAAATATAAGTAGGTTTATGATGCTCATTACATTTTCAATGATTTTAATTTTTTATGTAATATGGAATGTTTTAGAAACTTTACATTTTATTCGATTAAAGGAACTAAAGAATCATATAGGTACCTATTTCAGGCAGGAAAAGACTGATGTTTTTACAGTTAACATAGTGGGCTTTGTGTTACTTTATCACAGTAATAATATTCCATAACAATTATAGCCTAGTGGCTGTTTAATAATAACTGAGAGCTCATTTTAATGTTCCTGTGTAACCCAATAATAGCTAATGAGGTGATGAGTAATAAAAATAAAGTAAGACAATGTATGACTGTACACAGTGTCATTGCTTGTGAATGTCTGTTATTAGAATCATGTTTTGGAACACTGAAAATTTAGTAAACATGATTATTATTTGTTTCAGATGAGGTAGTGGTGTTGACTGTATCTACCGAGGATAACCATGGTCTTGAACGCTACTTGAGGTCTGCTGAAGTCAATGATATACAAGTAGAGGTACTTGGGAGAGGTGAAAAATGGAAAGGCGGTGATATGGCCCATCCCGGAGGAGGCCACAAAATTAATTTACTCAAAAAGAGATTAAATGATCTGATTTTAACAGAAAAAGACAAAGAAAAGATAATTATATTTACAGACAGGTAAGAACTCCGCCTACCTATACAGTTTTATTCTAAGGTATCATTTAATGTCTTCACTGTTAGCAGTCCTTATTTCTATTTAAATATTTACTGAATTACCTACCTATCCTGTCATAACAATGTGTCCCTCATAACTGTCAATTCTCAACACCTTAATTTAATAGTTTGAGTAAGTACCTACCTATATATAAAGGCTGAGCTAGTGCATAGGTATCAAGTTAAAAATATTATCTCTCTCCCAAGTGTGGGGACATCCTTCAAGATTCTTTCTCAGATTGATGAAGGGTGTATTATTTGATGACAATACTTACACAGGATACATTCATGAAAACAAACTATCTGCACATACCTATAGATTTGAATATGTCATGATCTCATTATAAAGTTTTGTTTCTTTGTACTGTGTTTCAGTTATGACGTAATATTCACTAGCAATATAAAGAATATTGTGGAGAAATTCAAGTCATTTAAAGACACCCGTGTATTATTTTCCGCTGAACAATTCTGCTGGCCTGACTCGAAGCTAGCACAAAAGTACCCAAAAACTGATACCGCTAGTCCATACTTAAATTCCGGAAGTTTTATGGGTATGAATATATTCACTATTTACTGACAATTCTTGCAAGGCGTCTAGTTGGTATTATTTAAAAAGTATAAACCTTTCCACATCACCTAATCAGTTGGTAACTAATGTTTATTATTATTTTATTCAAAGGTTATCTCCCGGAGCTTGTAGAAATAGTCAATCAAAGAAATGTAAATGATATGGATGATGATCAACTCTACTACACTAAGATCTATCTAGATCAGGATTTGAGGAAATCTCTTAAAATATCATTAGATCATAATTCGGAGATTTTCCAAAATTTACATGGAGCCCTATGTAAGTAAAAGTTGTTTATGTCTGTTTATGCATTTGAAAATATTTTAAAGCAACTCTCTGTATAGGTACTCCATAACATTTCATGTCAAGTTTGCAGCATAATATCTACATCAATTTTGTTTTAAAATTTATTAGCATTTTTGTACTAATTTATCAATTGCAGCTGATGTTCAACTGAAGGCAAACACTACAGAAGATTGGCCTTATATTGAGAATGTAGCTACTCAGACCCATCCTCTCATAGTACACGGCAATGGCCCTTCAAAATTGACTTTGAACCACTTTGGAAACTATTTGGCTAAGTCATGGTCAGTCAAAGCTGGTTGTGCACTTTGTAAGGAGAAGAAAATAACATTGAAGGTGTGCTTATTATTAATACTACATTAGTTGGTATTATTTTTAATTGCTTTACGATTTTAAAACTTTTTTACAATTCTAGGAAGACAAACTACCCACAGTCATGATGGCCGTGTTTATTGAACAAGCGACTCCATTTATGGAAGAGTTTCTGCAGCAGTTACTGGACACAGACTATCCAAAATCTAAGATCCACCTGATACTGAGGAACAATGTAGAATATCACGAAACTGAGGTCGATGAATTTTTCCAAGCATTCTCCAAACATTACGCAACAGCAAAGCGCATTAAACCCAATGACTTCATGTCGGAAGCCGAAGCACGAAATATCGCAAAGTAAATTATATATATTTTTTTCGCAGTTTTTCCTATTTGTGTTTGCTAGGTATTCGATAAATTGGCAATTCAATTCTTTTTCAGAGATCGCTGTATCAACAGTGACTGTGACTATCTCTTCTCTATAGACAGCCTGTCTAGAATAGAAAAAAACACGCTTAGTCACTTGCTTTCTTCGGGCTACGACATTATAGCACCGATGTTAGTACGACCGGGACAAGCGTGGTCCAATTTCTGGGGCGCTATCAACTCCGCCGGCTTCTACGCAAGATCTTCAGACTATATGGACATCGTATATAACGTTATTAGGTAAGTTTTACTTCAACTTCTTTACCTTTTAGATAATTATTTAAATATGTAATGGATTGACGCGGCGGCAATAAAACACCTAAGTAGTTCGCGCTCCCAGTCCAGTTTGACAAATAAAGTACCGTGGATGTATTTAATGAACTTTAATATTTGAATACGTTTATGACACGATGTATAAAATTGATACTGTGCTTCAGTCGAAGGCAATAGAAAAGTCGGTTTTGAAAGAACGACGATCAATGGAATACATGTTATCAGCTGTACATTCGTAGACTCCGGCGTCCATCTGCGTGGCGGGATCGATCTCGATCTTAGATTTGACGCGATCCTCGCCTATCGGCCATTCGTGAATCTGAAAGCATATAAAAGTAAGCGTATAGGTATATAAATATTCTGGAACTTATTCTGGAAATATTCTACTTCTTATTTATAGAAATTCATATTTGGGATAGAGATTTAGGCAAATAACTCACATGCAAGTAGTGGTGGGCAAATATTTCGACGCCGTCTTTGAACCAAGTGATGTGTGGTCGCGGGGATCCTTTAGCAATACACAAGAATGCTATTTTGTGTCCGA
This sequence comes from Anarsia innoxiella, assembly GCA_947563765.1. Taxonomy (NCBI): domain Eukaryota; kingdom Metazoa; phylum Arthropoda; class Insecta; order Lepidoptera; family Gelechiidae; genus Anarsia; species Anarsia innoxiella. The sequence goes on along the minus strand of OX387390.1, from coordinate 6,403,822 downwards.
GCACGTACTCAAGATCAAAATGAGAAGCTAGTAGGATTTTGGCACCCTGAAACAGTTAAACATCTGATTATACCGTGCTTTGCATATTTTCTTATACCTATACCTACTTTTATCACATAACTGATTTCGCTTTAGCTTCGCTGTTATTGTATTGTTCCGATTAAATTGTATAAACATAATACTGATTAACTTACATCGTTGTTATTGTAATACTGGTCCGATTCCGGATCCCGGTATTTTCCTGTGATAGGCAGTCCAATTTGTACCTGAATGAAAATATAAGCATTATTTCAGATGGATAGGCTTTTGTTTTTAAGGTTAGTTATGTATATATGAATAAAATAGTTTTATGCAGTTGTATAGGTATTATCTAAATGATTACCTTAGATTTGGTTCTGCTCCTTGTTCTCCCGCGTCTGCCATCCGTAGAATCTATCAAGAACCAGTAAAGAATCAACAATCCCAAGAGAACCCTAGCTCGTAACAGAAACATTTGCGATGTGTAAATTTCCTTTTGTTGTTGATCACTCAAAACCCATCGACACGTTCTTGCGAGGGGTCTGCGTACCTTCTACTAGAGGCACATCAGACCTCTGCGATTCCTGCCACGCCAATCTCTCAATTGACTAATGACGGAGGTGATCGCAGGAGGGCCCTTGTCTCCCCTATGTTTTATACATAATCGTCATTTCCTGTCGCGTTTTATGCAGTGATACCTACTTCAATAAATTGGCTAGTTCACTATTTATAAAAATAACTGTGGTACAATGGAGAAAACCGTGATTGCAAGTCGTGCCGACAATGGAAAGCGTTTAAGGGCGTCTTAAAATTGCTCTTAGAATTCCAAGCTCAATTCAAAACAAAGTCAAATAGTCATATATGCTTAGTAAAATATTCATCGTTTTAAATTAGGTAGTAAGTAGGCAAGTAATTTCTTGGAAAACCGAAATATGATAAAATTGTTTGTAAGTAGTTCACTAAAGGTTATCTAATGTAAAAAAGATAATAAAAAGTAGGTACGAGTATTTTCTAGTGTATTATCTTCACTTATTTTTTACTTATAGGTACCTAATAATATATTTTAAATAAGTGGGTAGGTATTTCTATATTATTAAATGATTGATTGGTGTAATTAATTACCTAAAACTAGCCTTCTACTTTCGTTAAGATTTACCCCAGATTAAACGCTATAAAGATAAGGCGTTTCATTTCAATGCCTACCTAAGTTTACGATTTTCTTTTATTATGTTGCAGGGGTATATGGAACGTTCCGTTTATCACAAACTGCTACCTTATGAAAATGTCTGTCTTCCGCAATAAGTCTGTTAAATCTATCTCATATTCTAAGGAAGATTTTGACCCTGATATGGCATTTTGTGCGACCTTAAGAGATGCGGTAAGTTGAGGAACCAGCACAAAAAACGTACTTTTTCTAACAATCTCTGAACTGGACTAAAGTTAGCGTTTATTTTTAGGGTATATTTATGCACATAAGTAATGAAATAGATTTCGGTCATCTGATAGACCCGGAGTCCTATGATATAAGTCGTACCCATCCTGACATGTATCAAGTGTTGGACAATAAAATCGAGTGGGAAAAAAGATATCTTCATGAGGATTACGCGCTTAATTTCGCAGAAGGACGAGAACATTTGATGGTGAGAGTTTACTGGTTACTTATACGAATACAATCATTACCCATGTTTTAAAAGGTTATAACTGTCCATTGAGGATTTAATAAACTCGAAATGCAGTGGTCTGCATAAATGAAAAAAGTTTTTTGTTCTCACCAAAGAGAAGTTTTGTTTTTATAACGTTTACAAAGACCAACACACAAAAGACAGCCGCTTATGTACCTACTTTAAAGTTTATTGATAGGTACATACTTTAAACCTATAACTTTTTTTGTTTTGTTTTGCTAGCCTTGCCCTGATGTTTACTGGTTCCCCATGATGTCGCAGAGGTTCTGTGTGGAATGGGTTGCTATTATGGAAGCGTTCGGCCAATGGAGCGACGGAAGTAATCAGGTCAGATTGGTTTATTTTATCTATTATAGCACTTACTTATGAAAGGCAAATAGGATTATAAGCATATTATAAAGGCTCACCTAAGTTGTAAGTCTTTGTGAAATTGTTAATTATTCTTGTTTTTCTACTAATGATTGTAGGACAAACGTTTGGAAAGTGGTTACGAAGCAGTACCTACCCGTGATATCCACATGAGCCAGGTTGGATTAGAAAAACAATGGCTACACATCCTAAAAGAATACGTGAGGCCTTTGCAGGAAATTGTTTTCATAGGATACTTCCATAACGTAAGTTTTAGTGTTATTTAGCTATATTTTTGATTTAGTTTTCTATGGACTGGTTATTTTATTGGAGTTCCTACAATATTTAACGAATTAAAAACTGACATAACCTGAAGTAAAAAGAGACAGATACGAGAAAGTACCTAACTACTTTGTAGATAATGGAGCTGTTTTCAAAAATCAAAATGTTTCAAAAATGCAAAGTGGGAAGTTATAGAAGCAAACTTAGCAATACTTTAACATAATTCATAAATAGAATAATAAATATGTTACAGCCTCCAGTATCGATAATGAACTTCGTGGTTCGTTACCGGCCCGACGAGCAGCCGTCGTTACGACCGCATCACGATTCCTCTACCTACACTATTAACTTGGCTTTAAATACTCCGAGTAAGTGCTCCGATATCGCACACGGATATAAACCCTGCTTAAATACTTACCAAACAACCAAATACTTACTAGTCATGTTTTATTTTATCCATCCGGATCACTTTTTTCACAGCTTTTTAACAAAATCAACTTGCCCGAACAGGGCTGTGCATTTTTAATGACTTAGTAAAGAAATGTCGCTATTTAGCTTCTTCAAATGTAGGTAATTATGAAGTAATAATCATGAATATACTTAATTTGATACACAGACGTAGACTACGAAGGCGGCGGCTGTCACTTCCTTCGTTACAACTGTTCGGTCCGTAACACGCGGCAGGGCTGGCTGCTGATGCACCCGGGCCGCCTCACGCACTACCACGAGGGCCTCCGCGTCACCAACGGGACTCGCTACATTATGATCTCATTTGTAGACCCGTGAAACATTCCTACTCTTTGCGATACCAATAATGATACTACAAGGTTGGCTCGCCCAAAGGTATGCAAAATAGTGCAATTTATTTAAAGTAACTATATTCGGTTCTGTATGCTTCATTGCAGTGTCTATCCATGTTCCTAGATTGTATAGCTCTACACAGAGTAAGATTTGTAATATCTTAGGAAAAAGTTGATACCTAGGTACCTATTTTAAATATGCGGGATGTAAAAATTAAGAAAATATTCCTTTCGTTTGAAATCCCTCCACATAGCATTTGGTCGGTGTGTTTCGTGCAGGGTTTTGAAATCATACAAGATGCTCTTCAATTATCGTACTGAACTGGCTATTGAATCCAGTAATTACATATACTTAATATTCGCACAAATTATATGATTAACCCAAACACCCGACTGATATTATTCCAACTTTGATTTTTAAGCAACAATTCGTGTTTTCCTTTTATTTACTTATGTAGAACGCTAACTGAGAACTAAAAATAGTATTTTTTAACAGTTGTAATAATTATAAGCTAATTTAAATTACTGACCATTTTTATCGTATGTGAGTTAAATATAACCAAAGATAAAGTTTATTTCTATTTTAACGCAAATTTTGATTACTTATAGTTAATTAATTATACTTATTTACCTATGCAGAAAGTTTTTTTATTTAATTTCTAAGTTAAGTCTGTCGTACCAAAACGTCATCACCAGTGAATAGTTTAAAAAAGGAATCGTGTTGTTTAAACATAAATCACCGTTCAATAAACACAAAAAATAAAACTCCAGATTCACTGTTACGTTTTATTGTAGGGTAAAGATTTGAGGTAGAACGCTTTCATATGAGTGAAACGACCGGCACGCTTTTACCTCGAATCTGGTACTGAAGCAACTTCTTTTTGAGATGCAAAGTTGTTGAAATGCGCCTTGGGATATCTATAATGCTTTCCAAACGAGTGTTCTGCGTATTTTTCGTAATGCATTTGTTCTGTTTTAACTTGTTCCCATTCATTAGTCGTTATCCATGGCGTAAGGAACCTCAACCACTTTGGTACATAGTCTTCCATGTGATAGAATCGACGACGCCATACTTTATGAGTTTGGGAGTAAGTTTGTCCACGACCTAGCCAATGTGGTAAACTGAAAAAAAAGCTTACTTATTGACTATTTAACCATAGTTCTAGGTTCTAGCACCACCACACATTATCATAATTTATAGCTGTTTAAGTAGGTACAACCGGTCGTTGTGGAGATTGGGGGAGGCTTTTGTCCAGCAGTGGACGTCCACAAGCCGACCTAATAACAATAAGTAGGTACATACTATTTAGTTAGGTACTATTACTAAAACACTAATTAAAACAAAAGCAATTCATTATATTTAAGAAATTGAAGCTCGTCTGCTGGCTGGTCAAAGATCAATCGATTTCCAGTTTATTAAGCAAAGATAACAAAGACGATAAGTAGGTAGTTCTAATTCAATAAATCAATATATGGATTGTAAGTAGATTGGAGTAATGATTAAGTGGGTCACATGGTACTCTTTAAAGCCAAGTACAAAGTGATTTTACTTTATTATAGGTGTAGGTATTATATAAGTACTAATATTGTGGAAACGACCCGAAAGTGAGCCTCGTGGTCAATGAAATTGACCGATTCGATAACCACCTGACTAATTTACTTTAGGATACGAATATCTTACATGGTAAAACTAAAATCGCATTCTTGTCGGACAGAACTTCATAATAGAGTTTTTAAACGACTTAACTGCTACGTACATCAAAACGCATTTTTGCTAGTATACATACTTAGATACATAAAGGAGTTAGTAGGTACTTGCTTATCAATATAGCACTTACATGTCAAGATGTCGTAACATCCATCTGTACGCGTTGGTGTAAAAGTGTGCAGATATTGGATTAAAGTGAGGAAGGACATAACTAGTCACTTTATAACCTTCCATGAGAACTAACGCAGTCACACCAATTGAATATCCGTCTATCAAAACCACAATTTCTTTGTCTTGTATATTCTCTTTTGTGGCTAATATTTGATCAGTTGCCCTGGCTAGAAAAAATGTATGTTTTGTAGGATTTCAGTAAAGTTAGAAAGACATCTTTTCAATATCTCCGATGAGTAGTAGTAGGTTACTTGTTTCTAGAACAAATACTTTACAGTTTAACTTAATACAAACAGAGTAGGTAGGTATAATAAAAAGTTAAACTTTTAACACTGTCTTTACGCGCATAATGAATCGCCTAAGTACATTCTTTGCAGTTGGTCGTAAAGTGGGTCGCATGAACTATCCAAGAAGAATAAGATACTTAAGTGGGACACTGACTGCTAGATGAGATTACAATTTATATTAGGTTGGGGAAAAAGTTTCTTCGTATTTTATATGAAAATTCAAAAAGTTTTTTTTTATAGTTTATTTACATTTGACTAAAGTATGTAGGTGCCATTTTGTTCCATAACTTTTTGCCATCTTGTTGGTAGTGACATGATCCCATTGCTGTAAAAATTTTGAGGCTTCTGATCGAAAAACTGCGACAAGTGGTTTTGGCAGTCCTCTCGTGATGTTAACCTGACACTGCCTAAGGAATTCTGCAGAGACCGAAACAGATGAAAATCTGAAGGTGCAAGGTCAGGACTATACGGCGGATGCATTAATACCTCCCAGCCAAACTCTCGTAATTTTTGCTGAGTGGCTAAAGATGTGTGAGGTCTAGCGTTGTCATGGTGAAAAACCACACCCCTTCTGTTGATCAATTCTGGCCGCTTTCTCTCAATTTTTTGCTTCAATCTCATCAATTGTTCGCAATACCTACAGTTCTGAATCGATGGTCCTGCCTGGCGGTAACAGCTCATAATGAATGATGCCCTTCCAATCCCACCATACACACAGCATTACCTTGTTGCGAGTTAACCCGGGTTTTGCCACAGTCTGTGAAGCTTGACCGGCCTTTGACCACGATCTTTTTCGCACGTTCTTGTCGTATGTGATCCACTTTTCATCACCAGTTATCAGCTTTTTCAAAAATGGTTCGGTTTCATTACGTCGTAATAAAGAATCAAAAATGAGTACACGGTTCATTAGGTTTCTTTCAGTGAGCTCATGAGGCACCCAAATATCGAGCTTTTTAGTGTACCCAGCTTTATTCAAATGAGTCAAAACCGTTTTGTGGTCAATTGCCAGTTCTTCAGCTACATCGTAACTACTAATATGCCGATCTTGCTCCACTTTTTCAAAAATGGCATCAATTTTGTCCGTAACAGGGCGACCAGAGCGAGATGCATCTTTGATATCAAAATTTCCGGCTTGAAAACGCTTAAACCAAACTTGCGCTACTCTCACAGATACTGCATTAGGTCCATAAACATCACAAATTTTTTTCGCGGCTGGAGTTGCATTTTTACCTTTTTTATAGTAAAATTTTAAAATGTATCGAATTTCTTCTTTAGATTCACTCATTTTAACAACAACAATAACAAATGAAAATCACACAAATTCCTAATTTGAATTTGGAAGTGCCTTCTTTAAAATTAAAACTTTTTAATGATACCAAAACCAGCCAGATACAAATGGTATAGCCAAAGAGATTTTAATACAAGTTCATACATACTATATGCGAAAAGACTTTTTCCCCAACCTATTAATTAGTTTTAGGTAGGTACAGCACCTAATGTTCTTTAACACATCGTCATATTTTATTATTTGGCAGTTTGAAAAGGGCACTAATAAGGTAATTTCAGCTGAAATTACCTACATCTTCAGGTAGGTCTTCTAGCTAGAGAGCTGTTGGGCGATAGGTACTTCAATGCCCCCTTAATTTATGTAGGTACCTAAGATATCTATATGTCATACAAACTATGTAGGTAGGTAGTCAAAAGTACGAACTATGCAGTCTCTTCTTTTAGGCTAACTCCGTAATAAATTGCAATTTCTCTAACATACTTTAATCGGCATCTCAATTAAGTAGGTATTTAGGAGTAAGAAGTTCCTAACTTTTCAGTCAAACGAAAGTAAAATTAACTCATAATGAACTCCTTGAGAGGCCCTTATCATAGATAGGAGCGCAAAAGCTTTGAGGATTGACTGTAACACACCTATAAATGAGACCATAAATGAGACCTATCTCCAAAAATCAATTTAAACTTGTGTGATACAAGTAATCTTAATATTTTTATCTGTTGTAACTCAATAGGTACTACATGCTAATATTATTGTACTCACTTTCATTTTTTGCCATATGAAGGCCCAAACGTGGTTTCCAAAAAAATTGGCCTGGCTGCATGCTCTGAACCTATAATATGAAAATGAATCGCTGAATGTAGCTATTGTTAAGCGCAAATCTCGAGAATAGCTGAACCAATTTCTTTTTGTTGTGTTTATCATTGTCAAGAGAAGGATCTTATTTAGAAAAAAAAAATGCGCTGAATATTTCAGGATACTTATCCACCTAAATTACAAACCAAAATGTTCATGGGTTCAAGCCTTGAAGGAGTTACCGTGGGATACATTCTAAACTATAAGCCGCCCAAGTCGTGGGAAAAGCTAGCAGACAATAAAAAAAATACAGTCAAATAATTCCCAAAACAAGCGAACCAAGATTTAATCTCTTATGATTTGACCACGATAACTTATTATAAATCTTTATTCAACATTTTAGTTTTAACTTCCTTTGTAAATAAAGTTCTTGAAACTGTAACAAAATTATCTACACGAATATCTACTTACATAATAAAAACTTACCATCACTAATGGAATTATAATTATGTACAACAACAGCGGCGTTATATTAATCATCTTCTATCTAATCTAGTAAAAACCTACCTACTTTAAAAATAAATTACAACACTGAATGTAAAGATGTTGCCTACTGCAAAACCTTCTGATATCTGATTGTGAATTGTCATGAGAATGTCAAAATGTGATGAACTGGAGGAAGCCATTGTTTGCAAAATTCCACTGCGATTATTCTTGGAAAAAGACCAACAGAAAAAACTAAAGACATTCCTCTTTTTTATTTGGTGGAAGGTTGTTGTTGCTTAAAGATATCTATGACACCTGTAAGAGAAGAAGAGCCGACCGAATCCTTTGTCTTAGACGGCTATGACACTACCTACCTGCCTATTTCTTGTTTTGGTGAATAATCTTTTCGAAACAATAAATTTCGGAATACTTTTGGACAAAAGAAAAAATAAAACAGCTCAGTTAGGATACATATTTTTATTTGTACCTAAGCGACTGTTAGCAACAAAACCACTTTGCCGCTATCGAAACTGGTTTCGAACTTAAAACAAAATTTCGATGACGGCCGAAATTAACAGATCAAAATATCAGCCTGAATCTTGTGATTCTGAAGACAATAAATCATAATCAACTTCTGGTACATCGTAAACCTCTTTAATGTATGATCTGAAATTGTCGAAGACTTTCTTCGTTTGTGTGAAGTGTGGACCGAAAGCGGATTCAGAATATTTTTTAAACTTTTTCCAATCACGGTACTCCTTATCCCATTCTTCTTTCTTGACATAAGGGATAAGTTTCTGCAGCCACTCAGGCAGAAATTCGTCTGTATAGTAGAATCTTCTACGCCACACTTTATGAGTATCGACATAATTAGGACCATGTCCGCCAATCCAATGTGGTAATCTGTAAAAGCATATTTAAATTAAATACGATACTTTTGATGATACTTGGTGTAGAGGACAACTTGCAGTGTTTTTATTTTTAGCTAACCAGGTATACAGAAAGTAAGAAAACAACTTGCAAGTGACACCAATTTAGTAGAGACTAATAGTACCTACCTACTCACACTGTAGCTAAGCACAAATCTCGGGATTAGCTGAATAGATTTCGATACCTAATTCTTATTTCTTGTGTTTGATAATTCTGAACTACATATGACTAAGTCGCGGTGAAAATCGACTAGAATAATAAATAAATAAAATCGAATAAACTTAGATATAACTGACTTCCTAGCGATTCAGAACCTCTACTTATTATCGAGATGAATGTAATAAGTAATTCCGTAATAAATTGCAATAAGGACAGTGGTTGTTGGTGTATTAAAATAACCATTCGATCTAGGGAATCCATCTTATCTGGCATAAAGAAAAAAAGTGACAAAAGTCAAAATACCTTTCCTGGAAAACTTTAGGAACCTTTGCTATCTGAATTTTCTTAAACGTATACATATCTACGTATAAATAGGTACGTTCCTATACCTAAAGTATGTATGGGTTTAAAAATGTTTTACTTACGCACTCATATATCTCAGACCCCATCTGTAAACATTGGTGTAAAAAAACGCAGAGAATGGATTGAGATGTGGCATGGGACCTGCACCAATAGCTACACCACACGCAAATGATATGAAAGTCAAGCCGGCTGCATAACCATCAACTAACACCACGAGACCATCGTAGATATTTTTTCTATGGTCTCCCGAACGTTGCAAAACTGGACTTTCTGTAATTAAAAATAAAAATAATAAGATTTTCTATTCAGCCCAGATTTTTTTCTTTCTTTCGTTTGATTGAATAACTTTAATGGATGGATGTCATTCATTTGTTTAACCTTCCGCAGATTCACGAGTAAGTTTTTCATTATAAAGTCTAAGAAATAAGTTCCAAGCAGAGTAGATATGACAACCGTATCATCTAAGTAGGTAGTTTAAGCGTAATGGTTTCCATACAAACCTGTCGTTGGCACTGTCAAGTCGAGAGCTAGTCGAGGCCTCCAGTAGAAGGTTCCCGGTACCGTACACTGAAATCATTTTATAAATAAATTATACATATTTCAGGGGCCGTATTCTTCTAATTACCAAATGAAAAATGGTGTCTCTCTAGAATGTGAATTGTATGATTTGACCTATTTTGGTATTCTCATAACAGATAAGTTGACAGTGGACAACGATCGGCCGTACATTTTACTACTTTACGCTATAATCGGTATTCTACTCCGCAATGTCACATGAGTTGCAGTTCCAAACGGTATTCTCTTCGCTATTTGACAGTTGTTCTCTAATGGCATTTCGTTCGGTCGTTCGGCGTTCAGTCGTTCGGTCACCCATCACTATTTCGGTGTTATGTTATGTACGTGCAATTTATGCAAAAAATGCATGTAAATCTTATACAAATAAATATTCTGTATTTTAAAGTATGTCTGAGCTTATTCTAGGTCGAAAAAATCAATCAATCGGTTGATCAATTTCTTTGAACAACAATTTTATTAAATACTAGCTGTCCCGGCGAACTTTGTCCCGCCTTAGAATGAACTTTATTGTGTAGGAATAAAGTTCAAATTGACTCTACATTTTAGTAAGAAAACATTTGTATGGGAAAAAGAAAAGGTCTGTTTTAGGGCTTTCCCGGAAATTATTCGAATTTTTTTCACCGTAAGAACCTTCTCCTGTTAATAAAGAACAGAACAAAAAAAGAATTAGCGAAATCGGTCCAGCCGTTCAGGCGTGATGCCGTGACAACGGAAAACGGGTTTCATTTTTATATATATAAGACTAGCGGTCCCGGCGAACTTCGTCCCGCCTTAGAATGAACTTTATTGTGTAGGAATAAAGTTCAAATTGACTCTACATTTTAGTAAGAAAACATTTGTATGGGAAAAAGAAAAGGTCTGTTTTAGGGCTTTCCCGGCAATTATTCGAATTTTTCTCACCGTAAGAACCATCCTTGGACTTCAATAAACATTTTAAAGAAAGAATTAGCGAAATCGGTCCAGCCGTTCAGGCGTGATGCCGTGACAACGGAAAACGGGTTTCATTTTTATATATATAAGATAAGATAGATATAGATTGGCAACATCGAAAACTAAATCCCTCGTCAAAGACAAAGCCCTCTAGAGACTACTAATCGACTATTAATCGTGGCACTTAAAATAATACCAAATTTGTGACCTATTGCTGTAGAATGTGAATCTGGTGGCTATAGTTTGTCGCTTAACTTAATTTAGCGGAATTGGTACCCTGGCATACACCAACGTCGCAGGCAATCAACCATTCTGACGCTCACTGCTGGGCTACTTTTTGGGTTTTTTGGGTCTCCCGAAGCTCAAACCAAACAACATATATGTCCTATTGTCAACAGGCAATTTTTTTAAACTACGATATAGCATTTATTTTTAGTTACTTATTTGTTTTTAGTTCTGCTAGCAACGAACTGATTTGTTTTGAGCTAATTGTGATTGATAAAATAGTTACGTTACGAACACTCTATGAAAATACCCACAACTCACGCTAATTCTAGGTACTTATCGATGAGGTTCAACGAAGTTTTAAAATATTAATTATTCATTGACGTTGCCAGTGGGAGGTCATATGGTTTGCGCATGTCTGCGGGCACAATGTAAGTCAGTTCATAGTCATTATTCATATACATAGTCAATATTTATCAAACATATACATACAACACATTTAAATATTCATGTCTACTCATTCGGCTTCACTGCCCGGTATTGCCAAAACATACAGATTTGAATACTTATGTCCAGCTACTCCAAATACTTATCGGCATTATTGTTATTTTTTAAACTCTCTTTTGCGAGCCTCCTTCATTTGGATTTGGGTTTTTGTGTTAACAATAAGATTGTAAACATAAAGCTTTGACAAATACTTACTTACGGAACCTATTGAAACACACGGTATAAGGAAAATATATTTTCTTACCTTAACCTCAGGTATAAACATCATCATATACAGTAGCAACTTAATTTTATACATTTTCAATACTCGTAACTGCATAATAAACAGGTGGATACTTTATCTGACAACCTTCTCTAAGAGCACACAAAATACTTCTGAAGAGTTGCAAAGAGTTTCAATAGGTACCTACAGTGATTGCCATAATCATAACAAATACCTGAAATACAAGATTAATAGTTTATGCTGTAACATTACCCGATAAAAATCAATATTTACAAAATTCCATTTGTTGATAAATGCCAATTGGCTTCGTAAGTAACTGTTAAGAAAACGATCAGTAAATGAAGGACTTATACCTATAAGTACCTAGGTATTGGTATCTTAGTTCTTAAATGATGTAAAAATGATCACGGAAATTTCACTTCCTTAGAAGGACCACCACATACTTTCGTATAATAGACGTCCACTTCACGAAAGTGAGTTATTTCATGGGCTCCAAAATAGGTTTACCAATATGTCAAGGATAAAGGATCAGAATAGAATTCTCGAGCGCGTCAGTGTGTTTGGATCGTACCCAGTGGAAGAAAGTGATCTCTGCCTACCCCAATGGGAGAGAGGCATGACGGATGTGTATGTAGGATGTCAGATTAAGGATGACTAAGTAATTAAATGCTAAAGAGTTTACTTACATTCCACAAATCTGATAATTTTTGAAGGTACGTGGTTACAGAAGTTACAAAAAGAACAAGTTACGAACTTGTAAAAAAAGTAAACTTTCTTGAGCTAATTTATTTTTTTACTTTGCTGTAAATAGGTAATACAAATTTAACTTTCACAAAAGATATATTCTGACGATTTCTATTAGCAGAAGTAAAGGGAAGTCTTATCGATAAAGTTTAATGCGCGGATGCATTCATCCATGCATTGCCAAATCCAAGATCCATCTATGGACGGCGACACGTCGAAGTATCTGCTCTCTACAATTAACTTGGCTCCAAAATTCCGAAAGCAGTTCAAGGTATGCACTGGATGCACTCACTGGTTGTGATTTCAACCTAGCATTGTACCGACGAGGAAAAAAGACACTTTTGCAGTATATTATGACTTCTGAAACTATTCAAAATGTATTTCTGTGTTTGGAATCAAAGGATCACAATGTGCAGGCTTCGTTTCACATTATACAGTCTTTTGCTTGCCACCTGTATGAGCTAAAGAAGTTAAGTAACGTACATCAAGCCAGAATAGTTAACTTCAATAAGACGTATAGGTAAGGTACTAGTAGTGTAGGTAGGTAGGACTAGTCTCAACCTATGTCTCCTTGTACCGACTTCAAAGAGTATAGGTACATACAGGGTGACTTAATTAGTTTCTACTTCATAGAGTATAGGTACATACAGGGTGACTTAATTAGTAACCTATAATTGAGACGTAAATAGGTGTTTAACTACTAATTACGTGTATATAAATAGGTATTATCAAGAAAGTGATTAGCTGTAAATTGTTTGAAAGCTAAAGTGGATCCCAATGTCTGGACGCGATACCTTACCTAAGACAATAAAAAAACGAAGGTTATCGTGCGACGGCAAAGAGACGAACTACAAAAGGGCATGATGGGGCCGCTGCTGGCCGCCCACCGCCGCCGCATCGATCTGCCCCGCCCGCCTTCTATCTGCGCGGACTTCACTCCAAGCGCCATGCCCGACTTACTTCACGAACGTCGCTTTTATGTATAAAACGTAGTAATACCTATAAGTTTTTATTGTTTGGACACCCCCATTAACAAACCTTAACACTAGTCGGCACAAAGGTCATTCGTACATGGACTACAGTACTAACGATACATATTCATTCATTGAGATCATTGTGTAACCGACATCTCTCGCATTTTTTTATAAACCCAGTGATTTCGATTCGATTGACAGTTCATGTTCACGACTTTTGGCTTGTGTACGTTGAGTTTCGCGGAATGGTACCTAATTAGTTTAGGGTCCTCCTTTGTAGTGTAGTGTTCCCTTTTTCTATCACTAAATAGAGATTAGTATAAAATCTACCCTACCACAAGAAGAATTGTTCGCTGTTCAGTGGTGAATTAAGAAAGTGAATTTAAGTCTATTTGTTTCTGGTCTACAAATAGTGATTGAGGATATCCACAAATCGTCACCACGTTTCGCCACAGTAAACTACGTTACTCAAATAATTTCGCAAGGAATTCCCCTTCAAGTGTACGAGGACACTCAATAAAAGCAGCGTCATTGAGTCGAATAGAGGCATCACCGAGGCTGGCTGCCGGATCGAGCTCAGAGTGCGGTCGCGGAGCAGCCAGCAGCGCGGCCAGCGGCGGCTGCGGCGCCGTCGGCGGCGGCGCCCGCCTTGGGTACGGTTACGAAGCCCTCTCGGCTGCCAGCGACGGTAGCGAGGCAGAACACGACGACGGGGTAGAATATGCCGCTTTTGAAATGGAATTCTCAGGCGGAGCGGAATCCGCAGACGGGCCTTCCTCTCGGGGATCTACAAAGGTTAATTTCCCCCCAGAAGTGCATTTGGAGAGGAGATTTACGGGAAACGCAGCAATGTCCACTGCAGCCGCATATCATCGTAACCGCGGAAGATCTATGAGTGCTTGGAGTGATATCAGCCGATCCAGTATTCGATTCGAAGAAAGGTAAGTTGAATGTTATTTACTTACTTACTTCATCAGTGGCAGACAAGGCCGTTAAAGTCCATATCCATTAATTAAAATGCCGTCTCCTTCAGATTTTTAAACTTAAACTTTAAGGAGGCGTTAACTTTAATTACCTTGTCTGCAACTCGACTATGAATTAGTAGCTTCTATTTGCCTACTAAATACTGAATGTCTAATAAAAGGTCCTTTATCAAAATAATAACACCACAAGGTAGGTGAACTGGCAGCTTGCCACCCATTTCAGTAAAGTAAAAGGTACATGCATGCGGATAATTTTCATCGGACTAAGGTGCTGTGGAAGATTTGTGAGGAAAGACAGTATTTCATAGCAGTAGAAGACATAACGTAGTAATAGTAGGAATCTATTTGAATGTGGGTTCATGGACTCACCAAGTTCAAACATAGATAAGAGTTTAGCAGGCGCTATTCGCATTAAAGCTTGACGCATTGTACCATATCGGTCCGTTTTTCGGCATGCGCACTGGGAACTAGGCTAACCTACGGCTGTTTTAAGTTCATAAGGGCTTTAGTAAACACTACTTAGATTTCAACTGTGTAGTAGATGACTTAAAGTGTTAATTAAATACTACGATAAACCAATTGCACACTGAACTAGGTCAGTATTTATTTATAATAACTAAATATGTATGTAGGTAAGTATTTACCGCGGGTACTTTTGCAAATTATAAGTTGGGTAGGCAAGTAATATGCAGATTGTAATGTAGATATGTAATTAATGCATTCAGTTTTTTTTACAATTACGACAACTACCTAAACCACTTAATTTTTTTAATAAAGTCGCAAATTTTTACGCAAATGGTTTTTGGTTGAGTAGGTTAAACTTAGATATAGTCTCTACTTTATCAATTTTATTTTTTAATATAACTTGTTACTCATTGGTACCTTATAAAATATATATCAGATAACATAAGTGTATTTACCGTGACTTTTTACGACATATGAAATCAAACTTCAATCCGAGTGGTAGAAATGCGTTTATTTGACATGTCTATCTAACGAAGGATAATTAATATCCTTCTTTTATACATTTTTTTTAATGAGTAGCACATCAACATACAGTTGTCAGTACACGATTTTTCAAAATTCGCAAAATAGCTCAATAGCTTTGTTACAAAATGGCCATGTTCGAGTTGCGCCAAAAACACGTTTTTACCAAAAAAAAAAATCGAGGAAAAATAGATAGAAGAATAAAAATAATTCGTTTCGAATACATATTAAAACAGCGACAATTTGTGTTTAGGTTTTAATGAATGTACAGAATCGAATTCAAAGTAATTATCAAACTTCGAAACCTATTCATAGTTAGTAGATATATTAAATACATGTCGTTGTATGGCTGCCCAATGTGCGGGGGGACGGTTCTTTCTTGGATTGCATTAGCGATTCTGAAGTAAATTATGTCCCCTATCTGTAAGTATTAATCAGTCAAAAAAGGGTCCGTAACCCACAAACGAAACTACATACTTTCCGCTGCACAGCGGAAAGGCACCATTTAATAAACAAACAGCAAATAAGTACAAACAAAAGCCTACTAGCGTACCTAAAAATTTTTTGGAAAATCTCAGTACGCCTAACTCCCTACCCCCTCGATGGTGGATTTATCTATTTCCTGTTTTACTGCTGTCATCTTCGTTTAAACCATAAAGAATACCATCTGTTTGAAAATATAAAATAAAAATCTGATATTTAAAATATAAAATGAAAATACTTATATGAAGATATAATGGATGTGATAATGAAAAAATATAGATTAGTTTTAACCAAAGATCCGAATTTCATTATTCTTATCGGCTGATCAAGTTCAAATTGGCGGTAAATGGCCGCCACTGAACAATCAGGACATCGAAGAACGCTTACTTCTTATAAAAACTTTAGAATCTTAGGTACCTTTAAGTAGATCTGTAAGAAAATCAGTGATATCGCCAATGTAGGTATAGAAGTCTCTGAATCGGTAAAAGGTTTCCAGGGTATGAGTGAAGGATCAAAGTATTGGCGGCTGGGATCGAAATGGCGGGCGGCGGTGGGGTACAGGGCGGCCGCCTAGCGGAGGGCAGTATCTCGTGAGCGCCGCCGTGTCGACTCAAATCACATTTTAGTCTTACAAACGATGTGTAACGCGCGTCGGACACGTCACGTGGTCGGGCAACCACCTTGTTCTTTCATAAAGAGTGACAGTGAAAAGAACTTTCAAATAAGTTCCTAGTGTTTCGTGGATTTACCATGCAACCTGCATACCATTATAATTGGCTTAATTAGATACAAAATTACTGTAATCTACTCGTACCAACTACTTAATTACTCACCTAATTAGAACAAAATTGTCGCAGTTAATTTTTGACCGATGTTTTTAGTTGTTTTGCGAGTAACGGTTATGGAATTAGGAGACGATTTGTATTTTCTATATGGACGCAACGGGTTTGTAAATATTTATTTATATACCTGCCTAAACGCATTTTTATAAATAACTGTCACTATTGTAAAGTTAGAATAATCAATCTGTAATAGAGGCTCAGTGACTTTTCCGGAACTTATATTTTTCGTTCACTTTTTATGTTTGATATGCCTGTCTCTAAGTACATATTTATTTTAAATATAAACCTATGTAATAGTTGTCTAAGTACCTAAAGTAGAATTCTGAAAGGTAGTAAGTGTACCTGCATAATGTAAAATTATGTATATCTTGTATATGTAATGTTTTGTGACAAGGCACTCGGCACAGAACTCTTTGGATTCTAAAATAGACTATTGTGCAGAGGCGCGCCACTTCAAACTCTCAGCCCTCGCCCTCTGTGTTGTATCTTCAATCTTTGTGTACAGAAATATTTTTGTCACTTCTAGTGGTTGAAAGTAAATAGGCGGGTAAATTTAAATTAAAAAAGGTAGTTAGTTACTTAAATAATTAAAGTGGCAAATCTGTAAAGCTCACCGTTTTTGTACTACTGATTAATATTTACTTTTATGTACTACTTATTGATAACTTAGTCATAAAACGTCGCCTTTAATATTATCATTTAATCTGAAACGAAGATTTCCTTCTCCCCATTTAGATAGGTTCACAACACCTGCATGACATGAACTTACCTTTATTTAGGTGTATTTCAAGTAGCGCCTTTTGGATGCTTTATAGATACCGAAAATCCTATTATAAGTTTTTACCCATGTTGTAAGTATTTTATTCTGTATGTAGGCATTGTGCTGAGAATTTGGTTACGATCGCAACCTAACTACTTAATTTTCATACGATACAAAAACATTTGAGTTATGAAAAGAACAACGGAGTGGGCAAATTATATAAAGACGCACTTACATTAATAACATTGTATATATGTATAAATACCTAAATAATGTTTGCCTGTATTCGCTATATATTTAAATAATATACATATACCAGGCTGTTTATAAACTCTGTTATAAAAATTTCATGAAACTATACAACTTTTTCAAGAAAATTGGGTCGAAAAATGGATTTATCTCACTTTTAATTTAGATTCTTCAATATCTGTATCTATCGCAGTAAGATAGATTAAGCCGTGATATTGTAGTGATATTCCTAGGGATATAATTATATACCGTAACATACTTATACGAAAGCGATTCATAACTATCTCACTAGGAAAATAATTATAAAACGGTCCAAGTTTAGTGATATACTTATATTACTAGATTATGTTTAGTGAAATAGCTTTCGGAGTGTGCGGCGCAGGCGGCGTGACATAAAATTGGAACATGAGTTGTTATCCTGAAAGATTGGTTGCCCAGGAATGTAATGCAGCTTTCAAACATTACTTTGAAAGATCCTACCTATACCATATGAAAACTTGTCACTGAGAGAATATTCTCTGCATATGCCAAACATTGTCACGCTTTTGTGGCCAAGGTTATTTAAAACGTTCTACTAAAAGATGTGCCTGTTAGAAGCATTCAGTGCTATTTACTGTTATTGTAGATGACATGATTCCTCTTCTTGTCATATCCATTTAGAACAATATCTAGAGGCAACATTTGTATAATAGCAACGTACAGTTGTGCAGATATAGCAACTAAACTGAAAGAGGCGACTTGTCTCTAATGAGAGATGGCCCTGAGTGGCAGCACGGGAATCTATGAAAGCAGGTCAGAGAACATTTTGTTCTTGTAAAAGATTAAACCAATAAACATTTATTATTTTCTTGTAAATACTGATCCAAGGTGTTATTGTAAATTAGAGATGATTTGTCATCAGGTATAACTTACCTATTTTTATCATTGCCTACATAGATTTTGTTGTTTCATTAGATGACAAAGATAATTGCACGTGTCATTGTGCTTATGAAAAAATATTATGTATGTATATAGTATAGGTAACACAATGTCCATAGGTACCTTCCTAAATAAAAATAACTGTTTACTTTCAACATTGTTTAGCTACTTATTTGTAGAAATGTTATGTATACTTAACTATTTTGTGGGCATTCATTCTAAACTCTCGTGAATATAAACTGAGTCGATCTCTATTTATAAATGAGTCGTTCGAATCAGGTAGGCACTTAGTACATTTCAGAACAGACAAAGAACATAAATTATGTAAGACTGTGACCGTTCGAAATGTAGGTCATGAAATATGTAAACGTATTATATTATATGTAGCCTGGACATAAAATAAATCAAATCAAACGTAGTAGACACGTGTTGTAAGTGAAGAAGATTGAAAACAATCATTAAGGACTCCCGAGTTTTTGTTGTGAAATATTCCTGAAGTCGGAATAGTTGAACGATAAAGTGATAACTTCAGTATAATGTCGATGTTTTTCTTCCGATTTCACAACTTACGGCGTGCTGAGGAGAAGCGTAAGAAGCATCGAAACCCGAAAAACGTTCCAAACATGAGCTCTGACATCCTAACAGCTCCTTCTCGTCTTCTCGAGCGACCATTCAACGAGCCCATCGACAGCCTGGACGAAATAGCGCTACAAATACCCAGGTTCACAACGTCATAATCGCTTAAATTTTGTGCCGCATAGAGATTATTCAGTTTGTAGCCTCTGCCTGTTTTTAATTATCCAAAATCGTACTTTCTTAGATAATTTAGTACTTAAATATCTTTAATAACCTACCCATCAAACTATTGCTTATCTAGATTTATTTTAACTAACAACATAAACATAAGTAGATACCTCGATACACCCGCGAGCAACCAAACTTACGGCAATTTTTACTCATATGGTAAGAGATTTAGTCTGTCATTTTTCAAATGACCATCTAGGTACCTACATAAACTTAAAATTCAAGATTTTTGGGGTCTTATCGTAAGTTCGTTGTAATAAAAATACGTAGGTCTAAGTATCTCCTCATTGAAACTAGAGGCTCACATATTATTCTCATTGTCAGGGCTAAAACATAAATTCACGACACGACGCGACGAGACACGACACGACGTCGTACGACGCCGTACGACGTCGTGTCGCGTCGCGTCGTGTCGCGTTGTATCGCGTCGCATCGTGTCGTGAATTTATGTTTTAGCCCTCAGTGCCCTAAGTAGGTACGTAAAGGACATTGACCAAAGTGGACCAAATGCTGCCCAGACATGGGAGTACTTGGAAATGATTCCTTGCATTAATGTAAGTACCTACGTTAAAAAAAAAATTACAAATCGGTCCCTGGGTTCAAAAGTTATACTTTCGTCAAATAAATTTTCATTTTGAGTGTTTTAAAAGCACTATTATATTTATTTAATTAAGCTCGATGAAGCCGTGGTAGCCCAGTTGGTAGAACGTTCCTCGAACTCCAAGGACGCGGGTTCGAATCAGGCGTGGGCACCTACCTGAGTGTTTTTTTTTCTCATTTACGGATCGATTTATTCGATTACCACTTGCTAACGGTGAAGAAAAACATCGTTAGGAAACCCGCATACACCAGAGCAGAAATTCGAAGGTGTATGTGAAATCTGCCAACCCGCACTTGGCCAGCGTGGTGGATTACGGCCTTATCACTCTCAGTATGAGAGTAGGCTCGTACCTCGCGTTGAGGACGTATATGGGCTGATAACGACGAATTAAGCACAAAGTGAGAAAAACGTTATCTTGCTTGCGCATTTCATTGTCTATGTCTGTCCCTCTCCATCTTTTCGATGGGCCGTTATGGACACCCTTCGTCTCGGAAAAAAACGAAGGGTTATGTTAGTATTGGAATCCCACGGATACGTTGGCATCATGCCAACATATCCGTGGCTCCTCAACTGAGTACAATCCAGGGGAATAAATCAAGAATGTGCACTATTTGCCGATGGCCCGTTGAGATAGTAAATGGGAGGCTTAACGCGACTTCAAGATTTTCCGCCATGAGTATTGTAACGTAGCCTTAAGCCACTTTTTCACTGACCTTAAATCGCTGCAGCTTTAACGAATGCTTTTCACGTCGATATAATAGATAGTCCCCACGCGCGCTTTATAAACATAGCTAGAGAGCGACTGAATGTTGATAACTTGCAGATTATGTCGACGAAAGAAGGTTAAACCGAAATAGAACCAATTTCGAAAATATTATTGTTGAGCAGAATAAATAATATTACTGCATTTCCTATTTTGACAGTTGAAGAATTGACTCTTTTCGCTGTAGGCACATATAAAACTCGCACCGAGTTATTACAGTGAACATGTAATAACTCGGTTTTGCAATGGGTCACCTATTTCTTGTACAGCAATTTAATGGACATCTTAACGATCTGATAGCATTTAATATGCCTTCAAATGATGTCCAACTCATACGAGCACACATGAAGAGCAGACATATATCGTCCGTCGTGGAATAGACAGCATGAAAAACTATTGTTGTACATGCTTCACGGGTCGCAGAACGATGATAGGCAGTTGTGCCCATGTTATGTGCCTAGTTTGGTTTTTAGGGTCGGCAAGGCACCAAGATGTTGTTAGGCGACCTGCTCTTTTACTGGATACAATTATTATTGATGACAATGATGATTAAGTACAAGTTGAAGATAGGTTAAGATGTAAATAATAACTATTGTAATATAATGTCATTATTTATATGATGACGATTAAGTGCAAGTTGAAGATAGGTTAAAATGTCAACAACCATTGTAATAATGCCAATGAACTTACCATTCGTTGTCATTTTTCACTATGAAAAATCTCAACAAAAAACATTTTTTCCAAACTCCTCGGATAGATTTTATAGGCTTTTGTTTACAGATTACTATTAGTCTAAGGTACCTAATGCACTATGTCCCCATTCTGGGCAGCACTTGGTCCAACGCCCATACAAAAATGGTCAATGTCTTTTATCGTAATCTACAGACCTTCGTCGAATTTAGTCGGTTTCGTAGCTCGTGGGTGTACATTATTACATTTCCAAGAGGCATGCATGAATATTTATATTATTTATAGACTTTTTTGATATTAACGAATACCTAACATCCTAAGAGGACGGTGATTTTGCGTTACGTGTCAGTAAATTTAATGTCCGGTCGTAGTCTAGGCTCCCTGGCTCGCAGTTAGTCCACTCTGATCTGATCATAATATGACCCTTTGCAAGTGGAAACTGATCAAGGCTCAAACACATAAACACGACACCACATAAGTTTTATATCTTTTTGATACCGCTTCCTACTACTAATACAATCACGGGATTATCCCGGGAACCCGGGATTCACTTTAGAAAATCCCGAAATCCCGGATAGAAAAATTGGCCGGGAATCGTGTCCCCTGTATCGACGGCACGATGTCGTGGATACAGTTGGAGTGATGTTTAGTTAGTTCATTCCGAAAAATGTAGCGCACTGTTCTGCTTCTGCTATTATTAAGAAGAAGAAGAAAGAAAAGACAGATAGAAAGAAGATACTGGGTCCACCCATTTCTTCCAACCATGAATAACGGAAGTCACTTCATAACTAAGTACAATATACTGTTATGGCTTATTTAAAATACCTTATAAATAGACCACAACAAGTTTTTTGATTACTTTCGAATGAGTGCATTGAGTTTCGAAGAGTTACTTCATCGGATAACGCCACATATCAGGCGCGGTCGTAGCCTGAAATTTTGGAGGGGGTCACTCACTACACTAATAAAAAATAGGTATCTGGAATAAAAAAAACATTATTGCACAAGACACAATTTTATTTTATACATCCATACTAATATTATAAATGCGAAAGTAACTCTGTCTGTCTGTTACGCTTTCACGCCTAAACTACTGAACCGATTTCAATGAAATTTGGTAGAGAGGTTGTCTAGACCTTGAGAAAGGACATAGGCTATTATTTTGTCGCGAAAAAAGGCTTAAGGGGGTGGTAATAAATGGGGATGAAAGTTAGTATGGGAGATCGTCATTATTCGAAGATAAAACCATGAAACTTTATATTTGGGCACTTAGTACTAAATAAATAAATATTTGTTCTAGCTTTTTGGAAATATCTACCTGTATAGACGTGAAATAAGGGATGAAAGTTCGTATGGAAGTCCTATCAAAGTTACGCTTCCACACCTAACTCCGGAACTTTTTTTGCATAAAATCTGTTACAGAGTTCGACCAAAGCCTAGGAAAGGTCGCAGGCTATGTTTTACTTTTTTATTTTGAGAAAAAAAAAACGGCTTAAGGGGGTGGTAATAAGGGATGAAAGTTAGTATGGGAGATCGTCATTATTCAAAGATAAAACCATGAAACTTTATATTTAGGCACTTAATCCATACTAATCCATACTTCCATACTAATATTATAAGTGCAAAAGTAACTCTGTCTGTCTGTCTGTTACTCTTTCACGCCTAAACAGCAGAACGGATTTTGATGAAATTTGGTATGGTAATAGATGATAACCTAGAAATGGTCATAGGCTATAAATAATCACGCCATCGTTCTTAGAGGGTAGGCAGTAGGCAGATAACTAAATTGAGTTAGTGATTTTTAGTCGTTTTTGTTGGGACTTTTGCTCTTTCACGTCTAAGCGGCTGAACGGATTTTGATGAAATTTAGTAAGGTAATAGATGGTTACCTAAAAACGGATAAAAGATCAAAATGATCACATCATCGTACTTAGGGGGTAGGAAGTAGGCAGAAAACTGAATTGAGTTAGTGATTTTAAATCGTTTGTTTTAAAAGTTAACCTCATTCACGCCTTAACGTCTGAACGGATTTTTATAAGACTTGGTTAATTTAAAGATAGGATCCTAGGCACAGACGCAGGCTACTTTTTACGGCGGGAAAATACCTCATTCCCGCGGAAATCTAGCGTGATCGTGTCAAAAAGCGCATGACACCATAGCTACTGAAATGATTTTGATGTTTTTTTTTAAACTGAGTGTTACTAAGACTTCAAGTTAGTATTTGATCACTTTTCTAACTTAGAGGGTAGGTAGGCGCCATAATTTAGGGAATTTATGATAAAATTTTGATGCAACTGGCTTTATTTAACAGTTTTACTTGGATCGAAACTTAGCGACATTCCATCACACTACTTAACCGATTTACATTATTTACTTTTTATATTTACTAAGGAAACATTCGGAGCTATCCATTATGTGCTTAGGTTGCTTTTGAACAAATTTTGATGTGAAGTTGAGGACCGGAACACGATAGTGGGACATTTTTGCAGGGGGACTTACAGCCGGGAGAAAACAAAAAAACTTATGCGGACGAAGTCGCGGGTAAAAGCTAGTTACTTATAAAACAAATGGAAGTCGTCTTTTTGTATTTGCGAATCGGGTGATAATATTTGAGATGTCTGGTACTATTTCCGGGTGAATGTTTAGAAGAGCTAAACCTGTTAATCGCTCTTCTAACATGTTAGCTCTCAAATGTTTTATTTTAATTTCTCTAAATCTCTTAATAAATTTTCCATCTTTTGTAATAATTTTGTAGTGAGCAATTTTAATAAGTATGCTATTATATTCCTCTAATCTTTTTATTAAATAAAAACCTATTGCATACTTACTATTTTTTTTTTATTAGGTACCTAATAAAATTAGGCTCAACTAAACATCTAAATCTATAGATTGCTGAACATCACTATTGTAGCTGGTCACCCTTTTTGGTATAATTGACAGTTGCACTTGTCAATTTGTGACTCGGATTAAGGATCAGACTATAAACTAGATGTAATTTCCAAGTTCTTTTGGCCATCGTACGTAGTTCATAAAAATACCACTAGATATCAGCAAATTATAAATCTATCGCTGTTAGGGGATAGCTAGAAATTTCCTTTTTTTTTATTATTATTGTTGAGATTTTTCAATTTGACGTTAGATTTTGGGGGGGGTCATGTCCCCTGTGACCCCCCCCTTAGGACCGCGCCTGCCACATATAGCAGGGAAACATGACAGAGGCAGACCACCCCTCGAACCTCTCGAGATGCTGTTAACTGTAAGGTAAATTAAACAACAATTTTCTCATAAACATACCTAAATAATATGTTTATGAGAATTTCCTATTTCATAGTTTATTAAACCTTATTTCATATTTTTAGGTATAGTGGGCGAATAAGGCCCGCCTAGTTTCGAATTAATAAAATATTTAATTTACCATTCTTAGGGAAGAAACTGCAAGTAATGACTACGACACGTATTAGGAAATCATCCATCATCTCAACGCGCGGCCGTGTTGAACAGCAGGATCTTTTGCGATACGCCAACGCTGCGTTGTGTCGCGGAAATCATCCATCGCGTCAACACCAAAAACGTGTATGGTTTGTTCTGGCATTCAGATTTTGCTTGTCCGGTATTGCTACACGCGCTCAACACGAGGATGCATTGAGCGCGCGGATTAAATTTTACTGCGCC
The DNA here is from genome assembly GCA_947563765.1 of Anarsia innoxiella. Classification (NCBI taxonomy): domain Eukaryota; kingdom Metazoa; phylum Arthropoda; class Insecta; order Lepidoptera; family Gelechiidae; genus Anarsia; species Anarsia innoxiella. The sequence goes on along the minus strand of OX387390.1, from coordinate 6,378,577 downwards.
GAAATCATCCTCGATGTGAGCACGCGATCGAATTGTTCTTCTCTCCGCGCCGCACGTTATCTTTCGTTTCGCAGATAGTTTGTCTCTTTCGGTGGCGTTGAGAAAAGCCATTTCTTTTAAACATTAGCCAATCACAAATCAATATGGGTACAGCGGATAAATACAACTGAATTTACTGTATACAGTTCCAAAACTGACGAAGTTTTTTATAATGTCAACGTACAAACGGCGGTATACGACTGTGTGGCTGGCAGCAGCAGAACGTTTTGCAAACACTTATATGCAGTTGAAAAAAAGACACGGGTTTGTATTTAAACCTACGATAGAATTTCATATGCTAAATTAGCTACGGGGGAACACATAGATGAGTTTTATAAAGATATGTCACAAAATATTTCTAACAATGTGCCAAATGCAAAGTAGTTGCATGTAGATATTAATTGAGTACCTTATTAAAGCTGTGGATTATTAAGAAAATATATGTTTTTATTCTTACAGAAACGTTTTACATAGTGTCTATGTCGCAGCCAAGTGGTTAAAATAGCTGTTCAAATAAACAGCTAGCCCTTTAATTGAACAACGACATTCAATCACACAGCTAGCTTTTTAATTGTATATTTGAGGCGCTTAAAACGTTCAACACTACAGCTGATTTAAAAGCCGCCGGGTAATTGAATTAGTTCGTTGGTCGCCACCACCGCGGCGCTAGCTGCGTTTTGTTTTCAATATGGCGTCAACTAGCCGGTGTTTCTGATAGTTTCAGAATACTTTTGGAAAGTAAAGTAGTAAATATAAGATAATAGTGTTATTAAACATACAGAAATTATGGAGGCACATACGAGTGATATAAGTGATGCAAAATATAAAGATTTTTTAAATTACAAAAAGTTTACCAAAAAATATAATGATTATTTTCTTTTTTCATTTTTACTTATTTCATCAAACTTGTGGTGACCTCTTAAACTTAATCCAAGAATAATCTCCCAAGAAATTACAAAAAGTTTACCAATTCTTCCAATTTACATACTAAAGTAATGAACACCCTAGTTAATTTTCTGTTTAACTAGTTGGCTAAGCGTCGTCTAGCTGTAGTGTTGAACGTTGCAGTCGACAAGACGGCTAAACGACGTATAGCCGTGTGATTGAATGTCGTTGTTCAATCAAAGAACTAGCTGTTTAATTGAACAGCTGTTTTAACCAGTTGGCTGCAACATCTATACACAGACTTCGTTCTTTTAGCTACCTACTCCAAATAATGAACCTACTTAAACATAAAAATTAAAAACCCTTAATTTGTAAAAATTAATTAATTTAATTTCATTATTTTGATTTTAAAATGTAGGTATATTTAAAATATACATATAAAATTGCAAAGGTTTATTATTTTAAGTAACTAAGTAAATGAAGTATGTTGAGCCGAAGGAGCTGAATGCGTGCTCACATCGAGGATGATTTCGGCGCGCTAAAATTTAATTTGCGCGCTCAATGCATCCTCGTGTTGAGCGCGTGTAGCAATACCGGACAAGCAAAATCTGAATGCCAGAACAAACCATACACGTTTTAGGTGTTGACGCTATGGATGATTTCCGCGACACAACGCAGCGTTGGCGTATCGCAAAAGATCCTGCTGTTCAACACGGCCGAGCGTTGAGATGATGGATGATTTCCTAATACGCGACTACGACTATTTAAAAATCCATATAAAAGCAGCTTTTTAAATTTTAAAAACAAAGATTTTGACATTTCTAAAAACAGTATTAAGCACATGTTGTGTTCAAATAATTTGCTGTAAAAGTTATTATAAAATGCTACTATAATGTATATTTAAATATGAAGAGCGTTACATTCACGGCCTTTGATAACAGCAAGAAGTAATTAAACTCATTATATTTTCTAAGAAGTCTACAGTTTTTCACCATGTTGGAAAACAGCCCGGAAATCGATTCTTTGGGTATTTCGTGTATACACAGATGGGCATTATGTATAATGCCTGCATTAATCACATTGCCCATAACATATACATATTACCTACGGTTTTAAGTAAAAATATTGTTATTCAGGCCAGAATTAAATACCTAATGACGTTGATTTTTAATTTATATATTTTATACATTGGGTGGGGATTATTACACGTATTTAGTATACCCCGTGTTCCAAACGTTATGAATTAACTTTGCAGGGTGATTATTTAGCCTTTATTGAACATTTAATAGCATGGAAGTTATCCTCAAAAAAGCTTATTTTAGAACTTATTTGAAATCTTAATTTTTACAGTATAATAAAGTTTACCATTATAAACAGGACCTAGTTTGGGCGCGAAAATGAAGTTACGGTGACGAAATTGAGTACCGTGATTTGGAGTATAGAAATTGCGGGGTGAATAGAGACAAAATCGGGAAAAAGATCGGGTTCATTTTTTTGTGGTACCGCTATCAAAATGAAAATTCACACGGGCCGCGTCCATCGCGTTCCGGCTGCCCCTTCTTCTATTAGTGCCAATCCTGGTGGTGTGGTGTGGTGTGGTAATCCGTGTGGTGGCTAAACAGGAGGAGCAATTGCCACTGTCATCTGATGTGATCTCAAGTCCGTTATCAAGTCTCTGTCTTTATTAATAAATTGGACTTGAGGCACTTAACTCAAATTCAATCTCAGTTGAGTGGTTGTCATATTAATTAATCAAATTCTGCCCATAAGACCAACCTCAAGTGCATATTTGGAGTCGCTTATGTCAAGTGCGATTCGACCACGACTTGAGCAGTTGTTTCTACTCAGTTCAATAATTATTTTGAAGTGAAAACATCGAAAACATGTCAATAAACGAAGTTATTGCTGATAGTGAATATTATAACGATATATTTTGGAGTAGGCGGATTCGTTTGCCTAAGCGGTATATCAGGGATGCCAGTAATCCATATGAAGACCGAGATTTTAAGAAAAAGTATAGGTTTAATCAAGAATCTGTGTTATATATTGTGTCTCTCATCAAAAACGATCTCCAAAAACAAGATAATAGAGTCCTACCGATTGCTCCTGAAATAGCTGTTCTACAGACGTTGAGATTTTACGCAACGGCCTCATTTCAGGTAAGTAAGTAAATAATCATTAGGTACTTTAATGAGAATAAAAAATAAAATAATAAAGAATAAAAAAAAAATCATATGCTCGTCTCCAGCTGCTACTTGAGACTAATCTCAGCTGAGTGTAACTTAAGTATACTTAGTTTATTAATTAGCGACAGACTTGAGAAGTCGCTCACGCCTCAAGTCGCACTCAGTTGAGACGCCCTTAAGTTCGAGTTTGAGATCAATATATTAATACGGGCCTTAAAGCATTATACATAATGGACAGACCATGTAAATGTATTTAGTTTCTATGAATAGAAAAAAATTCTTATTTCATAATGAAAAATGTTTACTATAATGGGCTCTATAGCGTGGCAAAATTAATGCATAACGTCCGGTACACGGTGTATAAGTGTGCTTTTCCACCAGAGATGTGCTATGCTACGTTGCTACGGATGCGTTTGAAATCCACCAATCATATTCATTGTAGCACATAGCATAGTACCGGTTGACACGGATTCAGCTAAGCTATGTTTTTTGTATGGAAGGATGCGTATGCTATGGATATGTGCTATGGATGCTTGCTATGGATGCATGCTATGGAGCTAATCTATGTTTTTATATGGAAAGATGTGTGCTATAGATGTGTGCTATGGATGCGTGTCGCTTCCCTACTATCGATACGTAGCACGAGATGCGCATCTTCGTAGCGCATTTTCCTCGGACAGCTACATAGCTTAGCATTGGTGGAAAGGGTCACATAGTTTCGTAGCGCAGCTTCGTAGCATAGCTACATAGCATAACCCTGGTGGAAAGGCATCCTAACTATACGTGTATTAATTATTATGTATTTTGATGGAAAAAAAAACACAGATTAATAAATCCAAACGCTTTGCTGGAGTAGTACAACCGCAAATAAAACCATATTATTTTAACCTTGTAACCTTTTTATTATTTTTGAAATTTGTCAAACTGTTTTTTGTTTTTTATCGAAAATAAAATAAATGTAGGATTGAAACTAAAATATCCACTTTCATTAAAAAAATAACCCTATAATAACCCTTCCTCGAACTAGATCATCGTCAAACAGCAGGTTGATCATGGTCCTTCGAGCCGGATTTAAAGTAATCAGCGGATAGTTTGTTTCGCGGTCGTGGAGTGGACCCTTCAGTTTCCGTTCAGGAAGATCAGGAGCCAGGACTTGGTAATTAACCAACCAGATTCGAGGTCTTCGACAGGAATGTCAGGCAGTGCCCTGGACGGAAGAAGCGACTGCAGCATGATCAACCTGCTGTTTGACCATGGTCTAGTTCGAGGAAGGGTTATAGGGTTATTCTTTTTATAAAAGTGGATATTTTAGTTTCAATCCTATATTTATTTTATTTTTGATACAAAACAAAAAACAGTTTGACAAATTTCAAAAATAATAAAAAGGTTACAAGGTTAATAATAAGTAGTGATGGGCCGAGTACCACTTTTACCGAGTAACCGAGTACCGAGTATTACTCGGTTTAAAGTTTACCGAGCCGAGTACTCGGCCGAGTTACTCGGTATACTTGAAGTAGGTAGAATTGCGCGCAAATAAATTTAGGAGCGACTGGTGTTAATGGCGTTGAGACCCTCACTCTGCATCCCGCCATTTATTCGTAATGAAAACAATAATCCGCAAGTGTTAAATGGCAAAACATTTTCGAAAAAACACTGTATATAAAATTTTCTCCAAAATAATTATGATATTAGCAGTTTATTACATATTTGTAAACGCAAAGGCGCCAATATGTACCATAAGAAGGAATTAATACTATGATCTACCAAGCAGACCAAGTGCTCAAGGTAGATTTATTTGTAACGAGTACTCGGCATTTTAACCGAGTTATTCGGCCGATTACGAGTAGTGAAAAAAGTGCCGAGTATGCCGAGTACCGAGTATTAACCGAGTACTCGGCCCACCTCTAATAATAAGGTTTTATTTGCGGTTGTACAGGAGTCTTCGTTTTTTATCCCATTTAAAAAAACATTCCATCAGGTGTGATTGCAAACAAACGCGATCCTATATTTAAATATATGTATTTTAAAAATATTATTTATTTTTCCAGATATCTCGCTTATGGAACCAGTTATAAACGGTTTCAGAATAAGTACAGAATTTAAAAAAAAAACGTTGGTTAAATTAATAAAAGAAACATGTGGAATTATATGGAAAATGCTAGCACCTATAGAAATAGCAGCCCCGAATAAAGAAACATGGAAAAGAATTTCAGAGGGCTTTAAAGACAACGCGAATTTCCCACATTGCTTGTAGTGGAGTGCCGTAAGGCATAAAAATGGTCAAACCTCGGAATCCAGGGCCAGTCAATGAATCTTAATATAAACCTTGAAAACATGTTTTTCATAGTTTATAGAAAAATGTTAAAAAAAAAATTCTCCCCGCTCTCAATTTTTTTTTTAATTTTTTTTTTTAGCCTGATTCGTCCCACTGCTGGGCAAAAGATTCATTGACTGGCCCTGGATTCCGAGGTATAAACCTAACGGCGCCCCACTAGTAGAGTGCCGTAAGGCATAAAAATGGTCAAACCTCGGAACCCAGGGCCAGTCAATTAATCTGTATATCAAGTATGAGACTGCATCATTAAAACCTCAAATAAAAAAGTTAAAAAAAAAATTTGACCGATCTCGATTTACAACAATTTTTAACAACAATTTACTGAAAAATGAGAGGCGGAAGGGGGAAAAAGTGTTTATTTATCATTGTACATTATTGTCGTCGTCGTCGATCTCGCTGATATAGATTGTAGGCGAAGGTAGATGGACTTAAGGTGCATCAAATAAGCCTTACATGCCCATAGAAAAGTCTTATGAGTATCGAGTTAGACCCGTTTTAGTGATTTTTGAAAAAAGAACCACTTTTTGATGGTTTTTGTATCAGAGAGCGATTAATATTCAATTAATTAAAAAGAAAAGTATGTTAACGGCTTTTTCGATAGTTACTTATGATATGGCGAAAACAATTCGTTGATGATTAAAGTGGAACATCGACAAATTAACTGTCAAAGTTAATTTTAATTCTCTCCAAAAACAATAGCTCGACTTTGAGCAGCTGCCACGAAAAAAATTTACTCTGAACTTAATGAACAAATGTTTTTAAAAACTGCCTTGTGCTATTCCGAATCCAGAATGGTATAACATGTATTGCAAAAACAACAAATTCGGGGTATTAGACATCGAAGACTTACCTAAGTCGGATTATTTCAAAAACTTAGAAGTTGAGTTAAGGTGGTTAAATTAACAAAATCGAGTAGTTAAGAGAAGTAATCTAGTAGGGCGTTAGTTTTTCAGCCTGACTAAGAAATAGGGAGTGATAAAGGCAAAAACTAAGTCGCTGTTTAAAGCAAAATAGTCTAATGGACCAAAACAGGTAGTATTTGAATGGTGCATCGGTATACCTGCAGTCCCTAAAGATCCAAGATCAAGTTTTATAGTTTGTAATAGTTGTTCTTTTTAAAATATGACTTTTGACATTTGAATATAAATCAATGAAAACTCCAAAAAATTAATAATTGTTTATAATAATTTTAGGCCCAAAAAACGATGGAGTGACGACCTACGCTCATTTAGGGACGATTGGTGGGAAGCAGCTAATAATAGGAGTGTTTGGAGAGGCATGGGAGAGGCTTTTGCCCAGCAGTGGGACGAATTAGGCTAAAAAAATTAAAAAAAAAAAATTAAAAAAAAAATTGAGAGCGGGGAGATTTTTTTTTTTTAACATTTTTCTATATACTATTAAAAACATATTTTCAAGGTTTATATTAAGATTCATTGACTGGCCCTGGATTCCGAGGTATAAACCTTACGGCACTCCACTATTGGGAGCGCTAGACGGCAAATAAATTTGAATTCAGTGCCCCGGGAAATCCGGCTTTCTATAGATACTTTAATTATAAAAAGTACAATTCAATCGTTTTATTGGCTTTGGTGGTAAAAGCTAAACGAAGAAGCTCTTGATTTGCCGGAAGAAGAAGAACTGACATTTGGCGTATCCAAAATGACATATGATTGTAGGTGATGAGGCCTTCAGTATTCGGGTAATTATTTTTTTAAATGACCATTGTGACAAAAATGAAAGTGTTACAAAAATAAAACTTGTTAAAAAAATAACAAAAATTAAATATTAGGGCTTACTCACAATGCACACTTTATCTTTTACTCATGTATTAAATGTCATGCAATGAAATGAAACACAATACCAATAATCAACACAAATTGTATTTTTTTTTATCAATAATGAAATCAATGAAGTCACTATATAAACAACAGAAAACAACAAAAAAACAACATAAAAGATTATTCTCATTAACTTAAAATATAAGAAAACATAATTAAACAAAATATTTCATTGACATAATAAAATAGAATTAGTAAACATTTAAGGAACATTAAAATACTGTCTTTAATTATGCTCCGATTATAATGTTTAAATTAGTGGTCCACATTATAGTCACCGATGTGATTACAGCTTTACTTCATTTTTGTAACGTCATATTTGTAACGTTATCAAAAATCGTTACAAAAATGAAGAAGCAACATTGTTTGAAAATAGTCTCAAATAGTTTATGCCAACAGAAATCTCAATGAGTGAAATCACCGTGCATTTTTATAAAGATACATAATAAACTATTCCAATAAACAATTAATGAAAAAGGAGCCGCTTACCTGTGTATTTTGACAAACAACACAAAATGGATAAATTAAAACTGGAATTTTTCCGGTCGACAAAAAAACACGCGTCGTGCACTTTTTCACACAGTAAACGAAATGACCGATTCAAATTAGTTTCTGGCGTGCCATTGACTCGTTGAACTGCTAAGTGTTTCTTTTTCTAGTTTTCAATTATTACCAGATTTATTCGTTACAAAAATGATAAACAAAAATGAACAAAATTTCGGACGATGTTTTGTAAGTAAAAAATATATATTTAAAATTATTTAAATTAAATAATGTATACTGAAGAAATACGCTTTCACTGTTGTCTAGGCGATATATTCACTCATTATTAAATAAAGGTTCCAGTAACTTTTTTAGGTCAAATTTTGTAACGTATCTCGTGAAGAGGACAAATAATTTTGTATAGGGACCATCCGAACCCACCGAGAAAAAATTGGTATTATTTTTTTAATTGTAATATTTAATACTTAAAACTGTTTAATTCTACTAGACAATACAACATTGTACAATAATAGGTACTTTTTTGATACTTAAAAGTATATTTAATAAAAAATATCGCGTATGGACAATTTTTTTCATCCAAATGGTCATTTTAAAAAATAATCACCCATTCATCGAAATTTAATGCGACCGTATCCAAGTCGATGTCTTCCTACGGATAAAAAAATGTTCAACTACAGACTGTCTCGTGCGAGACGTTACGTGGAATGTGTCTTTGGACAAATCACCTAAAAATTAAGCATATTTCATAATACAATCAATCTTTAACCGGATAGTTCTCTTCTTTTAATAAACGCAGCTTGCGTTTTGCACAATTTCATAAAGCGTCGAGCATTAAATGCCAATGACGGGCTAATTGAAGACATATCCAATCAACAAAATATGACACCCGTACCTCAAAGGACAAGGAATTCGGAGTTGCAAATTCGAAACTTATTTAAAGATTATTTTAAAACAGTGGGCGCGGTTCCTTGGCAAAATGACTAAGTACATCGTTTAATGAAAATTATTATTGATATAAACCTATAATTATTGTTGAACGAAGTAACAATTAAGTATATACAAATTGTAATAACAAAAAATACTTAAATAAATAGATAATGTTGTACGCTAACATTCTTTATTTTCTTTAGAGGTTAGGTCGTGCCACTCTGTGAATATAGCACTTCCCACATCATACCAATACTTTATGCAATATAACATTGTTGATTCATTCTCATTTGTTTAATTGACTCTAAAAACTGTTTCTGCAGCACTTTGAAGGGTCGCGCGATCGGATTTCGCTTTTCATTCGTTTAACTTGTAGCAAAATTGGTACCGCGATCAGAGTGGACTAAAATGCCTGATCCGTTTCCACTTGCAACGGATCAGAGTGGACTAATACCTGGCTCCGACAGAGTATAGTTTAATTAACGACACTCGTAGTATCTCTGTTTAAAGAGAGTATCTACTCAGAAAAAGATAAGGTCAGGAAAAGGTAAATCGCAGTGTTTGTCTACAACTTTTCAACTCATGTCTACTCGTATTATATATAAGATATGTGTTGCGAGAGGTGACGTAAATTCTCACGAACCTACTTGGATGCGACAGTAGATTATTACTTGAACAGACCTTGTCCCTACTTCAGGGTACTACGTAGAACCGACCTAGTTAAAATATTAGTACATTAAAGCAATTACACCGACACAAATAAAGGCTGATCATGTCGTCCATGAGGTGGACACAGTAAGGATGGGCACTAATTGTAGAAAGTGCTACTTACTACACATATTTATATGTAACTCTTACCAGAAATGAGTAGGTAGGTACCTACTGACTAGATTCATTATATCATTTTCTTATCATCCACTACTTAATAAATAAAATTAAAGGTTTTTATGTTTCTTGTGTAAGAACGTAGGTTAAGCGTTAAACTTGCAAACAGACGAAATTGGAGAGAAATAATAAGCAAAAAGCGTATTTGCATCACCACCCGCCGTCGCTGCCGCATGCAGAAGACGAGAGCGTCAAACGACGGTAACGGCGGCAGTCGCGGGTCGGAGGCGCAGACAGGCCGAGCGAGCATGCTGCCGCCGCCGCTGCCGCCGCCGGACGTCGCGTACGGAGGCGCCTATCAGTCGAGTACGGTCCCGCGCCGCGCCGTGGCGCCCGCTCTGAAGCCAAATCGCGCCTCTAACATTAAAATCATATACATTAAACGTTATTTTTAAGTCATTCCGTTTGGTTCTAAAAGCTAACCAACCGGCTGTCGTAAAGTCACGATTTCGCTGCAGCTTTTGCATCAGTTGTATATTGCTCATGTGTTGAGACAAAATCAAAGAAATAATTTAAAAACAAACTACAACAATTGGTAACCTACCTATCCAAACTTACATAGCAACTAGGGTAGCATGTACAATAGGTATCTGTATTTTATATTTTAAATAGATACCTACTTAATTCATTCCGCTTGTTTAATTTAGTCATCAGGTTAGGTATACAATGTTGGATTTCAACGAATAAAATTACATTTTAAACAGAATTGCTGTCATACCCTTGTGTAATAATACTTAAATTGGTACTCGTATATTGCATAGCTAAATCGAATTAATAATGCTCGAGCTTTTAACTAAATTAATAACACAATAACTTGTCGTGACCTGAAAATTGTAACACGTCAAAAGCTACAGTAATTAAACATACCTAATATTTGCATAGATATATCTACTTACTTTAATTTGTCAACCTTGACGCACATACGGGTAAACATTCCGGTAGCACTTGGTAGACAATTGTTCAGCTTGCCAAGCACTGGATCGAGTAGATGTACGTCGTCCTGAGTGCATCCGGCACCCAGCACCAACGAATACTTCTATGTCATGTTAAAACGTCGGACAAATAACCTGTCTTCTAATACCTACAATGGCGGCAGTTAATAGATACAGTTCTTACAATTGCTTGACTGGATGGGACAGCTATGACAAGATACCAAGGTATTATACATTATGATACATCCTTTAGCAATTTAGTCTCCATAACCCTGTCAGGACAACGTTTTTGTTTTCATTCTTTGGCTTAAGACTCAGCAGTATGTGTGAAAGAGAAAAGGCCAAAGATATTAGACGATGTTGGGTATATACGTAGACGCCACAAAGACATACATATTTTTCATTTCATTTATTCGTAAAACAATAATTTGTATCCGAATATTACACATGTTTTAAATATTACAAAATCAATACAAATGAAGGCATAATACTAATAGAAGGTACCTAAATACTTCGTAGTTTTGAAGACTGACATAATAAAATAAATATACAACATCAATAACATTAACATAACATTTATAAATTAATTACAATAACAATCAAAAGACCTAATTGGAGTCTTATGAGAAATATTTTTTTTATTAATGGGGTTAGATTAAACATTAGGACGGGAGTTCATAATGTACTTACAAGAAGTTATGATATTATATGTATTATCCGTTATTCATTGTTGAGTAAGCAATTTAGATTCTCATTATTTTAGATCATAGAAGTTTTGGAATACGGAATGAGTTCTACGGTCTGCAAACAGTCAAATTAAATGCAGCCCGCATTAGCTATTTATGACCAACATTTTAGACTTCTGAAACCGTATTTTTTGCACACTTTGTATTTTCAAAATGGCAAAGCCTCTGTCGGTGTGTTAAAAACCTAATCGGTAGGTAAGTTTACATTCAAATAACTTTTTTGACTAAGGCCAATTTTAACAGCTGTTACGCTATTCTTTTTTTATAAACCAAAACATATAGAAACTTATGTCTGTAGTAAGGTTAGGTATGTTAAATTTAAACTGACTTAGCGGGAAAGTTTTTTGAACACCCTGGTTGAAGATTTTTAACCTCATGATAGAGTTGTGTCATTTTTCTTATGTTTCTGTGATGACCATGCAACTTTTCATTAAAAATAATTATTTAAATAAATCCTAAATCGGACCTTAATATGGTAGCAGAGCGTTAGCAAAGTTGGAATGTGCTGCAACTTGGCCAATCTGGAAATATAAAGTAACCCTACTAACCCCACTAAATAGTTTGGAACGAGCAATAAAGGGTACTTAATAGAAGCCCTTGTCAACTGACAATGATGCTGCATCAGAGGAATCAAGAGCTGCGTACTAAGATTTCGTACTTATGAGATTTCGTCCTAAAATCAAGAACCTCTGGTTTGAATTGAGGACTGAACTAGCGAAAGATGAGAAGCCTGATCTCCCGAATACATTCTTAATATGCAAAATACTTGACACATTACCGGAAGCCCATTTCTCTTTCAAGTCGAGTTGGACTTTACTGTCGAAGAAGATAGTTTATTTAATGATAGATATTTATTTGACTGTAGAAAGTCTTACGTCTCATTTGTGTGCACATAAAAAGCATTATCTAAGTACTTTGCAAAAATGAAGACACTGCAGCTGAAGTTTTAGTGACTTCAAGCAATAGAGATGATATCGAACGGAAAGCTGAAAGGTCTATATTGTAAAGGCGGGTTCACGCTTGACGAACCGAGCACGAGTGAAACACGAGCCGAAGACAATCCGTCTAGTCTAGAGCTTTGAACGCGCTTCGAGCGCTCTAAACGTATCGATCGTGCTCAGTTGCGATCCGCTAGTTGTCGGTTTCTGATGAACACTAAGGTTCGCTTCGCACTCGCATTGCGCTATGGACGTGTTTAGTGACAGACGTTAGTCGCTCGAGCTGAGCATTATGGAAACGTTGACTGAAAATATATCCTTGCAATTGAGTAACATTAAAATATAATCCATTAATATGGGACCCAAAACATTAGGATTACTGTAAAAAAATAAGAAGATTGATGCATGGTCTCGTATATCCCGAGATAAATAAGGATGTAAGAATTGTGCAAATATAAAATTATTAGTTTATTATTATTTTTTCTGACTATCGCTTAAATACGAGCTGCAACAGCAGCGGCTGCTGCAATATTATTAATTTCGTCCCAACAAGTGCCGCGAGCACATTCCGATCGAGGAAAGTGCTCGTTGTACGTCCAAGCTTGACACCGCGAACGACGAACCCGAGAACGGCTCTGCTTGTGCACCTTATTATGCACCTTAAGCAAATTGGACACAAAAATAAAGAACTGCTTAAAATGGATTTCTCACAAGCCAACAGTCTTCCAAACTTCCAACTAAATGAATCTTTTGGCAATGCAAATCACTACAAGCCAAGCTATGAATACTGTAGTTGAAGATCTAAATAACTGGTATGCCGACAATGGTGCCATTAGTCACGTCATCTTTCGCAACGACATTTTTGCACTTTTGAATACTTCAATCCACATAATACGATGACAACAGCAATTAGTACGATTAAAGCTATTGGAGAAGCGGTTGATATAATCTCCACTGTAAGCTGTAAACTCCACTGTAAAGTTAGTTTAAATATTAGACTCCAAAATACTCGTAGGTCTAATGTCATTGTTCTTATGTTTCTGTGATGTCAATACAACTTTTCATAAAATATAAATTTGTTTAAATAAATCCTTAATCGGACCTTAATATACCTATTTTAATATGTTGGCAGTGCTTAACGGTTAAAATGATAGCACAAAAGCGATCGTGATCGCGCCCTACTTAGACGGCCCGGCTTTGTGATTTTATAGATCAATAAACAAGCCCAATATCAATGTTCGTTCAGTCTATGTACCGAACTACAACCACCACTCGATCGATCCCACTTCTTGACTGCATAATGATTAATTATGTAACTCCCAGTGGATGTATTTAAAGGCAACAAGCAATGCCAAATGGTAGTTAATATCATCTCAACTGCAACTCACTTAAACCCCTTTATGAACGTGGTGGTGGCATAGTGTACTGATAAAATAGATGCATACCTATTTGTGAATGCATTATTCAAAATAATATTTAATATAAAGTAATAATTTGTAGATAGATAGTGTATAAATGTTGCAGATTTTAAAATATTGTACAAAACATAAATAAGCTACTCGAAGTTGTTCCTTTTGCATCTTGATACTTATTTGATTTGTAAAAATGCCCTATACATAGATGATTATTAGGCAACTCACACATTGTCAGATTTGTCGTGTTTTGCTATTGATTATGGCCAATTCAACAATACATGCTCGTATATTCCACAATTTTAAGTTTTAACTAAATAGAATTTTAAAAAAGCATTAACAGTGTAAACATCATTATACGATAGTTTGCGTACATAGCGCTTAATTAAACAATTTGGTACGATAAGACGATGTGTCCACCATACAAACTTAATTTTATGTACTCATACAAATATACTTGGTTTTAAGTTTTAAATTCGTAAATACTTTATTTAAAACTTTAATAATAGAACACTAAAACGTTTGACAATATCATTGTTTCTTTTTGTTGCAGAGTACGTGTGGAATATTATGTTAACGAAAACACATTCAAAGAAAGACTGCAACTATATTTTATAAAAAATCAACGGTCAAGTAAGTAAACAAATATTTCGTACGATTGCGGGTCGATGCTTCGTACTATATTGTCTAAATTTTGTACATTTTTGTACCTTTTGTTTCAGGTTTACGAATAAGAATAGCTAACTTATTTTTCAAACTTTTAACTTGCGTTTTATACATATGCAGAGTTGTTGCTGATGGGGATCCAATTTCTGCTTCTTGGTATGTTTATATTGGTGTCTTGTGTTTCATTTGGATAGGACATTGCTATATTTAGAGAAAACTAGAATTCTAGAAACTTTTCATACACCCTGGCAATTAAAAATTTTAATACATAGCAAGCAGTGTTTGCCTGTTATTGGGTCTACGTCGAACCATAATTATTACCTTATTTAACACTAAAAATCGATGTAAACCTTTGGCAAACCTATTAAATAAATAAATAAAAATTATTCAGAATGGAGATATATTTTATAACTTTTTGTATAAGTACTTAGTTATTTCTAAGTATAGCTACAGGTGTTTATGCATTGTCTCAAGAAAATAAGCAGACGTAATTAACCCATGAAAAGAAACATGGGCAAAAACACGTCAAAAATGTTCTCATACTAATGCCGATCATCGAAAATTGGTATGAAGAGTTGAAAACAAAGTTCATTATTTTGATCTATACATATCGCATCGTTAGTCTCGAAAACCAAATAATTACAATTATTGTTTATTTGTTGAAGTTATGGATGCAAACCCGGCAATAAAACAGAGTTTGAGTATTCAGCTAACTTGACAGAGGAGGAATTTCAAGAGCACCCGATCATTAACTGGGATGGAATAATATGGGTCAACAGACCTCTGTATTTGTGGGTCGTACAGGTTATATTAGCAATGATATCTTTTACTGAAGCAATCCTACTCGCATACTTGGGCTATAAGGTAAGTTCGCTCCTACCTGCTCTCTAATTCATTTCATATGCCTATATACGATGTGAAAATCTTTTCAATTCACAGGGCAATATTTGGCAGCAAGTTCTATCGTTTCACTTCGTTTTGGAGATGGTTAACACAATACCATTTGCGCTAACGGTAAGAATATTTTTCAGAATTGGAAGCATGTAGTCGTATAATGGTTAAGTACATATTATAATAACTAAACGTGGTTCAACTATTTTTGATTCAACTAGGAATTTTTGGTCTTTGGACTTTAAAAGAATCATTGCAAAAATGTTTGGAAATTATTGATAACAATGTGGATCTTTCAAAATCTGCTTATAAATATTGCTAGTGTACAACAGCTCAAAACTTCAATTTTTGCCAATATTGTGCAATATACAAGAAATGTCGATACTTTCGCCATTAGTAATAATCAGATTTTTTAGGTTTTAATTAGGTTTTTTTTCGCCACTAGTTGTCGGAATATATTAAGCATTATACTTATTAACACTTTATGAGTGAATTAAAAGACCTTAAAACTGATATCAAAATAGGGTGATTATTTTTAAAAATGACCATTTGTATGAAAAAAATTGTCCATACGCGATATTTTTTATTAAATATACTTTTAAGTATCAAAAAAGTACCTATTATTGTACAATGTTGTATTGTCTAGTAGAATTAAACAGTTTTATGTATTAAATATTACAATTAAATAAATAATACTTATTTTCTCTCGGTGGGTTCGGATGGTCCCTATACAAAATTATTTGTCCTCTTCACGGGATATGTTACAAAATTCGTCCTAAAAAAGTTACTGGAGCCTTTATTTAATTGTGAGTGAATATATCGCCTAGATAACAGTGAAAGCGTATTTCTTCAGTATACATTATTTAATTTAAATAATTTTAAATATATTTTTTTTATGTAGATACAAAACATCGTCCAAAATTTTGTTCATTTTTGTTTATCATTTTTCTAACACATAAATCTGGTAATAATTGAAAACTATAAAATGGCAACACTTAGCAGTTCAACGAGCCAATTTCACGCCAGAAACGAATTTGAATCGGCAAATTTGTTTACTGTGGGAAAAAGTGCACGACGCGTGTTTTTTTGTCGACCGGAAAAATTCCAGTTTTAACCATTTTGTGTTGTTTGTCAAAATACACAGGTAAGCGGCTCCTTTTTCATTAATTGTTTATTGAAATAGTTTATTATGTATCTTTATCAAAATGCACGGTGGTTTTACTCATTGAGATTTCTGTTGGCATAAACTATTTAAGGTTATTTTCAAACAATGTTGCTTCTTCATTTTTGTTACGATTTGTTACAATTTTTGATGACGTTACAAATATGACGTAACAAAAATGAAGTAAGGCTGTAATCACATCGGTGACTATAATGTGGACCACTAATTTAAACATTATAATCAGAGCGTGATTGTGCATGCGCACCCAAATGCAGTAAAAAAAGCCTCAGCCACATATAATTTAACGATTGTTTAACTTACCCTAATCTCACCTGGTGGAAAGTGATGCTGACGAGTCTGTCCCCATACAAAACATATTTTTTCGTTTTCTATATTTTCACTCATTGATTGCTACCTAGCCTATTAACCAGCCTTTTATTTTAATTTGTCTCTTTTATTTAATTTTTGTATCTTTATTAATTTACGGTCATGAAGTGAGAAGGTGGAGGTGAGAGCCGGTGCATGGTACTCCAGGACCAGTAGATGCACACTATAGTCATGAACTCTGCCGTACTATGCCATGCCATACTACAGGGCGTAAAAAACTAGCTGTCAAATTCTAGGGTATCTATGTTTACCCATGAAACTAAACAACTTTCCCCAAGGACCTAAATCTTTTTTTTTATGAATTTGGACCTCCAATACAAAATGCATCAGCTTATTAGTCAACTTGTATGGAGTGGTAACTTTTAAATATTTCGACCTGTTGGCAACACCAGCATAGATAAAATTTAAATTTAAATTGTTCTATAATTTTGTCTATAATCTACTTTCTGTTTTTATACTTGACTTACTTACCAACTAGGACTCGACCTAACCGTGCCAATATAGTAAAATTCAAATCTTAAGCAGTGCAGTTTTCATTCTATTCTTCGCCCCTTCAACTATATACCAGTGCCTCAAGCTCTACATTAACAAATGGTCCTTCGCGGAAAAGAAGGCCGAAGAGAGAAAACGAAACTCGTGCTCAAGATTTGCGAACAACGTGCATCTTCGTGCATTTCGGCGTGGTTCTACAATCAGGTTTGCTGTATATTTCCAACCTGCGAAAAGAGCTTCACCGCAACAAAAGGTCGCAAAATCTTCATTTTCGTCGAGATCCGTAAGTCAAAACCTGAAAATAATTTTTGTCTACGTGGCATCCATTTTGATTTTTCCGCCAAATGTTTCGTAAGAAAAGTTGTTCAATTTCATGGATAGTATTATACCCTAGAGTTTAATTAGCAATTTTTTTACATCTTGTTTACTTACCGTCTGTCTTCATTCGCTTTGCTTTGTATTAATCTTCCTGTTCATGCTAAAGATATAAATTTCCTTTCTAGGATGCCAATGACAGCAGCCGAACGTCAAAGACGTTATAGGGAAGGGCTAAAAGAGTTGAACCCAGAAAAGCTAGAAGAAATTCGAGTAAGAAATTTAAATAGAATTTTAAAAAAATACGCGCCTGTTTCAAAGCTGAAAATTAAAAGTCTATAAGAAGAAGAAACTGGAGAAAACTTAAGAGAAATCAGATGACAAAACATGAAACACAAGCTAAAACTAAAAAGAGTTCAAAAGAGTACCAACGGTATTATAAGAGGTTGAAGAAAGAAAATGAAAAACATAAAAATATAATAAATAAACAAAGAAAACAAATTCATTATTCATTATTATTGCCGTTATTATACGTTTAAGATTGTTAGATCATCAAGGAATAATATTCTCGAAATGTATCTTGCATTGACTGACTTTAATTATAATTTTCTTTGATCTCTTTTTGTAGCGCTTCCTGATAAAAAAAAAAACAATTTGTGTTGATTATTGGTATTGTGTTTCATTTCATTGCACGACATTTAATACATGAGTAAAAGTGTGCATTGTGAGTAAGCCCTAATATTTCATTTTTGTTATTTTTTGTAACGAGTATCATTTTTGTAACACTTTCATATTTGTTTCATTTGTATCACAATGTTCATTTAAAAAAAGAATTACCCAATACTGATTTGAAATGATTGTAAAAATAAAAGCCTTCATCTGCGATTCAGTGTTAACATTCCCATGTATTTTAAAGATTTATTACGTACGATGTCTGAATTATCCTAACTTTTGGAGTGTGTGTTATGACAAAACAGTACCAGGCACTCAGAATAGTGCTGAGGCATTCCATCACCAAACGAGATATGTGCAAAGCGCCACGTTGTGTTCTATAGATGATAGAGTGAGCGAGTAAATATCAGATAATACATCAAATCTCACAGATAAGTATTGAAAGAATAAGAAATGGGGAACCACTACCTGAGAAAAGGAAGCAAAGAATGAACATAAATTGAAAATATTCTATCAAAATTCCAACAACATACATTTGAACTATCCGCAAGTTATTTTTAAAAAAATCTTAAATTTTTGTTTATCATTTTTCTAACACATAAATTTTTTGACTTATTTGTGATCTATTTAAGAATGCATAGTGTAAGTTGTTTTAAATAATCGTAGGTAATTTGAACGTAGGTGAAATAGGTAACCAATACGGCTATGGTTTAAACAAATTGAAATAAAACGGACGCTAGTGATGTCAAGCACTAGGCAATAAGACAATTAAATTTATTAGAAAGAATCAAAAATAGTTTAACCAACTTCAATTATTATATACGTAACATGTAACCCGTTTTCGCGTTATCTTTTTTTTTTATTGAACTACGTCTTTTCAGATTCCATTCCCTCCGCTACGAAATTTATTTATACCTGTGTTTTTGAATTGTTGGCTCGCCAAAAGATCACTAGAAAACATGTTTGTAAGTAATATTGTAATGTATACAATTTTGTCTAAGATGTTAAGTAGCCAAAATAATTTCATCGTGTCATTGAGAACAGAAGTTTGATACTAACTCAATTTCAAATGTCGAAACTTGGCTAAACTTTGTGAAGATTTGAAAGAAACTCTAACCGACATCAAACACCTACATTCCTATATATTTTCAGAACGATCTACATCGTGCGATGCAAAAGTCCCAGTCAGCGTTATCGCAACAACTAATGATATTATGTGTAACTCTTTTATGTCTCGTCTTTACCAGGTATTTAGAGTTTGCGTATTTAATATTTATATTCATAGATATTGCTAAGATTATTATACATACACAAAGGCAATCAACTATTACTTAGATAAGTACCTAATTAAATTACAATAAGTTAAAGGGCCCTCAATCAAGCCCTCAAAGGGTACTACGTAGGAACGAAATTACGGATGGTCTCAAAATGAGTGCGTCTAAATATGGCGAATGGGTCGTTCGCGCGTACCTCGAGACGGCGGCGCGCGGTTCTTTTATGCGTTGCTCGCAGCGTCCGACGCATGCGATTAACTCCATACAGTAACTTACTCAAACATATGTTTATCTGCATAGATTTTGTATGGAGTAACCTGAACGCATGCGTCGGATGCTGTGAGCAACGCATACAACAAACGCGCGCCTTAAAAGCTTTCTAATTTTCGAGCCTCGTGACGTGACACAATTGGGAAGCACTCGAAACAATAAGATTAGTGAAACCTTTAATGGTTAAAAACATAGTCATAGGGGGTGCCAACTCGCAAAATTGTTTTAGTCCGTAACACACTGCACTGAACCCTGTACTGCAATTGCTATAATTTGGTTGATATCACATTTCAACTAATAGCACATTTAACTTAAACGTCTTACTTATTAATACACTGCTCAATACATTCTTGAAGAAAAACAAATTACAATTTTGTTGAGTGTGCGGATTGAGAGGCCACTTATTAAAGGCTATTACTTTATAACGGTAAAACGTAGGCACCTCGTACTCAAGGGGTAGCATTATGATAACTCGTGCTAAAATTGGTAGCAAGCTGAATAAATAATACTTGAAGTTGTAATTTGTAGCACTAACGTAAATTTTCAGACCGTGCGGACTGAGAGGCTACTAAGTCATTGGAATAACTTTTTTTGCATTAACCTAGAAGAGTTCTTTTTTTATGTTTAGTACTACAAATTACCTACTAAATATTCCCTCGTTTAAACTGATCAGATTAAGTAATATGATAACTGACATTGTGTAAGAGGCCACATTCTTGGAGCTTTAGCTTTGGATTTAAAACACCTACAAATTTATTCTTCCGGCTACAATTCTTTCTACAACTCGTACTAAATCTTGGTATATACGAACTTACGTTTTACGCTGTGGCCTCTCAATGGACACGCACACAAGATTCTCTAATCTAGACCCAAGACAAATCTTTTTTTTTTAGTGTCTGCGGCATTCAACATTTCCAAAGAGCAGGACACCGACATCTTAATTTGTTTCAAGCTACTTACTTTGTAGTTGTCACCTTTTCCACGGTCGGGTATGGAGACTTTGTTCCGGATATATGGCCGTCACAACTTTTTATGGTTATAATGATAGGAGTCGCATTAGTTGTGTTACCTACTCAAGTGAGTAAAAAATATGGGATACTTATCGTAACCCGATGTAGTTACTTTGTCATAAAAAACCAGATTAAGGGCTAACCACATATTTCCTGGAAGACGTCCTTGACGGAAAACGTCAAAAATCGGTTACGCACAAATTGTATGAACTTGTTCGCACGGCTCGGTATCAGGCGTTTATACTAGAACGAATAACTCTGAACACGGATAACCCTGACACGGAAATGTGTGGACAGCCCTTTAGAGTCATACAAGCTTTTTTATTTTAAAAAGACAGACCAAACTTAACGGTACCTATCTCTTGTATTAAGACATTATAAGTATAGAATGTTATATGATTTACTAATGTGTGAGTTTGATGAGTTACATAATAATGAATTAAACTATTTCGTTGGTTATTGGGTGCACTCACCGTCAATTGTGTTTTGCAATCAGTTTAATCTCATAATAATATTTTACAGTTTGAACAATTAGCTTTCACTTGGATGGAAAGACAGAAACTCGGAGGCTCGTATTCATCGCACCGTGCTCAGTCTGAGAAACATGTTGTAGTATGTTCTACCACATTGCACGCTGACACGATAATGGATTTTCTTAACGAATTTTATGCTCATCCTCTGCTTCAAGACTACTACGTCGTGCTATTGTCACCAATGGAACTCGACACGACAATGAGAATGATACTACAAGTGAGAATATTTTATTATTTTATTTAGGTTGTTATTGTAACAGTTATTGAATTGCTTTTATATTTATTTTATTATATGTTTTATACAGGTACCAATTTGGGCGCAAAGAGTTATATACATCCAAGGTTCATGTCTAAAGGACACAGATTTGATTAGGGCACGGATGAATGAGGCGGAAGCCTGTTTTGTTTTAGCAGCTAGGAATTACGCGGATAAGACAGCAGCTGACGAGCATACTATTTTACGGTAACTTTTATAATTTTCTGAAATAATTCAAAAAATTTCTGCATCCTGTTTTTATGATATTAATGGAAAAAGCGATATCATTCTTAAAAAAAACTATAGCCTCATTTTATTGATTGTAGGTCATGGGCCGTAAAGGACTTCGCACCAGATGTGCCACAATATGTGCAAATATTTAGGCCTGAAAATAAATTACATGTAAAATTTGCTCAGTTCGTCGTTTGCGAAGATGAATTCAAGTATGCACTCTTGGCCAACAACTGCACGTGTCCGGGAGCGTCAACGCTCGTCACTTTACTGTTACATACTAGCCGAGGACAGTGAGTCAAAGACATGCATAGCCTATCATGTCACTCATAACTAGGTAATACTTGACATTTATATTTTTGTTGACTTTTCAGAGAAGGGCAGCAATCGCCTGAAGAATGGCATCGCCTGTATGGAAAGTGTTCAGGCAATGAGATTTATCACATTGTGTTAGGAGATAGTAGATTTTTTGGTGAATATGAAGGCAAAAGTTTTACTTACGCGAGTTTCCATTCACATCGAAAGTAAGTATTATTATATTCAAAATCGAAAGAAATTTCAGTCGCGTGAGAAGATTTGATTTTAAATTTAAATACAATGTTTAAAATCAGGTATGGGGTAGCATTGGTTGGTGTACGACCAGCAGAACTGCCAAAATTCTACGAAGAAACAATTTTGTTGAATCCTGGGCCACGTCATATAATGAAAAGCAGTGACACTTGTTATTATATGAGTATAACAAAAGAAGAAAATTCAGCTTTCGTTGTATCTGAAAAACAAACAGAGCATAAACATACAATACCTAAAGATCAAACTGCATGCAGTCTACTGTCTACGGAGAAGAAGCCTGGGGACGCAGAGGAGGGTTCTGGCCATCATAAGAAACCAGACGGTAGTAACGTCGCTCAATACGAACTTCCACAAGTGATTCTCCAAGCTCCCGCGAGTTCCACACCAAATGCATCGCCATCACGCATCAACCAAGCTAATACCGTATCATCCGCTAATTTAACTGTTGCTAGCTGTGAGTGTCACAGTTGGATAAGAGCAATTAGGAGGCCAAATGCATAACTCCTATGCCTACCCACCGTTTATAAAAAATGCATTTGGTTTACCTACCTGTAAAAGTATTTACGATGCTCTTTGTTTAAAAAAAGTTCTGGGAAATATTTTCCGATTAAAATGAACATTAATTACATTTCCGTTAAATTCCATCAGGTATCAACACACATTGCTTTCTTTATAAGTCAATGTTCATTGTAGTCGGCTTCTATTTGTTTTTAAAGGTACTTAACCTAACTTATTAACGAAAGTTACAACAAAACCAAGACAGCAAAAACTTTTCAGATCTGTAAAAATTATGCATGTTTATTGAAGGTTTGAGTTGAAATGAAAGTGGATTTTGATGTCTATTTAGTAAAAATGATAAATAGATCCTTATAATTAAGTTTTTTTGCCGGTGAAGCCACTAAGTAGGTAGTCATTAAGACTACATTTTGTGTCGAATAGAAAATATATTCTACTGTCTCTTTTCTTTAAACTTAAAAAGCTCAATAATTTAACTTGCATTTTCCTTCATAAAATTTATGATACCTACTGATTACATGTTACACGTGATTCCTAATTCTTAGTATTTTGATGTCTGGTACCTACACGGTAGCTTCCGTTATAAGCTAGGCGTAAACAAGATGCATGATTGATTCAATTGTCTATTTATATGTCGTTATTTGTATGTATTATTTATTTAATGTTACACTAGTTTTTGTCAGTGTGTGTGAGTTTTGAATGAGTAGGTACTTTGATGTTATGCTAATTGTAGTTGCCACTAATTGATTGTCTTGCTATTTACCATGCGTACCTACATGATTAGGTCCATTTTCATAACCAATAAACTAAAATATACCGTCAATAAAATATACGAGCTTAAAGTTCTTAGACCTTATTCTTATCATGTTGAAAAGTAATTTTACTTAACCAAAACAAATTAAAGAGATGAACTGTAATTGGTACTTCATTGATACCTATCATAAACGTTTGATAAACTAGTCAAGTATTTGAAAATAATAAAATAAAAACCCCAGAACATTGCACACGTCCACTTGTAATAATAGAATTCCTGCGAGTGTTTTAGACACAAATCAACAAGTATTTGTGCTAACATTGCGTCGCACGAAAAGCCGCACCAAAGTTTCTCTGAGTTTCTTCAATTATTTATTCTATTAATTATGTTCCTCTTAAGATAAGCGATGAATCGCGTTGCAAAACTTACAACAAGGTTAACATGTAACAATAAGGTCTATAAAGTAAAAAAATAAAGTGAAAATTTTAAAACATGACAATACTGTTAATTCTGATTTCATCTTTAACAGCAAAATATGGAGAAGGCACATCAATGTCGGATTCACGAACCTGCTTGAAAGATTCACCGGGAACAGAAAGCGCTACTGATAGCCACTTATTATTGCCAAAATTAGAAACTGCCAACTTTTTGAGTCCAGACAATATAAATTGTCGAAGAGGTAAAATTAAATTTAATAATAATAGCAACGAGTATTTTAAGATTTGTAGCGCATCTACATTATTTTAATTTGTATTATGATAATTAGGAAGTAGAAGACCCTCCATTCTGCCGGTGCCTGACATGGTGAGCAGTAACCTTAATATTTCATCTGATAACCAAGAGGAGGCAGAAGCAGACGAAAGCGAAGATGAATTGGAAGATGACGTGCCTTGGAGATCACCATCGGAGAAAATTGCGTAAGTAAAATTATATAACAACGAACTGCATCATCTTGCACGCGTTTCTTAAGTATTTTAGTACCACTTAATCCTTTTCTCATTACACGAATTTGCAAATTTATTTTTTGCACTATTGTACTTATTTTACGAAGTGCGTTAGTCGTAAAAAGAAGAAAAAAATAAAATAAAGAAGTAAACTTTTATATACACAGTGGACTTTTAACTATGATTTATATTTACATACGCACGTAGGCATTATTAATCTGTAACTATGTAGAAAATATTTCAATGTTTTTATTTTAACAATTTCTTATGTTTAGCATCTATGATCACTTTATAGATAACAGTCACGGGTAACGCTAGCTGCATGGGTACGGTACCAAGTATGTTCCATATTTTTACACAATATTTATTTTTGCTTTGCTATCATATTATGTTAGTTTAATGTTCTTTGGTCGTTAATAACTACACATTGTATTACAACACGTAATATTGAACATTCCACAATAAGTTACACAAGTTCATTATAAAATATTGCTTATTCAACTTTATGACTAAGCAATAACTAATTAACAAATAATATTAATAACTTGTTTATTTTCACGCTTTTACGGACGTACTAATTTTCTGCTAAATGTAGCAGAAAGCTTGATGTACCTACTAAATGAATGCAACTATTAATGGATAGATGACAATGTTTGAAAAAGAACTAGAAGCATCAAGGTTTACGTTTTGTTATGCAATTGTGTGCATTGTATGTTATGTATCTATCTAACCCCCTGAGCATATAATCCTACGCACGGCCCGCCCCTGCCTCCAGCGATGACTTCACCACCAGCAGCTTCTCGTCGCTAGCAGCAAGCGAGGTCGCACACAGCGCCTGGCGAAACGATTTCACCAGGTGAGCTCACACAGCTTCACTCAGATATATCTTAACAATATTTTAACGACGCGACGATCAAAAATATGTTTAAAGTTATTAATACATAGTTAGGTGAAAATCGATTATTAAAAAAGGGAGCAACATGAAAAAACTGATGATCTTTGATGGATTCAAATGTACTACCGCGTAGGTAGGATGATGTTTGTATAAGATGTCTGTCGGCCTTGGAATAGAAGCAGCCGCATTGTCGTCCACGGTTGCAGCCCATTTCCACATGGCACCATAAGATATTCAAATAATTTATCATTTCTCATGCAACTGGCGAGGGTGAGGACAGTCCAGAGTTTCGATACAACTTAATAGAGAGCTAATATCTAAAATATAGGCACACGTGAGAATAACACTTTTAACCATTGTACCTTCGCGAAGATCTGATCCTATTCTAATAATAACACATATTCATACATATACCTAAACACACAATTGGAATTAGTTTAACTTTGCACATGCCCGTAGGCATAGTGAGCATGTAAATTTCGTTGAATTGATGTTGGATGTTAGAATATTAAACAGCACTAACAAACTTGCAAGTCAACCCTTGTTTCTCTATATTGGTACCTATTAATATAATTAATTAAATTCCAATAAAATTAGTTAGTACCTACTTACACTTTAGTAAATAATTCCTGTAAGTATAAAGAAAATATATTTTCTACTATCTTTGAATGAAAACTCATACCTCTTTTCAATTTTTAAATTTTTAAGCTTTGCTTGAGCCTGAATTTTAAAATGTCTTTTTTAAGCTTTGAAACAACAACGGCACCTTAATATAATGTTCCTATCTAATTGTTCTCGTCATTAACTGTTGTGAATTTTCAGGATCGTGAAGGGATTTCCGCCAGTGTCGCCATTTATTGGAGTTAGCCCCACGTTGTGTTATTTATTAAAAGAAAAGAAGCCATTGTGTTGCTTGCAACTAGCTCAAGTATGTGAACATTGTGCATACAGAAACGCTAAGGAATATCAATGGCAAAACAAAACTATAATACTTGCAGCAGATTACGCATCCAATGGGATTTACAATTTTATAATTCCATTAAGAGCGCATTTTAGATCCAAAACATCTTTAAACCCCATAATTCTACTTTTGGAAAGGAGACCAGACATAGCGTTTTTAGATGCTGTATCATACTTTCCCTTAGTTTATTGGATGCTGGGCTCAATTGACTGGTAAGTTAACAATTTGTACCTATAACGTACACATTCATACGTTCGTTCATGATACAACCCCGTAAATCCTCGACTAATTTATTTAA
Source organism: Anarsia innoxiella (assembly GCA_947563765.1). Lineage (NCBI taxonomy): Eukaryota > Metazoa > Arthropoda > Insecta > Lepidoptera > Gelechiidae > Anarsia > Anarsia innoxiella. Next base: position 6,351,853 of record OX387390.1, on the reverse strand, counting down.
GAGTAGGTAGGTAGTTAGGTAGGAGTTAGGTAGGTGCTAGACTAGTCTCATTGAAATAATTGAAAAATATAACGTTGAAAGAGCTTAAGCTATCAATTATAACCGCTTTTTTATATCAGATATGCCAGTTTGTATATTCCATATAAATTATTTTATAGCAATTCATTAAACTGACTTTTTACCTACAGTTACCACTTGGAATGCAGTCAGTCCATCCAGGCATTTAAAAATACAAAATCAATATGTCGCAATGTCTATTTAAATTTCAGCCTTGACGACCTACTGCGAGCTGGAATAACATTGGCTGAAAATGTAGTGGTGGTAAACAAAGAACTATCCAACTCAGCTGAAGAAGACAGTTTGGCCGATTGCAATACTATTGTTGCTGTTCAGACCATGTTCAAGTAAAAACATTTTTATATTTAAAATACCAAAGTATCATATTCGATAAATATAAGAATGTTTTGCATTAAGATTTTAAGCGAATTATCACGCGCTAACATGTATTGATTTTAGATGTAAATATCCTACAGTTCATCACAGGCCTCCTTCTATTTCTACGTCCTCGCCTTTAATCCCCTTCCTCGGCCACAAATTATTTGCAAGCGAAACAAATTGACTTCTTACAATACTAAGTACTCTTATTGAAATTATAATGTTTCTTTGAATCCTGCTGCGCTGTTAGCGAATTAAATTCACGATTTTTCTAGTACCTACTTAAGTACTTTATTGTAATGTTCTGCAATAATCTTTTTCAGATTTTTTCCTTCAATAAAATCAATAACAGAGCTATCGCAGTCTTCAAATATGCGCTTCATGCAATTCAGAGCACATGACAAATATGCACTGCATTTATCCAAAATGGAAAAGGTTATTTTAAATTAAAATTGTTTGTCTCACTTCTAGTCTCACATTCAAAGTTCACATTTTTGATACGTTTACAGCGTGAAAAGGAACGGGGTTCACACATCTCATATATGTTCCGGCTACCTTTCGCAGCCGGTTCTGTATTCTCAGCCTCAATGCTAGACACACTTCTTTATCAAGCCTTTGTAAAAGACTATGTCATAACATTTGTTCGACTACTATTGGGGGTCGATCAAGCTCCTGGATCTGGATTCCTTACCTCGGTAAGTTAGAAATGACCAGTAACTTACTTACTTAGATGAAGTACTCTGTTCAAATTAATTTTAAAACGCAAAGCGAATGCACATAGCGAAATTTGTACATTTAAACCGTATAGCGCCGACAACGATACCTAAAAATAAAAAAGCTGAATTAATTTCACGTCTGTGCTGATCTAAAATGTCTTGATATTCCTACCAGATGAAAATTGCAAAAGAAGACATGTGGATCCGTACTTATGGTCGGCTATACCAGAAGTTGTGTTCTACCACATGCGAGATCCCTATAGGGATCTATCGCACCCAGGATACTACTCTAGCCGACCCTTCGCACCACGTGAGTATGTCGCCACGGACCTCATCAGAATGGTTTTGGTCACGTCTCGCGAGAATGCGACCATCGCGTGCATCGGTGAGTCGATTAAGTAAATCCTCTCAAATATTTTTCTACTCAAATACAGTTCGCTCTTGCCATGTAATTATTAACTGCTGCCTACAATACATAACACGTAACATAACTTGGACTAAACTTTAGTTTCTAGCAAATATCGCCTTAAACTGTATGAGGTTTTCTGTATTCTGTAAAGGTCACTCTTTTTAATACTGAATTGCGACTTATTATATTTCTCCCTATTAACTTTATCACTTGTGAAGTATCTGTAACTTAGTTAAAATATTTTGTCTTTCTATTTATCACGCGAACGTTTTTTGTCCTATGAACTACACCAAGCTTTAACTTATTTATTTACTGCAAAATGCTGTAGTCAACCATATTAAAACAATTACTTTTGCTTTTGCGCGAACACAATATTGACATACAAATTAGGTAGAATCTATTTTTCCCTTAATAGAATATACAATTTTTATTACCAGCGGTTGGAAAATTCTAGCTTTCCTACATTTCTATGTTGTAAGTAGGTACATAAGAAGGCCGACGACGATTCCACTTGTATCGCTATTAACCACGATGATCGCAATCCCGCCTCGATGTCATTCTCTGTACTGTGTATGTCTGTCTTCTGCATGTTACGCTTTACTTCGGTACTATTAGCAATAACTTACATTTCATGCAAGTACATGTCATGTAAGTTATGTAGCCAATGGATTTATGTACGTATAGTTAATAAAATAATATAAAGATACCTAAATTCCAACAGAAATATACCAATTGATTAAAATTTAACGAATTCCTACGTACGCTTTAGCTTTTTTGCATGCTTGCTATTTAGTTAAGTAACAGTTTTCTCACAATATAATGTACCTATCTGTCATTTTCCATATAAGTTTGTTAAACTTTGTTAACTATATAAATTATTCTGATTAAAGCAAAATTAATGGCTTATGGTACATTTGGGTGTCGCTGGTGTTCTTCAAAAGTACCCTCTCACTAAAAGATAGGCATTTTTTGAGAAAAAACTGTGACACGACAGTTGCAGCAGGAGGAAGGCGAAGGTGGAGAATTCCCGGCGTGCGGGCGTCAAGAGGCCACTAGCTGCCTCGGCGGCTGCTACGGAGAGCGCACGCCGGCGGTAAGGTCACTAACTGAGGCTTTTCACACGGACCAACGCCAGTACCTATACATATTTATATCAGTGTTGTGTTTGGTCCTCTGTAATGCAATAACTAACGCACCTACAGCTACTAAGGCATAGGTAAACAAGATAATTTACTCATTACTTTAGCAGGTAACTATAAAATCTAAAAAAATATAGGAGTTCCACGAATAATAAAAAAACATTTGATAGGGGTCTTTTTTACGTGGAGTGTGTAAATAACGGTCCACTTAAAGTAGATTCAAATCTGGCCCAACGAATCATAATAAGAATATAAACTAAGTGTAATAACTAAATATCTTTGCATCTTAAAAGTTAAATTAAAACTCTTATACATAATTTTAATTTGAGATTATATATTAATATAAAAAAGGCCAAGTCTTGGGTACCCTAAACCGACGATGTGCATGTATGAGGCGACTGATGAATGTGAATGAAGCGAAAGAAGAATAGTTGTATTGTAGCAAGTGGAGGACGGATATGTACGTATGTATGTACACTATTATTGTATATGGAATTAAAGTCCCAAAACTCAATTCTAGATCAAAAATGTAAACAAAATGTTGCCAATACAAAAAAAATACCAAACTAGAAAAAATAAAGCATAGAGTTAAAACTGTACACGAGTTATAAAGTAAAAAAGAAAAATATCGCATACAATCTTCTGCCTAAAAATTACATAAATAAAAGAGTAAAAAATATATCTGTTTGAAATATGTTTTTTACGTTACTGCTAATAATGCAGAATTTGTAGGCATTTGACTCTTCGTTTAAATATTTTTTAGATACCAAATTATTGAGTGCCTGTCATCTCAAACATACAATTTGAAGAAAATACGATTAAAGGTCAATTATTAGAAATTGTGAAAAGGGAAAAACTTATTATATGACATTAGTTGTAAACAAGTTGGCTCAAGAAAATGGCGTCACCATCCTGCGACTACCCCCTTACCATTGCGAGCTGAACCCAATCGAATTGGTTTGGGCACCAGTAGGGTACGATGAATGAAATAAAAAAATATTTGTAGACGGTATAAAAGAAGTGATGCCGCAGAAATAGAATGATTGTATAAATCATATCATTGAAGAAGACAAAATGTGCGGACTCGACCACGTCATTAATACTGTTACAAATAAGGTTACTGATTCGGATTCCACATCAAACTCGTCAGAATTTGTATCAGACAGTGATTAAAAAATGGTGAACACAAACTATTTGTTTTAGGTGTTTTTCATAATTAGGAGTTAAATGATAGCAAAAAATTAGACTATCTTGAAAAGTGTTAATTACCCCTGGAACGTCAGTTTGACTGTGACGTTTCTTTGTTTACATTTTTGATCTCGCATTCGATTTTTGACTACCTATTGGTTAAGTTAGGTTAAAAGTTCTCTACAATAAGGCGAAATAAATACAAACAAATAAAACATTAATTAAAGAACTTATTTTATAAGGGCACGTTCTTTAAGTAAAATTTGTTATTTATACGTAAACAACAAATTTTAAATTTTCCGTAATTGTTTTTCAACAAAATATGCCATAACATATTTGGTGAATTCGTAAACAATTACGGTTTATTTATTAGATAGGTACCTTAATTATTTAATACAGATATTAATAAGATTCCTACGTTTTATTCAATGCTATAAACTAAAATCGATTAGCAAATTGTAGGTACCTACATGTAGGTATAATAACAACAGTTAAAATAAGGCATTGTCATTTACGAAAATTATCTTACTGAAACAATGGACACACACCTATTGTAATCCATGCAATTAACCACATTTGGTCACCAGCGACATTATGTACTAATAGGTACAATTTGAAGCATCTCTGAATTAATAATACTCTTCAAATTAATAGAGAAAAGTAAGATTACGGTACATTAGCAATAATAAATCCACCCTAGCTATGCGATGCAAACTTATTAATGCATGTAATAACTCAATCGACATGCATGTCAATTGAGTTTAATTTTATATAGTGTAAAGAATGTTTAGTAGGAGATGTGTCTCCTACTAATTCTTATTATTCCATAGAAATCACTCTCAACAGTTTTTACCAATTATTTTGGGGCTGTAAGATGCATTAGCCATATTAAAGATATTATTGGCGTGTCACAAGATCGAATGTTTGTAATACCTATAGTTGAAACTCTGTATTACATCTCTCTTAAATCTAAAAATAAGTATAGAATAGACGTTTAAATACTGAAAGGTCACAAGACAAATGTTTCAACTATTGACGAATCGATGACCTTCCACATTTACTGTTTTGGACAACTACTCGATAACAATCGCTGTTTTACAACATTTCAAAGAAATCCTACCCGACTGCGTTAACCTAGGTAGCTGAGTATTCAAAACAAATAACACTGTTTATTATGAGTTAGACTGCGTAGCGTGTCGCGAAGTTCCAGAACAATCTTGGACATTCGGAATAATTATACTTAATACCCATCTATAGATATTTAATTCATTTCAATTCAATCAATTGTGTGGCAAACTGTATTATAATATCAACAATTCGAAACTTGATTTAATTTGGGACGTAGGCCATATGTTCCCATTTATTAGGGAGATATCTACATAAACATATTGTATTTGTTCAATTGAACCAATCCTGGCACTTTTAAATTACGCAAAATTATTTGATTATTTAGATTAGGCTCAACCACGGGGTACGATCTCAAAGTCTTCTTATACTTTTATGCAATTATAAGAGGACTTGAGGCCGTGGCTGAGATAATGGGATTGGTCGTTACTAATCTCAATATATAAACCTTCAATCAACAATTGGTATTTGATGAGGTTGGTTAGTAATAATAACTCATAGGTATCAAACGTCATAGGTTTTAAATGCTACAAAGGTAATCATTTCAGATAATAATTCAATTTCCTTTAATTCGTCAAAGAAATAGATTTTTCTAGAAAAATTAAATTAAACGGAATAAAGTTAATACAGGGTTAACAGGAATTATCATTCCTATATGTTTATGAATCATATAAATACACATCCATAAAAATATCACAATTTTACATATTGTTGTAGTAGTTACCTACTTATTTACTTAAATTACAAGAAAATTTAGAAAGGACGGGAGTGTAGGATGTAAGTAAGTAGGTAGGTAGGTAGTTCTACTCTACTACTATGCCTATCTACTAGTTATCTACTGGGTAGAGAATATGTGTGCATGCTCTTTAAGAGGCCACATTGGAGAACCTAGGTCTCACATACCTACATCACGCTTTAGTAGCTTACAATTTAGTTTTAGAAATGTAATTTTACCGATTGGTTAAGTCGTATGATCGTACCGCCTTCCACTGACACGATTTATAAAATGCAAAAGAAAGAGTAAACACTCTGCCTGAATTGTGTTAAAGGACGATCAGCTTTTTAGATATTCCAAATTAAATATTTTTCAACGTCATATAAATGTTTAATATGTCCGTTCCACAGTATTCTACAAGCTTGGCTGATGAAGCAAGAGATAATCACGCGCAACAAATTGAAAGAGCTGAAATAGCTAATCTTGTACGCTCACGGATGGAGTCATTAAATCTTACTGGCATCGACTACGACGATGTGAGTGAAAAAAGAAACAGTTTATCGTACGTTATAATCAATCCAAGCTGTGATCTGAACTTACACGAGGGCGATATAATGTAAGTAAAAGCAGTTAATTATAGGAATATATTTTGGGGACCTATAAGTCATAAGTAATATTTAAACTTTTATACATATGTTTACAGATACTTGGTCCGTCCGTCACCTTTTTCGGCACAAAAAACTTTCGAACGACACAACAGCAGACGAAAATCCAACATAAGTTTTTGTTCTCAAGCGCTGATTCAAGCCCAAGGTGTAGCAAGCCGGAGAGGATCTGGCATGGGCGCCAGCTTTGCGCAACCCCATCCACCTCCACTGGCTACTACCAAAGCTAATTCACTGTCTTTGCCCGATAGTCCGACTATTATAACAGACTTCAGAGGACGTTCCAATTCACTACGTGTCGTAGACGACATTTTATTACGACGCTCGAATTCTCTTCGGCAAGGTCTTAGTGGAATTGGATCCCGTCGAAGAAAAAGTAGTCTTGAAGAGATTGGCATATCCCATTTTAACTCATTATTGCAGCACCAACAACAACAACAGAATGCAAATGCTATCAAAATAGCTTTAAATGGAAGCATAGGTTTGGAAGTAACCCCACCTGAGGAAAATCCGTCGGAACGAATACCTGGTCCAAACATTCCTCTTGACAGCTACCAAGAAATGGCAGCGGCGTTGCCGTCAACGTCTCTAGGCCCTTCGCTGCCACCCGCAACCCCCGAGCCTCAACATCTACAAGGAACTATTGTATGATATCACCTAATGTGGGGACGACGATTGAGATCCGTGGTGAGGAATAAATGGACTTAATGATTCGGGAAAAATATAAGTAGATAGCTACCACTTTTTAAATAACCTTTTCCCAAATTCTTTATTCTCAATACGGAATCTTAAACGATCTTTAGCGTCTCTACTTGGCACGTAGTGTTTTGATTACATACTTTAGAGGTTATACAAACAAATGAAAAAAATGTGACTATTTAGTGATATAGATCGACGGTTAAAGAGCTGTGTAATGTAAGCGGGATCAACTAGATACTATGTAACAAAGTTTTAATTTCAGAATAAGATAGTAGGCATATAGAATATATTAAATTATTATTAGAAAATGCTTTTACAATTTATGCAGTAACTGTAAATAAAAGGCATATAAGTATAATAACAATTGATAAATCTAAGTAGATACTTTAATTATTGTAAAATTAATATACAATAACTACTTAATAATTTTGGTATTAACTCAAACTTGTTAGTCCTTAATTTCAGAAGTTTATTTACTGACCAACAACCTTACAGGACACTTCACATTTCAAATTTCGGAGTAGTTACCTAATAATAGTACACAAATCATTTCAACTTAGATTTAAAACATTAAACAATGTTAAATTCAAATAGATAGAGGACATGAAAATAAACGAACATTACATACCTATACTCTCTACTCATTTCTTTTTTTTTTGTAATAACAGGAATTACAACTAGCTGTAATAGAAAAAAAGAATATTCTTATTAAAGTAAGAAGGTGGGATGAAAGTGACATTTCAACCGGGATGCACTAACTTTTCATTACGAATACCTCCAAACAACCAAAAATTTTTTTGGATACATTTATATCGCACTTCGTGTGTTTATCATGGGCATAGCCACACTGTTTCAGAGCCACACCCTGGCTCTGACCTAGGTCACAATTAAAATGTTTTTCTTATACTAACAACAGCCATAATATCCATAAGAAAGTGACATAATAAAGTAGAAGAAGTGCTGTCAGTAGCTCAAAGGTTCTGTCAGAACCCACGCCGGCTTCTCTTTAAGTAATATTACTTAAAAAGTTAGTTAAAACTTAAATTTATAAACTCCGACGTTTCATAAATAAAACTATAATATCTACTCTGTGTGTAATTGTTTATTTTCTGTACCTGAAAATATCAGCCTCTATATTTTAACAAATTGGCATTGGCGCAGGACCCAAATGGCCCAAGTTACAAAATGTCCCACCCTGAGCTCAAGGGTGGCTATGCCCATGGTGTTTATTAAGTGCCTATGCACAATATTTGATTATTAAATTGCCGACACCGGCCAACATTTCCCAAGAAACGCAAGTCAATAAACTAACTTTTTATCTTCATACAGTCACATAATAAAAATAGGTACTTAGCTCTTTTATTTTAGCTCCTTTCCATGATATGAAAAAAACAAAAGGAATTTTTATCCAAATCTAAGATGTGTATCCGAATTTCATGTTAATTCTATGATTTGAACAGTCTATTCTCAATTAATTGAAGACAAGGATGTATGTTCTTTGATCCTTGCCTAACGCACTTTCTCTCCGTTCGCGTCACGTAAAAAGAACGCTGGCTGTTAAGCTACGCATAGACAGTGTTGGGCGTAGTTAACTACTTTTGTAATTGAATTACTAATTTAAATACATAGGAATACAATTATTGTAATAACAAACTACTGGTAATTGAAACAACATTCATTCAAACTCCTGAAGTAATTTAGTGTAATGAAATTACTCTAGTTTGTATGACGTCCAGTCAGTCAAGACAATTAATTCATTATAATTCCAAAAGTTTTCAAATTTTGATGTAAGGTCGGGAATGGTATTAAAACAAACTATAAAATTTTGCAACCTTGTCCGCAGTCCGGAACATTGTTAAAATTGCAATTAAACTAATTTTTGCTGTATGGTCGTGAAAAAAAATCCAAAAGTTCTGCAAACTTGGGGAAGTTTTCGATATAATATTTCATATCACGTATTAAATTTGCAACCAATTTAAGTGTACGGAACATTTTTTGTTATTAAAAATTAATGTTTTTCTTTATTAAACTGAAGGAAAACGTTCCAAAAGTTCTGCAAATTTGACAGATATATCGGAAAAATATACGGAACGGTTGTATAAATTTGCAACCTTTTACGTTGACCGGAACATGTTTATTTATAATTCTTTTTAATTCGTGGTCATTTTTTCGAGTAAGCTGGTCTCGGAATAATTACAAAAGTTTTGAAACTTGGTTGCAAACTTCGAAAACATCTATTCTGATGCATTTACAAATTTGCAACCTCATACGCGATCCGGAACTTTATGCAATTTTTAAAAATGTATTTTTTTTATTTTTTCACCTTCAAGAAAATTTCAAACGTTCTGCAAATCGAGGGGACTGTTTAATTTTGGGATTAATGTCAGTATTTGAATTTGCAACCATATCCGGAATACGGAAATATTTGTTAATCACATTCACGCAAAATATTATTTCCGTACACGCTGTTATATATTCAGAGCCTAAACTTTGTGCTATGCGAAGCCGCTGCGACGTCGTATACCTGCGTTGCTATGGTAACGCGGCCAATGGTCGCGTTGCTATGGTAACAAGGCTACCGTGGCCACGTGGCCGTGGCACACTGCGTACGTACTAACGGTCAGTAGGCTTTGATTTTTCGGTTGGAAAGTGTGCTCTCTTTGGGATTTTCTGGTTACAAAGCGTCTTGTGCTCCGTTGCTCCATTTAGAGAATTTTCATGATGGACGCAGCGGTTAACAATTGTATCATTTGCGATACACATTTATTGAGTGAAGAAAAGGTGAAAAAATAAAAAATATACATTTTTGTAAATTGCATAAAGTTCCGGATAGCGTATGAGGTTGCAAATTTGTAAATACATCAGAATAGATGTTTTCGAAGTTTCAAAACTTTCGTAATTATTTCGAGACCAGCTTACTCGAAAAAATGACCAGGAATTAAAAAGAATTATAAATAAACATGTTCCGGTCAACGAAAAAGGTTGCAAATTTATACAACCGTTCGGTATATTTTTCCGATATATGTGTCAAGTTTGCAGAACTTTTGGAACGTTTTCATTTAGTTTAATAAAAAAAAAACATTACTTTTCAATAACAAAAAATGTTTCGTACACTTAGATTGGTTGCAAATTTAATACGTGATATGAAATATTATATCGAAAACTTCCCCAAGTTTGCAGAACTTTTGGAAGTTTTTTCACGACCATACAGCAAAAATTAATTTAAATGCAATTTTAACAATGTTCCGGACTGCGGATAAGGTTGCAAAATGAGATTTATTGTCGTCCCAATGTACCATTCACTTGACCGAAGTTTGAAAACTTTTGGAATTATAATTAAATTTTCGATTTCGAATGTCTATAATGACTGGACTACTACTGCTAAACTAAAATAATGATATGATTTTACACAAAAAAGAAAGAAAAATTATTAACGACGTAGGTAAATTGTATTATGAAGAACGAAGCCGATTATAATGCAGTCGAAAATATAAAACAAAGTAAGAAACAGATCGCAGCGGCAATAAATACTGTCTACAGTAAGACGAATTGTTAAAACCCCAAAAGATTCCGAATTCTTTACCGTCTTACGATCCCTTAAAGACAAATTGATATATTCGAAATAAACATTTTGAATATTTTTAATTCCACGACCGTATTTAGGACACAAAACAGAGAACAAACTCCAAGAGATTACCAATACTAATCAATTTTCAGCAGACAATGAAAAACAATTCCGAGAGAAGTGCATACAATTTACGATAGTAATCAAACAGCTCACAAAAAGGCTGCTAGAACACGACAATTTTTTTTTTAAGTTGCCCAGTTTATCAGTTTCGAATACTTTGAAAAAGGACAAAGGGAATATTGCACCAATGGTGCAGCAAATAGGCCACAATAAATAAATAATTAGTAAAGTAGAAAGAAATACATTGCAATGGCATATCCTTAATGCCGTGGCAAAAGAAAACACAATTATATTTTGGTCCGAAGTTTTGCAGTACATTATTGTACTTATCAACAATTGTGCGGTTGGCATAAATCCTTTTAAAGAACTTTGTAATGATTTCATTGCCATGGGCAAATGGAGAACTGGAACTCGAATGGGTATTTAGCCAGCTGAATATTGTAAAAACAAATGTAGAAATAGAATTAACAATGACACAATTAATTCAATTCTATCAATCAGATCTGGATTAATATGGACAAAAAAATGTTGCCACAACTTTGAGGTACTTACCAAAAGTCCTAAAAAAATTGGTACCATGGTAATATACGAGGAAGAAAATTCTCCTCGTTAAAGCGAATTGGCATTGCCATCATCGGTAGATTTGGCACACAGTGTTGATGTTGTGACTACGGATAGACATAGAATAACTTATTTCATATTAACAAGTTATTTCTTTTTCATTGTTTTTTTTTTATATTAGTTACTTATTTTAATATTTATTACTTTTTCATTTTTAAAATCATTATTTAATTTCTCTTTTTTTTTCAAAGGTTTAGCTCTTTTTTAGCTTTTTTACAATAATGGTGTTTTTTTACAAAAGTAGCTCTCGATAAATTGGAGTTGGCAGCACTGGCAGAACTAAATTAACTAATCAACGATTCAATGGGTTTATAATCCGTGTCATTTCGATTTCATTTCGGCTTTTAATGTCTTATTTTATTAGTTATTTAAAAAAGTCAGATGAATAGTCTACTGAGGTTGCTCGCAGTATGTTTGTTTTTAAAAAATACCTTTTTACAAGTAAGTCGTTTGTATCTTCTATTCAGTTTTTTTTTTCATGCTTACCGCCATCTCTTCGTTCTTTCAATTAAGAAGAGTTAGTTCATTGTAAGATATTAAGATATAATACATGTACGTAAGGATTGAGGAGTCACATCAGCAGAGGTGAAAATTTGTAAGCACATATAAGTTTTCACTTCAGCAGCACCTCACAAGAGGACAAAGTTGATATTTGCATAGATTCGAGTGACTATTTTGTATCCCGAGCAAGCGAAAGTTATGTTTAATGGATAGATCATGTAAATGCCTTTAGTTTCTATGAAAATAAATATAAATAAATAAATATAAATATAATAGAAAAATCCTATAATGCTCTGGATGGCGTCGCAAAATTAATGCATAACGTCCGCAACACGGTCTATATGCCTATCAAAAACGAACAGGTAATTAATTCAGAAATACATAACAACACCAAAGTTTGAATGGAGAAACAAAATATTTTCGTTCGCAATGCAATGCGTGTGCTACAATAGAAAGTTATGAAACTACTGATAAAATTCACACAATCTTCTTGTCGGTAAATAAGTGATATATTTATTTCTAGATAGGTACCCCCAAAAATATGGTCACGCTTCACAGCGAATTCATAAGGAAATAGTTAAGTAAGGTAAACGAACCAGCTATTGACAGTGCACCACTTATGAACTCTGTGCGCTATGCCGTCATTGCCGACATTTCCGACATGTACAGGTCAGCGACTGCATCTGGCGAATATGTATAGAACAGCTTTTACTTAGGGATGTAAAGTCTAATCTGATGTAAAATGTACGCCATCATATTTTTTAATAATTTTCATGGATGGGCTTGTAGTCAAATATGTATTTAAGTAGGAAACGGAAGATACGGATGAGTGAAAGGGATGCCTGCTAAGGGGTGAGAGAGTTATTGTAGTTTGTCTGATTATAAATAAAGCAGTTTGTATAGGTTACAAACTCAGATCCGATAGGGCAACGATGATGGCAGATCTGATAGGAAATGTGAGTTCCAAATAAAAGTAAACATTGGAAAGCAGTGTTTTAATTCTTCGTGGCCAGCCATTCTATATTTATGTACTTACTTAAGCAGAATTTCGGACACATCCTATTTTAATTTCTCAATTAAAAATATGTCGTAGAAAGTTTTTCTTAATGCAAGGTTTACATTAGTTAATGGAATTTTTCAGCAACCAAAGACATGTTTCTCAGAGGCAAGTTTATACTTTTCTATTTTTTAAAGGTTTGTAGGTTATAACATACAAACCTTTTCGCACGTCCCGTTAGTAGCATCGCAAATTATAGAAGCTAATGGAGACCAAATAACGACAGTATTACTGGAATTTAAAAGAAAAAGAAGTGCCACACACAACTGAGTTTAAACTAAACTCAAGGTATCTAATAAATAACTTAACCTTTTTTTAGTGTTTAGGAAATGACTGCCGATCCGTTGTGAGTTTGTTTTTCTTTAATACTTATAAGGTTACATGATTCTGTAGATTGCGGTCTACTATAAATCTTTAAACGGATTGCTTAAGCTGGTCATTCGCGATCATGTCATCGCATCAAATGTGCGTGGAATACTCAAGGCAGCGTGATTAAACTCTGGATTTCCAATCGTTCCATAATCCACTGTGTCGCGCCATTACATGATGGCGGTCAAAAGTGGTTTTGACTAACGGCACCATAGTCAAAACCCTTATTGACTGGCAAAATCTTTTCAAAGTGGTTTTGACCGACGTCTCCAGTCAAAACCGCTTTTGACTGATTTAAGCAGTTAAAAATGGCTTTGACTGGTTATGAAATTTGACTGTAACATATACATTACGTCCGTAATCCTTATACATAAGTTCTTCAGAGTTTGAAATCAATCAAAGATGATTGTACCGAAAAGCCTGTAACGCGACAAGAAGCGGCGGGAATGCTTTTGAATTTGGAGAAACCAGAAAAGGCGCGGCGGCAATGGTTGTTGCGTGGAATGTTTTTTGAAAATAATAAACCAGGCAAGTTTTCAAATTCCGTGTATTCCCACTAGTCCCATTGAAGTAGTTCCATTATGGGATTGCGGGGATTTTTTTTCCTAGAGGTTCCATTAACGGAACTAATGGGATTTTCCTTCCCAGAGGTTCCGTGAACGGAACTAATGGTAACTTAATTTCCCAAAAGTCCCGTGAAACATACATACAAACGATAAATTAAATATGTATACTGTATTAAATACTTTTTGCGTTGCCTTATCGAAACTTCTTGATAATACGCTACCACTCAAGTGTCACTCAATAGAAGATGAAATATTAGTCATGTAAGGTAAGTCATTTTGTTTTCTTCCTTCCTCATGGTGTGTCATGCATGATGCTATATAGCTAGCTCAATGCTAAAGATACTGATTAAATAAAGATAAATGGTATAATAAAATATGAAACCCTTTCTGACAACACCTGACATAAGTACAACCGAATTTGAGATAATTCGAAGAGGTCGGGGAAGAGTTTTAATTATCAAGGGTCATGAATATCACCATCATTCTACGTATCGATCTGGAAAGTCGATATGGAGATGTAATAATAGATTTAAAAGCACTAAATGTGGTGGATCAGCAACACTTCATGAAGTAAGTTTTCCATTTTTAAGTGGTTTTGCAGTGTAGTGGTTTTACAGGCGCCTTTTTAGGCGGAATTTTTAAGATCACTCTTCTCATGAAATTTGACTCTTTATTTTAGGGGGAAATCTGTTTGGACAAACTAAAATCCCACATTATAACATGCATGCCAGACATGAACAAGACTGCCGTAGACATTATTGTAAGCAATGCTATAGATACTGCTGCCGCTGCCGAAAACACTGTACCTGCAATATACAACAATATGATATCGAAAATGAGTGATTCTGGCATTGACTTGATTGCAAAATTGCCGACATTTAATAGCATAAAGTCTACCATGTATATCAGAAGGAACAGAGAAGCAAATGTTGACAAAATGTGTTTCACTGAAATAAATCAAGTGAAGATACCAGAAAAATACAATGATTTTGTTTTGGCGGATTATAATGCGGATATTCGCATCATAGTGTTTTGTACAGCAAATGCTATTAACCTAATTAATATGATTAAGGTATATCTTGCAGATGGCACATTTTACACATGTCCGAAACCATTTTGTCAACTTTATACAATTCATGGCGAACTCGCTAGTACACAGGACACAACAAATATCGTTCCTTTGTTCTATGTACTTCTCTCAGAGAAAACGACGTACGCATACGTTACAATGTTTAATATAATACAATCGGCCCTATTAACTAGGGCCAAGCTGAAATGGGAACCATCCTCATTTCAAACTGATTTTGAACGTGCAGCTATAAATGCAATTAAAAAAGTGTTTCCTCAGGCAAATCACCATGGTTGCTATTATCATTTTTGCAACGCTTTATGGCGGAAAGCCCGAAAATTGAAGTTTAATCACGATCGCACGAAAAGGATCGTGGCGCTCTCGGCGAAACTACCACTATTGCCAGTTGATCAGATTTCCACAGGATGGTCTTATATAAACGAGCAAGCAAATTTACTAAAAAGTAACTGTCCTAGCATCTTTCATAATGTGGATAAATTTCAATTTTATATGGAAAATTATTGGATGAGGCCGCATTTTATACAGTCTTGGTGCTCATTCGGTTTAAGGCATAGAACCACAAACTTTTTAGAAGGATGGCACTTCCGATTCAGAAGTACGTTCAAAACGAAACCGAAAGCCTTGTGTATCTTCTTGAAGAATTCAAAAGATGATGCAAATTTTTTTAACGTCCATTCTCGTCGGGTGTAGTTAGGCAAGATGTTTCATAAGAAAAGAAAGCAAACCAGCATTGAAAATGATATAATGTTACTCGAAGCGCAAATGCAATTGTTGACTGGCAATATCAATGTGCCGTTATTTTTAGAACAGCTACGCTAATTTAATAAAATTATCTAGAAATAGTTTGTATATCCATAAAAAGACTTTATGCTGCATGTCACTTTTAAACTAAAAAAAGGAAAAAAAACATTGAAGACAGAAGATTGTATTTTGTTTATTTTTTGGACGAGGGAACAGCAAAACGTACTCGTGTGTGTTTTCAGTTGAATTGTAAATTGTTGTTGAATTACAATTATACAATGGAATCCAATGATGATAAAAAACGGTCATTTGAAAAAAAGGTTAATAAAACATTAAAACCCGAGTAATCCAATATTAGTAAAATACAAAATTTGGACTTAAATTTACATTTAATTTTAGATGAATTTGGCGAAAGTCAGTCAATTTTGGATTCACGTTGGCAAGATGGTCTTGATGAAGATGTTTTTATCCCCGAAGTGTTAGAATCGCAGTCATTTTATATCAGACTACCTGATGGCCAATCGCAATTGCGAAGCACGAATAGTACTCCGGACATTTTGTTAAATATTGGAACACAAACCATTCCAATATCCAAGAAAAATATTTCTACTCAAACAAGGTCGAGCATTGCTGCGAGCAGCAACGATGTTATGGAATCGGGGAAATTGTTGGCGGAAACTTTATTTAATAGTGATAAGGCCAAACAAACAAAATTTGCGATTGCCTATTACAAGTTAGTTACAACATTAATTGATACCTATAATAAACTAAGTAATATACATAACAAGAGTTTCATTTCGTGGGCCAATAACCCTTTACGAATCAATTGGAGATGAAACTTTGATCTCTCTTACGCACTAGCGCTTAAAAATTAAATAAACACAAGCAATTCCGGGTTGAGAATGTAGTTTAACTTGCACTTGAACCTCTGGGAAAAAAATTCCCCGCAGTCCCATAATGGAACTACTCCAATGGGACTAGTGGGATCAGTCGTCAAATTCAGGCTTCCATCATAGATTTGGTCACGGTTGCCGATCTTTACGAATCACTCCGTAAATTTTTTGTATCTGAACAATAGAATTTTAAGTATTTCGAAGAAAAAGCTATGGAATTTAGCGTATCGAAGCAATATACAACAGAGATTGGAAAAAGACAACTGACAAGAAAAAAATATTTGATGAAACATCTGAAGAAGTTAAGTTTTTAAGAAACTTTCAGGGTTAACACGTTTCGTGTCCTTAAAGATGAAGGAGGTTTTATATGTTATTTTATTTACTTGTCATCAACTTGTCATATTTGAAATAGTTCATAATATAGTTCTTATGATGATTCTTAGATGGCGTTACTTTAAATCTAGAACGTGGTATTAACTTTTTTGTTGCAGGATATATATAGCTAGGGTCTTGTGACATACAATGCCATCTCTCCAATAAATGGACTGATACTAGTGCTCGTGTTTTATTCAGTGGACTTGGCATTTGACGTAGTGTCCGAGTTAGAGAAACGGCAAAAAGCCTACCACGAATTCAACGAGAAGTTTTAATTTCTTTCTGACTCAGTTGTTACCATGGACCCTGATAGCATAAGATTTGGTCGCAAAAAGCGTACGCATCGCGTTTTTGCTTGAAACCGGCCAGATTTCATAAGGCAACCCTATATCACAATAAACAGAAAAAAAGCTTTAATTTGATATATAACTTATGAATGTACGTTATGGGTGTAATAATGCAACAGAATCGTACTTCTTTGAACCTGGCTGCGAAGAGGTGCGGCCAGCTCAGCAGCGGCAACAAAGATTTTTAGAGTCCTTAAGGATATTGCCTTAAGGTGGATAGCATTACCTATATATTGAAAAAACACGACGGTGAAATTTCTTACCGCATCTGAATTTTCACTTGTAGGCAACCTAGTTAATATGAATTCTCCTAATCATAAATAAGTGTAAAAATTTGGTTTCAAGCAAAAATGCGTGGATACGCTTTTTGCAACCGCGTCTCGTACCTACTATGAAGGAAAAAGCCATTTCTTTGGAAAAAATGTATCCTAATGATTTAGAAATTGATTTAGTTCAGGAATGCGTACACTTTGAATGCCTTCTCTTCTCAAAGAATTTTGATAAAACCAGATTCTGGATCATTAAGAATTCTATCTTTGTTTTTGCGAAAACATAATTTGGAGCACATATATCCAAACTTGGATATATTTAGCACTTCGCTTGGATATGGCTCTATGTACACCTTATGTATGCTCTATGTATGACAAATTGTTCAGGTGAGAGAAGCTTTTCTTGCTTGAAACTTTAAGTCAAGAAAAGCTTAACAATTTATCTCTTGTGTGCATAGAGTCAGTACTAATAAACAAGATTTCATAGGACAATATAATGAATGATTTTGCGAATTTAAAATCTCGCAAAAAGATAATGTAAGACTAATTTGATCTCATAGTCACCATTAACCATATTGTTAACATGTTATTTATAATAGTTTTAAGTGTAAATGCAATAAAACATATTTAAGAGAAACAACGACTACATATTATTTTGTGTAAGCTGTGTCCATATTTTGTAGGTAGATATTTTTAAGCCTTTTCTCTCCTTATGATTAGGACATGCTGCTGTTTTTAGGTCAACAGTATACTCGTCACTACATAGTGGGTTGTAAAAATAATCTAAGTCGTAACTGACAGAACAGTCGCCTAGTTCACAATCATACTAATAACGGAAAAAAAGCCAATGTAATGAGAACGATGGAACAGAAATCATAAAGTTGCAATTTTAGAATAAATGTAATAAATATTATTGTGAACTGAACTAATGTACCTATTGGGCAAAATTTAATAGCCGGTTAGCGACAATGCATAAATCCGCCACTGCAGTTTGGAGTGAACGTGAGTACAGTACTATTGGCTTTAATTCATTAGATATGGCTCCAAACGGACTGATCGTGAATGACCAGCTTTACATCGATTTTAACTTTGCAAATCGTCCAGTTTACAAAATATTTTATATCATATACGTGTAGTTTACATTAGCATTATACATTAGCTATGACTTTAATAATAGTTTCATTTTTACCTTGACCGCACTGATTTACACTCGGCAGAGTCAATGGATACCTCCATCAATTTAGGTATTTGCATTTATTATTAATATATGTACATAGATTCATACAATTTTCTTAATCTTTTTTTAGTGTAAGGCGACAATGTCAACAGCCAAGGTTAGTATTAGTCGTTGCTATAATATGAGGAGTATTAATACTTACCCATTAAAATAACCAAAACATAAATATTTTTCCTTTTATAAAGGCATCTGGATTTGCTTCAGTAGCATCGGTCAGTAAGTACTTAAATGACAAATAAGGTAGGTAAGTAATAAAAACTTTAAAAACAAAAATCGACAAATTGTTACAAAAACAGAAGAAAACTTGTAATCTTTCCATGAGAATATTTTGACGAAACTGACTTCGTGAGCGTTCAGAAGTTATTCTCATTACAAAATCTTTAATTTGAAAATTTTAGCTACCTATTTACTTAGGTAGGTACTTAATTTTAGCGAATAAGTGTAAACTAAAATATCTTCGTTATTTTTAGACATCAGGAGATCTTTCTAAAGCTGAGGTAAAGTGATTTATTGACCCAATTTTATTATTTATTTGTAGTAAGTGCCTAAAATATTATTAAGTGTACCAGAAACTGATGACAAAAAAGGAAAACAAATAAACGGTCTGATATGATAATATTTTTGTCTCATCTGTCAAGTAACGTGTGTCTTAAAATTGGTATGATGACTGAATGATGATGATGAATAGTATTTTGGGTAAGTTCAAATTTTGTGTGCAGATAAAACTGACAGGTAGAAACTCTTTGGAAGTTTGAATGCTATAAAAATATAGTAAAAGTGTGTAAAATTGAAATTCCTTCGTCGGAACCTACAGGTAAGTGAATGATTTTATTCATATTGTTAGCAAAGCATTTTTTTCTTTTTTATGCAGATAAAGCAACTTTATGCGTTTGTAACATTTCTGTCACATTGAGCGATGATGAAAGTTCGAACTGTAACTAATTTACATAAATATCGTTATGTAAAATATATAAAAATATTTTACATAACGATATTTATGTAAAATATTGTCACATTATTTCAGATGGCGTCTAAATCGCTGAAAAAACATGAGATCATTGAGTTACTGCAACAATATGATAGCGAAGATGGACTAAAGGACAATAATGATAGCATTATTGATCCAGATATTCAAGTTTTGTTTGCTGCAGTTGATGTGGGTGAAATTATTGAAGATTGTGAACGAAGACCCGAAGGTCGACCGGAAATGAAATTCAATCCCTAAAACGCCAAAAAATTTAAAACATATAAGTATTTTTATATTTTTTATTTGTATAAACCTGCCATATTCTTAATTTATTTTAAATTCTATGATCTTGGGCTACAAATAGTTAAAATTACCGTTAAAGACGCAGTATATTTTCTTGGTTTAGAGATAATGAATCTGAATAATTTATGTATTATAAAAGTGTCACAAAAGCACTACGCTCAGAAAATTTTGGTATCGTTTTGGGATGGTTGACTGCAAACCAGTGATCACTCCTATGATACAAGATGGATCGGAATTGGATAAAAATCTGATAGAGCCAAAAAAGTTTCCCTAAAGAGAAGATGTAGGTGCATTAGCATACTAAACTACTGGAACCAGACCAGATTTAGCATAGGTATGCTGTAAGTGTTGTGTCAAGATCTTTAGAAAACCCTTCTAAAGAAGATGTTCAAAAAACGTACCCTGAGATAGATCAAAGAATCTTTGGATTGTGGGGTTACTTACAATAAGGGTCACAATGTCAGTGATTCTAATCACGGTGGTGACAGATCGACCGGAAGGTCAACTTCAGGCATTTTATGCATATATATTCAAGAGGAGCAATCTCTTGGACGAGTCGAAGGAAAACGTGTGTCGCGATCTCTCTCTAGCACAGAAGCAGAGTTAGTCGCAGCCAGCGAAGCGGCTTTATCTGGCTTTTATCTGGCTTAAAAGACTTTTTGCTGAAATATCGACACTGAAGGAAGTTCCTTTACTGAAAGTTGATAATAATAAGATCTCACACAACCCAGAACTCCATAGAAGAACGAAACACATTGCCCTAGGACATTTTTATATTCGGGAACTTATTGCATCCCATTAGCTATGTGTTGCATATGTTCCCACCTAATTTTAGTTAGCAGATTTGCTAACGTAGGCGTGAAGCTAGGAATTGGGTCTATCTCTAAGCAAATTGATTAAATGCAATAGGGTTGCCAGAAAGGGAGGTTGTTAAAAGGAGATTTAAATCTTATACTTATTCTTTTTTGTGATAACCTATATCTGATCAACTGTCTGTTGAAAAATATTGTACTTTTTTGATTTGGTTTTGATCTTGTTCAAATATTTTATATTGTCACTTTCCATTGCTTTGATCTTTTTACGGGCTAAACAGATACTAGCAATTTAGAAAATCTTGTCGAATATAATTGTGATCGACTTGTCGTTTTTTGGAAATCCAGTTCTCGCAACAAAACAACAAGTGTCTTAATTTAGCTAGAAAGCATTTCATAGTTTTTTTTAATAATTTTTCATTTTATTTTTACTTTAATATACGTACACTTAAATCCATTTTTGTTTCATTATGATCAAAATCTTTAGATTTCTGATGAAAAAAAAACAATTGTTTAATATGACCGCCTCACAAGTGTGTAGTGTTGCGAACAGTGTCATGGGATTCTGGTACACTTTCTTCATTTATACTTTATAGGTAATCATAGTAACTGAGATGGAGTGTTAATTTGTGTACAGGTTGTTGAAATTACAACCGGTCTCTGAATTGTTTATTATTTGTCTTTGATCAAGCCTCAAAAGTTACTTAACTATGAGCAGAGATGCATTGGCATAAGTAGGGTTTGAGACAATCGGGCTTAATAAATATTTTAACAATCTTTGACCATTAAACGCCACGAAATGAAATTAGACCAATTAATGATAAAAATAAGTAAGTAATTTTGTTTTAGTGTTTGGGAAGTTTTTGCACATCTATTGTAAGTACTTTAATATCCACAAATCAATAGAATTAGGTAATCTTTCGATAAGCCTTGATGAAATTGATAGTATCAAGTCTTATATACTGAGCTCGGGTTTTTTTTAAAGTTTGTTAAAATCGTTAAAAATCCCGTAGAACAAAAGAAAGTCGAAACTATAATATTGAGCAAATAAGTAGGTAGAGGCGTCTCAGGACTGAAAATCATAGAGAGGAAGGAGAAAGGCCTTTGCTCAGCAGTGGGACGCTAACGACTAAATAGATAAGTAGGTACTATTGTACGGTAAGTAGTATTTTAATTTTAATCTTCTAATGTTTAGTGTGATGCCGTCCAGAACGTGTGCATAGCAAAAGTAAGTCTGTACGTTTTTTTGTAAAAATACATTTGTAAAATTCGTAAAAAAAGTTCTCAACAATATTAAATTGTTATGCGAACAACCGCTTTAAAAAAATCTTATTTAATTGTCAATTTCACGGGGAGATTATATCTCTTGATTACCGTAACGAAGTAATATTAACATCCTGTATATATTTTCAGTGTTTTGGTCGAGCATGTTCGTCAACTGTAAGTAACTATATACACGTTGTGTGCGAAAACCAGCCCAGTTTTAAGACAATTGGTTACTTTTTCAAATTCGCACTAGGGCTTAGTGCGAATTTGAAATTAGATAATAAAAACAATACAGGCTGTAACTGAAAGGGGGTATAAAGTCAAAACACAGCGATAGTCCTCATGAAACTGAACAACTTTCCCCAGAGACTTAACAAGATTCTGGACTCCAGAAATGATAGGTTACGTGTGTGGACTTCGGGACCACACTTTATACTTTACCATTTATCAATAAATTATTTAAAAAATATTTTACTAAAGCAGACTACCACCGCTAGAACATGATTTACCTTCTATCCACACACAGGTATATTATAATTTTAAATATTTTTTCTTGCTACAAGTGTTATTCAGGTTCCTGCGTCACTTACGTAAGTTTTTTTTTTCTTGACTTTCAATTTAAGAAAAACGACTTAAAACTGATCGAACAACATTATTTCTAGGTTGATGGAGCCTCCAGTAATGCCACTGTAAGTTCGTATTTCTAGTTAAAACGATGATAATAAGTAATCATCTATACTCTGATTTTTAATCCGAGTCACACAACTGACAATTAGTGTTGCGAGTTTTTTGTCCTTAATAAATAGTGATTTAGGTGAGTGAATCGAGTTTTCACTATTAAGTTAGTCGAGATTGTATATTTTCCTTTATTGAATATCAAATTGCTTACAAATAAATAAAAATAATTTATGATAATTAAACAGAACGGTGTTTACGGTAAGAAAGTAATTTAATATTATACAAAACACTGATATATGAAGTTATTGTCGACTTAGAGATTTTTTTTTAATGGGCGCCTATTTTTTGTCTTAAAGGTCCTACTACCAGGCCATATAATATGATAATTATAAAAAAAAAAACTATGGGCGCCAGTTTGTTTCAATTGTTTTGCATTCGGCTACCGAATTCCGACTGCGCTAAAATTCAGTTTTTCAGTTCAGTGTTCTCTGCAATTACTTGTTAACTTGTTATTATTTGTTGACTGTTGTTTGTTACGTTTACTTGTTATTTTTTTTGTTGAGTTTTGTTGTTACCGTTACGTTGCTATTTGAGATGGAACCCCAACCGTCCACCTCTAAAGAGGGACTTCCTCCTCCAAAAAGAAAGCGTCGATATTTTGTTCCGAGTGAGAAACAAATGATTCTCAATACGTACAATTATGTATGGAAACAAAATGCAACGCAACCATCTGGGGGCACGGCCGTGCCCCCGCCAAGTCGAGCCAAAAAAAACGGCCGTACCATCCTTTTCTCGAAGCAATTCAAGGCCCTTTTGACCCCCCTGTAGCTTACTAGTGGATAAAGCTAGAAGCCAATTTTTTTTAACAATAGAGAGTATATACTATAACTAGCTATTGTACCAAATTTCGTACAATTATTATCAATAGTTTAAAAGTTACCGCCAGTCAAAGTTCACTACTTTTGACACTCACTGACTCACTGACTCACTGACCGATCATCAAAATTCTAGCAAACCCATAACCTTGCAATTTGGAGGGTAGTGTTTTTATACTGAGTAAATTCAGGAAAAACTTAAAAAATATTAATTTTTAACTGCAATAATAAGTTAATCGCTTCTTTTTATTTGCGGTTGGTAAACTAAATCTTTATACAAAACTTCACTGAGACTCATTTTCAGAGCCGCAAAAAATAAGTTTGTTAATACGACCGAGGTTACTTAGGCGCGTGACAAGCTTTTACCTGTCGCGTTGTCTGTAATCAAATCTTGCAGGTTAAATTTGACACACTTCCCGGTTTCCAATCGAGCTGAAATTTTGTATGCATAATAATATGTAAATCGCGTGATAGATAATGCAATATTATGGTAACATGGAGCTGATCTGACGAAGGAGCTGGAAGGTGGCCATAGGAACTCCGTAATTAAATGACGCAACCTTATCGAGTTTAGGCTCGTTTGATTTGTCTTGAGAAGTACATTCATACTTGATGTTAACCAGGATCTGATGATGGAGCTGGAAGGTGGCCGTAGGAACTCCGTAATTAAGTGACGCAACCCCATCGAGTTCGGGCTCGTTTGATTTGTCTTGACGAGTACTTTCATGCTTGATGGTAACCAGGGTCTGATGATGGAGCTGGAAGGTGGCCATAGGAACGCCGTAATTAAATGACACAACCCCATCGAGTTTGGGCTCGTTAGATTTGTCTTTACGAGTACTTTCATACTTGATGGTAACCAGGGTATGATGATGGAGCTGGAAGGTGACCGTAGGAACTCCGTTATTTAAATGACGCAACCCCATCGAGTTTGGGCTCGTTTGATTTGTCTTGACGAGTACTTTCATGCTTGATGGTAACCAGGGTATGATGATGGAGTTGGAAGGTGGCCATAGGAACTCCGTAATTAAACGTCGCAACCCTATCGAGTTTGGGCTCGTTTGATTCGTCTTGATAAGTACTTTCATACTTGATGGTAACCAGGGCCTGATGATGGAGCTGGAAGGTGACTATAGGAACTCCGTAATTAAACGTCGCAACCCTATGGAGTTTGGGCTCGTTTGATTCGTCTTGACGAGTACTTTGATAATAGATAGTAACTAGGTCTGATAACCGCCTCAGAAATATTTACCGTCCGGACTTGTCTAAGTTCATAATAACAAAGCCTCTACGAAAGGGCAAAAGGGATAGGGAGTGGGCTTTAAAAAAGCAGTTGCTGATGTAGGTACAGCAAATCTTACTTTCTTTCTCAGAAAAGAAGGATTACTTACAAAAAGAAGTGAGATCCCACCAAAAACAAAAATGTAAAATTGCAAGTCTCGCTGTGTTTTCCTTCCACAGTAAAAAGTTATGAGATCAAATGTCAAACCAAGTCGTATGTATAGCGGTGGTTTTGATATACGCCGCCTTTATTTTTCTATAATAAATACCTACAATGACTTGGCTATCGCATGACTTACTTTCCGATTACATGGCTAACCAACCGTCTCTATGCTATCTGTTGCAGTCTACCAATTACGAAATCTTCTTCGGGTTCGATCACCAGTTTGCTGTTAAAACTTTAGTCTCATACTATCAATATTGATATAAGATAGGAATGTAAGGCCTGTCAATTTGTCAAGTCAAGGCGTCACACTTGTTTTGGGAGAAGCACACGCTCATAATTTCTAGGGACCTAGTAAAGTGATTTGTTGTTTTCATGCGATTGCCAAATCTTTGTAGGTATTTATTATAGAAAAATAAAGGTGGCGCATATCAAAACCACCGCTATACATACGACTTGGTTTGACATTTGATCTCATAACTTTTTACTGTGGAAGGAAAACACAGCGAGACTTGCAATTTTACATTTTTGTTTTTGGTGGGATTAGATGTTCCAAAGAAAAATGAGTGTGTAAAGACAGTATCATAATGAGTATAGTGTAATGTTTTATTTAATTTCTCTAAATCTCTTAATACATTTTCCATCTTTTGTAATAATTTTGTAGTGAGCATTATATAATGCTCACTACAAAATTATAATAGATAATAATAATAGAGGAATATTTCCTCTAATCTTATTATTAAATAAAAACCTATTGCATATTTACTATATACTCGGATTAAAAATCAGAGTATAATAATTGCATTTGTATCCAGCAATTGGTTGCTAACCAGAGTCATAACATCACCTGAATCGAGAATGGCAGTTCCCGCGACTAGGATTATGTCGCTTTCTCGCATAATTTGGCCTTTAAATGGCAATAACGAAGAAGCGACATATCTGTTCTCATGATCACTGGTTTAGCCACGACGGACTGCTACAGAGAGGAAACAAGTCGATTCCGTTCTTCCAGAAGGAGTCCATTCGGAATAGTTTTCAAAAAAGTTACCCAAAATAAAATATATTAAAAATTACATATTCAGTATTTTTTTTGTGCTTTTAGTGCTTGGGCCACAAATGTCATGCAAACGTAAGTTCTGATACTATTGGACCCACAAAACACTAAAAAGTAATGTTTCTAATTTAAGCCTGACAATTGAAATTAGTAGACATTTTAATTTTTATCGTCAGGCTAAGGCTAAGGCATCTTTCATCACTAATTGCTAATGGAGGGATTCGTTTATTTTTATATTGTAGTGGCCATTGTTAACTTTGTTTTATTATTTTTTATTAGTGCACCGGAGTTCATTGCAGCTCGAGGGTAAAAAACCATTAAACAGTAGATATACATATGAAAATGGATATGGATAGGTACATATTTAGTGTGCAAGTCAGTATAAAAACAGTATTTTTATACTGACTTGCACACAGTTTTTCAAGATTTTGTGAACAGAAAATATTTATTTATTCTTCGGAAAAACGTTGAATCGTATAAGAATGGGAGTAGTAACGACAATAGATCATCATACCTTAGCTCATAAGACGCCCAAAATTAAAATGACAAACAATAAAATAATATTGACTACTAAAGTACCTAGTTTAAATTACTACCTTATTTTATTTATTTCCTACTAAAAATATGTGTAAAAATAGTGTGATAATGTAATGTTGGAAAGTACGGAACAACAGGAAATTAAATTGAATTCAATCAATGAAATACACTGCTTACGGTATTTGAACAACGAGTAAAGGAAGAGCTGCAAAAGTTAAAATTAGTTCAAAAAGTTATCGATATAAACTGCATACGTTTATGACAACTCTACGAAAAGACCAATATGGAAAATGCAATTTTGATTTTTGACCCAATGAAATCTAAACTACTTAATTCAAGAAATTAAGTTAACAAAGTCGACAGCCTTTTATACAAACTCCAAGAAGATAAATTCCAAGAAGGGAGGAAACCAGTTCAACCATGTGGCAGCTTTTATACTTCGAGGAATATTTCTAAGCACTTTAGGACTAATCATCCTACCTATCTCTCCGGCAGACTCAGTAAACAGCCTAACTACCCTAGAGCATTCTTCTATTGGACTGTTGTGCCTAAGTCAATAAAAGGTCTAAATTAAAGTAATCATTAATATATAACAACTTCAGCACACTAATTTCCTTCAGAAAAAGACATTTTGAATTTTTGGGCGAAAACAGACCTATAGTTCCGATCTACAGAACTGCTGACAAACTGACTCGACATACTGTGTTGCATAATCCGGTGAGATATATTTTATTACTTATCGGACTCGCTAGGTGAGTCCACCGTGCTAACTCGCCAGGTGAGTAACTACCCTAGAGCATTCTTCTATTGGACTGTTGTGCCTAAGTCAATAAAAGGTCTAAATTAAAGTCATCATTAATATATAACAAGTTTTTACTTCAGCACACTAATTTCCTTCAGAAAAAGACATTTTGAATTTTTGGGCGAAAACAGACCTATAAGTAGTTCCGGTCTACAGAACTGCTGACAAACTAACTCGACATACCGTGTCGCATTATCCAGTGAGATATACTTTATTACTTATCGGACTCGCTAGGTGAGTCCACCGTGCTGACTCGCCAGGTGAGTCCAGCATTGGTCATACAGTTTGTCGCTGGCTTTCATACTTTTGCATATTTTTCGACATTCGAGATATTTTTAGTGAAAATTTAAAATGGAATATCCATCATACTCTAATATTCCGAAAAACGTGTTGACTCCTGTTTCTAGTTATCCGCAAAAAGTATCGATACCTGAGTAGTATCGATACTTTCGTTTCGATAAAAAGTATTTGAGTACTCGATATATTTTATCACGATACTTAGTAGGTATCGATACTTTTAAAAATACTCGATACTTTCGCAAGTTTTGCAAATGCATGCGCTCGAATCGAACTATTTCATTTATACGGAGAACGGTAAATGCGGATGACAATAACGTAAGCCCTACCAATCAGTCTTCAGAGTCAGAAAATGAGGAGAAATTTGACTTTTGGAGTCCACATAGGAAATTAGCATACAGAAGAAGAATTAGACAGCATCACGACGGAGAAAGAGATGAAATGGGGCTGTACCTTGCGAACCCAGTTGCCCCTTTAAAATCTGTCATTTTTCAGCAGTGGGAAGACATGAAGTCAGTATTCCCGAAGCTTTATGCATTATCAAGAAAATTCCTTATTGTGCCAGGCACATCAGTGCCTTCAGAGCGCCTATTTTCCAAAGCTGGCGCAACAATGAGCGCAGCTCGCAATCGTCTCACTGGTTCGAGGCTTGATAAATTGTTATTTTTATCAGATTGTTCGAAACAGACTGGGGGTTTTAATTATTTCTGTTATTTTTTTATGTTGATTTGTAATAAACCATTTTCTACTAATTATTTGTCACGTTTCATTCAATACGTTAAAAAAGTACTCGATACCAAGTAGTTATACCGGTATCGATACTTTTAATGCGATACTTGGTATCGGGAGAGCGGATCACTACCTGTTTCGTGCCAATGTGTCCATCTACTTCAACAATGATTGCAAATAAATTGTTTTTAACTGGACCTTGTGACCCAAAACTAAGAAAAAATTAGTTTTAAGCTGCAAATGCAAGATATGTCAATTATTCTTCAAAGACCATTATTAACAAGAAAATTTAGTCCCTTTCATTTCTACACTTGAACTTGAGCACATTCGACAAAAAAAAGTTACAACCATATCAACACTAACTCTTGGTAAATTCCTAGAGTCTTAATCACTTTTACAACCATAACCTCAATTAAGTTAAATAAGGAATAACGTCACTCCTGTAGTCATAACAGGACACTAAACGTTGATTGGTGTTTTCAAATGCGTTATTTTCAAGTATTTTTTTTTATTCGTAACTACTGTTAAAAATCAACATTAGGTATGTAAAATAAAAAACATTTTTTATCAATCAGGAAATTTTCATAAATATGCTTCTTCCCTATTTCTATGACGATTAACTAAGGACATCAGTCAAAACCCTTTTTGATTCCCAAAATCAGTCAAAAGTGGGTTTGACCGATGTCTTTAGTCAAAACCAATTTTGACTGATTTTGACAGTTAAAAGTGGTTATAGCTGGTTATGAATTTTGACTGTAACATCTACATATCCATATAACATAGAAAATGAAGAAATTAAAACTTGAGCTTTTCGTAAAGCCAATGACAGGTGGAAAATCGAACTTTATAGCCATAATTACAACAGTATAAGGCAAAACACAACCCTTCCCTGGAATCACAATGCGTGCTACTTGCTACCCAGCAAGTGTTACGCAAGATTTATTGCATTAGCCCTTGGGCTAATAAATCAAGTCCACTCCCTGGGTTTCGCAAATTAATGAGTGTGTTATTAAAAATGTAAATAAACATAAATAATAAATTTCTTTCAGTGTGAAGGTACAGGCTGCATAGCTGAAGTAAGTATGTTTGAAACCTTTTGTGCTAGTCATGATTCTGTATATGAAAGTAACGACTTTTCCCAACTCTATCGCGTGATTTAGGACATTTAATGAAGCTGGCGAGGTTCGTTGATAACAGCCTGGAAGCATTTTATTTCTTTAGGCACTGTTTTCTTATAAAATAAAATCTTTATTCAAGAATATGAACGGCAAACATTTCCCAAATTATTTCGGATTCCTATCGGCACTATAATCTATAATACTAGAACTTTTCATTTTCAGTGTCATTCAAAGCGCTGTATGTCGCACGTATGTTTCATTCACGACTGCTCCACTGAGCGCTCAAAGTGTGCTCCTGCTTGTTGAAATGTGTTTAAATCAAAAATTTACCACCTGATTGAACCACTCAATGTGCACAAAGGGACTTTCGAATTTATCTGCAGCACCCCTTGGTGCACACTTTTGGTGTTCTGCGGAGCAGTCGACCACACCTTGACCAGTGTCCTTCACCGTCATTACCACTATTTAAGTTAGGAAATGTCAACAAAATCTAACCTTAGGGTAAGGATATAAAGTTATAGGAACTGACAAGCCCATACAGGTAAGTGTGTTCCTAGTCATCAAAGGGCATCGAACCTAATTGGTATAGTAAAAAAAAGGGTATCACTTAGGCCACACATCCCCTTTTCGAGCTAGTATGGAAAAAAAAAGTTGGCGGCCACTGATGAAACTTACGTCAATCGATAGAGAAAAATATTATACAACGATAGTATTTTGAATAATTGCCAAAAGTGATATACTTTCGGAGATATAGGACTTTGAAAATGAAAAAATCACCACCTTCTTGCACCAGTTCGTCACTATAGTCTTTTCGTTTTCCGATGATTTCCGTGTCATGCATACCTCTAAGTAACAATTTGCAGGTGGGCTGTAGAAACAATTTCAGCAACTAAGGAACCAATATGCAAATGTAGCTGCTCCTAAAATGAAAGAGGAGTTTAAGATAGCATGCGCTTTGCTTAATGCCTTTATGCCTTTGGTGTAAGAGTTTCGGACCACAGATTAGTGAACCACATTATTAATCAAATTCAATTAAAGCAAAATCATCAATCAACATCGAGCCCAATTCATTTGAAAAGATGCAGCCGTTGGGTTTGACGATTTTCCAATCTTGACCACCGACAAATTAATAACATTGGCATTAGGTACATACCAGATTGTTTAAGCTAGGTCATACTATGGGTAATTGGGTAGCATATGAAACTAAATGGAGCTTTCACCATTCAGCTGTGTAGAGGAGGGGAAAAATGTTATTCCCCGAAAATATGTTGCTTTTGCGGGCAGGAATTCATTCCCGGCATGCGGGGAGTCGTATTTATTATGTTTATATTTTAATCAATAACGAAAAAGAAGGAATTGAAAAAATAGAACAGCATTATTGTTCCCGTATTGTGGGGAGAAGAACCCTGGGATGTTGTTCCCATTCCATGTCCATTATATGGTACATGGCTTGGGCGCGACAACAGGAAACTTTGCCAGCATTATCTGCACAATTTTTAGAAACTATTTTTGTAAGGCATGATATAGAAAATGAAGCTAACGACGAATTATAAATGTCGGTACATTAAACGGTTTGCGACTGTTGAGTGCGGATGAAGCGAAAGAGGTGTGTTTGGATCGTAGCAAGTGGAAGGAAGTGGTCTCTGCCTAACCCAATGGGAGAGAGGCGTGACGGAAATCATAATATATTTACTTAAAATGCCCGAACTCAAAATTCCCTTATTGTTCAAAATACCTTATTATTCAAAATACTTTAATTCATTAAACCTTACTACTGATTTCTGGTTTTGATTGACAGTAAATTATTTTGTAGAGCTCGTGATTGTACAAAATAATGCGATATACATACATACATACATACATACATACATACATACATACATACATATCCGTCACGCCTCTAATGCGATATAAGTTTGGAAAAGACGGCATTGTGCGATACGATGTTCGACGGAAAGATACTTTAGCCAAACGTTATTATGAGTTATTAACGTTATTACAAATTAAATATTTATACTCGTCAAACCGAGAACCTCCTTTTTTAAGTCGGTTAAATAGATGTGCTCGATGTTGATTTAGGTTAAAAAACAGTCCAGTTAGGTAGGTCCAACTTTGAGAAAGAGGTTGCTCGACGAATCCAGCTCGGTTGGGCAGCGTTCGGGAAGCTACGGAATATTTTCTCGTCCAAAAATACTGCAGTGTCTCAAGACGAAAGTCTTTAATAAGTGAGTGTTGCCAGTGATGACCTATGGCACAGAAACGTGGTCCTTACAGTGGACCGATTAAGAAGTCTCAAAGTCACCCAAAGGGCGATGGAGTAAGCTATGCTCATACGAAATGATGACATCCGCTGAAGAACCAAGGTCACCGACATAGCTCGAAGAATCGCAAACCATAAGTGGCTGTGGGCTGGGCACATTGCTCGCATGTAACAAATGAAATCCGCATCGAAATCACTTCAGCCAAACGCGAGATAATCGTAGACAAATATACATCTCCTTTTTTAAGTCGTTTAAAAAAGCTGTACGGTTACCAATATAAGTTTTTTTTTTGTCTATTGCAAATAGAAAGAGGTTATATCGCTTGGAAGGTTATATTAGTTATAATTGTAGGTATACATATCTGAGAAAATGTTACGTTTACTAATAAATGTTTTTTTTTGTTTTAAAGAATATACCTACTACTTATGAATTTTAACTGCTTTTTAGTCAATATTATAATGATAAGTAGATAATAATAATTAATGATCTTAGTTATTTAATAAAATTATAGAGATTTTTTTCATTTTCAAAGTCCTATATCTCGGAAAGTATATCTCACTTTTGACAATTATCGAAAAACTATCGTTTTATAATATTTTTCTCTATCGATTGACGTAAGTTCCATCAGTGGCCGCCAACTTTTTTTTTCCATACTAGCTAGAAAAGGGGATGTGTGTGGCCTAAGTGATACCCTTTTTTTTTACTATACCAGGCTCCATACAAATATGTTCGATGCCATTTGTATGGATTTGTATGTATGGGCCATTACTAGAAAATCGTTAATGCATCTGTTCGGTTACAGTTTTGAAAATGAATAAACGGCACACACCCTATGTTTACGCATGTAAACAGACACCACGCTACGAATAAAAAAGACTTGTCTATGTTGCCTTGCTTGTCACTATAAATTAAAAGAATATTAATTGGAAAGTTCAAGAATTATAAGATTTTTATTTTTAATAAATTGTGCTGCTATAATTTTTGGCGACCGAATTGTCCGTTTCTGTATCGGCCTGTCAGTACCTGCATGGACAGGCAAACCTGTTTCTTTATGTCCATTCCCTTAGATTAGTCGACCCCTACCTGCATGCATTGATATCAAACTGCTTCGTGGCCAGATCTTGGAATTGCCAAAAAGCTACAAAACCTTTAACTAAGGAATTTTGCTAGGCTAGCCCTGCTACCTACTTTCCTATTTGTGTAGTCACTGCAATTATTCGCTACGTTTTTGTTTTATGATGACTGCAAATGTTTGTCTATTTAGTGCATGGGAACGGCTTGTTCAGCGAGGGTAAGTCCGATTTATTTACTTTACTATTTGGCTTGAGTGTCGGCGCAGCATCTGCTGTTCCCGTCGTCATCGCATACCATTATTTTTGCATATTTACAACCAAACAAAAAAATCCCGTTATATCTAGGTAATAATACCTATTTAACGGGTTTACGAAAATATAGCTAAAATGCCAGTAGGTACAGGTGGGTATTTTAATGTATACTGGTGGTCGGTGATGAATGATGATCATTTTAAGATATCATGAAAGCTGTGATAATCATTTATATTTCTAGTGTACCGGGCGCAATTGCAAGTTTTATAATAACGTGGATCCGACGCATGTATTTGTTAGTGTAAATCATGCATAAATATGTAAGTAGAGAAGCTTGCTCTCTTTTATTTGCATTGCCCTTTTTGCCCGAGTCCGTTTACAATAAAGCTTTAAGTTAAATAATGTAAAACCATTATTATAAACGTTATGGTGCAATAATCAATTGAGTAGTAAGTAACAGTGATATCAAATCTATGCAGTTGAGAGCACATCAATCTGTACATAAGGGCACTTTATTTAATTGCGACATAAGGGCGATATTGTTGTTATAAAGGTTGATCAGCTCTCGACTGAAAACAGTTGTTTTTTTTCGTTCCGTCTTTAATTTATTTTAAAACAATGGGTTCCTACTATAAAATAAAGGATATTTAAATAATAAATGATAAATAAAACAGTTGGGCCGTTTCAGTTGATCGGATTTGTCGTGGCCGTGGAATTTGTTTATAAGTATTTAAAACTTTTTAACATCACCTTAGCCCGTCAGCACGGAATAGGTGACCATAAGTAATAAATGTACCAATACTCGTTTTTGGAACGTTTTTTTTTTAATAGAGCACAAATATTCAATTTTATTTAACATACAAGTAATTGTAACTGATAATTTAAGACACGTGAATTCACATACATCTTTGTACCACTCGGGGAACTTGTTGACTCCTCGGAATACGGAAAGATATTTTTTTTTACTCAACCCAGATGTCAACCTGATGGAATCAGGGTTCGTGGGTGTTTTGCCCCCGTGGTGTTGTCCCCCGATTTTCAATAAAATTATAATAGCCGATTTCGTCGGAATAAAACTGACTTGTACTTAATACACACGAACAGAAAAGTGTTTTTGAATTAAATAAGCAAAAATATTACTTTTAGAATTATTAGGTAGTTATTATAGATACCTTTTCCAAACGTGCCAGCGGACGAAAACCGGTTTTGAGCAAGTCAGTTCGTTTTCCTCAACTATCTCTTTCGTGCAAAGAATTGAAAGCAATAGAGCTCAGGTAAACGGACATCTTAAACAATAGCGAAAACAGAGGTGAGTGCACAAATTCTATCCCTTAATCGTAATTTTTGCAATAAGTTACTGATAAGAAAGCTTAGTCGGCCAAAGCGTTGCCAGGCGTCCGGATAAAGCCGGACATAGTTAGGCTTTTTGATTGCATGTCCGGCCAAAATAAACGGTGTCCGTCTTGTCCGGCTTTTGTTAGGCTTTTTACTTTTCGCAAACAAGCGAGCACTGCCGCCGCGGCGCCGCCGAGCGCCTATAAGTATCCTATCGCAAAACAACGTTAAAATCGACGATAGCAAATGTTTTGACCAACTGCAAAATCTTAAAAGTTTTCTGAATACTAACAAAGAGAACGTTGATTTCAAGAAGCTATTAGCACATAAGAAATGGGTAGCCTATTTTAAATCGATGATAAGTCAAGATTGCTTTTCAGAATTCCTAACTATTTGTCAGTATCACTTTGCTATCCCAGGACATAACGCAAACGTTGAAAGAGTTTTTTCCTTGATAGGTCAGCAATGGACGAAAGAACGCAACAGATTACATGTTGATACTGTTGCAAAAATGTTGGTTGTAGAATTTAAATTAAAACATTTGACATGTAAGGATTTTTACAACAACATTTTGAAAGAAACTGGGCTCTTAAAGCAGAAACAAACCAAAAATATTAATAATTATTTTTATTGTGTAACTCAAAGAGAAAACGTTTTTTTTTGTTTTATATTTTAACTTAAAAAGAATTTATTTATTTTTTTAGTTAAAAATGTCTTATTTGTTCATAAATGTTTAATTATCTAGAATTTAATTTTATTGTGTAACTCAAAGAGAAAAAGTTTTTGTTTGTTTTATATTTGAACTAAAAGAGAAGGTATTGATTTTTTTTAGTTAAAAAAGTATAATTTGTGCATTTCTTATTATTTAAGAAAAATCCAAATATGTTGATAAATGTTTAAGTATCTAGAATTTAATTTTGACTGATGACTATTTGACTGATTAATAATAAAGTACCTATCTAAGATTGATTTGGCATTCGATTTTATTCATTACTAGCTGTCCCGGCGAACTTCGTCCCGCCTTAGAATGAACTTTATTGTGTAGGAATAGAGTTCAAATTGACTCTACATTTTAGTAAGAAAACATTTGTATGGGAAAAAGAAAAGGTCTGTTTTAGGGCTTTCCCGGCAATTATTCGAATTTTTCCCACCGTAAGAACCATCCTTGGACTTCAATGAACATTTTTAAAAAAGAATTAGCGACATCGGTCCAGCCGTTCAGGCGTGATGCCGTGACAACGGAAAACGGGTTACATTTTTATATATATAGATTTCACTAGAAATTAACAAGATTTATGATAATAATCAAAAAGACATGATTTTACATTAAAAAAATTTGTCGTACCTATTAATACTAAGACAAAATCCTCAATAATATAGGGTGTCCGGCTTTTTTAACCAAATGTCCGGCCAAACTGGCTGGTCAGTCCGGCTATTAGGTGTGGCGACCTGGCAACGGCCGACTCGGCCATGTCATCCCAAAATGGCAAGTCCAGGTCCCTCGCAGGGCTTTGTCAAAAATAATTATAAAATAATTTTAAATAAATCCGGTGGACGCTCATTTTTACACTTCAGATTTGCGTATAATTTCCACAGAAAAAATTAAAAGTCGAGTGTGTGGACATGTGTTATTATAAGACGTGGCAAGTGTAAGGGTTCCGTGAAACTAAACGAAGACAGTGACAATGTGCAAGTGCAAAATTTTCTACCCGACTGTACTTTGGATTAAAATATGCAACAAATATTTTTATTGGCACTAAAACGAAATCGGGGGACAACACCACGGGGGCAAAACACACCGGGGGCGTAACCCACGAACCCGAAAATCATACGCCAACTCAAAAAAATAAACAACTGTTTTGTGAAAAACCCAGAAGTCCACAAGCACTCTGAAGGTTTCAAAAACGGTACAATATTTACACAGGTAAAATCACGCGTTAAACCGAGTCGCCTATGTTTTCAAGTTTGTATTGTAACAAATTTTAGGTGTGGCTTGACAGTTGTGTTGGATAACATGTATGTTTTAATTTTTTTCTCGCAGGAGACCCGGCTTAATATCAGTACTTAATAAAATATAAACGGCTTACTCAATTACACTTATATTAATAGTATTGAATAATTAGTCATTTGATTACTTACACTACGATACTTACGATGGTATCTATGCATTACTTAAATAACTTGCTATGTCATGAGTATAATATTTACTATGTAGATAAAATATTTCAGAGATTAATAGAAACTTTACGAGATTTGGGTCATAAATGCTATTTTACCAACCCATAACCACAGTTACAAAAGAGCCAAAAAAAAACGGTAAAATCACAAAATCCCGATGCCTAACACACAAAATACAAAACACATTTAAACAGACAACTTTTTTTCTACTGATTTATGTTTCTCATTCCAGCATCCGATTTTTGGTAATATATTTGGCTTTCCTGAAAAAATAATGTGTACAGATTCTAAAGGTTTTCTAAGTATACCCACGTCCCACATAATGTCACTCTCAACACCTTTTTGCATTAGACCCACCAAATCTCTTTAAAAAAAATAACCACCTACTGA
Organism: Anarsia innoxiella; assembly: GCA_947563765.1. Taxonomy (NCBI): domain Eukaryota; kingdom Metazoa; phylum Arthropoda; class Insecta; order Lepidoptera; family Gelechiidae; genus Anarsia; species Anarsia innoxiella. The sequence goes on along the minus strand of OX387390.1, from coordinate 6,314,637 downwards.
GAATGAGTTATATTTTGGACAGTATAAGTGATCCCTTGCACTTGTGTTGGTGGCGCTGAAGCCGAAGGTGGAAAATGACCATGAACCCGTCTGTGATTTTGCAGCGCCGTTCCCTGTAAAAATAATTTATTCTGGATTACTTCATTTCGCAAACGCACAATATTACCTACATCTAAGTAGATATTGTGTCAACTCATAAAATAATCAAGGTGATTTGACATCAGAAGACATTGATCGGAGGATGTAGGTGAAGTACCTCGTACTTCTTGTTGTTTGTTGACGATCACAAAGCTAAGAACTTAGCTTATTTTCTTACGAACAAGAATAAAGCTTTGAAATATTTCAAGCAGTTTAAGACCTTGGTTGAAAATCAAACAAAAAAAGCAATCGAGGTTATAAGGAGTTATAATGGTTTGAGTTTGATGATGATAATCTTAATAAATATTATAACACATCTGTTAAGATAAATCGTCAACAACTATTACTAATTAAACAAAACTAAAGTTAATGCGCGCAGATAACGCTGTACGCCGATGTCTCAATTTTCGACATATCAGGCGCACAAACGAATCTCAGAAACACCCCGTCCGCGACCGGGCCACAACAAACGAAACCGAGAGATCGGAACATCGTCCATGCGTCAAATTTTTGTGTTCGAGAAAGACAATCTGGTTAATCACGCGAGTTCTCGCCTTTTTTCTTACGAAATAAAAAAAGAGGGAGATGTCACGAATTATTCTAAAACCTTAAAAATACTAAATCCGTGTTAAAGGCTGAAACAGAGATGGGCATTGTTCGAATAATTATTTGAATAAAAAGTTATATGAATAATTATTTGAATAAAAAGTTATTCGCGACAAATCAATCATGAATAATTTATTCGTGAATAATTTCGTTAAATTCGTGAAAAGTCTCGATCGCCGTAGAGGCGGCCTACGTCCAAGACCCCCGTTACGGAGCTTTGAGCTCTCTGTTCAATTTATGGAAGCTAATCCCCACGTACAAGCTTATGCTCACCATTGTCTAAACATACGGGAGGTAAGTAAATTAACTAGGTCTTTGATTCCAGTTTTTAGGGTTACCTGATTGCAGACCCCCAATTACTCACCAACTATGGAAACTTTACCTGAAACAACTTCTGCTACTAGCCAACGAGGCGGCAAATCCAATCGCCAATCAAGAGGTAGAAAAATCTACCAGCGCGGCCGTGTAGATCAAATGCGCCGTACAAAAGGAGCTGCTACTGTCCAACAACTACAGGACGAAATACGTAAAAAGCTCTTTGTTGGATCGCACGAAGAGGACGCACTAGCTCGTCTTAGCGAACAACAAACTCTTAAGGCGATTACGCTCAGTATAACAACACGTGGCATCGGACTTGGAGTATGACATCTTTCTTTCATTTTGATATCTTACCATGAGAACATCCGTGTCCCCAACATCTATGCCATGTACCGCGTGTTCCTGGGCTTACTGGAGGCTAAATTAGAGTCAATAACCTTTAAGAATATACCTACTACTTATTAACTTTAACTGCTTTTTAGTCAATATTATTGTTAGCAACTCAGCGGTGATGCGACCTCCGTCGCGTTTTGTCTATGTATTTTTTATGTTTTTGACTTTTACTTTTTTATGACGTTTTTATGATTATCAAATGTTTCCTATGGCTGCTGGTTTGTTTTTGTTGGTTGGTCGAGTCAATTAGAAGAATTACGAGGCATATACAATAGTTTCATTTATACAGTCCACTACATCGCCACCCGTAGTTATCAATTATAATGATAAATAGATAATAATAATTATTGATCTTAGTTATTATAATAAAATGATAGAGATTGTTTTTTATTTTCAAAGTCCTATATCTCGGAAAGTATATCACTTTTGACAATTATCCAAAATACTATCGTTTTATAATATGTTTCTGTAAGTAATAATGTAAGCATCATCAGTGGCCGCCATATTTTTTTTTCTCCATAGTGGCTCTGGAGGACTAGGGGATAGTGAGTGTAGTTGACAATTTTTGCTATTTCCCGTTATAATTCGTATAGTTACTTGCTATTAGGTATTCTGTGGTATAGTCTTTTAAACACACTAATTGCGAAAAGATGCGAAAGTTAAAACAAACGAGGATACAGGGTGTCCGGTAGCGGATTTATATTTTAAAAATCGAAATTCTCAAAAATTAATTAACGGTGCGGGGCGAGGGTAGGATCATTAGAACCACTGATCATGCGGATTTTAGATTCACGACGTCGCAGTGGTCGGATGAGCACCATGCGTTTGCTATGGAAGCGTTTTCAAGAGCCACGACATTAACGCACTCGCTCACCGACAGTTTTGTTCACACTTCAATATTCGACGGATAAGCGATTGAACCAGTATGAATTTTATTCTTTTGTGGGAGAAAGGTTCCATGTAACTGCTTCGGCTATGAAATCACCACGGCCAGGGCCTAGTCAATCGTCAAGGACCCCGGAAAACATCGGACTGGTGGAACGGAATTTACGTAAAACTGCACGAATTTAGATACGGAGAAGGGTAGCTTCAATGGGCCTTCCAAGAGCGATTGTTCATCAAATAAACAAAGGACCCCGGAAGTTCCATCCTCACACAGGTTCCTCTAGAGGTCAGAAGTCAAAAAATTAAAGTAGTAATTTCAAATATTAAATGTGGCCATGTGAATGACAGATGATTGAAGTATAGTTTACTGTTAATAGATCACGGATTATTAATTTCTTTCTACCTCCAAAAATACTCAGAATCAAACACATTTTTCCGAGCCACGAGCGACGATTTATACACTCCGCATTCAAAGTGATATTGCAAAGTAATCTATCAATTTAGTTACTAATAGGTTGGGGAAAAAGTCTTTTCGCATATAGTATGTATGAACTTGTATTAAAATCTCTTTGGCTATACCATTTGTATCTGGCTGGTTTTGGTATCATTAAAAAGTTTTTATTTTAAAGAAGGCACTTCCAAATTCAAATTAGGAATTTGTGTGATTTTCATTTGTTATTGTTGTTGTTAAAATGAGTGAATCTAAAGAAGAAATTCGATACATTTTAAAATTTTACTATAAAAAAGGTAAAAATGCAACTCAAGCCGCGAAAAAAATTTGTGATGTTTATGGACCTAATGCAGTATCTGTGAGAGTAGCGCAAGTTTGGTTTAAGCGTTTTCAAGCCGGAAATTTTGATATCAAAGATGCATCTCGCTCTGGTCGCCCTGTTACGGACAAAATTGATGCCATTTTTGAAAAAGTGGAGCAAGATCGGCATATTAGTAGTTACGATGTAGCTGAAGAACTGGCAATTGACCACAAAACAGTTTTGACTAATTTGAATAAAGCTGGGTACACTAAAAAGCTCGATATTTGGGTGCCTCAAGAGCTCACTGAAAGAAACCTAATGAACCGTGTACTCATTTGTGATTCTTTATTACGACGTAATGAAACCGAACCATTTTTGAAAAAGCTGATAACTGGTGATGAAAAGTGGATCACATACGACAAGAACGTGCGAAAAAGATCGTGGTCAAAGGCCGGTCAAGCTTCACAGACTGTGGCAGAACCCGGGTTAACTCGCAACAAGGTAATGCTGTGTGTATGGTGGGATTGGAAGGGCATCATTCATTATGAGCTGTTACCGCCAGGCAGGACCATCGATTCAGAACTGTATTGCGAACAATTGATAAGATTGAAGCAAAAAATTGAGAGAAAGCGGCCAGAATTGATCAACAGAAGGGGTGTGGTTTTTCACCATGACAACGCTAGACCTCACACATCTTTAGCCACTCAGCAAAAATTACGAGAGTTTGGCTGGGAGGTATTAATGCATCCGCCGTATAGTCCTGACCTTGCACCTTCAGATTTTCATCTGTTTCGGTCTCTGCAGAATTCCTTAGGCAGTGTCAGGTTAACATCACGAGAGGACTGCCAAAACCACTTGTCGCAGTTTTTCGATCAGAAGCCTCAAAATTTTTACAGCAATGGGATCATGTCACTACCAACAAGATGGCAAAAAGTTATGGAACAAAATGGCACCTACATACTTTAGTCAAATGTAAATAAACTATAAAAAAAAAACTTTTTGAATTTTCATATAAAATACGAAGAAACTTTTTCCCCAACCTAATATTTTTGGATATTTTTTATTAGTTACCTAATTATAATTATTTTTAATAAAGAGCTTACTTCAACAATCCATTTCGCATTGTTATGGACTTAAAAGAAACCATTCGGGGTAAAGCGGCACGATTGCACGGAATCACGCCGCTTTCCGAAGGTCCACTTTGAACAGTGTGCGCAACAAGATGAAAGACAACATTGACTTTAAAAAATAAAATCCTGTAACACTACGCATTAGTCTTAAACCCATAAAACCTCCTAGACTCATAAAGCTAAAAGCCTTTTTCTAACAATGACGCGTTGATTGACGAATGTCAACTGAGTTGTTTTACGTGACTTGTTGGTTTTCTTCTATGATTTGTTACATTTATTTTAATTATTAGTGTTTATAAGTTCGTTTGTGTTCGCCTAGCTTTACAATCCGCATTAGTACTCTGTAATTTAACACTTGTATTAAAACTATACGAATAAAAGTATTCATTTTATTTCATTTTGAAAACATAAACCTGCAACCAGACACCCTTTATAAAGTGAATTTTAAATATTTAGCTAATTTCTTTTTGTTAGAATTTTAGGGTCCAGTCGTAACATTATTCGCCAAGATATTTTCCATAATTGGCGTCAAAGTCTTAAAAATAATATTTCAGTAAGAAGAAAAAAAAAGAAAAAAAAAGAAAAAAGTCTTTTGAAAGATTTAAACTCGTATTTTGTTTGGAAGACAACGATACGATGGGAAAAATTTAATGGCCCGCTCTTCGAAGAGAACAAATTGAAGAAGGAGAATCGCCGGATTGTGTACTAGTAAAATTTGATGATGATACGATTGGAAGCCGACTTAAAGATGAAAATGGCTGGGCACCGATATCTCCTACTGTTGCATGCAACATTTCAGACAACAAAAGGATACGGAGATGTCGAGTGTCGAATGTTAGAGTAAGATCCCTAAATTTGGACTAGGCACAAATTATGGACTACCGCAAAATATCGGTAGTTATAGCTGATATCCGAGTGAAGTTAGTCACATTCGATGCCCCCGCGCCACCGCACTTCGCCAGTCTCTTACGTTCAAGGTTAGAGCACGCTTGTGTTTTGTCGACGCCATTTTGTAATTTTTGCAAAATTTATGTAATATTTCGGTAAGTTTTGTAAGATAATTGATTCTTTATTGATTTTGATAACGCTCTGTCAGTTTTAAAATGACAAATAGGATAGTATGACTATTTGTTTTTCTTATAAGGGGCTAAAATATTTTGGTAATTTCTTTTGCTATATTGATATTACATTTTTATGACGTGGTTTCGTAAAATGGACTACAAGTGGAGTTCTAATTATGGACTAGTGGTCCATATTGCAAGCCTGTGGTCCATTTTATAAACCATTAGTATTATTGACACTCGTTAAAAAATAAACAGGATTTTATTAGTTTTTAATGATTTTACTATTTTTTAAATGTGATTTAAGCTCCATAAGTCAAAAGGATATGAACCTGCTTACGTATTTAAGTAGGTAAGTATTTGGTGACGAGGACAATTAAGCGTGCTAAGAAAATTTTGTGTTACCTACTTTATTCTTACTTTAGGCCATACTACTATTAGGTGCTCTGTTTCAGATATGGCGTCGACTTCAAGTAAACGACAACAGTGGGACAAAGATTCTATGACTATGGCGATATTAGCTGTGCAAGAGAAAAGAATGGGGTACCTAAAAGCGTCTAAAACATTTAATGTGCCAAAAACTACACTCATACGCCTTTGTGGACAATCAAAGCCATTAGTTGAAGTGACTAATTTAAAAATTTGTAGACAATCGACTCTTCCTACTCGTTTAGAGACCGAATTGTCTGAGTATGTTCTGCTGATGGAATCATCAGGATTTGGGCTAACAAGACGTGATATAAGGGCCTTACGGCCGAATACTGAAACGTCTCTCAAAATTAAGCAGTGCTTAAATATGAAAATGTCACTTTCAAACGTCTAATCTAACGGCATAAAAATGTCATATATATGAAAATGTCACTTTCAAACGTCTAATCTAACGGCATAAAAATGTCATTTTCATATTTAAGCACTGCTCAATTTTGAGAGACGTTTCAGTATTCGGCCGTTAGCCTATCAATTGGCAGAAAAAAATAAACTAGCACACGCATTTTCCAAGGAAAAAAAATCAGCTGGCAGAACATGGCTGCGTTTGTTTCTGCAAAGACATCCGGAACTTTCATTTCGACGACCTACGGGCACGTCTTTTGCTAGAATGAATCGGTTCAATAAAGAAAGCGTTGATGAGTTTTTCAAACAATTGGAAGACGTAATGGACAAAAACAAGTATACTCCAAACAATATTTACAACGTTGATGAGACTGGCATAACAGTTGTGCCATCAAAAATGCCAGAAGTGCTATCCCTAAAAGGGAAAAGACAAATAGCAGCCATAACTTCAGCTGAAAGAGGTTCGACGGTCACATGTATCATGTGCATGAGTGCCGCAGGTTCATTTATTCCTCCGTTGATGATTTTTCCGCGCAAACGTGATCATCCTAATTTGATGAAAGGAGCTCCACTTGGTGCTATTCATGCCTGTCATCCTTCTGGATGGATTCAAACCGACATTTTCACAAAATGGTTTAAGCACTTCTTGCAGTACTCTAAACCATCAGCCGAGTCTCCTGTACTTTTGGTATTAGATGGGCATGCCAGTCACACCCGAAACATAGAAATGATCGATTTAGCTGGAGCCAATCACGTGCAAATTTTGTCTATCCCTCCACATTCGAGCCACAAAATCCAACCTCTTGATCGCACGTTTATGGGCCCTTTTAAAAAATATTTCTCGGAAGAAAATCGCCAATGGGTCCGAAACAAAACACAGGTTGCAACTCATTACGGCAAATAAATACAAATTTGAGAAAGGCATTGATATGTCTGTTTTCCTGTCCAAGATCCAAGAGATGCAAAATCAATTAAAGCAGATGGGCGAGGAAGTGTCCGATAAGTTTGTTATTACAAAAATCCTAATGTCCCTGCCCGATGATTACAAGCATTTTGTGTCGGCATGGGAGTCTACGCCTGACGACAAACAGACTTTGGACAATTTAATGGCCAGGCTACTCATCGAGGAAGAAAGAATAAGAGAAAAACAACAAACAGAAGAATCTCCTGGAACATCATCCTCTGCTTTTATGATGAAAAACAAGCAAATAAAGTGTTTTAAGTGTGGCAAGATTGGACATTATCAGACTGATTGCAGAGTTAATAAAAATAGTGAAGGAAACTCAAGTAGTAATAACTGTTTTTACTGTGGCAAGTTTGGACATTATAAGGCTCAGTGTAGGTTCAGAAAAGTTAAAGAAGATAAGACTGTAAACAAAAAGAAGAGTAATGCATTCGTGGTTTCTAGTTCGTCAAATAAACTGTGGAAATCGAAGTGGTTGGTGGACTCTGGGGCTAGCGAGCATATGTGTCGCGATCGAATATTATTTTCGACATCAGGGGGGTGACACTTAGTGGAGGGGCCTCCGACGGCAAAGATACAAGCGCCATCTAATTTACTTAACGGTGAAAGTAAGTAAGGGTAGTGTTTCTACGGTTCAATAGATGTCGCTAGTAGTAGACTTTGACATATCAGAATATGTATATGTCAATTTACAAACATAATGACAATATTTATATGTTCATTGATGCAACAAAGGAAATTAATTATTATACTATTTTACAAATAGTTTAAAGAGTATAGAGCTAAAAAAAATGTTAAAAACAGTTACTGAACATTGCTTCAAGTCAAAACTTGTTATTGTCAACACTGTGTGTGACCAAAGCCCTGTTAATGTTAGTGCAAATACAGATATGGTCGAAAGAAGGCGATAAAACGTGTGATGAGCTGTGTCTTTTAGATAAAATAACGGATGAGCATTTAGTCCCCGACAAAATTAATAAGATGCGGGTAAAGACAGCTACACAGCTTTTAAAATTAAATAACTACTCAATATGTTTTTCAACTGATCTTATTAACAGCTGGAATAATTAAAGAACAGCTCAAAAATGTAGTTCCCTTTAATAAACTTATACCTAAACAAATATATGTTTTTAATTTTTCTCGAACTTAGCGTAGCGAGTTGTTTTCTCTTATTTTTCGTGAATAATAGAGGACCATACATAATTTATTTTTTAAAATTCATATTTAAAAATGATTTGGTCCTCTAATTCACGAAAAATAAGAGAAAACAACTCGTTGCGGACCCAATTTAATGAATAAACAGGTACATGCAAAGAGTATAGTAAGTACTAGGGGCAAAGAGTTTCATATATCTATAGGTAGGTAGGTACAGTCTAGTTCATGTTAAGAAATGCAGATGGCTCTCTGATTCAAATTTGTCATGTACATATTTTCCGCAAGAGGGCTCTCTTTTCCCTAGTACTTACTATACTCTTTGTTCGACATTTTCGAGTGACTTTGAATAATCAGTAATCGGTAATGGTGCATCAATTAGTGCTCGTGGTCGCGGACAGGTGGCGGTGTAAGTTTGGGATGGGAATGAATGGATCGACACGGTCATAGATAATGTGTTATACATTCCCGATCTACAAACCAATTTGTTTTCGGTCAATCGTGCCATGGACAAGGGATACGTCATGATGGCAGATGACAGCTCATGTAAATTTTATAAACAAAACGAAGTTTGTGCCATAGCGGAACGAATCGGTAATTCTTTCTATTTGGAATTACAATTTACTTGTGAAAATCAAACTGCAAATACAGTCTCGTTACCGCAAAATGATCTGAACGACTGGCATAAAAGATTAGCGCATCAGAATTTCAATTACGTGAAAGATATTCTCAGGAAACACAATATTGACTTCAAGCAAACTACAACGCCAGAGTGTGGAAGCTGTTTAGTCGGAAAGATTCATCGTCTGCCTTTCAGAAAGAGTGACTACGTGAGTACCAAAACATGCGAGTTGATTCACGCTGATACTTGCGGTCCGATGGAAGAGGTTTCTGTTGGTGGATCGAGATACTTTGTCATATTGAAAGACGACTACTCAAACTATAGAAGTGTTTATTTCGTATAAACTAAATATGAAATTAAACACTGAATTGAAGATTTCATTAATAAGGCGGAAAATATAACTGGAAATAGAGTGAAGTTTTTTAGAAGCGACAATGGTTTGGAGTTTGTAAACAAAGAAGTCAAGGAGGTGTTTTCACGACATGGTATAACACACCAAACTACGGTTCCCTATACTCCAGAGCAGAATGGGAAAGCGGAGAGGGAAAACAGAACTTTGGTGGGAGCTGCGCGTACAATGTTACATGGAGCAAATTTACCTAAGAAATTATGGGCAGAAGCAGTTCATACTGCTGAGCACTGGTAATACAGAGACAGAAAATCAAGATATTCCTATTTGTGTGAATGAGACAGCAGTGACGACTCTTGTAGGTAACGATGAGGAGGAAACTGACAGTGACAGCGAGTACTTACCGTGTGTGAGTAATGAACTTCTGCTGGAAGACGCTGAGGAGTTGCCTAGGAAGAGCAGACGCACAAGGAAGCAAACATCATTTTATCAATGCAACAATGTGAATGTGAGCGAAAAAGAAAGTGATCCACTTACATACTCTGAAGCCATGAGTAGAAGTGATGCAAGTAAGTGGAGTGAGGCCATTGCTAGAGAATTACAGACTTTGAAGGACAATAATACTTGGAGTGTCTGTGATGTACCAAAGAACGTAAAAACTGTAAGTAGCAAATGGGTGTTTAGAATCAAGAGTGATAATAAATATAAAGCTAGGTTGGTTTCAAGAGGGTTTGAACAACAGGATGTATTTGATGTGAGTGATATTTTTGCTCCAGTAGCAAAGTTGTCTACTTTTAGAGTTTTTGTTGTAGTGGCAACTAAGTTAAGTGTACCTATTTATCAAATGGATGAAACAGGGGCTTTTCTGTATGGGGAAATTAAAGAGGATGTGTATGTTACTTTACCTGAAGGAGCTTATACAGGAAATAACAATATTGTAAAGCTAAATAGGTCATTGTATGGTTTGAAAAGTTCACCTAAATGTTGGAATGTAAAGTTTAATAGTGTAATGACTAAAGAAGGGTTTATAAGGTCCAAATGTGATTCTTGCTTATATACAAAGTATAGTGGCTCAGATGAAACTTATGTTTAGCTTTATGTTGATGACTTGCTGATTTTTAGTACGAATGAAATTGAGGTCATAAAGTTTAAAGCTGCTTTAAATAATGAGTTTAAGATGAAAGATTTAGGGACTATATCAGATTATTTAGGAATTAATGTTAAACAAAACTTGCAAAATGGTACTGTTGTTCTATCACAGAAGAAATATTTAGAAAATGTACTTAAGAGGTTTGAAATGGAAAATTGTAAGACAATGATGACACCCATGGATCAAAATTTTAACAGTAATGTTTTGGGTTTAGATAAAACATGTGATAAAAGTATTGAGTTAACTTGTAGGCAAATAATTGGATGTCTTATGTATGCAACGTTAGGTACTCGGCCTGATCTCTGTTTTGCTGTGTCTATGCTCAGTAGATACCAAAGTTGTGCAAATAATGCACTATTGAGTGCACTTAAAAGAGTGTTACGTTATGTAAAGTATACTCTTAATGTTAGCTTAGAGTTTAAATGTAGTAATATAAATGAAAATGTTTTGCGGGGCTATTGTGATGCTGATTGGGGTGGTGATCATAGAAACAGAAAGTCCACTTCTGGTGATCTTTTTTTTTTTATGGATGTCTTGTAGTCTGGTGTTCAAAGAAACAGTCATCTGTAAGTTTGTCCTCAACCGAGGCTGAATATGTTGCTTTGAGTATGGCTGCTAGTGAAGCTTGCTGGCAGATTAATTTACTTAAAGACTTTAACTTTCCAGAAGTTAATCCTGTGTGTTTGTACTGTGATAATCAATCTGCAATATTGAGTGCTAGTAGTGACTCTTTAAAGCGTTTAAAACATGTTGACATTAGATATCATTTTGTTAAAGATTTAATAAGTAATAACAAAATTTGTGTTAAGTACATTAGCACTCATGAGCAACTGGCAGATTTGTTAACAAAGCGTGTAAGTAGGGAAATTAATTTTAGGTTCTTGAAACATTGTGGTGTAGGGGTTACAGTTGTTTAAAGGAAGGTGTTTTTTTATTAAGTTGTTATAAGAAGTGTTTTATTTTTTGGTTGTGAATTTTAGAGTTTTATATTTGAAGTGTTAGAGTTAGAGTCTTTTGTTTTGAAAGTTAGGAATTCTGTTTAAAGTGTTAAAAATGTATTTTTGGGTTGTATTGTAAAACTAAAACATTGAGAGGGTGTGTTGTTTATGGCAATGTTTCGGAGTTCTATGGATTGGCTAATTGTCAAGTTGTTTTTTTTTTGTTACATTCAAAATGGAGCAATAAAATATTGTTGTCAAACCAAATATTTTATTATTTAGAACAAATAATATTAAGAAACACACTAATCGCAATCCAATTCTTTCGAGAGTTCCCTCCATTTCTCCAGGATTCCACCCTCAGATCCTGGTTGCCTTACCATGGGACCGACCTTAGGATACACCCTTTCACAAAAAAAGAATCATCAAAAAGATATATAGGTATATACGATCTAATTGAGAAACCTCTTTTTTTGAAGTCGTTTCAAAATATCACTATCCACTCCAATAGCAATGTGTGATACGTCGCTGAATAGCTCTCCTTCCATCGGAGCTAAGTACCTATCGTTAGTCCGTTTCGAGATATACAGCACCAACTGAAGGTTATAGGCAAAGAATAGGGAACGTCCTATAATGAGTTGATTTTGAGATAAGTTGATCTGTACTTGACTGTACAGTATTTTTTTTAAACAGGAATTACTACATAAATGAAGAAAAACATGCGCCATACCAATTCTTGTTCTAGGAGATAAAACCTTCCCAACGACATAACACACATCGGTTTTAAACTGGCACCAGGACTCCATACAAAGTCTTGCGTAGTCCTTTGAATCTTTTGGGAAAATAGTAAGTTAACTCATTAAATTATTCTGCACTCAACCGCATTGCATTAACAGGCTTCCTAGTCGTTCCGCTTCTGTCATCTAGGCAAGGTTGGTGAACATGATGACGAGTGACTGTTCTAAGTATAATGGAACATTTGAGTTTGCATGCAGTGCACTTTATTTCAATTGTGCGAGAATACAACACTGAACAAGGATTTAACAACAATGAACGAGGATTCAACAGACTGGGTACGTCTCGCACGTCCTGGGTCTGCCCAGCGTGTCGAGACGGTGCTACATCATTGTTAAGAATTAATGAAACAGTGCCGCGGATTCCTGGTGCGCAATTCTCCTACGTACTCTCATTTGAACTCACATCTATACCTAAAACCTCAAAATCATGGACCGTAAAATTAAGTGATATTTACAAAGGCTACTCAAACTATTTGTAAGCGTGATCAGCTAAACCACCGTTTAATAATCAATAATCTGCAATGAAATCCACCGTTAAAATTTTTTTTCAAAAATATGACGATCCAAATGTTCTTAATCTATCCCCGTTGGTTATTTTTTTTCATCACGTCTAGATTTTTCGATATGATTTTTTTTTTATATTTCAAAAATTTGTTTTTATTTTTTTATTTTTTATTAATCAACGTTACAAACAGTAAAAACACGTACAAAATAAATTTGAACAAGTTGTAAGAGGAAGAAAGGAAGTGCTGAAGGTGTTTTTTATGTTAGTAAATACGCGCATTCGCAGTATTCATTATGACGTGACAGCAGTTGAGTGAAAATTTGTCGTTTAATTGTTTTATTAATCAACGTTACAAACAGTAAAAACACGTACAAAATAAATTTGAACGAGTTGTAAGAGGAAGAAAGGAAGTGCTGAAGGTGTTTTTTATGTTAGTAAATACGCGCATTCGCAGTATTCATTATGACGTGACAGCAGTTGAGTGAAAATTTGTCGTTTAATTGTTTTATTAATCAACGTTACAAACAGTAAAAACACGTACAAAATAAATTTGAACGAGTTGTAAGAGGAAGAAAGGAAGTGCTGAAGGTGTTTTTTATGTTAGTAAATACGCGCATTCGCAGTATTCATTATGACGTGACAGCAGTTGAGTGAAAATTTGTCGTTTAATTGTTTACATTTTATATCAAATATTTTGGTAAGTTTTGCATAAAATTCATGTTCTCTACATTGCCATGAAGTTTTTCTTTTGAACTTGAGCAAAGCTGAAAAAAGAGCTTGGGTGGCGTTTGTGGAAGTGTGTCATAATTTCCTTGGGAACACAAAAAGTGACAACTACCAAAAAATCATTCAGGAGCTTATTTCTGCTTACAAAGCTTTGGGATGCAATATGTCACTCAAGATTCATTTTTTGCATTCGCATTTAGATTTCTTTCCTGACAATCTTGGAGCTGTATCAGATGAACACGGTGAAAGGTTTCATCAAGATATAATGCAAATTGAAAAACGCTACAATGGAAAATGGTCAGCAGCAATGCTTGCTGGTTTCTGTTGGTCAATTCGCCGAGAAACTCCAATGGAAACTATGAAAAGGAAAAAAACCACTAAATAACTTAAATTTTATCACTATATAATAATATACTGACTAATATTTATTAGTTTTGTGACTATAATGCAGGATTTTTTGCTGTAAAACTCAGACTGCCATATTTTTTCTTTGCTAATAATTTATCTATATTAATAATTTCGTCAAGGGGTACGGTAGACTGGATCGAAACCTTATATGAATAACAAAGCATAAAAAAATATCGATTTTGAATCGACAACATAATAGGTTGGGGAAAAAGTCTTTTCGCATATAGTATGTATGAACTTGTATTAAAATCTCTTTGGCTATACCATTTGTATCTGGCTGGTTTTGGTATCATTAAAAAGTTTTAATTTTAAAGAAGGCACTTCCAAATTCAAATTAGGAATTTGTGTGATTTTCATTTGTTATTGTTGTTGTTAAAATGAGTGAATCTAAAGAAGAAATTCGATACATTTTAAAATTTTACTATAAAAAAGGTAAAAATGCAACTCAAGCCGCGAAAAAAATTTGTGATGTTTATGGACCTAATGCAGTATCTGTGAGAGTAGCGCAAGTTTGATTTAAGCGTTTTCAAGCCGGAAATTTTGATATCAAAGATGCATCTCGCTCTGGTCGCCCTGTTACGGACAAAATTGATGCCATTTTTGAAAAAGTGGAGCAAGATCGGCATATTAGTAGTTACGATGTAGCTGAAGAACTGGCAATTGACCACAAAACGGTTTTGACTCATTTGAATAAAGCTGGGTACACTAAAAAGCTCGATATTTGGGTGCCTCATGAGCTCACTGAAAGAAACCTAATGAACCGTGTACTCATTTGTGATTCTTTATTACGACGTAATGAAACCGAACCATTTTTGAAAAAGCTGATAACTGGTGATGAAAAGTGGATCACATACGACAAGAACGTGCGAAAAAGATCGTGGTCAAAGGCCGGTCAAGCTTCACAGACTGTGGCAAAAAATTAAAAATCATTTTAAAAATTGTTGTCATAATGGGAAGGTATACATAGACCCAGACAGAGTCTTAAAGCCAATTCCAGAAATATTATTAGATTTATACAAAGGCAATAGGTCTGATGCTAATCATTTTAAGGCTAATTTACGACTATATAATTCAGCATTTGCAATGGCATCCATTAATTCAAACTTGAACACACTCCCTCCAGGATTTTTCACTTATAGGGTACAAGGGCAAATTTATATAAAAACTGGATCTTTGGTTCCGTTGCAAGGTCATAAACCACAATACAACCAATTGTATATAATTGAAGATGAAGCAGCCTTAAATGAAAGATTATCCGATTCTAGAAATAACATATGTAAAAGCAATATAATGAGGTCCTTACAAACAATGCTCTATGAATTCAATCCTTTTGTCAAAGTATACAAAAAGGTGGCTGCAATTTTAGCAGAAGAGGAATTAAAAGCAGCCTCGGAAAATCGACCCAAATATTCGGTATCAATGCAGTTTTATAAACATAAATCTCTGGATTTGCCTCGGTATAACACACCATCAAATAATGAGGTAGCGGCCATCTTTGTTGGAGAAAACGGCGAACCTCCATTAAATATAGACTTCTCTGTACAAGAATATTCTCAACATTTAACTACACTCAAATCAACCAGTCCCAATATTGACCCTTTAACCTTTCCTCTTCTTTTTCCTAATGGAGAACTCGGATGGCATGAACATCTTCAACACAGAGAAGAGAGTCGAACTGCTCGAAGCCGTCTTACAATGTTACAATTTTATCAGTATAGACTTGCTGTTCGTAAAAATTTTAGCCCAATATTTTACGCCGAAAAACTGTGTCTTGGCCTATGTTAGGATTGAATCTCAAAGATTATTGTTTCTTCGAATGAATCAAAAACATCTCAGAGCTGACAATTATAACAATTTAATGGATAGCCTGTACAATAATGATAGAGAAATGGGTCAAGGCATTGGTAAAATGATAATATTGCCATCAACTTATGTGGGAAGTCCTCGGCATATGATGCAAAATTATCAGGATTCCATGGCAATTGTATGCAAGTATGGTAAACCAGACTTATTTATAACATTTACATGCAATCCGAATTGGCAAGAAATCTTAGATAATTTACAAGGCACTAAAAAAGAACATAGACCCGATTTAATTGCCAAAATTTTTAAACTTAAATTGGAGGAACTTTTAGATGACATTACTAGAAAACATATTTTTGGAATACCGATTGCGTGGTTTTACACTATTGAATTTCAGAAACGTGGGCTTCCACATGCGCATATGCTTATTATTTTAAGAAATGAAGATAAACCAAGGTCATCAGTAGATTATGATAAATTTGTGTGTGCAGAAATACCTGACCCAGATAAAGACCAGGAACTTTTTCAGACTGTATCAAAAAACATGATCCATAGGCCATGTGGCCCTGGATATATGAAATGGAGGTTATGCTATAATAAGAAGAAGAGACGACGGAAGAACAATAAAAAAGAAGGATTTCGAGTGTGATAACAGATGGGTGGTGCCCTACAATCCCTATCTATGTAAAAAAATTAATGCTCACATAAATGTTGAAATTTGTTCAAGTGTTAAAAGTGTGAAATATATAAATAAATATATTTATAAAGGTCATGACAGAGCAAAGATACAAATCACAGTAGCGCCACAGGATTCCAGTGATCAATCGACATTAAACAATGAACACCATGATGAAATTAAGGCTTATATTGATACCAGGTATGTTTCGGCCCCTGAAGCAATATGGCGAATATCTGAATTTTCAATGCACAAAATGAGTCACACAATTATACAGTTAGGTGTTCATTTGGAAAACCAACAAACTGTCGTATTTTCAGATCAGAATGTTCATGAAGCAGCGGCTAGATCAGCTGAAAAATCAACATTATTAGCATTTTTTGATCTAAACAGAACAGATGAAAGTGCTCGACAATATCTTTACACTGAAATTCCGACACATTTCAGATTTATCCATGGACAGTGGCAACCACGAATATCTCAGTCAGCGGCTGATAAAGTAATTGCAAGAATGTATAATTATTCCTTTTCTGAACGGGAACGATATTATCTCCGGCTATTACTTCTTCACGTCAAAGGGCCGACTTGCTTCAGAGATGTTAGAACTTATGAAAATATTTACACATCATTTCGAGAAGCTGCTCAAGCAAGGGGGCTACTTTTTGACGATCAAGAATGGGAAAGATGTTTGTATGAAGCAATTGGTTTCAAACTTCCTCGGCAATTACGACAGCTGTTTGCGTTAATTTGCGTGTTTTGTGAAGTAACTGATCCTAATGCTCTTCGGGAAAAATTTGCATCACATTTTATCGAAGACTTTACAAGATCCCGTTCTGAAATATTATCCAAACAGTTGGCTTTACAAGAAATTGATGAAACATTAAAACTCCACGGAAAGAGACTAACAGATTTCGGACTTCCGGAGCCAGATATTGATGAAAATAGTATTTTCTTATCTGATCCCGTTTATGACTGTGACATTGAAAAAGCAAATGGCTATGAAAAATACCAAAAATTGAACACCGAACAAAAATATGTGGTCGATACAATACTAAATGCTGTGAATAATCCCACAGAGAGAAAGCTGTTTTACCTGGACGGCCCAGGAGGAACTGGCAAGACTTTTATATTTACAACTATTTTACACATTTTAAGATCTGAAAACAAATTATGTCTACCCGTAGCGTTTTCTGGTATTGCAGCAACTCTGTTAGATGGTGGTAGAACAGATCACTCGCGATTTAAAATTCCAATTAATTCAGATGTAGATTCTACGTCTCATATGTCGTTAGGGTCCCCAGCGGCTAAGTTATTGAAGGAAACTCATTTAATCATTTGGGATGAAGCACCCATGACTAAATGTCATGATATTGTTGTAGTTGATCGACTCCTTCAAGATATAATGAAAAATAAATTACCTTTTGGAGGCAAAACTTTGTTATTTGCAGTAGATTTTCGTCAGATTTTACCAGTCCATTAACTACATAATGGATCACGAAATGATATTATAAAAGCTTCAATTAAGCACTTTTCAATGTGGCCAAATTTTACTCAACTCCAGTTGGCTCATAATATGAGAGCTCACGATGATTTAGAGTTTGCTCAATGGGTATTAAAGGTAGGCGATGGATCAGCTAATGAAGATAGTGATGACCACCTTGAACTGCCTCGCCGATGCATTGTAGATAATTCAATTGTAGACCATATTTTTGGTGTTTCCCTTAACACAAATGATTATAAAAGTTATTCAATGAAAGCTATCCTTACTCCCAAAAACGATGAATGTTTTCAATTGAATGCTTGAATGGCCTGCTTAAAATTTATGAAAGTTCTGACTCTGTGGTTGAGGACGATCAAAATGATGTTTTAAACTATCCTGTAGAATTTCTAAATTCTATAACGCCTGCAGGATTACCACCACACATTCTAAAATTAAAGGTTGGTTGTATAGTAATGCTTTTGAGAAATTTAAACCCAACTGTTGGCTTGTGCAACGGAACCAGTCTTATTGTTAGAGCGTTAGCTTCACGTGTCATTGATGCCGAAATTATTTGTGGTAGCCATGTGGGAACCAGAGTTTTCATTCCTCGAATTCGGCTCCAGCCATCTAACAGTCAACTGCCTTTTATATTTAGTCGGCTTCAGTTTCCCATTCGCTTAGCATTCGCTGACAATAAACAAAAGCCAGGGACAAACTTTTGACAAAATCGGTATATTTTTACCTAATCCTGTGTTCACCCATGGACAGCTCTATGTTGCCTTCTCTCGAGTACGAAGATTCGATGATGTAAAAATTCAAATTATCAATATCATTGAACAAGGCTTGAAAGGTGATAAATATATATCGAAAAATGTTATATATAAAGAAATTTTATGATAATCAATCTGTGATATATAATAGAGAATATGTCGTTATAAGTATCTTTGCCAAATTTTCGGATAAGTACTCATTGTAAAATTACAATTTAAATACTTCCTAATATTATTTTTGATTTAGCCGAATTGAATAAAGAAGCGCAATTTTTTATTTTTATTTTTAATATTAATTAGTACTTATCTACCTACCTGTTAAAGTAGAGAAAAGACTGAGTGCTTAAAACAAAGAGATTAGTTAGTTTTTAAGTAAATATTGACGTCAACAAATGGTAAAAATATTTTTTGACATAATACTTTTCTGACTAATAATAAGAGTTATTAATAACCTATATTAACGATTGAATTTGATTGTTTTGTTAATTTGTCTTAGTTTATTTTGAATGTTGATTTAAAATAAAAATAATTTGTGTAAAAACTTTTGCAGTTTTTATTTACCATATTTATTAAACACAACTAACGAAGCTATATGAATCTATATTTAATATTCTTTGAGAACCGATGACTACAGAAACATCTATCTACATTTTGCATCTAGATGTGTATTATTAGTCAAATTTCACCCGAGCGAAGCCGGGTTTTCATCTAGTACTTTGATAATATTGTTTTTTGATTAAATATAAAGAGATACGTTCATCTCTTTTGCACTTTTTGGAAGCTTTTAGCATGCGCACGCGCAAGTGCGAAAGGGATGAACGTATCACTTTTCCTTCTTTACAAAACGATAGTGATTCACTGTACCTAACTGAGCAACTGTTTCCTCCTTAACCATATATGATATTTAAAATGTACGTGTGGTACTCATTTGTACGTCAGATTCCGTGTTTAGAGCATAAAATAAGATGGATTCATGCATAAAAACAAGAAGGATAAAAAAAAAATTTTTTTGCAGACCAGTGTAATTTACACCATGACAACATTCATGATGCTTCGTTTTACGTAACATTGTTTGAATGTAGAATATGGAAGATTGAATGATTTATGAAGCAATGGCTGTCTCCATACACATAAGCTGCTACAAACAGAAGCATAATACAACAAATCAGTTGGAGGATGGCATTCGCGCCTTAGTAAAAATAAAAAAGAATAGGTAATTCTTGTGATTCATCTAACATTACTGTACTGACAAATAAGTTTTACTAATCATCTAGATCAGTTGAACGGGTGTTTTCCTATGCGACTATGACCAACTCACCAAAATCGCATAAATTGACCGAAGAAATGTTTGAAAAAAAAGGTATCTCGAAACATTCGAGGTACCTACCTTTTTTTCAATAGAAACCAGTTTCGAAGGAAAAAAGATCTTATTTCAAAACTGTTTTCGAAAGTGGCCAAAGTAGTAGCAAGTAGCATCCAGTGTTCGACTTCCATAAATTCTTATCTTTTCCCAAAGTGAAATCACTTCTGAAATTGAAGTCAATAGCCATGGGAGAATGTCAAGTCAATTCCTGGGATTTTAAACTTCCATTTTCGATCTTGTGCTACCAACAATTGAGGCAAAACAACATGGTCTATATGGAAACAATAAAGTTCATGAATTATGAAGTTTTGTTTACCGTAATGAATCATATTACCATAATAATTGTGAAAGAATGTCACCAGTATTGAATTACCAGAACCTGTATTGAATTTCGTACATGTCCCGCACAAGATTTGGCTGTCAAGGTGACAAGGCGAGCCTTATTTTCTCGGAACAATAACTAGACATGGAAGCCGGACTAAAATAGCAATTAAAAACGTATACCTGATTCTCTTACTCCTTAAAGGATTTTGCGTTAGGCGAGAATAGGACCGCAAATTGAACATAGTTCTCATAATTCGAAGGTTGTCACATCTGTCAGTGGACTCATTAGATTTTATGTCATTGGACTAATTTCAGCACACTACCAAATTCAAAATCACGTTTTGACGTTCTATGTTTAACAGTTTGACACCTTGCTCACTTGGCTATTTTAAGTAGGGTGATTATTTTAAAAAATGACCATTTGGATGAAAAAAATTGTCTATACGCGATATTTTTTATTAAATATACTTAAGTATCAAAAAAGTACCTATTATTGTACAATGTTGTATTGTCTAGTAGAATTAAACAGTTTTATGTATTAATATTATAATTAAATAAATAATACTTTTTTTTTCTCGGTGGGTTCGGATGGTCCCTATACAAAATTATTTGTCCTCTTCACGGGATATGTTACAAAATTCGTCCTAAAAAAGTTACTGGAACCTTTATTTAATTGTGAGTGAATATATCGCCTAGACAACAGTGAAAGCGTATTTCTTCAGTATACATTATTTAATTTAAATAATTTTAAATATATATTTTTTATGTACAAAACATAGTCCAAAATTTTGTTCATTTTTGTTTATCATTTTACTAACAAATAAATCTGGTAATAATTGAAAACTATAAAATGGCAACACTTAGCAGTTCAACGAGCCAATTTCACGCCAGAAACGAATTTGAATCGGCAATTTTGTTTACTGTGTGAAAAAGTGAACGACGCGTGTTTTTTTGTCGACCGGAAAAATTCCAGTTTTAATTTGTCCATTTTGTGTTGTTTGTCAAAATACACAGGTAAGCGGCTCCTTTTTCATTAATTGTTTATTGGAATAGTTTATTATGTATCTTTATCAAAATGCACGGTGGTTTTACTCATTGAGATTTCTGTTGGCATAAACTATTTGAGGTTATTTTCAAACAATGTTGCTTCTTCATTTTTGTTATGATTTGTAAAGGTGCGTACAGACCATGTAACATAACATGTTATTTAACATTGTTATATAACATGTTTTACATAATGTGGACACTGAATGTTATAAAACAATGTTATTGATATGTTCAACAATGTTATATAACTTTGATCGCGTACAGACCATGTAACATTTTATTTAACTTGTGTTTTATAACACGTCCACACTATGACCTTGTGATTCAACATTGCAACATAAAAATATAACAATGTTATATAACATTGTTATACATTGTTATATTGCATTGTTATTCTAATGTGTAGGTACAGTATTATTTTATGTTGCAATGTTGAATAACAAGGTTACATAGTGTGGACGTGTTATATAACACAAGTTATATAACATGTTACATGGTCTGTACGCACCGTTACAATTTTTGATGACGTTACAAATATGACGTAGGTAACAAAAATGAAGTAAAGCTGTAATCACATCGGTGACTATAATGTGTACCACTAATTTAAACATTATAATCAGAGCGTGATTGTGCATGCGCACCCAAATGCAGTAAAAAAAGCCTCAGCCATATATAATTTAACGATTGTTTAACTTACCCTAATCTCACTTGGTGGAAAGTGATGATGACGAGTCTGTCCCCATACAAAACATATTTTTTCGTTTTCTATATTTTCACTCATTGATTGCTACCTAGCCTATTAACCAGCCTTTTATTTTAATTTGTCTCTCTAATTTAATTTTTGTATCTTTATTAATTTACGGTCATGAAGTGAGAAGGTGGAGGTGAGAGCCGGTGCATTGTACTCCAGGGCCAGTAGATGCACACTATAGTCATGAACTCTGCCGTACTATGCCATGCCATACTACAGGGTGTAAAAAACTAGCTGTCAAATTCTAGGGTATCTATGTTTACCCATGAAACTAAACAACTTTCCCCAAGGATCTAAATCTTTTTTTTATGAATTTGGACCTCCAATACAAAATGCATCAGCTTATTAGTCAACTTGTATGGAGTGGTATTTTTTTAAATATTTCGACCTATGTTTCTTAAGAAAAGTGTTTCAATTTCATGGATAGTATTATACCCTAGAGTTTAATTAGCAATTTTTTACATCTTGTTTACTTACCGTCTGTCTTCATTCGCTTTGCTTTGTATTAATCTTCCTGTTCATGCTTAAGATATAATTTCCTTTCTAGGACGCCAATGACAGCAGCCGAACGTCAGAGACGTTATAGGGAAGGGCTAAAAGAGTTGAACCCAGAAAAGCTTGAAGAAATTCGAGTAAGAAATTTACTCTTTAAACTTTTTCAAAGCTAACAGAAAATCAAAAGTCTATAAGAAGAAGAAACTGGAGAAAACTTAAGAGAAATCAGATGACAAAACATGAAACACAAGCTAAAACTAAAAAGAGTTCAAAAGAGTACCAACGGTATTATAAGAGGTTGAAGAAAGAAAATGAAAAACATAAAAATATAATAAATAAACAAAGAAAACAAATTCATTATTCATTATTATTGCCGTTATTATAGGTTAAAGATTGTTAGATCATCAAGGAATAATATTCTCGAAATGTATCTTGCATTGACTGACTTTAATTATAATTTTCATTGATCTCTTTTTGTAGCGCTTCCTGATAAAAAAACATACAATTTGTGTTGATTATTGGTATTGTGTTTCATTTCATTGCACGACATTTAATACATGAATAAAAGATAAAGTGTGCGTTGTGAGTAAGCCCTAATATTTCATTTTTGTTATTTTTTGTAACAAGTTTCATTTTTGTAATACTTTCATATTTGTTTCATTTTTATCACAATGGTCATTTAAAAAAATAATTACTCAGTACTGAAGTGTTTGTTTACGGCTTCTGGTACTAAAATAATATTTTCAATGTAATATGCGCAAAGAAAGTGAAATATTTTGTTGTGTGATCATTATATATGATGTGTTTTGTATCATAAAAATATGTCTTGTGTGATTGACGGCTGCTATTCACATTCGGGAAGAAAAGAAAACAGTGGTGAAAAAATTCACTCTCATTCCAAATTTTCAACTATAGTATAAATGTTACTTATTAATCATTATACTTTTCAACATTATACTTTTGTCCAAATTATTCCAAAATCCTATAAAAGTTTTCTGTTCGTTTTTCAGCTAGTGATGTGGGTATGGCCATATCGATATTTTAGATAGACTTTGAAGTTTTTTTATGGAATCGTGAATTTCGACCAAACTAAGGTTTGAATCACGACAGTCGATATAATAATCCACCCACCAACCCGCATTCGAACAGCATGGCGGAATGAGGTAAAATTCATGATGATGTTAAAATTGTACTGAACAACCTTTATATATATTATATTTAGCGTGATTTACTTAGAATACTTATATTAAATTTAGGTAAATAAATCAAGGTTTATATTACAGCTTCCCCAAGGATGAAATGATCACATAAATTACGTGAAACAAAAAATGACTGAGTGGCCAGTCGCACTCAGTTGCTAAGCGAGTCTGTTGCTGATGCAATGGAATTTTGCAGACAATTAGGCATAAAAGAATTTGCAAACTGCGGTCCCACTATCACGTTTATCAGGTTATTTAATAACCTGTTCGATATCATGAACAGCCACAACATGAGAGCCAAAAGCTGGAAAAGGGCATTAACATCTTTCAACGTAGAAGAAACCATCGAATTTTTTGCAGTAGCAGAAATTTATATAAAAGGCTTAAAGCTTGTAAATGGTGAAACGTTAGTACACTCAAACAGGTCCACCGGATTCTGCGGCTTTCTGAGTTGCATGCCGTCTCTCATTAGTATGAAAAGTCTAGTAACTAACTACCTTTGACCAACGATTCGTTTGACCGTCCGACCGGCGGTCTATCCGACATTCCAACCGTCAAGTCTGACAGAAAGTCCGTCCGACCGTCCGACCGGCCGACAGAAAGACCGTCCGTCCGAAAGAAACACTCTAGCCTTAATTAGTTACGTTTCTTTGTATTTTTTGAAAAATACACTTTTTTCGAAAAAAACACGTTTTTTACACATTTGACGTGTAATTTTCAAACCACTCGAATCTTTCGAAAGTTTCATGTATTTTACATGTAAAATTGAAAGTTACGAAAAAAACATAAGTGTTTCTTTCGCATTTTTCATCCCTAGTTTGTAAATATTTTTTCAATGTAAAGACTTGCTACAAGCAAAAAATTTTTTTTTAAATAAAATGTTGTAACACTACGCATTAGTGTTTGTAAAAGAGTTTTTATCTGTTTTGTATTTTTTGTCTTTGGTTTTGTTATTAATTTTAAAAAGTGTCATTCTAATAAAATGTCTTCGTTTGTGTGACTCGTTTGTTTTGTTGTTGTGTTTTTGTTGTTCGCTTAGCTTCACAATGTTTTATTTCTGACATAATTTTCACAATAGCAGTACATTAAGGTACCATAATAAGGTTTTTTCGAACACCTAATAAAAAAAATAGTTCTTTTATCCACTAATAGATAGTAATGTTCTTATATTCTGCCGCTAAAAGAATTGCTTAAAAATTAAGCAAGAATCTATTTTGTGTTTTAAAATATACAAAATTTCCGATAGTGCTTGAAACTTTATATTGAAATAAACAATTCTATTGTTTTTGAGTCTTTTTTTTATTACTGGGTAATGTTCGAGCAGCGCGATCTTTTGGTAAATAAAATATAGTATTTTTTATTTTTAATCAGCTGTAAAAAAACTTATTGTCGATAAAATATATTATTCATTCCTCGATTCATTCCCATCCCTAGCAAATTCACAAGTAGTGACCACCCTGCATATTGGCGAAATGACACATTTTCACATGTCTCTCTCTTACGCACTATAAATACCGTAAGTAAAAAAAGATAAATATATGCAGTGTAGTTGTTATTTTAGCCCGGCTTCCATGTCTAGTTATTGTTCCGAGCTTATTTTATTCAATTTTTTTTTTAATTATTTAAGAATTTATTATCGAGCTAGTATATGTATTACGAGCTCTCTCAATTTCTATTAGACATATGCAATTTTATATTTTTATCTCTTTCTCTAATGCACTGGCTGATAACGTTTATGACGTCCTAGAGATAAATTACGAGTATTAGTGCAGTTAATCAATATACACTTCCGGACACCTAAACCGAGCCACCTAGTATGATTGGTTTCTATCGCCCATATCTTAAAAAAACATAATATGAATGACCAAAAAGTTTTTATGCTGTTTTGTAGTTGATAGGTATATCGCCTAGTGGATGTGCTTGTGCGTTCATTTCGTTCTAAATTTGAATTTGTAATCGCAAAAAACAAAGGAGGAGCAGTGGTTGTTCATTACGTATAGGTCGCGCCACGTAAAAAGAACTTTAGAAACAAATAAAAATCACGTGTTCGCGCATGGGTACACTTACGCTCGAAAGTACTAGACTAGGGTTATTTATCGTTTCATTCATGAAAGAGTCTTTCGCACGCGGTTACGTATGAAATATAAATAATATTTATATTTATATTTCATACGTAACTATATTTCATTATACAGTATATTTCATACGTATAATATAAATAATATTTATATTTCATTTAATATGTTTTTCAGTCTATAAGTATTATATTATAATTTATAATTAAAACTCTTTGGATTCTGTGTAAAATGCCTATTCTGCTGAATAATGCCGTTCTTCTGAAATACTACTACGCACGAAAGTTTTCAATAACCTACCGTCATGGTTTTACATAGTAAAGAAAGAAAAATGATATACGACGACGTATATTGTTTTATGAAGAGCGAAGCCGATAATAATGCAGTCGAAAATATAAAACAAAGCATAAAATGGACTGCAACGGCAACAAAATGTTCTGAGTCTACAGTGAAACGAATTGTTAAAAGCACAAAAGATACCGAATTCTTTACCGTCTTCCGATACCCAGAGAAAAATAAAAGAAATAAACAAAAACCAGTAACAGATATTGACAGCTTTGACCAGGGAGTTATTAAAAAAGCCATCCACAATTTCCACGTCACAGAAAAAGAATTGCCTACCGTAGGTAAGTTGCGATTGAAATTACTGGAAGACCTACATTTTCAAGGATCTGCAACAAGTCTCAGGCGAATAATAAAAGATTTGGGTTTTAAGTGGAAAAAAACAGAAGATAATAGAAAACTTTTAATAGAGCAGTCACAAATTAGATATCAAAGGATTCAATATCTAAGAAAGAAAAAAAATTATAAAGAGGAGGGAAGACCTATCATTTATACTGATGAGTCATACATTGATAATTCTCATGCGTCTCATCATTCCTGGACAGACGGCTCCACTGAAGGCATAAAAAACCTCTATCTAAAGGTAACCGCTTAGTCATAGTGCATACAGGTGGCGAAGCAGGTTTTGTGCAGAATGCTTTATTGACGTTCAAAGCTGGTACAAAAAGCGGCGACTACCACGATAATATCAATTATGAGAATTATGAGAGGTGGCTCCGTACTAAACTGATACCCAATTTACCGTCTAATTCAGTCGTCTTAGTCGACAATGCATCGTACCATAACAAACAACTCGATGCTGCACCAAAGTCCAACACTAAGAAGGCAGACATGCAAACTTGGCTCAGTGAAAAAGAAATTCAATTTGAAGAATCCATGTTAAAGCCGGAGTTGTACAACTTAATAAAAAAATATAAAGAGCAACACAAGAAGTTCAATATCGATGCTTTATTAAACGAAGCTGGCCATGCTGTACTTCGTTTGCCTCCCTATCACCCGGAACTTAATCCTATTGAAATGGCCTGGTCCCAAATAAAGGGTTATGTCGCCAGCAAGAATAATAGTTGGAACCTTACACGGATAACAGAATTAGTGAATGAAAAAGTAAATTTGATGGTACCAACAGAATGGGCGAAATTATCCACCAAGGTTAAGCAAATAGAGGCCGATTACTGCAAAAGTGATCATGTTGTCGATATGATGTCTGAAACTTTTATCATTCACTTAGGGGATGATGATTCTGATTCAAAAGATGATGAAAGTGACGACAACGATGATAATAAAATGGCCACTTCTGGCATCAACATCGCGTCCTCATCTGGTTTTCACGCCACCCATGAAGACCTAATGGAAGAACAATATGTTCTTTTTTTAATTTTCGAATATTTTTTTACACTTTTACACATTTTACACTAAATCCAATATTGATTTGTAGTTGTGTATTTTTTTTTATTTATATTCCACCCTACTAATACTACTAATAATATTTTTCTTTCCTTTGTGCGTAAAACCATGACTGTAATTAAACACTTTTGTGCGCGATGGTATTTTAGAACAAATGTTAAATGTCAGACTCAAAAATCGTCTAATGCGCATCTGTCACCTAGGGGTCATTTTACGTGGCGCGACCTATACAATCCCATAACAATACTAAAACTTTAAAATACGAGCTTTAATTAGTGATTCTTTTGTTGCTGTAGATTGAAAAAGATCTGTTAGTGGTTATCGTAAATTTTATACTGTTTTTAAACGACTTAAAAAAAAAGGAGGAGTTTCTCAATTCGACAATATAAAAATAAAAAATAAAAAAAATAATAATATAATAATAATAATATAATTCAATATTTTATGTATGTCCACGCAAAACTTCGTCGTTTATGAACCTATTTTGACGATTCTTTTTTTGTTGGAAAGGGGGTACCCCGAGGGTGATCCCATGGTAAGGAAACCAGGATCTGATGGTGGAATCCTGGAGAAATCGAGGGAAACTCTCGAAAAAATTGTATTTTAGACTAGTCTGTTTCTTATGTTTCTTCACACAACTTCGTCGTCCATGAACCGATTTTGTTGATTCTTTTTTTGTTGGAAAGAGGGTATCCCAAGGGTGGCCCCATGGTAAGGAAACCAGGATCTTATGGTAGAAACCTGGAGATATCGAGGGAAACACTCGAAAAAATTGCATCGCGACTAGTGTGTTTCTTAATACACTTCTGGACACCTAAAACGAGCCACCTAGTATGATTGGTTTCTATCGCCCATATCTTAAAAAAAACATATGAATGACCAAAAAGTTTTTATGCAGTTATGTAGCTGATAGGTTTATCGTCTAGTTGATGTGCATTTCGTTCTAAATTTGAATTTGTAATCGCAAAAAACAAAGGAGGAGCAGTAGTTGTTCATTACGTAGAATCTCATAACAATACTAAAACTTTAAAATACGAGCTTTAATTAGTGATTCTTTTGTTTCTGTGGATTGAAAAAGATCTGTTAGTGATTATCGTTGATTTTTATACTGTTTTCATGTAAAAAATATGGATACTTTGCCTGAAGTAGCTGCTCAACCTGTGGCGCTCCTTTAGTTTAGTTTAAGCCAGAGAAGCTTCAGCATACAACTTCACATAAGACAGGCAGCTGTACAAAGAGTGTACCACAGGTTCCTAGAGACTAAGGGATATGACCACCGTTCAGGTAGAACACGATTTTGGGTAACAACGTTGCGACAAAATGGATTTATGATGACGGCCAGTTTCTGAAATCGTCACCTCACTTCGGTTCAGATCCAGGAAAAGCTTCGAGACCTCCATGGAGTAAATGTAAGTGCTCGTACTGTGAGAAGAAGGCTTGTAGAAGGTGGATTAAGACCGCATTAGCCAGCCAATAGGCCCAATCTAGAGCGAACTCATCGAATGTCGCGCCTTAGTTTGCGCGCCAACATTCACGCTGGATGCAAAGACAATGGGATCAGGTGCTTTTTACTGATGAGACAAAAATCATGTTTTATGGTAATAATGGAAGAAGAAAGGTCTATCGAAGGCAGGGAGACGTTTTGTACCGTGTTGCATAGAAGAGTGAGTAAGTAATGGCGGTAGGTCGTGGATCATCTGGCGTGGCATTTATGCCGAAGGCAAAACTACTTTTGAGTTTGTGTCTGGGCTTCTGATGTCATCTCTAAATGCTGACCGCTGTATACGCCAATGTTTAGAGCTTCATGTAGTACCTTATGCCAAATTTCCAGGATCTAACTTCATTTTTATACAGGGTAACCCCAGAGCACACACATCACGAAAGCGTCGCAAATTTCATACAAGACCACAACATTACTGTAATTGATTGGCCATCCGGAAGTCCCTACATAAATCCGACCGAGCACTTATGGGACGAGTTGAAAAGACGTGTTCGGTCTCGTCATCCAGCTCCAAAAACACTACGAGAGCTAAAAAATGTAATTAAAGAAGAATGTGAAAACACTCGTCAATATGCAATTTTTACACTCATAAATTCGATGCCAAATCACATGAATGCCATTATAAATGCTTTGGGAGGCAATACAAGATATTAAAGAAGGCAATACAATTAATGAATAAAAAGATTTTTTGTTTAAAACCATCTTTTTCTTTAAAATTCCAACAAATGGCTTTTTCAGTTGTTAAGCCAAATCAAAACTCAGGTTGACTCGGGTCATTAACTTATTTTTTAAGTTCAAATTTAGAACGAAATGCACATCAACTAGACGATAAACCTATCAGCTACATAACTGCATAAAAACTTTTTGGTCATTCATATGTTTTTTTAAGATATGGGCGATTGAAACCAATCATACTAGGTGGCTCGGTTTAGGTGTCCAGAAGTGTATTATGCAATAATAAGAATTTTAAGATGATGGAGCGGAAAGGCAGTCGAGGGAACTCGACAACGGTTTACAGCAAGTATTTTATGTTTGGGCTTGATTAACTTATATTATTGAGACCTTTCATCTAAATGGATTGTGACTGTTATTAGGGGTCTGATAATGAAAATGAAGGACAGTCAAGAGAAACTAAAAATGTGAAATAAAAATTTTTTGCCAAAAAAGAAACAACTTCAAAACGGAAACTAAAAAGTATGAAATAAATTAACTTGTACAGAAAATTACGAGTTTATAGGTAATTAAAAGAAACATAAACAATTAAATAATGATGTCTTTAAAACTTTTAAAAACGGTGCCACCGGTTTCCTTGAGATGTAAAAAAGATTGATTATAAGTACCTATATTACCTATATCTAGTTATTGTTTTACTTGGCACCGTCTACAAAAATTTTAAAGACATAATTATTTAATTGTTTATGTTTCTTTTAATTACTTATAAACTCGAAATTTTCATTTCATACTTTTTAGTTCCCGTTTTGAAGTTGTTTCTTTTTTGGCAAAAATGTTTTTTTGTGAAAAAATATGGATACTTCGCCTGAAGTAGCAGCTCAACCTGTGGCCCTTCATAAGTTTGGTTTAAGCCAGAGAAACTTCAGCATACAACTTCACATAAGACTGTCAGCTGTACAAAGAGTGTACCACAGGTTCTTAGAGACTAGGGGATATGACCACCGTTCAGGTAGATCATGATTTCGGGTAACAACGTTGCGACAGAATGGATTTATGATGATGGTCAGTTTCTGAAATCGTCACCTCACTTCGGTTCAGATCCAGGAATAACTTCGAGACCTCCATGGAGTAAATGTTAGTGCTCGTACTGTGAGAAGAAGGCTTGCAGAAGGTGGATTAAGATCGCATTAGCCAGCCAATGGGCCCAAACTAGAGCGAACTCATCGAATGTCGCGCCTTCAGTTTGTGCGCCAACATTCACGCTGGATGCAAAGACAATAGGGTCAGGTGCTTTTTACTGATGAGACAAACATCATGCTTTATGGCAATAATGGAAGAAGAAAGGTCTATCAAAGGCAGGGAGAACGTTTTGTACAGTGTTGCATAGAAGAGTGAGTAAGTATTGGCGGTAGGTCGTGGATCATTTGGCATGGCATTTCCGCCGAAGGCAAAACTGCTTTTGAGTTTGTGTCTGGGCCTCGGATGTCTTCTCTAAATGCTGACCGCTATTTACGCCAATGTTTGGAGCTTCATGTAGTACCTTATGCCAAGTTTCTAGACTCAGACTTCATTTTTATACAGGATAACGCCAGAGCATGTGTGCTCTGGCGATCGACGAACAAATAATACCAACGAAAACCAGAAAGAGCAGCTTAAAACAATATAACCCGAAGAAACCGCACAAATGGGGTTATAAAATCCACGTACTAAGCGGAATGTCGGGCTTTTCATATGACTTCGACCTGTATGCTGGAAAGCAATCAGGGTACCAATTACACTAAATTAAGTTAAGCGACCAAACTATAGCCAACAGATTAACATTCTACAGTAATAGGTCACAAATTTGGTATTCTCTTAAGTGCCACAATTAATAGTCGATTAGTAGTCTCTAGAGGGCTTTGTCTTTGATTTGTCCTTGACGAGGGATTTAGTTGTCGATGTTGCCAATATTTAATAAAATTATTGTTCGAAGAAATTGATCAACCGATTGATTGATTTTTTCGACCTAGAATAAGCTTAGACATAAAACATAGCTTACTACATAGCTTACTTTAAAATACAGAATATTTATTTCTATAAGCTTTAAATGCATTTTTTGCATAAATTGCACGAAAATTTTCGAAAAAACACCGAAATAGTGTTTGGATGAACACACAATCGAACGACTGAACGACCGAACGACCGAACGACCGAACGACCGAACGACTGAACGACGGAACGACCGAACGAAATGCTATTAGAGAACTACTGTCAAATAGCGAAGAGAATACCGTTTGGAACTGCCACTAATGGGACATTGCGGAGTAGAATACCGATTAAAGCGTAAAGTAATAAAATGTACGGCCGATAGTTGTCCACTGTCAACTTATCTCTTAAGAGAATACCAAAATGTGTAAAATCTTACAATTCACATTCTAGAGAGACACCATTTTTAATTTGGTAATTAGTAGAATCCGGCCCCAGATGTCCTGCCAGAAGGCGAAAAAAATATTGGTACGAGCAGCAATGTAGTACTGCGATTGACACAGTCGGTACCACAAAACCTTAATTACAAGGTTTTCTTCGACAACTCGTTCACTAGTATCGACCTGATGGTAGAAATGGTTAGAAAAGGTATTTTGCCATTAGGCACGGTAAGGGCAAACAGAATACCAGGAGCGAAAATGCCAACAAAACAAGAATTGGTAAAAGAAGGAAGAGGGTCTGCAGTAGAAATCGAGACCATTGCAGAGGAAAGGCGAATCACCTGTGTAAGTTGGCTGGACAACAAAGTTGTGCATTTATGTTCCACCTACGTTGGAATTGAGCCCACCGACATTGTCAAGAGATTCAATAGAAAAAATAAACAACATAAAGATGTCGTTTGTCCAAGGGCAGTACTGCTATACAATCGTCATATGGGTGGCGTTGATACCCTCGACTCCATGTTGGGTTATTATAGAATAAAAATGAGATCCAAGAAGTGGTATATGCGCGTGTTTTTTCACATGATTGACTTGATTTGCGTCAATTCGTGGCTTATTTGGAGGCGTATGCATAAAGACGAGTACATGCCCCTTTTAGACTTCAAATTATTGATTGCAGAAGTATATACTCAAAAAGGGGTATTGCTTTGTACACCAAACAGAGGCAGACCACCTTTATCTGTTATTCAGGAACCGACGCCAAAAAGAAGCCGTCGACGTCTAGAGATACCGTCACGGAAAGTTGCAGAAGATGGGGTGCATCATTTCCCAGAATGGACAGAAAAATATAATCATACTGCTGCTACTGCATACAATTACCGTATTGTACTAATTTTTCTCAGGCACAAAACGACCGCATTTATAAATTGAACTCGCGTTTGTACACGGCGATTAGTAGTTATAGCGACGTTATGTATTTCGATACAAATAAATTTATTTTTAATTTTTATTTAACTGCAAGTACTATGTACTTGTCACTTAGTTTTAGGCGACGATTAGCTAGTTTACTAGCTTACAATATACACTTTTTTCCGACGGCTATTAGTAATTGTACTAATATTATACCTATACATTTTTTAGATTAGATAGCTGCCGGGACTGGGGTCCCACGTCGTCGTCGGACGCGGCGGCGGGGGGCCCCAGCCCTGGCGGCGACCCTGAG
Source organism: Anarsia innoxiella (assembly GCA_947563765.1). Taxonomy (NCBI): domain Eukaryota; kingdom Metazoa; phylum Arthropoda; class Insecta; order Lepidoptera; family Gelechiidae; genus Anarsia; species Anarsia innoxiella. The sequence continues at coordinate 6,281,383 of OX387390.1, read as the reverse complement.
CCCGATGGCCAGGTATCTTCTAGCTCCGACGTTACGAACTGTTTATCTGTGTTACATGTCAACATACAATGTTTTAATACTAAGAAAGTTTTGGAGCTTGAATTATATTTAGAGACACGGAAATTAGACATTGTATGTTTAACGGAACATTGGCAGCAGGATTATCAAGCATTTGTAAATTATGATAATTATCGTATAGTTAGTTCTTTTAGCCGGCGGGTTGCGATACACGGGGGCTCCTTAATAATGGTTAAAAACAGTATTAAGTGTAATGAGCGTACGGATATCGGTAGGCTGTCGGTTGAGAGACACATCGAGCTGTCCTGTGTTGAGCTGGAAAGGTACATTGTGGTTTGTGCGTATTGCCCCCCTGCTGCTTTGCTTGATACTGTAGAATCAACGCTAGAAGAAGTTCTTAGAGTATTGACTAGGAAAAGTAAACGTATTTTAATATGTGGTGACTTTAATGTAGACATTTTGATAAACGATAACGCCACGGTTAGATTGTTAAGTGTATTTAAGTCGTTTAATTTAGAAAATGTGTTTTTGGAGCCGACTAGAGTTACTGCGACAACAGCTAAGTGTATTGATAACATCTTTTGCAACTGTGAATATAATAATAAGATGATCGACAAGTCATTTTCATCTGATCACTGGGGTCAAGTCGCGTACTTCCCACACGCTCACAAAGTACAGAGCATCACAGTCACAAAGCGCTGTGTGACTTCTGGTCGGATTCAGAAATATGTTGAAGCATTGAATGATCAACTACCACGTCAACTACAGCATAGCAGTTTAAATAACACTAATAGTTTTTATAAAACATTTTTCAACATCGTGGAACAACAATATAATAATATTTTTAAATTAGTCACTAAAGTAATTAATCCAAAATTTAAATTCAGTGATTGGGCAACACCAGGTATTAGGAAAAGTAGGGATGAATTATTTCAATTATATGCTGATAGGGCGCTTAGATCTAACGATGCCAGCTTTATAGAATATGTTAAAAGATACAGTGCGATCTTCAAATTAGTATGCATCAAAGCTAAAGCCTTGTTTATAAGTAATAAAATAAAAAACACTCAAAATAAAACAAAAGCTGTATGGAGTGTTATCAATTCTGAGACCGGCCGAACCAAACTATGCGGTAATAATATAACTTTAAAGTGTAATAATAGAATATTGTCAAACAGTACAGATGTAGCAAAGGAATTCAATACCTTTTTTATTAATATACCTTTGAAAACTACGGAAAGTCTTCAGTCTTCCCCGGTATTATCCATAGATCTAGTAAAAAAGTACATCCCCGTCTGTATCACTGAATTTGAGTTTAGGCACGTTACCCCACTACAGATTATTAAAAACTTCCAACAATTAAACGTAAAAAACACTGAAGATTTGTGGGGTATGTCTGTAAAAGTATGCAGTTCAATAGTAGATGTAATGGCACCATATTTAGCACATGCGTTTAACTTAGCAGTAGATAATGGTGAGTTTCCTGATTTAATGAAACTAAGTAAAGTCGTACCGTTGCACAAATCAGGTGACCAACAAGATCCTGGTAACTACAGACCTGTGTCAATATTGCCGGTACTCAGTAAGGTTTTCGAAAAGATTATGCTCAATCAAATGCTTTCACACTTTAATTTTAATAACATCTTACATAGCCAGCAATTTGGCTTCACCAGGGGCCGCTCGACAACTGACGCTGGTGTTGCCTTAATAAAACATATCTTTGAGGCATTTGAGGAGCGTCAGGATGCCGTGGGGGTCTTTTGTGATTTGTCGAAGGCATTTGATTGTGTAGATCATGAAACTCTATTATTAAAGCTTCATCATTACGGTATTCGTAATAAAGGTCTTTGTCGAAATGTCGAATCGTATCTTAGTAACAGATTCCAATCTGTTCAAGTAAATGGTATGAAGTCACAAGGATCTTTGGTAAAGATAGGCGTTCCACAAGGTTCCATATTAGGACCTTTTTTATTTCTAGCTTATATTAATGATTTGCCCCACATGGTTGAAAACCTAGCGAAAATTGTATTGTTTGCTGATGATACATCTTTAATTTTTAAAGTCGACAGGCGTGCCGTTAACTACGACTATGTAAATGATGTTCTTCGGCAGGTTCATGATTGGTTTACAATCAACAACCTTGTGTTAAATGCGAAAAAAACCAAATGCATTAAATTTAGCTTACCGGGCGTAGTATCGCGTAATAATAGTCATGTTATATTAAATAATGAAAAACTAGACTTTGTGGAACAGACAGTTTTCTTAGGGATTACAATCGACCAGAAGATACAATGGAGTCCCCATATTGGATCGCTATCTGGGAGGCTGAGCTCTGCAGCGTACGCCGTCAAAAAAATTAAGGAACTGACGGACATACCTACCGCAAGACTTGTTTATTTCAGCTATTTTCACAGTCTTATGTCCTACGGCCTGCTGCTGTGGGGTCGTGCCGCTGATATAGGTTCAATATTTGTTTTACAAAAAAGAGCTATAAGATCAATCTACGGACTCCGCTGTCGTGAATCCCTAAGGGAACTGTTCAAAACAATTAATATTATGACGGTGCCATGTCAATACATTTATGCAAACATTATGTATGTCAGACATAATCTACAATTATTTCAAACAAATAGTCAGCTGCATAACTTTAACACTAGGAATAGGAACAAATTAGTGTCAAACTGTTCTAGACTTGCAAAAATTAATAAATCATTTATGGGGCTCTGCGTGCAATACTATAATAAAATTCCCCAAGAAATTTTAGCATACTCAGAAAATAAATTTAAGTCTTTCATTAAAACCTGTCTATGCAAAAAGGCTTATTACAGATTAGATGAATATTTAAATGACCACCTTGCATGGAGTGTGGGGCGTACTGACCAGCTCCATAGGAATAGCTAATAACTGCAAAATTTGTTTGATTGTCAATGTTGCTGTGTTTATTACTTTGTTTAAATATTTTGCTCGTGTATTGTTTAAGTGTTGTTTGTATTGTTTTGTTATCATTGTTAAAAGTTGTTGATTTGTTAAATGTTGTTTTGTAATGTTATTTTTGATACTGCAGCGCTTAATTAAGCTAATCATCGGGTTCAAAAGTGTAACATGTCATGCTCGCTTGCGCCGCTGCAGCGGTGGCGCTGTGTGTCGGGTCTCCTACTTCCCTAAAATATGTGGAAGGGGTTGATGGCTGGCACATGCGTTGAGGCCTGTGTGAAGGTGCTGCTGTGGCGGCTGGTCATGTTATGCGGCTTCAACCTAGCTAAGAGCTTTACTTTTTAGCTATCTATTTACATCTTGTGGTTTGTTTGAATGCTGCAGGATCAAAGATTCATTTAGAGTCAATAATTGTTATAATGTAAATATGTAAACTGTAAGAATTGTAAAACTTTATTTGAAAAGAGCAACCCCACAGAGTTTCTTGCTAGGTTCTTCTCTGGGGGAAACTGCGCTTTGCGAATCTAGCACTAGCTTAAAAAAAGTATATTATAATAAGTAATGTAACGGTTTCAAGAGCATTTTTTGTGCCTATGAAATAAATATATTTTGACTTTGACTTTGACAATACCATATTTATCTTACTTCTTCTGCATGCTATGACATGTATGGATAATTCTTACATCTGCATACTATGACAAATATGGCATTAACAGTTTTTGGCAAATATTTCCTAAAATTCTTGACTATGATTTTTAAATATTTTTTACGGATTGTAATCCTCTCATTATATGCCATATATTTTTTTCAACTGATTTAAAAAATCCATTCAGTAAGGGGTTAATAACCTGATGGCTATTACTCGTCTATCATTCCGTTATTGTTATTGTCACTCGATTAAATAAGGAACAGATCTTGAGATGTCAAGTATTTATAAACTCAAGATTCCAATATTTATTTATGGATGGATTGAAGAAGAGGAAAGCATCTCAAATCTACAAACTACGAATTGCTGGCCACGGGTTGTCGCATTCGACGGCCGCGGCGAGCAAGTACGTCCTCCAGCGAAAATATGTCTATCGAAACTATCTACATACTGCTTACAAACTGCTTACAGCATGTTCGAACTCTTGTCAAACTGTCAAAACCTGCTCACATCCCTGATCAAAGATCCGCTCGGCATACCACTCAACATGCCAAAACAGCCGGAGAATATGATCAAAACCCAAGTGAAATCAACAAGATATCATAAAGAATCAACAAGTAGCGTACCTGTTCCTTCGAGGCTCTAGTTAAAGTGACGAAACATTGAAACAGGACATATTGTCCATTATTCCACACCAGGTTAAAGGCCAAAACACACCGGATGCTTATACGTAGAACAGTCAGCGCTTGCGTAACGTAGACGTAGACGGAAGCGGTGACAGTTCCATACGCAACGCATACGCATCCGGTGTGTTTTGGCCTTAAAGGTATCCGAAATAAAATATTTTTTCACCCTCCACCACGGCCCGTGTGTAGATAGACCTTTAATGATAATCTCTATCTAGTCCTGCAAGATGAAGCGCTATTGTTAATAAAAATGGGACGTAAACCTTTACCTGAATGAATCTGTCGCCACAGACTTCACAAATGTATGGTTTATCCCCAGTATGCCGTCTAATGTGAAGCGTCAAATCATTGCTTTGGGAGAATGCCTTGTCACAGTATGTGCATTTATATGGCTTTTGACCTGTGTGCACGCGCATATGCCGGGATAACTTATTACTTCTTGAAAAACCTAAAAAAGAACTCAAGATTTAGTATCCATCACATTTCTGAATCCATCACATTTCTGAATTTTTTTTAAAGAAAATATTAAGAAGGACAGACCTTTTCCACAAACGCGACAAATGCAAGGCTTTTCGCCAGTGTGTGACCTGCGGTGACACTGCAAATCAGATGATCTTGGAAATCCTGGAAACAATTAACGTAAACGTATATTTGTCTGACGAACGACATCACTTAGCTGATAAACAATAAATTCAATCAGAAAAATATACTACTAGTATTAGACACGACACGATAGCCAACGTTCTTACCTTTTCCACAAAAATCACACTTATATGGTTTCTCTCCGGTATGACGGCGCATGTGGACTATAAGATTTGAGGAATTTGAGAAGCCACGACCGCAGTAAAGACATAAACAGTTATTTGGAGGTTTCTCGCGATTGGGTTCATGAATCCGTTTATGGGAGCTGGAGGAGGAAAAAGGTCTTCATCAAATAAACCCAAACAAGTCTTATAAAGAAATGTTACATTACCAAGAATATATAGATATATTATACAAAGTTGCACCTAAATTAGAAACATAAGTACGTAAATTGTTTAGTGTTCATGTGTACCACCTCTCCACACCTGAACCATATTTGCGGTTGGTAGAATAAGTTACAGTCTCGCCAGAGCAAAGCCTAGCTTAAGAGAGCAGAACCGTTTTTCGTCTCTCAATTGACTCCTGCAACTTGCGTGGATATGAACCGAATATTCTGGTTCTATCAATTACTCCCAGACCAATATCGAACTAATCGTGATTTTAGAAACATGATTTAAGTTAATTAAAATGAGTACACAAACCGTAAGTTGTCTTTTCTCGAAAACTTTCTTTTGCAAATATCGCATTCAAAGCATTTCTCCGCTGGCATATGAGTTTTGGCATGTTTAGCAAGCGATTCTTTTCTGAAATATCCAAACAATATGTAAGATTAGCAATCGTGGTGTGTTATAAAATAAGATAAATTGATTAAGGTCTCAGTTTCTTGTATTTTTGGGAAAGGTTTTAAGCATCTTTAGATACTTAATGGCTAAAAGAATATTTATAATTAGTTACAAAAAGCAATTCAGTTAAAAAAAACATTATAATCGAGTACTGAATTATATAGGTAACTATGTTTTTTTTTCAGAAAATTATTGCTCCTACCTAGCTCCTTTAGCCTACTATAAAATTTTGATCAAACATATTGACTATTGTCAATATACTTAAAATACCAAGACTCACTTAGGGAAACATCGTTGACAGGTATCGCATTGAAATTGCTGTGATCCATCCTCAGCGACCTTTTCTTTTGTCTTTTTCTCGATGAATGACACGGATACGCTTTGACCTTCGTGATGTCTTAATATATGCTTGTTAAGAGATATCTCGTAGGCGAATTTAAGTCCACAAACATTACAAACATGTTTTCTATCAACTTGTCTACAGAGGGTTCTGTGCCGTGACGCTGATTTAGTAGACGTAAATTCCTAAAAAAGCAAAACAAGATAATTTTTTGCCCGTAGAACAAAACAAATTATCAAATCAATATACGTCGTAGTATTACCGTAAAATCAAAACCGTATTGTCTAATTTATGTAAATCTATTCTTCAACAGCCACAATGATATAAATAACGATTCTATGTAAGGTTCTCTTTTTGATACAGCGTGTGTGACTCCTATTTAAGTATCACTTATGTTAAGACTTACCTTAGTACAAATATTACAACGCAATGACTTTTCGGGATGCTCTGCATCGTTATGAAATGCTAAATCCTCTTCAGATAAATATAATCCAAAACATAAATTGCACACTTGAAGAACATTCATATTCTCCTATAAAACAATTAATTGATAATTAAATAAAATATGTTTTAACTAGAAGCAATAGTTAAAACATGATAACATACCATATCACTATTAACATCCAATATTTCCCGCAATAGAATTTCTGTAAGCATATTAGATTCAGTGCTTTTTGTCTCGCCACTGTCGTACTGAAAAACAATATAATTATATAGGTAGTCGTACAAATATGTATATTATAGATAGATTAACGATTAGATTAAGTTAATACCTTTTTTATACATGGATGTTCATCAAAATTGTTTTTCTTCAAGTACATTTTTTTACACACTACACAGCAAAATACTTTGGCATCTGTAAATTAAATATGTGAACTATTTTAATAGGCAAACTATTGTTTTTCAATAACTTAAATAGATAGATACATAATTAGGTAATATATAACTTTCTGGATAGACCTAAGGTAACTATAAAATTACTTAAAAATGGAAAACATCTAAATATTTTACCTTTGTGATTTAATAAATGACGTCCTAAATCTTCTTTGTTTTTACATTGTTCTTTGCAAAAAATGCAATCTAACATTTTCACAGGAATAGATTTCAATTTGAACCCATTTTCTGACAGTTTATTTAATATTGACTGAAATCAAAACAAAGATAGATTTAATTGTAACATTGTATAGGCAGGTACGTGTTATTATTGATATTACTGTTAATTTCAAGATTTGGTATTTTAACCCTTTGGACGCCAATGACCACCTTAGTCGCAAATTGTTCGCGTGGCTGAGACGCCGCTGACCACTTAAGTCGTCTAAATTTGGCCATTTTTATAACAATAACTAAATAATAATTTCGAATATCCCATCACTAGCGAAAATATCTATCACAGACAATTTTTATTAGGCTCGGCGTCGGGCGTGTATCAACGTCAAAAATGGCTGGCGTGCAAAAGGTTAAATCCAATACATACACTTGTCATTATTTTCTTCGGCCTCCCTCTTTTTTTAGGTCCCATTAAATCGGCGTGGAAGGCCCACATGTGCTTTGTTAGGTTATCGGCACCATCGTAGCTTGTACCGCACAAGGGGCAGTATGTGCTGACAGAATCTTCAAATTCAACTGAATAAGGAAATACAAAGAAATTGTTAACAACTTATTTAAGTATTTACTACAAAACTTCACATTACTTTTTACCTATCCTTAAGTTATGGTAAATAGTTTACCTCTTTCAGTTCTGACTTACCCTTAATGCATTTCTTTTTCTTGCTTTCATGTGGCTTGGTGTCTTCAAACGATATAAAATTGCTCTTTATATCAGAGTTCAAATCCCCATCTTGTCTTTCTTTTTTTACTGGCTCTAAAACACAATTTCTTTGTGTAAGTACCTATCTATAGGCTATAGAGGCATACATGAGAAAAGCTTGTGAAGTTATTTAGAAACGTAATGTTATAATAACGACGGCGAACAGTTACCTACCTATATCATTGCAATCATCAATGTCATTAGAGAGGGTGAAATCGAAGTCATCATAATGATCATGAGAGTTGTACTGTTCAGTTTTAACACCTAATGAATCCGTCTGAAATAATATAGAACATATTATATAAACATGACAATGTGTAATAAATACAAATGATTAACAAGTAAAACACGCTTTAGTGAAGTTTATGCAAATAACTCCATGATTTATAAATTTTACCTGAAATAGAGGAACTTCCGTAACAAAGAAGTCTTTCTTTTCCTTCTTTTCCTTTTGAAACGGTCCGCGCAATTTAGCATCAGCTTCATGGGACTTTTGTTTGAATTCATAAGCTTTTATAGCTTTGTCTTTGCATTCATAGCAAATAGTAGAAGGCAAACCATCAGTTTGCTCAATCTGTATTACAGAATAAAAAATGAATAAAAAGCCAATATGCATGACATTAACATTATCATTATATATCTACCATTAACATTATCTACCTCTATATTTAAACATAAGTAAATTTATTTTCAAATAATAATACCATTCGCATTTTTAACTTTTCGCAAACCAGCAGCAAATTCGCATACATTTGCATAAGTGCCGTTCATGTTAGTTTTACGCATTTTAAAGTTACTTGACGTGGCTAGAACATAGAGTAAAATAAGTTAAACAAGTCCATACAGCATGAGAACTAGTAAATAGTTATTTAAAGGTATATGAATCAGTAGAAGAGTATATGAATTTAATTCACAGTATTTAGTGTACAGAATATTAAAAAAACTAGTCCTCATGCTTGCCAGACATGCGTCGTGCTAACATAAGGTGTAGTTTTACAAAAGATTTCATAATTCTTGCCTTTTGAGAAATATGACAGTTTGTTCGCACAGCCATTATAGACGCCGTAATGTTTAAATAATTTAAATATATTCTGTTTAAAACATTGTAAAAACAAATAACACAAGACAGACTTGGAAGCACCTATATCAATAATGTAATGACCTCCTAACTACAAAGCAATTCTTAGGATTAGAGGAGATCCCTACACTTTGTCACTGCGCAGTAATTGGAACCCTCAGAACAAAAAAGATTAAGATAAACAAAAAACTAGAAAATGTGGACACAATTAAAAGATTATTGAGCCAAGAACCTATTTCCAACCTCAATAATTCTATTGGAAGAATGATTGAGATTGGAAACTGACCAGGGACAGACCACAGAAATACAGCACCTTTCGCCATAAGCTTTTTCAAAGCTTTCGCATAAAAATATTTGACAATAGATAGACATAGGTATTTCTTTCTTCAATTATTTTAGAGTTGATTTTGTACAAGATTGCAACTCTGTACCTGAATAAATATACCCATTTAACTGAATAGCTACCAGTATGTAACTTTGACAGAGACGGATCAACATATTTCTCAGTCGCTCCAGAAATATCAAGCAACAGAATGTATATTTGATTCAAGTAACAAACATGAGGCTTCAGCAGGGAGATCAACATGAGCATTGTAGACAGACTTTATCTTATTTCACAATTATAAGTATATAGTATATATAATAATAAAAGTATAACTTATAAATGCATAAAGGAAAATATGATAAAGTTACTAAAAATGTTAATTTGAGCACAGACAGACAGACCAGTTCAAAGATCAATTTTCCAAGTAATAGATTAATTCAATGAATTTGGCCAAACAAGACATTTATACTGTTTTGATAATTTAAAGGCCGCTTAACATTCAGCATGAGTTAAAAAGGTTACACAATCACAAGGGAACCACATACATAACTGAGACAGCACCTGTAGTATTTAAGAGGCTAAGAGGTGAATATTTGGCCTATAACACTTCAGCCGTGCTCAACATCATGTAATTTGAAAAGCACTAGTGCTCTTCACACTATTCATAGCTCGTCTAGTGGTCAGCAAATTGCATAATGTGGAACAGGCTCAATAGCGAGGCAGGAGTGATATTGCAACTAAAATAACTCCATCTTAAGCCAATCTCAACAGCAACCAAAAATACTAAACTACCCGGAAGAACAACAAATGCTATAACAATTAATACACAAACAAACTCTGAAGGTCTCAAGCCGGTTGGTCCCCGTGAGACGTCTGACCATCACCCTCCAACAAAAAACAAAAGATGTGAAACATTCAAAATAGCTAGTCGTTGGAGGAGGCCTATGCCGAGAGGCACACTATGCTAAGAGACATTCTTTAAAAACATTCTATTCAAACTCTGTAAAACTACCGTCTCTTACATAGAATAAAGGGCTTTATTATTATTATTATTTAAGCCAATCTCATAATAATACTGTGGTCTCCACTAAACATCATTCATAAACTCTCATTTCAGCACTAGGCACTAAATGAACTAGGACCAAGTTTCTGTAAACCTCATCCCAAAATGAAATAACAACAAACTGGCAAAATAACAAAGTAACTGGTAGGTATTCCACCAAAATGTTTATAAGTATACATTTGGTTTCAATTGAATGACAGCATTTGAAAAGGTTATGAGAACTAAAAGTATAATGAAATGTACGAAACATAAATGGAGAAGAATATCCAGTTACAAAATATTCTATTGTTCATTAATTCTAATTCGTAGCGAATCAATTTATGTAGGTAAATAAAACATAGTCACCTTTAAACCTGTTACTGTACAGACTACATAGTCTATAGTAACTTTGCCCAAGTACACATCAAATATGGAATGTAAATCAATTTCTTTAGACAAGCAGGTACGACAAACATCTTCTTTTTTTATATCTGTGCTTTTATACGGTAGGGCCATGGTTGGAAATTTAGATTTTTCCGGCCAGCATTCATGTCAATAACATTTTCCAGATTGCGCTTTTTTTCTGGTTTTTGAAGAACTGGAAATATGGTCACGTACGCACAATAAATTAATGCAAGGAATGATCTATCTACGGAACCATTATAATTTAAGGCTACCACAACATTTGCGAATCAACAACAGAAAAAACTGTTCTGTACAGTACATTTACATGACAAACTGGCTTCTGATTTTATTTTGAAAAACGCGACACCAAATACAGAACCGAAAAAAGAAATATACGATTTATCGTGCGTTATTTAGATTCTTTGATAGAAATAATTTTTAGCTTTAGCTTCTAACACATCACGGATTACGGCTGCCATCAAAGCTGCCTGCCATTACCAATGTTTTTTTTTTTTACGATTAGTGTTGGCGAGACTTAAATTGTCGATTCCACATATCGAGAGCTTAACTACAAGATTTGAAATTGAATCGTTTCGAAAAGTAGAGAACAAATTCGTGATGAACCGCAAGCTGACCTGACCACATCTGACGACAGTTTTTTTTTTTTTACTTTACATACTCCACTCAACTCAGTGAATGATTTTTATTTTATTTTTAAATGTCCATATGTATAGGACAAATAAAAATTATACTAGGTAGATTTTCACTTATAGAGTAAGAAAGAACAAACCGCCCTTAACATGATTCTCCGACCCTGTCTGATAAATTGTTTTGTTCGGAGAAACAACTCGATTCAGTCTCGAACTCTCGACTATCCTCCAAACCAAGATCACTTCACTATTTATTTGTTCTGACATGACAGTCGTCCGTCTCGTCCATGTCTCGTCTGTTTTCCTTCCTTCCTTCACTCCAACAGCTCGTCTCTTTCTTTATTCTATTGTACATAGTGAGTGTATTTATTTATAAAATAAAATAATAAATAAATAAAAATAATTTGCTCGTCCGTCTTGTGTTGTGTGTGGTTGGCTTTAGTGGTTCCCACAAGGTTCCTGAATTATTTTATTTGTTCTTAACTATTGTATTTTTCCTTTTGTTTTCAGTGCAGTGATCAAATAACACCAAGGTGTTAATAAAAGTAATAATACTTAGGAACAATCAGGTCAGATTTATGTATTACTTCTTGCAAATTGGTAAAACAACCATATTGTTTTTTACCTAGACTTTGTGTTTATGAAATCACTAAATATAATTTTAACTGTGGGCAAGCGCTCGTACAAGCAGTTGACTTCAATTCAGTTTTACATGTATAGTAAGTAGATACAATGTTTGTATCCAATACTAACTATGTACCTACTGATAAAAGCTTTATGTGCCTTTTGTTGAATTCAGCTCGCTACTTATTAAACAACAAACTTACAGTGCCAAAGTTTCTTATAATCTTATGACAAGGACAGAATTGTCTGCCAAAAGCTCCAAAGGTCATCTATGAGGATTCGACAAAAACAATAATGATAATTTACATTTTGCTTAAAAAAAGAGCACAAAAAGTTTGCGGCTTTAACAAAAATATAACTGATAAAACTTGAAGTGCATAGTGTAGGCATAAGGAAGATCTGTTAAATCTGAACAGTAATATTCTGTAGTTGGAACTTTTAATTGTCCGTGTAGTAAAATCCAGACCAGAATTATTTTGTCTATTCCATGGTAATGGTAACAATCAAAGAAACTTACCAGGCCTTTTAAGCTACTTTAGTTAATGTTTTTTTTTACTTTAATATACTAAATTAGGTATAGATATTAAGAGTAGGTGCTTGGGATTTCGAATAGGTATGTTTGTGGGTTGAGATTGTATGCTATTAATTTAGTAGACATTCCAAAACAAATTGTGATAGTCATCTCTGAATTTGTGAATTGATGAAACAAGAGATGATGTGAAGAACTTACATTATTTAACAGTGATTGTATATCTATTTGATATCTGATAGAAAGGTGATTGCATAATGCATTAAAAATGCAGTTATTAAGTCTAGGCATATATTTTTCATTCAAATGTGAAAGTTCCATCCAAAGAATGAAAGTGTTGTCCAACTAATAATATTTTAATTTGGATCTAAACCCGTAATAACCAAACCACTAATTTGAAAATATGAAATCAAGAACGAGAATTGAAAGGACAATAACTTTTAGAATAGCTCATGTTTTATTCTTAAGTACTTGTAAAAAATCGTAAAAAAACGTCTTTGTTGCCTTTTTTGATGAACAGCAGCCAGGCGCGAAGATTAATTGATAATGACGACGGGTTCACAACCAGATGGACTTCGTTGCTCTTTATAATCAAAAAATCTATTTCCGTATCTAGCTCATAGATATCTATACGCGTAACTGGTTATGTGATGTTTTTCTCTCGTCGCCTTTATTAATATCACATCCAATTATAATATAATTAATTCATATAAACTAAGTGTTTACATCATTAAAGTTATCTATTTAATGTCATAACATCGCTTGATCAGAACATCGTATCATATCATAGTTAAAAGCTTAACTCCGGATAAAAAATAGATTATAGTTAGTAGAAGCATTCAATTCAACAGATCCATGTGCGTAGTGCGTTCGTTTAATGCAGTGAAAGTGTGGTGGCCGCGAGACCGTCTCTACAACTTTCACTAAAATGTCCACAACGGCAACGGCCTGCGTTCAGTTTCGTTCACATTTTGCTCGATCAGATCTAAATGTCGTATCGTGCATGTGTGCTAGCGTTATTTTATCGATACGTAAAAATATCATGATCTTTCACGAATGATCTCCATTAATCAATAGCGATCGGTATCGAACAGGTACCTACCTATTAGCCGTGGACGTAAATCGGAATATGAAGTCAAAAACAAAATTTTCTACTAAGAAACAATCTAAAGACTAGTTGGAAGGCTACGGTTCATTCAACTCATAATTAAATTAACTGTAATTGAATTAACCAAACTTGGGTTTCTTACTAATAGAAACTAAAGAAAAATGCAACTTAGCGAATTGCGAATGACAATGCTAATATTGCTGATGCGATAATGATAAAGTATCTACAGACAGACAGAACAGTAGGTATGCAAGGAAACCACTTGACCGTGCATTTTCTCAACAAGCTATTGCACTTAGCACCTGTTCTAGCGATATTCTTGTGTAAATTTTCGGTAGACATCCGAGTCCCATCGTTGAGGTGCTCGTTTGGGGAGGCTAAGTAATACAACGACTTGGATAGATAGGAAATTTGAACATATTTTCTATATACCTATTGATAAAATCTATTCCAAAAGATTTTGTTTCTATGTAGGATGTTACCTACGCAATTTGCATATAAATGTAACCGATTTTTTATTAATATCTGATTCAATATTTTTCCATTCGCTTAGTTTATTAAATACCTACATTAATGCAGACTTTATACTTACGTATTAATGTGACTTTATTATTTATTTATAGATAATGGCGCTGAGGCAAGAGAGTGCGCCAACGCTGGCTTCGCCGCCTTTGATGCATGAAACATACCGGGAAAACATAGGCCCACCAATAGCTACTGAAGATTTTGATGACACTGTAAGTAAGCAATAAATGTTTTGAGTTCGCAGTTTCGTCATAATTCGCTACTTACATCGTTGCAAAATCGGTAGACTCATTCAAATTGATGATTCTAGATTTTAACAAATACTTAGGTCAGTATGTAGCGTAGACATTCGTACAAGATTTCGCTTACGTCCGTTTTCTGGATTGAGTATTTGTCGTTGAGCACGCCTCAAACTCTACTTCGGTATAGCTTGAGCAGAGATTGGCTGGCATGTTTGAAGGAGGTTTATTCAACCGCACTGCTAAATTTCAGAAACTGCATTATGAATGAGTCAGTTACTCAAGGAACTGCAGCTGCTTCTCATCCGAACAATGCTTTTCTTTACAGGATGAATTTGAAGATGCTACAGACGAACAGCCTGAGTGAGTGTTTTTTTAAATGCCAAACAAAATCAAAATAGAATTAGTAGCTTTCATTTGGCCGCACAAATTGTGGGGCGCAGCACAACCGATACCACACCGAAGCTTTTTCTAATAAATATTTAAGCTCTAAGGTTTGTCAGCTTTTACCTAAGAAGGTACCTACTGGGTAAGTAATTACCTATTAAAAAGTTATCCTTGAGCTTCCGCGCGACAAGGTACCAAAATTTTGGTTCAGATTGATGATATTTTTTGCTGATTAACGCATGAAAAGCACCCGTTTATCTCGTATATTTCTAAAATCATGATCATAATATTTATTTGGTACCTACGTTATTAATGATACCTAGTCAAATAAGGAAGACGCAGTAATCTAAGATTATTTTACTTCTTTATAGATACTCAATGGACCTACACTTAGCGTTCCAAGACTGCGAGGCTGCAATCAAAAAGTTTTTTAACAACGACTTAGTAGGAGCGATGAACATTATGAAACCATGGTTCGTAAAAAACATACTTAGTTCATTTTCTTAAGTGCATGTGTAGTAACTAACCATCGTTTGCATTTCAGCGAGACTAACAATCAGCAATTCATCGTATTTAATATGGTACTTACTTAGATAAAGAATTGTACATAAGGTGTATCGTACCGTACCTAATAAGACTACGTGTACCTACTCGTTATGCAAAAACTATTCTGTTATTGAATATCTTACTTGCTTTTATGTTATGAATATTGAACTACCTACGTTTGTTATTTTAAAATTTGTTCTGATATGAATGGAACTTAATGGAAGTCGTACTTACTTACCTATAGATTTCTTAAATTCGTAATTGATTAAAATGTCTTATCTTTAAGTTTTAGTTTAGTGATTGGGTAAATCATGATTGTTGCAGGAGTCGCCAGTCTTTATATCACAGTTTAGGAACCTCCATATTTGAATTCATCCCAGCTATGTTGACCTTCGACCAAGGTCAGATCAGTAAGGCTTTGGCTGCACTCAAAACGTGCATTTCCATCTGCAACATGCATCGCCGGAACTACACGTTAGTTGAAAGTATTGGCAGTATGATCAAAAAGGTAAATTCTTCTCTGCTGTGCTGTCGACTTTTTTATACCTACCATGTTTTTATTAATTTTAGTAAATCATTACATACCTACTCGTGGCTTAACATCGCTTAATCACATTCTGCGGATTTAATCAATTTGAAATCAAAAACTTAGTAAACGTTGCTAACTCAAAGAAAACCTGTAAACTACATTGCCCAAACAACATTTAAATTCAAGTGGGTAGCTTCAAGTTACTACTTGTTTGTAGGTTTCTTAAGTTTCTAAAGTTAGCGATATTTTGTTGCGTAAATTTCTAAATACCTACTGCCCGCTTGACAACCATAGACGGTACCTTGATTACAAAATCGAATGTTTAATTTTGTTTCAGCCTAATTACAGCGCGTATACCGACTTAGAAGCTCACGCAGAGTTATGTTATGCTGAAGCTTTATTATTGCAAGCTGCCATGACTATCATGGAAGGAGAAGATCTCACTGGCCTCATCAAAGGCACTCTCAAAGTAAAGAATTGCTACAACAGTTACAAGTAAGTTTGTAGGTACACTCGTCGAAGAATTAGTAGTAGGCACTAGGCACGCGTGTGTGTTTCTGGTTTGCTTATAAGTTATAATAAAAGTAATGTATTTATCACCAATAATTTCTGTACTTTTTTAACAGAGACTGCGCAAAAATTTTGGATAGGAAGCAGTGGGAAAGTGAAGAATCTCGAGTACATTTCCATAGCGGAGTCAGGCTTGGCACGGCCACATTCAATGTTATGATTTCACTTTTGCCTCCCAAGATTATTAGTTTATTAGAGTTCGTTGGTTTCAGCGGTAATAAGGTAAAAGAAAACTATTTCTTGAATTGATGCCTATTTTACCAATGCCGTTGGTGGTTTATAAATAGGTACAATTATAATTTCCCAGAGCTATGGATTGGCGGAACTTGAGGCCGGATCGCGGTCCCCAGGTATACGATCTGTGTTGTGTGACCTTACACTGCTGGGATATCATCTCGTCATATGTCATTTCATAGGCGCTACTGGAAATCTGAAAGTTTGTGAAGAAATATTACATAAAGAATTACAGGTAAGTAATAATAAAATTATTTAATTTGGAGCAAACATGTGTACAAATTATGGGGATACTACTAATGGGGCACCATATACGGTTCTACCACTTCTTATGGTCAAAAGGCTCTTGCTCTAATTAATATGCCAATCGTTGCTTAAATTCATGTTGTACCGGAAATCCTGAAACATGACTAGTATCTCAAAAACATTTTAAAAATAGGAATCCTTACTTCAGTACTAATTGAAGAAACTAACAAAATTATTTGTACTTTGCAGGTGTATCCAGACGGGGTTTGGTTCCTTGTATTTAAAGGACGTTTGGAGTTACTCAAAGGAATGTTTTCACCAGCAATAGTGACGTATAATCTAGCCATTGATAGCCAGGACATGTGGTCTCAGTTTAGACACCTGTGCTACTGGGAAATCATGTGGGTTAACGGGTAAGTCAGTAATCGTGCGTGCAAGTATTAGAACCTACAAAGAAACGTTATTGCGTGTTTTTGTAGTCTTTTCGCATTTTTTTTATTTTTCATGTTTCATCTAATATTAAATAATATAAAAGTCTATCCTTTGGTATGAATTTTCAAAATATATTTTTATTACCAAGTAATAATAAAACGTTTCTATATTTTTGTTTTTTTTCTCTCAAAAAACCTTTTTTAATATAATCTACACTTTTTCTATAAGAAATAAAGACTAAGGATTGCCCTCTTGCTTGTTTTAGTTTAAAGATGGACTGGAGGAATGCAGCAGAGTACGCAAACAAACTAATCGACGAAAGTTCCTGGTCGCGTACCGTTTATTCTTATACTAAAGCTGCAATGCTTTTACAGCTCGATGATCATCTTCAGCCGTCAGAACGACAAGAATGTAACCACTTAATGAGGTATAGTAAGCTTTTTTAATTTTGAAAGTTCCGTTTCTGAAAGTAAAGAAAAACTGGACCCTATTTTGGAATTTCACTGTTCGTCTATCACCTGTTGGTTGCCTCTACAACAAATACTGATTACCAGTACCTACCTTATTTTACTGATATTTTTTAAAACCCCCGCCAAATTCTTAGTTCACTCGTTTTTAAATCTTTCGCCAGCTATTAGTAATAATTTCTTCACTGTTATTGACACGTAATATCTTTCTGTTTGAACAGAAACGCATCTTACTATAAGCAGCGCATAGCAGGAAAATCTTTGCCTATGGAAAAGTTCATGATAAAGCGATGCGCGCGTTATGAAGCTCAGGGGGGCCGATTGCTTTTACCTGCAATAGAGCTGCTGTGCCTGTGGAATATGTTCCCTATCCTCGCGAAGAATGAAAGAGGAGCACAGAACGTTCTCAAAGTAAATTCATTTTAATATCTATCTATTGAATCTTTTTGGTGTTTTTTTTAATAAACTTTCTTTTCAATGTTTCTTATTTATTACAGATGATAGAAGCAACCCGCGAAACGATAGAAAATGGCTCACAGCGGTGGATGGCTGGCTACGACGCAGACAACCGCGCTCTGCTCCGATATTTACACGGAAGTTGCCTCGCTGCTATGGGACTACCGCGCATGGCAATCGAGACACTTGATTCAGTATTTCAGTAAGTACCAGAAAATAAAATCTGACCCTATTTTCGCTAATTTTCTATCCAGGGGTAACGAACCGGGCGTAACCTTTTCTGATCACAGTATGTCAAAGTAGTGACATTAGTGCATTCCAATTGTTTAGTTCAAGATCAAACTAAGAGCCGAGCGTACACCTAACGGAGCGGAGCGCAGAGAATTTTGATTTTCGTATTAATTTGGACATTGTTCTCATTAGAATAAAATTCTAAATCAGTTGACACAACATTCGCATGTAGTCGCTTCGATGCTCATTTGTTGTATTAACTGATTTGGAATATTATTCTAATTAGAACAATGTCGATAATAAATTATGACAGCCAAACATGCTCTGCGCAGTTTACAGTCCTTAAAATAATTATAGCTTGTTCAGAATGAAACATGTCAATCTTAGCCCAATAGTGATGGGACAGTATTAAATGGTTTAAAAGCGAAATTTTTGTCGGATGATCGCTATCCTAGGTCAGGTCAACACAGGATCACCACAAGGTCAAGCCACAATAGCGTTTGGTAGATGTATCACGGGTTTAATGAGGACAGAATTCGAATCACCAATACAATAACAAACAGCTCAATACATATCGCTAGGATTCTAACTTTTAGTTATTAATAAGGTTTCCAAATAAAGAAGTGTTTTGTTACAGCCTAAAGAGTGATATCAGGGAAGATACATTCCTCTTGCCGTATTCAATGGCGGAAATGGCAATGTGTCATTATCAGCTGGGTGACAAAGAACGTGCTGCGCAAATGTTACACGATGCCAGGTAAATAAGTACCTACTTTCTATAATTCAGGTTATTAAAAGAATGTGTAGGAATTTTCCATGTTTAATATCTTGCTTCTTATTCTATAATTTTAAGATTTTTTTACATAAATTCACATGATTCACAAATAGAATTCCTCTTTTCTTTCCAGGAAAAAGTTTTCTGGATATTCCTTGGAATCCCGTTTACATTTCCGGATGCATTCGAAGATGCAGATAGTAAAAGGCGTTGGAGAGGGTAATGAAGAAATCAAGAAACGGACAAGTAGGACGCAATTATAAAGTTATTCTATCAGAAAATGTCCATGATAGTAAATACTCGTCGTAGGAAACAGACAGTTTTACTATGACGACGAGCAGGTGCCGACAATATTGCCTATCTATTGATATAGGTAGAATATTTCTAGTTTTTATATACAGGTTAGATGTACCATTGACTTCTAATGTGATTATCCATAAGAGAAAGCTTTAGTATTTGGTCAGAATATGTTAGGTTGGTCTACTACCATAGTTACTGTGAAAAGGAGACTTGTCTTCTTGATACCATATAATAGAATCGATGGATTGGTATTCATTAAACAATTAGCCTGTTTCGCGAAAAAGTATGTATCGTTATTAAATTCTTTTTGATAATGGCCAGGTTTCTGTTGATTTATAGATACAAGAAACTTAAACATCTCTCGAGGATCTTCAGCATGGCGTTGCTAGAACTTAATTTTATTACTGATATCGAATCTTCGACAGCAAGTTGAACAGTAACTAACCATTCCATTTGTTACTTAAACAAGTATTTAATATATATGTGGGTACATGACAGAGTCTATATAACTATATTATTTTAATTTATTTTGGTATGACACGGATACTTAGTAGAAGGTACAGTCAGTTTAAAAACTGAAGTATTTCAGTTTTTTTTTCAAAGTAAGTACATAATGTTTGTATATTATAACTACTCTCTGCCACTTACCCCTTTAAATATACCTATAGGTATTGTAGTTATATTATATCATTGTCGCTGACTTTCTTTGTTAACTTAGATTTTTATTAATTAACTTTGCTGATGTCTATTTTTTTGACTTGTACAAAAAACGTACAAAAATAATTTCATTAGGTATAGTACAAATTATTGAACTGTTTTAAAAAGAAATTAAATTATGGATCTATAGTCCATTTGTTTAGGTTTTCAAGAAATTCCAATTATTATATTTACCTACAGAAAGGTATGTTAGTTCCTAGTCCTACCTACCTACACAAATAATCTACATTGACTTCTTTTTATTATTATTTTGTATCCATGTAAGTAGGAAGGTACTTATACCTACTAAGTAGGTACTTTTAAGAAAACATATTTTAAACAAATGGATTATTTTTCTTTCTTTTTTCATTTATAATAATTTTAAGGTGGGTGAAAAGTATTAAATATCCTATGTATTATACAAGATGGAAAGTTGTAATGCCGCAGCTGCATTCCAATGCACTTTCAAGGAAAGTAGGCACTGGAAATGGATAATTTTATTAAAATGTTTTATGTAAAAAAGAAAACTTTTCGCAATTTTGGAATTAGATTTGGTAGGTACAGTCAGCATCAGATATATGGTAGCGGTCAAGGTATTCAAATATTTCGGAGCAGCATTACATTTCGATATGTTCGTTACGATAGATGCGGCCTATAATATCGGGACATATAAAACGTCACAAATTTAGGATCAGAGACTGTTTAATAAGTTCGTTACATACAATCAGGTAATGATATCGGAACGAAAATAATCGTCAATGGTATCTAAGCAGTCAAGATGATCATAAATATCGGAACATTTATGGAAAATGTACTTTAAGTCTGTGCTACATAGTACACATTTGAACTCGGTACTACCTATATTGACTTGTCAACGTCAAGAATATAGAAAACATGAAGAACACAAATATAACTACACGCGTTAAAAGAGTTCGGACATGAAAGATAATTACCAAGTAGGTTCTAGTACTTGATCAACAATTCAATCGTGATAGATACTTAGGTATACTAATAAAATAATTTTAAGTACCAACAACAACATGTTTGCTATTTTATTATTTACTTACTTACTTATTGTAATATTTATTCTTTGTAATTTTCTTTTGTTGTAGAACAATAACTACTACTACACTGTTTATACCTACCAAGTGTAAAAGGACTTTTACCATTTACTTTACCATTGTTCCGTGAAAGGAAAGACATACAAAATAATAATGCTATTTTCATCCATAAAAAGTAGAAAAAAAATAACGCACTCTCATCAGATTTGAACCCACGACTATGTGCTTTAATAGTCAAAGGACTATCAACTACGCCATTAAGTATCTGACATCGTTTTATCGAAATTGAGCTAATCATTCTACGCCCTTCAATTTTGACATTGCGTCAAAAGAACTTTTATAATATAGGCATTTAGTTTGGTAAGAATATTTGTTGTATTTGAAAGAGACAGTCACAATGACACTCTTTTCGGTGAATGTCACTACAAATTATTGATAACTTCGTAGGTCCAATCTCAAGCATTTTAAATTGTATTACACAGACTTAAAGTACATTTTACATAAATGTTCCGATATTTGTGACGATTTATATGTTCCGATATTTGTGACGATTTATATGTTCCGATATTATAGGCCGCATCTATTGTAACGAACATAACATATTGAAATTTAATGCTGCTCCGAAATATTTGAGTACCTTGACCGCTACCATATATCTGATGGCGACTGTACATAGGTATCTACATAAAAACAATTGGTTGATGTCTTAAATATGATGATGATATTTTTTTAGATTTAAGTCGATTACATTCCTGAATAAGGTTGATAAATGAACAAAACTTGTTAACAACCACTAATAAAGTACCAAAGTACTTACCTTGGAGGTGGCATTAGAAAATTCCATCCAGAAGTATCTACGATACGTTATTAGTGCATAAGAAGCGTTTTTTACTGATTTTTGTTAATGTTTTTTGTTGAGTTGCGCTGTGAATTGAAATCGAAAATATAACTTACGTTAAGCTAATATGGGAACTGTTGCGTTTTATTTGTTTTACTTAACTGTTTTACCCACTTGACTTACACTTTAGTTAGGCGGCAGCTACTAAGGCCTCGTTCACACGGCATTGTCCTGCACGGTTTTTTTGCAGTAGGTATAGACTTCGATGTACGTACATTGTATAGTCACCATTTATACCTACGTTAAGGCAGTTTCTGCAATGAAGTACCTACATACAGGGTGTCCCAAAAATAGGCTTGCAAACTGACACTGGAGGTAGATGGACTTAAGGTGCATCAAGTAAGCCTAACATGCCCATAGAAAAGTCTTATGAGTATCGAGTTAGACCCGTTTTAGTGATTTTTGAAAAAAGAACCACTTTTTGATGGTTTTTGTATCAGAGAGCGATTAATATTCAATTAATTAAAAAGAAAAGTACGTTAACGGCTTCTTCGATAGTTACTTATGATTACAGGGTTTATAAGCGTTACAGGGTGCTGTATACTGCAAAAAACTGCTCGATGAAATGTTACACCTATATGCGCGTTGGTTTGTGGAATAGGCTGTTACAAAGAGCCGAGCGTGCTCGATGTTTTGTTCGTAGAAGGATGATACATAAATGTTGTAGTCTATATCCACCTTATGCTTGGTGGACACAAGATAGGTAGGTAGATACCTAACATATGTAGGTATGGCCATTGGACCTGGCCGACTCTTGAAACGCAACGCTTGGCCGCGAATCGGTGGCCGATTTTTATAGATGGCATTTACCTACATGAGCCGCGGCTTTTTTGTATGGAGTATGAATTTCCATTCGTTCAAACTTTACCCTGTTGGATGGTTCAGTTAAGGTACGCCGCTGATTTCTCTTTGATTTTAATTATGGAATAGGTCTGGATCACGGAATACAAAAAACTGTTCTGTTCCGTGTTCTGGGTAGGTAATCCATTAATAACTTTTTTTATTGAAAAAAATACCTAGTTCAAAACATGGCCATCTCGAAACAAAAAAATATTTTTATTGACCATTATGGTTATTCTAAATTTACATAGATGTCAAACTTCGGACACAAACAAAAGACGTCGGATCGACTTGCTGATTTTGGCGGACGGACGTGTTTGTGCGATAGGATAGGATATAATCGAGTTTTCGTATTTCGTAATTATTTCGTAGCGAATCTAACCGAAAAATGAATGAGCAGCTGAAGACAGTTTCTGCAATGAATAAATTGTACATAGGAAATCTTCCCATAGAAGCAGATGAAGCAGCCGTCAGGCAACTTTTCACTGAGCACAACCTTACTGTTGCGGAAATTTCCGTAAAAAGGGGCGGCTATGCCTTTGTTGACTTTCCAGACCAATCTACAGCTGATCGTGCAATTGATAAACTCCATGGTAAGAAACTTTTCATTTTGACCATATTAAATAGTATGTTACTTACCTACTTAGGAATAAAACGTAGGTTATAAATAGTGTGTTAAATTGTGCGAGTTTTTGAAACATTTTATTTTTTAATAGGTTATTCATATTGTGGCCTTCCATTGATTGTTGAACCTTCCGTCGCCAATAAGAAAATGTAAGTTTAATGGTTTTATTTTCTTTAGACCTACGATGAAGAAGCAGGTTTAACTGATATAGGTATCTACCTAAGTAGATTGATAAGTACCTACGTACCTACCCAGTAACACGTGGGTGTAGGTTGCTTTTAGATGAGATTGCTATATCCCAGACCAAAGTAGGTAAGTATTATGAATTCTAACATTTTCAAAAGCGGACCACTAAATATAAAGAAACATATAGGTATACCTACCATTTAGTTGCTGGAGAATTTTTTTTGTTAAGGTGGTAATATTTATTTTTAGAGTGAATGTCCCGAATCTACAAAGCGCGAGTACCACACAATTGAAGGATTCTGGAAACGAGTCGCCCCCGGGAGGTTGGAGGTAAGTCAACAAATTGTATACTTACCTACCTATTTTTTAAATTTGCTTTACGCCCCTATTTTTAATGTTCACCTTCCCTTTCCTTCAAAATGTCCTTCCGAAAGAAACAACACCGGCTCACTCTTTTTCTAGAGGCTTGAATTATTAGGCAGGTAATTACTTCTTAATATAATAAAGAGCTTTTAGTGTGGGTATTCCTTCATTAAGATAGATTTAAAATAAGTACGAAGAGTCTGTTCTGTAACCGCTTCGCCAACCTCTTGCGCTGCGTCGACGCAGGTGCGAGAACGCAAAATACCCGTGGGGTAACGTGGTTCGTTTTCCGCGTTCATTTAAAAGGCAATTAGGTTTTTAGGGATCCGTACCCAAGAGGTGAAAACTTGACCATATTAGGTACCAAGACTCGGCGTCCATCCATCCCATTGTCGCCAGGCTGCATCTCATGAATCGTTATAGCTAGGGCGTTAAAATTTTCCCAAATTACGTATTACTACCGTTCCGCTATTAACAACAAATACTAAAAGTAGAATCATTAAACGGAGATACTATACAACAAACGTGACTTATTTATTTGCCATTTTTGTTCGATATCAATCATAGCTACAGGTAGACATTATAATTATTATATGGTCAACGAGAGAATGCGTTCCTGACAGGTGGTGATTGACTTGCCGATATAACTTTCAGGCGGCGCTTAATTTATGATAAAATATTTTGTTTGTTTATTCGCCTAATTGACAAGTAACAAGCTATAAAAACTACATTATTATGTCAAATTATAAACAATTACATAAATTTGCACTACAAATTAAATTATAAACTTAAGAAAACAATAATTATCAAAAAAATATACTGCGCTACTACAAGGTTTTAGCAGCCGGTAATTTTTTTAGTGATGTGACAAAAATAACAGTCAAAATTAGCGAAAAGTAACTGTTAACGGTTACGTATATTAAAATAATAATTTAAAAAAATAAAAAAACGCTTTTAGCACGCACTAAAAATTATAAAAGAATAGGGACATTTCGGACATTCGAAAGAAATCGTGGAGCGTTTGTAAGTATGTATAATATTTTCTCTTTTTCGACAAAACGCTCCACGTTTTCTTCCGAAAGCCCGAAATGTTATTATAATTTTTAGTGCATGCAGTTATTTTCGAGATCTGTTTTTTTTTCTAGAACTGGCCGAAAATTTGTTATCTAACCTTGTTTATACAGTGTAGAGCGTGCCTAAATATTATACATACCTACATACTCTCGAAAAACATAACCCTCCTTCTGATTTGGCGCAGTCGGGTGAAAATTACAAACGAGAGTAACGAACCACATTGTGATATTAATTTCTTAGGTTGCTTATTGTTTTTTTTATTAGGTATTTAATAGAATCTTTTTTAAAATAGGTAATAAAAAATATCAGTTACGTAAGGTTACATCACTAGTCACATGTGTCAGGAACGCATTCTCTCGTTGACCCTAATAGGTTATTGTTAACCTAGAGAATGGTACGGAACCCATCGCGCGCGGGTCCGACTAGCACTTGGCCGGTTTTTATTTACCTACTTACTACTTACATCAATAAGTACCTACCTGAGTTCATAATACTTCATAAGTCTTGCGTATTTCTCCAAAACTTGAAGGAAAGTTAGCTCTGGTTTTAACCGGGTTTTGTAGTTGGTTTACCTATTGTAAAAATTCTACGAAGACATTAAAAAACTAACGTTTTTGTTTAGTAAGTATTTTGACTTAATATGAGTATTTATTACCTACCTACTCTAACAAAACTTTATAGCTACCTACTTACTTACCTTCTCATAATTCGATTAGAACTCCGTCCGATTAAGCCTGTGTTTAGCTAGGTAGGTAGGTACCTACCTGTTTTAGAGAAGGATGTCGAAAAAAATCTATACCTACTGGGACTGGGACCATTCCAGGTTTCTTTTTTTATTCATTGTAAGTAAATTCTACTTCTAAACTAAGATTGCCTGTCTCATGTTCTAATAAGTAGTTAAGGAAATAGGTATTTCTTTTACGTGCGTTATACTTATAATTAAGTAATATAAGATCACTTAAATAACCCTGCAAGTTTTCGCAATCGATAATTCCCGCTACAAAAATTGTATAGTGACACATTACTTGTAAGTAAGATGTATCTTACATCAAATAGTTCAGAAGTGTTCACCATATTTTGAAATAGGTAGGTATTAAGCAGCAGCCACACTGCGCACAGGGTCCGTGCACCTGCTCCGACCTTCCGTACCGTACCTGGTCTACCAACCAACTTTATGTACTGGCCCTACTAATCTACTAACTATTTAGGTACCGTGAAACTTTACAACTTTGCCCTTCAACGTAACATTGCCCAAAATCCAATTCGTAAGCAATTCTTGGACTGTACAAAAAAGTTGCAATTTTGTGGCAACTTTCTGTGCCTTAGTGCAAAATAGACTTCTTATGTGACATCCCTGTGACTCGCCTATGTTGTTAAGTTGGCTAGGTAAATAGTTATAGCTTGTTGAGTCAGGAGCGTTTTTTCGCGGGCAAATTTTTCGGCTTTTTTGGTGGCGGATTGTGTAGAAATGGGGAGCCACAGGAAGATTTTATTTACTGTCTCTAATAGAATACATATTAAAGAGTAGTTCAAAGTTGGTTTTATTGATAAATGGTATATTATTCAAAAGTTATGATGATGGGCAAAGTTACCCAGTAATGTTTCAACCTACGTCTGCCAACTTTGCCCTCGTTCAAAAAAAGCTTAGGGCTGTCACCTGTATGTTGTTAATATATTTTAACACTATTTTTTGCTTTTATATATGTGTATTTATTGTATTTACAAGTCGTTTTTTTAAATTATAGGTATTTTTATTTTAACAGGTGATTGCACTCATTATAATAAACAATTTAGTTTTGGTCTTGACATAGTAACTGTGAATCAGCTGTTTCATTTTGTTACAGAATGCAAAATTTTTGTTTAATCTTTTGGTTTGGTTTGAAAATTTGAACATGCGATGTTATTTATAGGCACTTTGTGATTTTTTTTTCCTTGACACATTTTGTCAGAAGTGCCAACCCTAAGCTCTTTTAAATCTTTGCGTGCGCTTTGTATGGGAAAGTGAAAAAATGTTAGGGTTACTTTGCCCAGTCATATTATTCTAAAACTATTGATGATATCGTTTCCTTCTCTGAAGTAACCGATAGTATTGCCTTTGGCCCTCTTATGATTCCAATTTAATTAATATACGGTTAGGTTTAGCATCAAAAATTGACGTGGGCAAAGTTGTCAAAAAGTGCGGATAACTTTGCCCGCTCTTAAAATAGACCAAAAATGAGTTTTAATACTAAAATATGATAAGTTTAAGTCCATAATCATGTGCCAAATATCTTAAAGTTACTGTAGAAATAAAAAAATATATAGGTTTCCATATAAAAAAAATTGAAAACTTGCAATTTTATGAAAAAAACGGGCAAAGTTGTAAAGTTTTACGGTACCTACTCGATTATGTACCTAGCTCGCTAGTGCATTTCCTGCGCAGCCTCTTATGCTGTTAGACCTCCGCTTTAAGTGTGCGTTATAATATTTTATCTATCGTAATGACCGAGCAGATTGAATGAGAAAAACCCAGATTAGGGTGTGGCTAATTAGAGTAGTAACTTTTGAACAAAGGTACCTTCAACTTACACAGCAATCTGTATTCCCTAAGGAAAATTATTAATTTAATTTAGCTTCTCCATAGCTTCTGTTAATTTCCCCTGCAATAGATACTAGATAGCTTCGTTCGACCAACAGTCTTAATATTCTATGCTAAGGACAAAAAGAAAAACTACTTACCAAAATACCTATCCTTATCAGTCAAACGAAGCATTCCAATTCACGCAAAGGGTTGTTTTCGAAGTGGAGTCCACACCTTTGAATGCAATAGGGTGAAATGAATGAAATCTGTGAGCACGTGGCAACAACCGCGTGGCACCTCGACCCGGCGGCGGCGGCCCGGAGATGCCCCGTGTACCTCCACCTAGGTTACGTGGCCGGCGATCGATAGGGATGTGAGCGCAGGCGCAAAACTGACAACTTCGAGTTCACGCTTTATTTCTCAGTTGGTAAGCAAGCTATAAATAAATTTAATATGCTGGTTAGCCATAACAAGGTCTGTAAGCATAACGGTAGTGGGTTGTTAGGTAGCCCATATGTCACATATCGTATGATGTAGGGTCTTTTACATTCAAGTAGGTATAAATGAAAAAAGATACCTAATACCGTAAATTTATTTTTGTCAAAGATGACTGGTGGCGGGACATTCACCTTGATGCTTCCTTTCTCCTCTATCCTTACGTTGCGCCTATCACAAAAAAATTGGTAGGTACCTACATAAAGGACCATAACAGTAGGTAGTAGTAGTAGGTGCCTACATTATACTTATTAATCTAATGAATTATTACTAACATTAGATGCAACTACTATTAAGTACCTACACGTGATTGCTGTCTTAATTTTAAACAACTTTTCGGACCTATCTATGAATCCCAACAAAAATACGTTACCTACGGCCATAGGTAGGTGCAAAATAAAATCAGCTGATGGGTAAATTACTTAGGTACCTACTATACAGGGTGTAACAGAAAGGGTATATAAAGCCGAAACACAGCGATAGTCCTCATGAAACTAAACAACTTTCCCCAAGGAACATGGGTCGTAACACGAAAAAAATTTTTGGATCGCCCATACTTACTCGATCAGCTGATCGGGCATTTTGTATGGGGAGGCGAAATTTTTTTTTCGAGTTACGACCCATGTTCCTTGGGGAAAGTTGTTCAGTTTCATGAGGACTATCGCTGTGTTTCGGCTTTATATACCCCTTCTGTTACACCCTGTATATGCGCCGACTTTTCCACTGATTTTGAATAAATTGAGTGAGGTTCGCAGGAAAGAAAAATCAGTGTGACGTGTAGTACGAGTATTTGGTCATCGGCGTTGGTTTCGCTACGCCTCAATAAAGAGAAAATAAAAAAAGAAAATCATTGAAGTAGGTACCTAGATAGGCTAAAGGGTCGCCATGAATCTAAGTCTTAAAACTCGCCCTGACTAATTGTAAAATTAAATCGGTAATATCATTAGCTGGAAAAAACTAAACATTTTAAGCTTAAAATAGTGATTTTATTAAATTAAACCCAGGCTATCCCTAAATTCGACAAAGTACCTGCCCAAATCAAACCAAAGTTTGAACCGAAACCGAGCAAAATTAAGAAATAAAATGTAGAGAAGTCCCCCATTTTAGATTTTAGCTTATCAGATTTCAATCAAATTAGGCCTATTGCAAAAAAGGGCTTTCTCAGTGCTATTTTCATTTTATGTTGTCAAACTCAATGTTTTTAAAACAAAAGTTAACAAAAAATTCAATCCAATGTGAAGGGGGTGTAAAATATGTATTACTTAAGTGGTTAGTAGGTACTTTGCATGAAAATGAAACAATGAATAAGTAGGAAAGTCTACTTACATAAAAATATTTGAACCTACTTTTAGACATTTCTTTACTTACTTGCAGCCGAAAAATATCAAAAAGTGGAAGAAAATAAGCATAATTAAATTACAATAAAGTAAAAAACGAATGAATATGTACCTAATGAAAGTACTTATCTACCTACCTACCTATAATTAAGGTAGTTGAAAGCACGTAGGTACCTATTTGTTACAGCCAAAGTGATTAATTGGCTATTACTCATATTATCTGGTCATTATACCTACATAATAACCAAATTGGCTAGATAGTGTGATAAATTATTGACTTTTGCCAGATATTACATAATATCCGGCCAAAACTACCCAAAGTAATAAATACGCTTCAACTGAGATCTTACCCATTCCCTCGCTCTTCATTTCGTCGTCTGTCACAGACGTATTTTCTGGGTTGTCATAAAAAATAAGCTAAACCTTGGAATTATAATATCACACCCTTGTCAATTACTTTTAGAGATAATCAAGTAGCTCCATCCAAACTTGGCTTTGTTTACAGAATTTTGGTGGGATAAACATTAGGGACAATTAATAAGTGCTTGAAGGCTGATTGAAATTCAATTTTATAATAATCTAGCCCTAGCCCTGTTTTATTAGGTAGGTAGGTACCTACTTTATGCAAGTCGTCAACGATATTATAAATAATAGCTGGTTAAAGTGAAGCATTTATGACTTTGAACAAAGTGAGTAGGTAGTTATTATGATGGCTGGATAGTACCTACCTATATACACTGGGCGTCAAAAATAAGTAGTACCTACCTACAGTTTTTAGATTGCGATTACTCAACTATAGAATAGTTTTGAAATAAAAAGCATTTTGTAGCAAATATAATAAGGCTTCTTAAAATGTATACTTTGTTTAATATTAATGAAGGTTTTTACTTAAAATTAGGAAAAAACATTAAGTTGTCCATTTTGAAGGAACTGTCAAGCGCTTAATTTTTACGTATTTAGTCTTTTTCGTACTTTAGTAACTTGTGTTGCCGCCTCGGGCTCTGATTACAGCTTAGAACCCGTTTGGCATGCTGAGCACTAAGTTTTGGAGACGGAATTGGGGAATATTCTCCCAGTCTCCTATCAGAGTCTGTCTTAGGACCCTAAGGGTCGCGGGAGGAGGTATACGCCTTCTGTCTAGCTTCTCAAGCACATCCTAGGTGTGTTCAATCATGTTAAGATCTGAGCTTCTTGAAGGCCAAGCTAACAACCTGATGCCAGTCCCTCTAATGTACTCTTGTACGTGGAAATCAGTGTATGGCCGGTGGCCGGGCGTTATAATGCTGGAGTATTGCTCCATCACCCATATTTACAAAATGTGGCCGTGAATTCTCGTTAAAGATTTCTAAAGCATATTTTTCACAAGTGCCATTTTCCATGACCATTAGCTCCGTGTGACCTACTAAAGAGATGTCAGCCCATACATGTTCAGAGGCCCTTCTTGTTGGACTCTTTACGAGATCAGTAGACCAAGTGAGTGATACATTCATTAATTCAATATTGAATGTATCGCTCACTTGGTCTACTGTTCACTCTTTTCCTTCCATTAGAAGTGAGTAAAGACAATCGTCATTCACTCACACTCTCACTTTGGGGCTTTATATTGGCTTTAGCAAGTTTTCTTCTCGCTGTACCCTCACTAACGTAGTCTCTTCGGGTCTAAAGAAAAGAATCATCAAAATCGGTTCATAAACGTCGAAGTTTTGCGTGGACACACATAAAAAATATATATATATACCTATACGGTCGAATTGAGAAACTCCTCCTTTTTTTTGAAGTCGTTTAAAAAGAGGCCTTTACTTTTGAATTTCAGTTGATTTATTAGCAATAAATATAAATAAAAGAAAGATAAGACAATAGTACACAAAAACAGTGTTTCTGTTTATTAGGGCCTTTTTTCAGCCAATCTTTAAAAAAATATATTATGCATGATTTTTTATTAAATAAAATTAAATTTTCTTTAAAATGTTTTTTATTACAAAGGTCTAGGTTCTGTATTTTAGATTTTAAAACTGTAGGTACTATACCTAGGTACTTATTTTTGACGCCCGCCCAGTGTATAACATCAGGCTGGATTAATCACTTTGGCTGAGGAGAAGTTGCCCACTACAAAACTAATCAATTCTTTTGTTAATTGCACATCTTACGTATAGTTCTTAAAATCTTACATGATTAGAATGACAAGTGTCACTAAAAGTAACGAAGTAACTTTATATTAGCGGCCCACAAGTGTCGTAATTTGCATCAGCAAAAATCATGATCATTTTTACAACTACTTAACCGTTTTAAAATTATGCGCTGTATTTAAACATACAAGAAAATTGATGTTTTCGACATAAAACTTAGAGATATATAAAACATACTCGTAATACTTAATAACACAAATAATACTTATGCAATAATATGAGATTAATTTTTTTTACGGTCAACAAGGTTATATCATCGCAAAAAAACTTAACTATGAAAATAGTATAATTATAAGTTGTTTTTTTTTGTGTTTAGTAGTTTTGGTAGGTGTTAGGAGACTTTTTAGTAGATTCATTGTTTTTAAAAAATTTCGCACGGTGTCGCTACTCTTTGGTTTGTATTTAACCGAGCTCGAAATGGAGAATTCATAACGTACCTATTTAATTAGTCTATTTGGTAATTACTAGTTGTTTTTAAAAATATTTCTAGTAATAAGCACTTCGTCGACAAAAATTTCGCTCAAACCTCGATTTAACATTTTGATCCCATCACTATTCGGCGAGGATTGATATAAGTGTCATTCTAATATGTAAGATTTTAAGAACTATAGGTAGGTACCTATCTACTAATGAAATGAAATAGGTTAGGTACCTGTTAGATCTTTAGTTGTTTTGTCTATTTAATATAAAGGCAGTAGGTATATACTTTTATCGGTATCTATTTTTTTGCATAATCTTACCTGGGTACTTACCTACGTAGGTAAATAAATAGGTATAGGTATCAATTTTGAATAATATAGGTAGGTACCTACTTGGTGCAAATATCTACCATAATACGTGTATAATTTCAATTAAAATAAATAAATAATTATGGGGGGCTCCCATAGGTACCCTAGGTGCAACAAACGTGTTTTTATTTCGTGCCTGAGTCGGAGTCGCACGTGGACTCTTTATTTAAAATACCTAAACGAATGGATTACCTATTTAATATTGTAGACGTCAATCAAGTTTGGATGAATAGTTTGATAGTTGTTTATTACTCTTTTACACAAAAAACATTGAAATTATTGGTCTGTTGCAATGTTGTAGTTTTTGGTTGTAGTAGCTTTAACTTGTCTACACCAGAATAACACTTAAGTGCCTATGTAAGCAATATTACCTATTTTAAAGTAGGTAGGTAGTTCCGAGATATGACTTTATTTAAAATGTGTAGGTACGAAATTTCGTACACCCGTGACTTCGTATCGTAGGTCCCTACCTACTTAATTCTTTTTTTTGTCCTTTAATAGGTAGGTAAGTAATTCATTTAAATCTGCTCAGTCGTTTTTGCTGTATGTATTTACGCACGAGCAATCCATACTAATATTATAAATGCGAAAGTAACTCTGTCTGTCTGTCTGTCTGTCTGTCTGTCTGTCTGTCTGTCTGTCTGTCTGTCTGTCTGTCTGTCTGTCTGTCTGTCTGTCTGTCTGTCTGTCTGTCTGTCTGTCTGTCTGTCTGTCTGTCTGTCTGTCTGTCTGTCTGTCTGTCTGTCTGTCTGTCTGTCTGTCTGTCTGTCTGTCTGTCTGTCTGTCTGTCTGTCTGTCTGTCTGTCTGTCTGTCTGTCTGTCTGTCTGTCTGTCTGTCTGTCTGTCTGTCTGTCTGTCTGTCTGTCTGTCTGTCTGTCTGTCTGTCTGTCTGTCTGTCTGTCTGTCTGTCTGTCTGTCTGTCTGTCTGTCTGTCTGTCTGTCTGTCTGTCTGTCTGTCTGTCTGTCTGTCTGTCTGTCTGTCTGTCTGTCTGTCTGTCTGTCTGTCTGTCTGTCTGTCTGTCTGTCTGTCTGTCTGTCTGTCTGTCTGTCTGTCTGTCTGTCTGTCTGTCTGTCTGTCTGTCTGTCTGTCTGTCTGTCTGTCTGTCTGTCTGTCTGTCTGTCTGTCTGTCTGTCTGTCTGTCTGTCTGTCTGTCTGTCTGTCTGTCTGTCTGTCTGTCTGTCTGTCTGTCTGTCTGTCTGTCTGTCTGTCTGTCTGTCTGTCTGTCTGTCTGTCTGTCTGTCTGTCTGTCTGTCTGTCTGTCTGTCTGTCTGTCTGTCTGTCTGTCTGTCTGTCTGTCTGTCTGTCTGTCTGTCTGTCTGTCTGTCTGTCTGTCTGTCTGTCTGTCTGTCTGTCTGTCTGTCTGTCTGTCTGTCTGTCTGTCTGTCTGTCTGTCTGTCTGTCTGTCTGTCTGTCTGTCTGTCTGTCTGTCTGTCTGTCTGTCTGTCTGTCTGTCTGTCTGTCTGTCTGTCTGTCTGTCTGTCTGTCTGTCTGTCTGTCTGTCTGTCTGTCTGTCTGTCTGTCTGTCTGTCTGTCTGTCTGTCTGTCTGTCTGTCTGTCTGTCTGTCTGTCTGTCTGTCTGTCTGTCTGTCTGTCTGTCTGTCTGTCTGTCTGTCTGTCTGTCTGTCTGTCTGTCTGTCTGTCTGTCTGTCTGTCTGTCTGTCTGTCTGTCTGTCTGTCTGTCTGTCTGTCTGTCTGTCTGTCTGTCTGTCTGTCTGTCTGTCTGTCTGTCTGTCTGTCTGTCTGTCTGTCTGTCTGTCTGTCTGTCTGTCTGTCTGTCTGTCTGTCTGTCTGTCTGTCTGTCTGTCTGTCTGTCTGTCTGTCTGTCTGTCTGTCTGTCTGTCTGTCTGTCTGTCTGTCTGTCTGTCTGTCTGTCTGTCTGTCTGTCTGTCTGTCTGTCTGTCTGTCTGTCTGTCTGTCTGTCTGTCTGTCTGTCTGTCTGTCTGTCTGTCTGTCTGTCTGTCTGTCTGTCTGTCTGTCTGTCTGTCTGTCTGTCTGTCTGTCTGTCTGTCTGTCTGTCTGTCTGTCTGTCTGTCTGTCTGTCTGTCTGTCTGTCTGTCTGTCTGTCTGTCTGTCTGTCTGTCTGTCTGTCTGTCTGTCTGTCTGTCTGTCTGTCTGTCTGTCTGTCTGTCTGTCTGTCTGTCTGTCTGTCTGTCTGTCTGTCTGTCTGTCTGTCTGTCTGTCTGTCTGTCTGTCTGTCTGTCTGTCTGTCTGTCTGTCTGTCTGTCTGTCTGTCTGTCTGTCTGTCTGTCTGTCTGTCTGTCTGTCTGTCTGTCTGTCTGTCTGTCTGTCTGTCTGTCTGTCTGTCTGTCTGTCTGTCTGTCTGTCTGTCTGTCTGTCTGTCTGTCTGTCTGTCTGTCTGTCTGTCTGTCTGTCTGTCTGTCTGTCTGTCTGTCTGTCTGTCTGTCTGTCTGTCTGTCTGTCTGTCTGTCTGTCTGTCTGTCTGTCTGTCTGTCTGTCTGTCTGTCTGTCTGTCTGTCTGTCTGTCTGTCTGTCTGTCTGTCTGTCTGTCTGTCTGTCTGTCTGTCTGTCTGTCTGTCTGTCTGTCTGTCTGTCTGTCTGTCTGTCTGTCTGTCTGTCTGTCTGTCTGTCTGTCTGTCTGTCTGTCTGTCTGTCTGTCTGTCTGTCTGTCTGTCTGTCTGTCTGTCTGTCTGTCTGTCTGTCTGTCTGTCTGTCTGTCTGTCTGTCTGTCTGTCTGTCTGTCTGTCTGTCTGTCTGTCTGTCTGTCTGTCTGTCTGTCTGTCTGTCTGTCTGTCTGTCTGTCTGTCTGTCTGTCTGTCTGTCTGTCTGTCTGTCTGTCTGTCTGTCTGTCTGTCTGTCTGTCTGTCTGTCTGTCTGTCTGTCTGTCTGTCTGTCTGTCTGTCTGTCTGTCTGTCTGTCTGTCTGTCTGTCTGTCTGTCTGTCTGTCTGTCTGTCTGTCTGTCTGTCTGTCTGTCTGTCTGTCTGTCTGTCTGTCTGTCTGTCTGTCTGTCTGTCTGTCTGTCTGTCTGTCTGTCTGTCTGTCTGTCTGTCTGTCTGTCTGTCTGTCTGTCTGTCTGTCTGTCTGTCTGTCTGTCTGTCTGTCTGTCTGTCTGTCTGTCTGTCTGTCTGTCTGTCTGTCTGTCTGTCTGTCTGTCTGTCTGTCTGTCTGTCTGTCTGTCTGTCTGTCTGTCTGTCTGTCTGTCTGTCTGTCTGTCTGTCTGTCTGTCTGTCTGTCTGTCTGTCTGTCTGTCTGTCTGTCTGTCTGTCTGTCTGTCTGTCTGTCTGTCTGTCTGTCTGTCTGTCTGTCTGTCTGTCTGTCTGTCTGTCTGTCTGTCTGTCTGTCTGTCTGTCTGTCTGTCTGTCTGTCTGTCTGTCTGTCTGTCTGTCTGTCTGTCTGTCTGTCTGTCTGTCTGTCTGTCTGTCTGTCTGTCTGTCTGTCTGTCTGTCTGTCTGTCTGTCTGTCTGTCTGTCTGTCTGTCTGTCTGTCTGTCTGTCTGTCTGTCTGTCTGTCTGTCTGTCTGTCTGTCTGTCTGTCTGTCTGTCTGTCTGTCTGTCTGTCTGTCTGTCTGTCTGTCTGTCTGTCTGTCTGTCTGTCTGTCTGTCTGTCTGTCTGTCTGTCTGTCTGTCTGTCTGTCTGTCTGTCTGTCTGTCTGTCTGTCTGTCTGTCTGTCTGTCTGTCTGTCTGTCTGTCTGTCTGTCTGTCTGTCTGTCTGTCTGTCTGTCTGTCTGTCTGTCTGTCTGTCTGTCTGTCTGTCTGTCTGTCTGTCTGTCTGTCTGTCTGTCTGTCTGTCTGTCTGTCTGTCTGTCTGTCTGTCTGTCTGTCTGTCTGTCTGTCTGTCTGTCTGTCTGTCTGTCTGTCTGTCTGTCTGTCTGTCTGTCTGTCTGTCTGTCTGTCTGTCTGTCTGTCTGTCTGTCTGTCTGTCTGTCTGTCTGTCTGTCTGTCTGTCTGTCTGTCTGTCTGTCTGTCTGTCTGTCTGTCTGTCTGTCTGTCTGTCTGTCTGTCTGTCTGTCTGTCTGTCTGTCTGTCTGTCTGTCTGTCTGTCTGTCTGTCTGTCTGTCTGTCTGTCTGTCTGTCTGTCTGTCTGTCTGTCTGTCTGTCTGTCTGTCTGTCTGTTACGCTTTCACGCCTAAACTACTGAACCGATTTCAATGAAATTTGGTAGAGAGGTTGTCTAGACCTTGAGAAAGGACATAGGCTATATTTTGTCGCGAAAAAAGGCTTAAGGGGGTGGTAATAAGGGATGAAAGTTAGTATGGGAGATCGTCATTATTCGAAGATAAAACCATGAAACTTTATATTTAGGCACTTAGTACTAAATAAATAAATATTTTCTAGCTTTTTGGAAATATCTACCTGTATAGACGTGAAATAAGGGATGAAAGTTCGTATGGAAGTCCTATCAAAGTTACGCTTCCACACCTAACTCCGGAACTTATTTTCATAAAATCTGTTACAGAGTTCGACTAAAGCCTAGGAAAGGTCGCAGGCTATGTTTTATTTATTTATTTTGAGAAAAAAAAAACGGCTTAAGGGGGTGGTAATAAGGGATGAAAGTTAGTATGGGAGATCGTCATTATTCAAAGATAAAACCATGAAACTTTATATTTAGGCACTTAATACTAAATCCATACTAATCCATACTATAATATTATAAATGCGAAAGTAACTCTGTTTGTCTGTCTGTTACTCTTTCACGCCTAAACGGCTGAACGGATTTTGATGAAATTTGGTATGGTGATAGATGATAACCTAGAAATGGTCATAGGCTATAAATAATCACGCCATCGTTCTTAGACCCCCTA
Source organism: Anarsia innoxiella (assembly GCA_947563765.1). NCBI lineage: Eukaryota > Metazoa > Arthropoda > Insecta > Lepidoptera > Gelechiidae > Anarsia > Anarsia innoxiella. Next base: position 6,243,959 of record OX387390.1, on the reverse strand, counting down.
AGTTAGTTATCTGCCTACTGCCTGGGTAGGCAGTAGGCAGATAACTAAATTGAGTTAGTGATTTTTAGTCGTTTTTGTTGGGACTTTTGCTCTTTCACGTCTAAATGGCTGAACGGATTTTGATGAAATTTAGTAAGGTGATAATAGTAAGGTGATAATAGTAAGGTGATAATAGTAAGGTGTAATAGATGTTTACCTAAAAACGGATATAAGATCAAAATGATCACGTCATCGTACTTAGGGGGTAGGAAGTAGGCAGAAAACTGAATTGAGTTAGTGATTTTTTTATGGTTTTTGCTGGGAGTTTTGCTCTATCATGCCTAAACGGCTGAACGGATTTTGATGAAATTTAGTAAGGTAATAGATGGTTACCTAAAAACGGATATAAGATAAAAATGATCACGTCATCGTACTTAGGGGGTAGGAAGTAGGCAGAAAACTGAATTGAGTTAGTGTTTTTTTTATGGTTTTTGCTGGGAGTTTTGCTCTATCATGCCTAAACAGCTGAACGGATTTTGATGAAATTTAGTAAGGTAATAGATGGTTACCTAAAAACGGATATAAGATCAAAATGATCACGTCATCGTACTTAGGGGGTAGGAAGTAGGCAGAAAACTGAATTGAGGTGGGACATTGTTGCAGCGGGACTTACAGCCGGGAGAAAACAAAAAATCTTATGCGGACGAAGTCGCGGGCAAAAGCTAGTAATAAATATATCCACTGTGACATTTTCAAAGTAGGTATCGTAACTTTTGTCGTTTCAAAAATATATTTTTGAAATCAATTTGTTCAATGAATGTATGATTGTTGATTGTATTATTGAACAAATTGATGAACACATATTTTTGAAACAACGGAAGTTACAGTACTTTAAAAATGTGAATGTGTAGGTAGATAATAGATATACCTATTATTATTGCTCGTGACTGTACAGGAACAAACACCCTATCCTAACATTATTTAAACACATCAAATCAAACAAACATTTACATAACATAAGGTACCTACTTCATTTAAAAGTATCTACATTAAAAAGGTAGGTATAAAAATCCTACATCCCAATCAGCTGTCAATCAGGACAATCAGTAGGTAGGTACCTACGCAAGGCACATTTGGACATGTTTAACAAATATTTATAGGAACTGGGTTTATACGCTGCAGGATTCTTTCTCGTGCGTTTCTGAGGCGAGCATCAGATTTTTTTAACAAAAATTTACAATGTGCGGCTAAAAACAATCATTGCCAATTGCCGGCCGGCCGGCCGGCGTTTGCCTGTCGCATCGCTACACGCGGCGGCGCAGCGGTAGCGGTGGCGGCGGCGGCGGCGGCGCGGCGGAGGAGACTGTTTCCCCGTCCCTCCCGCGCCCGCGCCTTATTTCTACAATTCTGCCTACTGACTAGCGTAGCGGGCGAGCCACTCAACTCGCTCCGAACCGCACTGTTCTCGTATCGCGTGCACGGGCTATTTCGTGTCGCCCATAATTCAAGTCCGCAAACATCGTCGGATATTAGATTCGGAATTCCTTTTCTTTCTTTATAGTTACTCCTATCTCAATATGGACGGTGACATGTCGCAAGGTGCATCAGGTGACGCCTCTCCAACCTTCGAGGACAGGTAAGCCAATGAATCTTATTCCTTCGCCTTTCTTCGCCGGTGAAATTTATTTTTGTAGATAGATGGCAACACTCTTCCTTTGATTACCTACCTACTTGCTTGTTCGTGAATAGGTAACCTATCCTATTAGAAATTCAGTGTACCTACCTAAATAACCTATACTATAAGTAGGCACACCTACTTAACTATGCGTTTGAGGTTAGATTGTGTCATCCATCTACCTATCTACTGACACCAAAGATTATTTATTTTCTACGAATAAAATTATATCTTTGGTGTCCGAGAATTATTAAATTTTCTAAGTTAAAATAAAAAACTTACATGTGAAAAATATCATGGCATTCACTTTCTTAATATACTTAGGTGGCTGGCAGCAGGTTTTATTTGAGTTATTTAAGTTGTCCTAAATATTAACCTTGTCATTCGTAGGTAGGTATAATTTGAGATAGATAGAACACATAGAACATAGGTAGATAGTTGCGTTTCTACCAATTTTTGTTTAAATACCTAGCTCAAGTAGGGTAACATAGGTAATCAAGGTTGCCGTTTCTACATCAAAAGGAAGTCCTTGATTATTTAGCTTGATTTTTTATTTTCTAAAAATCCGTTACATACCTACGTAGGTACCTGTAATACATTTTGAGTTCTCATGCAATTAGTTTAATAAAATGAATTCTGTGTAAACAAACAATCCCTTGCGGCTAGATATAGCGTTCTAGTCTAGTACGATATCGGTATGTGGCCATTCAAGTGCCAAGCTGATTCGAGCCACGCTGGGCGAGCTGAGACGTACCTACGTACTACGTAACCCGATTGCAAGAAGCTTCGCGGTTAAGCGGTAGCCTCTCGTTACCATACGGCTAACACTCTATCGCGATTGTTCCTACAATTTCATATCCTGTGGGGCCACCATCAAAGTTAAGTAAACAAATCAAATGTAGCGATGAAAGCTTTGGTGCAGTGGCAGCTGTAGCTTGAGAATAAAATTGGATAATCGCGATGCAGTTTAGCCGCAAAGTCAAGTTTTAAACTGGTACTAATGTTGACACATACTTATAGATAGATACCATGAAGCTACATGCTAGCACGTTGAAATGAAATGAAATGAAAAATCATTTAATCCTGTAGGTTTTGACAACACTTAGGACGGGTCATTTTTTAAAGTTAATGCTAGATTCGCAAGAGTGCAGTTTTCCGCAGAGAAGAACCTAGCAAGAAACTCTGTAGGGTTGCTCTTTTTAATTTATATTTCACAAATCTCATAAACACAGAAACATGCAATAAAATTCATATATCAAAAGAGCTATCCCATAAATACAATAACATTCATTTAATTTAAGGAATGTAAATAAATCACAATTGTATAAGTAGGTATGAACAGTTATGCCGTATAAAGAAAGCTTCATAGAATAGCAGGTCAATCCCATGGATTTATGTCTAAATAATCGTTAATTTTATAATATCCCTTTTTGCTAAGTTTTTGTTTAACAATAACCTTGAATTTATTGAGGGGTAGTTCGCGTATACTGGTAGGGATCTTGTTGTAAAAGCGTATATAGGTACATTGACCCACAAACGACTTAGGTAGGTATTTACTTTGTTTAGTCGACTAGCATGGGGCACTAATTTATCCCTATTTCTAGTATTAACAGTATGTATATCACTTAGGTACTTGTTTAAATTGAAGATTTTTTGTGTAAACATTAAATTAGTGAAGATGTATTTTGACGCTAGTGTTAATATGTCAATATTCTTAAAAACATCCCTAAGAGATTCCCTGTGACTTAGTTTATAAATCGATCAAATAGCTCGCTTCTGTTCCTGTAGGACAAAAATGCGCTCAGAGTCAGCATCAGAGTTATCTTTGGCTAGCGGCATCAGAGATTTAATTAATTAGCGACTGCCATTTGAATTCTATGTGGGGCCGTAGAGTAGGTATTATTTTAGGTTTCTTTTTACTAGATAAGAAAATTAATTAATTAGGTACCAAAACACATAGGTAAGTAGGCTAATAGTTAACTAATAAGTAATTTTACCATGGACTGAAATCACAACGCAAGCTCCTACTTTAGAACTCAAGTTAGGTAGGTATCTAATGCACTTTAATTTTGAATAGGTAGGTAGGTACCTACTTACTTTTTTGAATTACTTACCAGAAGTTTTGGGGATGTTAAAAGGCTGATAATTATAGAATATTACTTTTGCAGGATACTGACAGCCTGTGACAAAACTGAGTTGCGACCGATCCATCAAAAACAATTTTGTTAATTGTTAACTAGGTTGTTTCGTAATGTTATTGGTCACATAAAACGGATTGGATTATCGTTTTTGCCCCTTTTACCTTTTTTAACATAATACCTACCTACTTATCTTTTTATTTAAGTAAAAGTTTTCAGGCCCTTCTGTAAAGGACATTGGGAACCTTACTATGGAAATAATACCCACGGTGAACACTGATGAATCATACCTATAACACGTCGGAAATATCTGCGAACCTCGCTGGAATGCGCTTTCCCCGACGTCATCAAGTTGCATGACGTCATCAAGCCAGGTCCGCAGATATTTCCGACGTGTTATACTTACATTATTTTAAAGCCCGAGACGTCTACATATACCTACCTACTAATTTAACCTCTCACATCCCACTGACTCATTATAAACCCAGACACAATAGGATTTGAAAGATTAACCTTTTGCACGCCAGCCATTTTTGACGTTGATACACGCCCGACGCCGCTGAGCCTAGTATTATATCAATTATATTATATCAATTAACACAGGCGGTAGGGCATCTTATATAAAACAAAATTATTGTTATAAAAATGGCCAAATTTAGACGACTTAAGGCCAGCGGCGTCTCAGCCACGCGAACAATTTGCGACTAAAGTGGTCATTGGCGTCCAAAGGGTAGGGCATTATAGTGGGGTATAAAAAAAAATCTAAAATTATGAAAAAAATATCATATTCTCGCCCGCGTTAACCACATTCCGTGCCTTTTACCTATACGATGGTCTTAGTCTCTTTTTGTAATGACCTCAACTATTTACTAATATTATTGAGTATTAAAACGTGCAATAAACAAAGTGTCATTTCGACTCTAAACCCTTTGATAACTTTACTTTAAGTACCTAAGCACTAACTAAATTGTAAGTTTCACTTCACGCTCCTCACGTAAGTGCAGTCAATGATTTCGATGAATTTAACTTATATTAACTTAAAGTAATCTACATCACTTTTTACTGTAAGAGTGAATAAAAAGATCAAGTGGCAGGTGGTACGCGTAGCGTAATCTACGGTCCACGCGCCACAACACGTGCCTACACTTCACCCCTTGCCAGGAAATTGCACTTTCTCCATTGTATTGAGATTGCGAACTGGTCGCGTTCCCTTTATGTATCAAATTATAAAATGTATGTCATTCATGGGCCTTTGTACAATCGGTAGGTAGGTACTTGGCTCCCTACTTTGATCAAACTGTACCTAGGTACATGAATGCAACTAAATATGTATTAACAGTATCTGAATGTACCTTACCTACTTAAAATTTGTTGGGTATTTTGCTATTTCCAAGTAATCCCAAGTTCCAACGGAGGCCGACGACCGTACCTATAGGTATATACCTAACCTACAATGGCTGAATATAGCATCGGATCTACAAAATGTATTGATTTTAAACACGATTATTATCTACATTTGATCTGGAATGATCCACAATTTTAGATGACAAAGGGGTTGGAAGTTTTTTCAATTTTGCAAACAGTAGGTACTAATATAGTAAAATAATCCAATTAATGTGACCTGAAAACTGATTGCGGAAAAATCTAGAATAAAAAGGAAAATTTTACACATGTTTTAATTATGCATTTTGTTTTCTTAAACAACGGTGTTAAGTAAGTAGGTTTTTTTTGTAGGTACGTGTGCCTTAAGTGCTTAACGTACGCGACGTTAGATGATGATGATTTTCGCGTAGCTTTCGTGTTGTGAACCGAGGGAGTATGTGAAACGATGCCCTCCTGCCTGACTCGCAGCGAGCGAGTCACTCGCTCGCTAAATGGCGTTGTGGCCTGAGCTTTAAGTAGGTATATGTAAAAGGCGCGCCTACATTGTTTTCAAAATTGTATTATAAGATATAGTGAGTAAATATTATACGCGTGTATACGCTAGTCTGAGACCGCTTTTAGTTGCAGTAGCTACCAAAGTACCCCTAGTCACAACACGAAGCGACGCAGCAGTCGTGTGCGGTCGTGAACAGATCCAATGACATCGCACACGTTGTATTCATTGCCGCCTTTGTAACTAGATGCTAGTCATGAAAATTACTGTCATTGTTTCTGTTTGCTGCACTTTCGCCTAAGTATCTGTCTGCTTCGGTATCAATTTCTTCCTAGAAACATGCCAGACACAATCAAGCAAGTCTCGATGGTTTTATTCCATTGTGGACAAGATCTAATTTTTGCTATTTAGTTGGCTATGTGGTTCTAATATCAACACCGAATGTTCTAGTAAAAATGTTCCGTGTTTTAAAACCTGATTTGGAAGAAAAATAATCTGTCCCAGTGTGGCCATTCGAAGCTAAATCGGTTGCAGGTAAAATAATTCAATTTTTATGTTATTAGGTAGGTACTTGAAAAAACTTATAGCGTGAACGTACTGTTGTATGGTACGGTGGTACCCCTTATTTGTTGTTATAGCAGCGACAGATTTTTAGCTTTCACGAATGAACAGAAGATGGACGGATGTTTTTTTTAGTATAGGTCTGTTTTATTTTTAACTTTTGCGTTCGGAACCCTTAAAACTTAGTTAGGTACTTATCGTGACAGTTTGATCCCAGGTTTGGGACAAAAATATTTTATGGTAGGTACCTAATGAAATGACAAATTTCTCAGTTTATTAATCACCTCCTATAAAATTGTTACTTGATAAAGAAAATTAAAATTTATAAATAATTAACCCTATAACTTTGGATTACAAACATTCGAGCTTATTTGGCTATCTTTGCGTATGGCGGTTCCGACACGTGCTGTCACACAAACGGGATTTGACAAATGCAAGACCATAATTTTGGCGCTGGTGCAATCACAAGTCACAAAAATGGGGGCAATCACGTGTGAATTTACCATTAGAGGTGCTAGTGTCGCCTGAGGTCCAAAATCATTCAATTTGTACCTACATACTGGTTTTAGTGGGTTTCATTAAAGCAATTATAATTTCTTCCATTTACCTGATGAAAAGTGATTTCCTTCGTAGAATTTTCGAAATATGGATTACCTATGTAGAAATAGCAATGAATGTGATCGCTTTGAAAGCGAAAGAGTTACTTGTAATCAATAAACTAGATATTGTTTAAGTATAATTAATTAATGAGATTCAAGATTTTAAATAAAGTCGCATGATTGCCCATAATTCTGGACCTCAGTCAACAGTGGCGCCAACTTTTGGGCAAAAAACATTCAAAAAACGATATATTGGTCCAACTACTTAAACCAAAATAAAAATGTAAGTAGTTAGGTACCTACATGCATAATTAAACAATATTTTTTGAAACTTAATTACCTACCTACCTATTCCTCGTTATTTATGCAAGTCGGTAACTGCTTAACCTAATGACCGATGCACTCCAAACGTACTGTGAAGTAGGTAGTTACCTACTATGTGCAACAGGGGTAGAGGGGTGTGGCCGGCATGCTATTGGTTCGCAATCTCTATTGTACTGTGCAAGCCTGGGGATGCTTTCCGCTAGCTAGATTACATTTCGTACGCACGCAGGTAGTAGTGAGTGACACTAGTGATAGACAGTGACTCACTGAGAATAATACTCGTAGTACACACACTAACTAAAGTAAAGCAATTGGCCGAATTTCTGCAGTAAGGAATATTTTTTGAAAAATCTTTCGGTTCTATCGACTTTTGAACCATATTTAGGTAATGAAGGGTTAATTGTTGAAGGATAGATAAATAGTAGGTACCGTAAAACTTTACAACTTTGCCCGTTTTTTTCATAAAATTGCAAGTTTTCAATTTTTTTTATATGGAAACCTATATATTTTTTTATTTCTACAGTAACTTTAAGATATTTGGCACATGATTATGGACTTAAACTTATCATATTTTAGTATTAAACCTCATTTTTGGTCTATTTTAAGGGCGGGCAAAGTTATCCGCACTTTTTGACAACTTTGCCCACGTCAATTTTTGATGCTAAACCTAACCGTATATTAATTAAATTGGAATCATAAGAGGGCCAAAGGCAATACTATCGGTTACTTCAGAGAAGGAAACGATATCATCAATAGTTTTAGAATAATATGACTGGGCAAAGTAACCCTAACATTTTTTCACTTTCCCATACAAAGCGCACGCAAAGATTTAAAAGAGCTTAGGGTTGGCACTTCTCACAAAATGTATCAAGGAAAAAAAAGTCACAAAGTGCCTATAAATAACATCGCATGTTCAAATTTTCGAACCAAGCCAAAAGATTAAACAAAAATTTTGCATTCTGATACAAAATGAAACAGCTGATTCACAGTTACTATGTCAAGACCAAAACTAAATTGTTTATTATAATGAGTGCAATCACCTGTTAAAATAAAAATACCTATAATTTAAAAAAACGACTTGTAAATACAATAAATACAGATATATAAAAGCAAAAAATAGTGTTAAAATATATTAACAACATACAGGTGACAGCCCTAAGCTTTTTTTGAACGAGGGCAAAGTTGGCAGACGTAGGTTGAAACATTACTGGGTAACTTTGCCCATCATCATAACTTTTGAATAATATACCATTTATCAATAAAACCAACTTTGAACTACTCTTTAATATGTATTCTATTAGAGACAGTAAATAAAATCTTCCTGTGGCTTCCCATTTCTACACAATCCGCCACCAAAAAAGCCGAAAAATTTGCCCGCGAAAAAACGCTCCTGACTCAACAAGCTATAACTATTTACCTAGCCAACTTAACAACATAGGCGAGTCACAGGGATGTCACATAAGAAGTCTATTTTACACTAAGGCACAGAAAGTTGCCACAAAATTGCAACTTTTTTGTACAGTCCAAGAATTGCTTACGAATTGGATTTTGGGCAATGTTACGTTGAAGGGCAAAGTTGTAAAGTTTCACGGTACCTATACTTGGTGGGTTCACTTGGCAGATAGGGCTGGGCTATGGGCTCCGTTCTGCTAGAACTATTATTGCCAGGTCGAATGGAGGGAACTTTTAAGATTAAAGAATCTAAAATTTGATTTATTTTTTAAATTGTCCGGCAATGAGAGTAAAGGTGTGATCGAAAAGATACAATTTCTTCTCGATGACCATATCTTAGCACCCTCTGTAAAACTCGCGGAACGATTGATCTGAACAATCGTCGTTTGAAAACGATCGTAAAGACGAATTGACATTACTGTACTTACCTAGTTAACTCTAAATCTCAAACGATTATCTATTTGAACGAAGACGATTATTTGTTTGTCTTTATCGTTTTTCTATAACTAATTAACGATTGATCATAACCAATCATTTTATGTATATGCTGCTTTTAAGAGGGTACTTACGTACAAGTCGAAAGCGGTCTTCGTGAGTTTAAGTAATCGTTACTATGGGAGATCGTTCCGTTTGTGGGGCCCTTTAATTCATTTGATCCTAACGCGATTCTAACGTCTGCAACAGCTGCGCGCGTCCTGTTTTGGCAGACAACCCCTCATATCCAATACACACAGAATTTCTTGATGTGCATTGTCCTCTACCTATCAGTAAACTTGACAGTGAGCCCAGCTGCCAACAATTTAGTCAGTTACCCTTTGAAAATCAAAGCTAAAGGAGTATTAAATAGAATTAAATTTAGCTAATGAAGGTATCGCGTACGTTAGGCACTTAAATTAAATTTAGCAACGAGTAACATTTTATTATTTCGTTTTATGAACGAATGGCCACATATGTATATTAAGATTTTGAGAATCAGTGAGAATCAAACCTACACCATAACACCTTCACCACCGTAACAAACATTAGTTATTTTATTTTATTCAGAATATTCGCGAATGGAATCGATTTGTCTCAAATTATTGATTGTAATACCCGTAAAAAAAAGAAAAAAGAAAAGGGGAATCTCAGAAACCGATGGGTCCATTCTGCGGCCATTCGGCCAACTAGATAGGTACCTACACATTTATTAAGTGAGAGGCAATCAAATGCCTAAAAATGTGTATTCAAAATAAAAATGGTTCTTAAGAGCTAAAATACAATTAAGGCCTTATTTCGTTAGGTACCTCCCTACCTAAGCAAAAAGCAACGTTTTGCAGTAGTCATGCTTGTCATAAGACCTATTTGCTTATTTAGCAAATTAAGATACATTCTTTTCTTGTAGCCTTTGTCTACTTTCTTTTGGTCTCATATTAAATGGCTAATTTAATGAGATCACTAAATCCGTAGTAGATACCTATATACAATTTCGTACATTTTGTCATCGTCATTTAACAATAACATTGTGTTTTCTTTTACCTAGAGTTTTCTTCTGTCAATGCACAGCTCGACTAATTAAAAAATGCGTTGAGAAAAATGTGCAATTACAACTAAGTGTAGGGACTCGCGCAGGAAGGGTTCCGTACTATTTACTGTTGATAGCGAGCAAAACAGGCAAAAGAATCACGTTAGTTGTATAGAAGCTGCCCTTAATTATTATTCTATTTGTAGTATTTGTTGTTATAGCGGCAACGGTAATACTTAATTAATTTGCAAAAAATCAACGCTCTAGCTAAAACGGTTCATGAAATACAGCCTGGAGCGGACAGGCGGACGGACAGACGGGCAGCCAAGTCTTAGTATAGGGTCCCGTATTCACCCTTTGCGTACGGAACCCTAAAACATTTGTTACTTCACAATTTAAGCAGAAACAAAAATGGGAGCCCTCTTAAATTTGTTAATGTGGTTATTTTAACCTAGGTAGTTCTACTATTTTCACCAGCCTGTAATGGTATGGTATCTTGTTAACTTGTAAGTAGAAGACGTAAGTAGGTACCTTACCTACCTACCGGTTCCTAATGATGGTTCTATCTGTGGTACCTACTCAACCTTTTTTATATTGGGGCCACAAACGCGTCATAGCCATGCCATGGTGTCGCGGGCTGCTATCAAAAATAATTTAGTGACAAAAAGTCATGTTTCGCCGAAGTGCAGTGAATATCCTTTAATGGTGATAGTGGTTAAAGACAAGTTAGATAAGTAGTTATTAGGCGAGATAGATAACAATACTTAGGTGCCTACAACAGAAACTTGAAAGGAAAAAGAACAAAAATATGTTAATCTTCAATACTTACCATTTTTTGCATAGGTTGAGCAGGTAGGTACTTCTGTACTTCTATAGAACCATCTCCTGCATGTCTCAGTCCCATAATTTTTGGGCTCGTCGAACGGAATTGTCTTTACTAAGGTAGTTTTTTTTTCTCCTTAGGTAGGATAATAAAATACACTTTTTTTAACTCTTTACATTCATTTTTGTCGGTGGAGCATCCGCCAGTTAGGCCTGTCCTCTGCCAGTGCTTTGACTTCTTGATACGAAATGACGTTAACTTTCTCCTTCACTTGGGTAAAGTAGGTACGTCTCGGTCTTCCTCTCTCTCTCTTTGCCTCAACCTTTCCGTCACTGATGTTTCTTAAGAAACCGTCATCTCGTAGGTATCAATCAAGTGCCCTATCATCTTTCCTCTTCTATTTTCTTTCGTTCTCAACAAGCAGCGCTTTTCGCCGACTATGTTCAGGACTTCCTCATTGAAAATGAAAATGAAAAGTGTTTTATTCAAAAATAGGCAAAATTCATTACGTACACTTTTTTGATCTAAAACTACTGTCGATTCACTATCTGTATAGCCGAGAGGAAGAAAACGGCAAGAAACCTTCGGCACAGGGCCCTAAGTTATATGCAATATATCTATTTATCACAGTTATTTACATGAATATCACAGTACGAGTAGTTCGTTTTACATAAATTTTTAATATGACCAGCCACTACAGCATCTTCACACAGGTCTCAATCTCAACGCATGTGCCAGCCATCAGCCCCTTCCACATATTTTAGAGAAGTAAGACCCGACACACCGCCACCACTGCAGTAGCGAAAACAAGCATGACATGTCACACGTTTCGCTCTGTAAAAGGTTTAGTCAAATGCCGCATTGCTTTTCCTCTCGGTCCAGCTTATCCTCTCCATTCTCCTCCAGCACCGCATTTCAAATGATCTAGTCTCTTTCTATCTCTTTGCGTCAGGGTCCATGTCTCACATGCGTATAGTGCTATGCTCCAGATGTACTCCTTTATTAGTCGTTTCCTTGCTACCTTTGATATTTTGCCTTTTAAAAGATGTTTTTTATTAGTATTAAAAGCTTTTTTGGCCATTGCAATTATTTTGCAATTCGGGTAACGCCATCCGTTGTACATCTGGAGTCATTGGTTATTTATTATACTTTTAATTTTTTTTAACTAGGTAGCCTACCTATTTTCTGGACAAAGACCTCCTCCGCATCATTCCATGTTTCCCTATATCCGGCAACTTCTGGCCAGCTTGCCAAGTAGGTAGGTAGGTAGGTATCTATGCATCCAGTTCGTCGCGCCATCTCCTATTATCGCATTTTACCTAACCTGTGAAAATAATTAATAGGTGATAGGTTACTTAGGTAGCTTACTTAGGTAGGTGACCTAGGTACCTACCTACCTAAGTAAGGTAATCGATAATAATAGTAAAATAATCGATTATTTTATTTTTTAAGTAGGTACCTAGTACCTAATTTGATGGTATCGATTGTGGTGGTAGGTACGTCAGTTTAATAAGTAACGCGAAAAGATGTAAAAGTAAATTCTGTAGATTCGTCTCTTCTCTACATAACCTACACCAAATTGCTGTGTGCTGTACTGCTAGCTTAGCATGGCACTCCGTGACAAGCAAGACGTTGTCATGCGTTTGTCACGCTCACGTCTCTGTCTATAGTTTTAAATGTGATAAGGACAGCATGCGTGAGATAATTGTCGCGGCACGCCGTGCTAAGCCCCCATGCCTGGTTGTCAAAAATTATTGACGTGTCTTGAGAGCGGCTGTGGATGGGGGCTTGGGACGTGACGTGAAGGAAAGTGCATAGATAGGTAGATCAATTTAAATCTCTTTTAATTTAATCTAATTTTTATTCTCTTGTGTAAATGCTGTCAATGCTAATACTCGTGCGTAGAGCGTCATTGTATTCAAGGCTTTTGGGAATTCATATTCCAAAAAAAAAAAAGAGCCATGGCCATGAATGGCACATCACTACGTAGTAGGTAGGTACAGCTCAGTGTACTGAACATTGTATCGTCGGGTGCCTACATTAACTTCATTTTAAATTGCTTTTATTTTACTTTAGTTTCTGGGCTGGATCTTAAATTTACTACCTATTTAATTTAGGGAATATTTGGTTAGGAAGGGCGTTTCTCCTTCAATCGACGACGTCTCGACTGCTTGTAATATTAAGTGAAGCGGGACACGAGGCGGGTGACGCCTGTACCAGACGAAGTAGGCGGTATCGGGCGACCGCCCTCTGTGGGCCCCGGGCGAACGCTGTGGAAAACGCATGGACGCGGGGCGCTGTCGTCGCACGGACCCACTGACAAATATACTTCACGAACTACTATTTTAGTGATTGAAGATTTACCAAGTAGTTAAATATTATCGATATAACAAATGTAACTAATTCAATACCAAAAATTACAACTGAAATTCGTACAGACTAGTTGAATTTATAGAATATTAAAATCATCCTCACGCGTATTTTTACTATTTAAAATCCGATTATTATTCGTCTATTTTCTATTTTAAAATTAGACACATGCTTAAGTACTAACCCTCGTTTCTCAATCATAAAAAGTGCAACTTGCTTAAGTTATAGGTACCTATAAAGTAATTAGAAAGCAGAAATCCAACGCATATTTAATATCAAGTCGGTATACTATTTTCTCATAATATTAAACATCGCCAGAGTAGATAAATATAATATTTTAAAAAAGAACACCTTAACGCTTATAGCTACCAAAATATTCGTCCTAGCGCGTAGCATGTCGTCGCGTGTGATTACTTTCGTAACTGTTATTTGTATTATACGGCTATAGTTATCGCTACAAACTTGAATAATCGCAATGTTAGAATATTGCGAAGTTTATATCTGATGTGGCTAGGACCTTGGTGTGTTGTATTACTTGTATTGTCTCAAAAATTATCACGCAGTTTAGCAAGTAAATGATAGCCTCCGGGTAACCACATGACCGTGAATAAGACTAGATTTTATAGATTTCGTTTAAGCTTAACATGTTAAATTAATATTAAAACATGTTTTTATTATTTTCAGTTCAAATCTATTATTAACTGTGCTTAACTCTATATTTTTCTTGTAAATGCGTTCAGAATAATATGTTGAATTAAAAGAATAATTATATATCACTAAAATTATAATTATCTTTGAAAAATAGATTCGGAAATACAAAAGTTATATAATTTATTGAAAAATCGATAAACAGAAGTCGATATTTCGCTTCACTAAAGGTGTGGCGCGCGCTCCCCGCGGGCCCCGAGCGGGGCCACGCCCAGCGCGCGCATTCTCAAACAAAATCCACACGAAATGGATGCATAGAGAAACAAGTTGACTTGGTGTTGAACGTTTAGTTCTCAGTCACGCACCTCATAGTCATAGATACCACAGTTCAGTAGGTTGGTTGTGTTTATAGCATTTTGTGTATAAACACGTGTTAATCTCATCTAATAGATAAAAAATTGTGACCCAAACTTCTCTCCTAGCTGTCGCCATAAGTTGTATCATTGTTATACTAATAAAATAATACTTAAAAACCAAATACCCCACCATCCATGAAATAAAACTTAATAGGTACGAAGTGAAGTGAGTGTGTGCTCGTGACGTGATCAAACTTTGATAACAACTACATTACTGATAAAGCCGGTTTATGCTAACTTATGAATGAAAAAAGACATATTTAAGTTTAAAGTGTCAAATTTTCATTCAGTGAAATGTCTAACTCAGTGGAACAGCAATTTAGCGAGCTTAGTCTGTCTCAGGAGGACCATGATCAAATTTTCGAGCAAGAGGATCTCCAAGACAGGTTAGTGATTAGATCAATACTTAGGTACCTAGCTTGTCTGATACTTAGATGTTATAGTAGAAGAGGGGCGGTTGGTAGCTAGTTTGGGCGGCAGACAAATCACTGTACCTACTTACCTTTTTAAGTAAATAAGAAATATTAAAACTTAGATTGGAACCTCTTTATTTTATCGTAAATGTCATAAATAATGAATGAGCGAACCACATAAGTAGCGATTGCACCATTGTCTTAACTAGTGCCTACACTGAAAATGGACGTTCTACATATTGGAGTAAAGTAAAGGCGTTACGGTCACACACACCGCACGAGGTAGGATGCCAATTTACGTAGGTAATATGTGGGTTATGCTGTTGAGTTAAGGTGGAACTTCGTATCTTTAGACTCTAAACATACGATACTCTAAACTTTAGAGTAATGGCGATTCAGTGTCAATCGTCAATTTCTAGTTACCTACAAACTCCCTTACTTTGAACACTCCTTTCACTTTCATGTGCACTAGATGAGTTAGTGCACTAACAATTCAATGGTGCGATCGCTTAGTTCTACTGTTCTACAGGTAGATTAACTCGGGTAGGTAGGTACATAAAAAATGTTTTATAAATAAATTTTATTTTGTAAACAAATCAATCAACTGACCCAGCGATACAATAATATTGGTGTAAAAGTACGTTTTTAACAGAAAAATTATCAAGTACCTATCCTATCTGTATAGGTTCATACATACATACCTTCCTACCTAGGTAGATACCTACTTAAGAAACTACCCTAGAGTAGGAGTAGCCGACGTTGATCATCTGGGTTGTGCAGAAAGAATCTACGAGTAAAATTGGGCATTCACGCACAATACCACCCACCAAGTCAACACAACAAAGAACGGTCTGCTTCTTTCACACGGCATTGTCATGCGTTTTTTTTTTTTTTTGCAATAGGTATCTATTCGGTATATCAACGTTCTATGTAGCTTGGTACACGATTCATCTCAGTTGATTCGACAGATTGAGTGCCTACCCTAGTGAGTAGGCGAGTTGACGTAGGTCTTTCTAGCAATCCACAAGTTGAGAATGTTCAATAGAGCGGTTGATTCAATTTATCTGTCAATAAAAAATATTTCTTTAAATTAATAATCCTATTCGTATAGCCCATTCTTAAAAAAAAAAACCGGCCAAGTGCGGGTCGGACTCGCGCAAAACGGGTTCCGTACAGTTCACTATTGATATCGCGCTAAAAGGGCAAAAAAATGTTTGTTATATGGGAGCCCCCTTTAATTATTATTATTCTATTTTTAATATTTGTTGTTATAGCGGCAACGGTAATACATCATCTTTAAAAATTTCAACGCTTTAGCTATAACGGTTCATGAGATACAGCCTGGTGACAGTGGTGACAGACGGACGAACAGATGGACAAACAGACAGACGGACAGCAAAGTCTTAGTAATAGGGTCCCGTTTTCACCCTTTGGGTACGGAACCATAAAAGTACACGAAAATGTTCCGGTTTTTATTAAACCTAAAATCTAGCCTTTATCTATATTATACCATATTTTTTATCTAGCTTTGGTCGATGCCCAAAACAACGAAACTCAAAATATCGTACTATTATGATCGAAATCTAAAATATCTAAAGCTTATTGTTGCTGATTGATTGCTCGCTTTGTAGACACTCAAATGAAACTGACATGGTCTTATATACTTAATGCTAATTTTCTACCTATTTAATTATATTGATTAATGTATAGTATATCGTAGCCAAGTGGTTAAAATAGCTGTTCAGTTAACCCTTTGATTAAACAACGACATTCAATCACACAGCTAGTTTTTTAATTGAATATTTAAGGCGCTTAAAACGTTCAACACTACAGCTGATTTAAAAGCCGCCGGGTAATTCAATTAGTTCGTTGCTCGCCACCACCGCGGCACCAGCTGCGTTTTATTTTCAATATGGCGTCAACTACCCGGTGTTTTTGATAGTTTCGGAATACTTTTCGAAAGTAAAGTAGTAAATATAAGATAATAGTGTTATTAAACATACAGAAATTATGGAGGCACATACGAGTGATACAAGTGATGCAAAATTTAATTTTTTTTTGAAAATTACAAAAATATTACCTTCCAAAAAATATGATGATTATTAATTTTATTTCATTTTTACTTATTTCACCAAACTTGTTTAATCCAAGAATAATCACCCAAGGAATTACAAAAAGTTCACCAATTCTTTCAATTTACATACTAAAGTAATGGTCACCCTAGTTAATTTTCCGTTAAACCAGTTGGCTAAGCGTCGTCTAGCTGTAGTGTTGAACGTTGCAGTCGACAAGACAGCTAAACGACGTATAGCCGTGTGATTGAATGTCGTTGTTCAATCAAAGAGCCTGTTTAATTGAACAGCTGTTTTAACCAGTTGGCTGCGACATAACATAACATATGGATGTTGCACAGCTTAAATCGGATTTTATGATTAAACTTTTAAACGACCTATCTTTGAATTTACATACATAAGACTAATTCATAATGTAATGAATAAATTCTATTTGATGTTTTCTAAGCTTGTTTAATTTTAAACAATGTAGGAAGGTGAAAGAGTTGGGAAATGGGGTAAGGCTAAAAGTAAAAAAAAAAAATCGTGCAAAATACTTATGAACTTTATGCAATTAACAAAACAAAATTCTTCAAAATTGTTCAATTTATTTTCAACTCTTTTAGCTTGGCGTTGTGTTTTGCGGTATTTTTAATTATAACAATAGGCATGATGACTAAAAATATATTTTTTTAGTTACATTATTTTAAATTCAAAAAATTCAAAATTGAAGACTAATTTATTCGTAGGTAACATTAAATTTACACTTGAATTCGTCATTAAAATATTAGACATAGAAAAATATTAGACACGTATTTTTTCTTTTTTATCTTAATCTAAAAATGACAAAAATACACTGGGTTAAATAAAGTTCCTCGTGACGGACGTCACATTTGAATACAATTTTTACTCAAAAGTTCAAAACCCCCCACTCCGATACGTTGATGCTCTGTAACTTTGTAGAGTTAATTATGTATTTGATCAGGTAAACAATGTATTTGAAATAATTTAAAAAAACCTGAAAGACTGACAAATTATAATGTCAGTTTTGTATCATGACAAAATTAAAGAAATAAAATGAACAGACATTGTGGCACTGGGAATCACGCTAATTCACGCTACAGGTAGGTACATATCAAGATATTCTGAATTGTCAGTCCATCTCACCCTATTAAACTATCACTTACATCTTGAAACGAACTCATTTTCTGGCATCGAGGCGAGGTGTACCTATTACGTACCTATCTAAGCAGGTCTAATTTTTTGCTTGATCAAATAATTGGAAAAAAATACGGATAACAGCATCTTACTTGTCAGTGTTCTTTCTTAGTACGAATTGTGTCTATGCGAAAGTTTTGGAATACGAAAAAAACCTATGCAAATGTTACAATGTGAGTAAAGATTTTTTTAAAGATATTGCTCGCTAGCTTTATATCGATTACTGTTTTGCAGGTGGTGGCTCTGCGTCCACCACTTGACACCCCTAGAGCTAGCCTCGAAGTATCGCGGTGGCGCATGGCGCGCGATTCGCGAACCTTCGCGACATCGCATCGTAAACACTAAAGATCGATAATGTTGACATTCACTCATCGTCATTAATTTTCCTAGAAAGAAGTTTGTGGATTTTACTTTCACCTTTGTTGTACGTTTATTTATAATCATAAAATGTTTTATTTCGCAAATGGTGAGCCAGTGAGATTTAACACATTTAGGAACTCTAATTTGCAGTGATGGAAGACAAGTAAATCTGCATCTTAAAGATAGTAAGTAGGTATATAGTAATAAGAAAGAACATAAAGTAGGTACCTACCTAGGTTTAATGTTATTATTATAATTTAGCACGAGCACCCTAAACCGACTAGAAAGCTAGAAAACTTAAAAGCGAGAACTGAACTCTAAGCAAGACAGAACGTATAATAGCTAATGACAAGAACGTAAAAAAATATAAAAACACAAAGTAAAAACATGTCAAAATATAAATGCTTTCAAAAATACTTACTTACTTTACGAAGGAGTTCGCAACAATAACCTTAACTTTGATGTTCTTTGGCTCAAAAAGAAAGAAATAACTAGTGATAATAGGATCAGTACACAACACCAGTAGTTAAGTAGTTTTATTTCCTTAAAACTAAACAGTTTAGTTTTCGAAATTAAGTATTTTTAATCGGGAACTAAATTTTTGAGCTGTTCTTTAATTATTCGAGCTGTTATTATGATCAGTTGAAAATCATATTGAGCAGTTATTTAATTTTATGACGGTTAATTAATTAAAACGACAGTAAAACATGGACGATAATAAAAAAATAATTCGTCTGCTCTAAAAAATATATTTGACCAATCCAAAATCTAAATGAGCGGTAAAAATGAATGAATGAGCGGTTCAATATATAGGATAAATAGTTCGGCAGTTACTAGCGAGCGGTGACACCCGAACTTAAATTCATTGAAAAGAGAGGTAAATATTCGTTCATTAGGCGGAGTTTATTAGCGCGGTAGTGGAAACTACCGATCACAGGCTAGGTAACTGTGTCCCGTGACCCGTGACATTGCGTTTTAAATTTTTGCATTTGTTTTCGTAATAAGCGTGCGAGTGCATTGTTGCTATCCACATTATGTTTAGCCCAATCGGGTCAAGGCCAAAACACACCGGATGCGTATGCGTTGCGTGTGCGTTGCGTATGCGTTGCGTGTGCGTTGCGTATGCGTTGCGTGTGCGTTGCGTATGCGTTGCGTATGCGTAGACGCATGCGTACCTAGACGTAAACGTCGACGTGACGCGTAGCCCGGTGTCACATCGGCTTATTCGCTATGTGCACGACAGTAGCGCCACCTAGCATGCGCAACTTTCCGGGATTATGCCAAATAATAACATATCAGTATTTTGTTGCTTTCTAATAAATATAGTAAATAAAAGATAAATAGAAAGACGACAAGTGGTAATTTTAGAGGAATTTGTTAAAACAGTGCATAAAATAATGGACGTCATTATAAAAACTGGTTTTGAAAGTATAAAACACAATATTAGGTTCCAACCTCAAACTTTGTTGAAAGGAAATAAATTAGTTTTAGCACAACATGTAAGAAATGTTGAAGGGTTACGAAAGAATGGCAATAGTTATTTAATACGAGCCCACATCATTCGTCAAACATCGGTGACATTAACGCCCTATGTAACGAGTTTAAACGTAAGTACTCTAATAACCTTAAATAAGTAATTTTCAAACTGTCTCAAGGAAATGATAAAAGTTTATCATAGTAAATATTGTTTGACTCTTTATGCACTTGAAGGTCACGACGGTTCTCTTTCCGCACAGACTCTAGTATTTTATGATAGGTAACGTACCTATTTTAATTAACAATTATAATTTATTTATTACAGATCAATGATTCTCGTGTTGTCACTGGGGTAAAATGCAATTGTGTTTATAACCAGAGCTTTACTTTGTCACGCCTTAGAATGAAGTTTATTGTGTAGGAATAAAGTTCAAATTTACTCTACATTTTAGTAAGAAAACATTTGTATGGGAAAAACAAAAGGTCTGTTTTAGGGCTTTCCCGGCAATTATTCGAATTTTTCTCACCGTATAGACCTACCCTGGACTACGACAAACATTTTAAAACCAAAATCAGCTCAATCTGCCCAGCCGTTCTCGAGTTTTAATCAGACTAACGAACAACAATTCATTTTTATTTATTTACATTGACTTTACTTTCCCGGATTGTTGCGCATTTCTACCACGGCAAGCGCTGCGATCGCTTTACTATACCCCCACCATGTACTTCGCATATAGCGAATACAGTGACTACGTGCGTCGCTATGCCGTGCTTACGTCGACGTTACGCATACGCATCCGGTGTGTTTCAGGCTTTATAATAAGAGTTCCTATGACATCTACTATTCATTTTTTATTTAATTCCTTCAGTCAAAGTATATTACTGTTTTTTTTTATTTTGTTACCATCTCATTGTTTATAGAATTGCTTGGAATGAGATTTCTTACCGACAAATTCCGATTTGTTACTGCCCGCACGTAACCGTTCATTCAGACATTTTTTGCCGCTTAATTAGATTTTCACCTATCATTTCGTTATTTTTTATTACTCATTTTTGGTTACTAGTTTTAACTGCTGAAATAAGTTATTGAACGCGCCATTGATAATATTAACTTGCCAAAACTGCTATTTTTAACTGCTTCTTTAAATCAGTGCCTTTTTAATCCACCCCCTCCCCGAGAAATACGATGCAAAAACGGAATGTTTTTAAGTCTGTCTTCTCTCTTTTGGTACCTACCGTAAATCGGTGGAATGGTTTGAGTGATTTTTTTCACGACGAACTAATTTATCGATATGGTCGTTCCTAAGATGGTAGTTCTTGCTTTTAATCTTGCCTCTACCTACTACATCGAGCCAAGTACATAGTGGTGTCAAGAGTTATGAACGGACGATTTGCATTTATTTGCCTCGCTGCAGGATTCATTCAGTTCGCTCGCTCATTCTTCACTTCAGTCAGTCACACGGCAACGCTCGTAGTTGCACTACACTAAAGCTCGTGTCGATAACCTTATTTAAAATTGTCTTATTAATTTTATCTATTCGGGAAGCTTGAAATTTAACTGAATCAATGTGATTAGGATATATAAGTTATTTATTTATATGCCTATATTGCTAATTCATCCTAAGTGGAGTACTTATAACTTGATAAATGGAGTACAGAATGGTGAAATTACGCAGGTAATCATTAAGAAGTACATTTGTCAAACTTATTTTGCAAATCCTCCCAAACTAAAGTTTTAGGAGTAACTTCTTGGCTTTTTTAACTTAGTAAGTGCCGCACGTGGTACTAAAGTAAAATGGCGGCGATAAACCAACGCGCGGCAGTTCACTGACGTGAATCATTTAGAACGCCGTCGCCGGTTGACGACGTCATTCGTTCGCCTCCGCCCCGCCTCCGCTGCCGCCGCCCCTCGCTGTGCCCTAGTGTTTTATTCGTAAACTCGTATAGGTGTGCGCTTCAGGTCATCCAACACATCAATCGTAGGTCGCTTGTTTGTTCGTAGTTTCGTACTGACTGTTAATGTTTATTATGGATACATTTTCAATAGGGAATCAATCTAGGGACTCAAATTGGTTATAGTATATTACAAGATTAAAACATTAAATACCGACGCATAAATGGTCGATGCTCAAAACGTCGAAATTCAAATTATTGAACAGAATACCTACCTACATAGATTAAAATACGAAAATTAAAACATCGATGTCAAAAACAAAAAAATTAACACTCAAGAACTATGTTCTGGGTTTCTTAAGAAAATAACCTGTAAGACCCAGAACACACGGGGAAACCCAACTGCAATTGCTAGTTACTTTTGAGTCTCTTTTGTGTGTGGTTTTCTAAAGGCACTGAGTTAAAGAAGCAGTTAAAAATAGCAGTTTTGGTAAGTTAAAAATTATCAATTGCGCGTTCAATAACTATTTCAGCAGTTAAAACTAAGCAGTAAAGTAACGAAAAATGAGTAATGAAAAATAACGAAATGATAGGTGACAATCTAATTAAGCAGTAAAAAATGTCTAAATGAGCGGTTACGTGCGAGGGCAGTAACAAATCGGAATTTGTCGGTTAAAAATCTCATTCGAAGCAATTATATAAACAATGAGGTGGTAACATAAAATAAAAAGACAGTAATATACTTTGACTGAAAGAATTAAATAAAAAAATAATAGTAGATGTCATAGGAACTCTTATTATAAAGGCTGAAACACACCGGATGCGTATGCGTAACGTTGACGTAAGCACGACATAGCGACGCGCGTAGTCAGTGTAACCCGATGTGACACCGGGCTACGCGTCACGTCGATGTGTACGTCTAGGTACGCATGCGTCTACGCATACGCAATGCATACGCAATGCATACGCGACGCATACGCAACGCATACGCAACGCATACGCAACGCATACGCAACGCATACGCAACTCATACGCAACGCATACGCAACGCATACGCAATGCATGCGCAACGCATACGCAACCGGTGTGTTTTGGCCTTAAGACCCGATTGGGCTAAACATAATAATATGGATAACAACAATGCACTCGCACGCTTATTACGAAAACAAATGCAAAAATTTAAAACGCGATGTCATGGGACGCGGCTACCTAGCCTGTGATCGGTAGTTTCCGCTACCGCGCTTATAAACTCCGCCTAATGAACGAATATTTACGAGTCATACACATAATTAGGTTCAAAATTGTCTTTCCTGTTCCTGATGATTAAGGATACTGGAGCATCTAATCCTCAAAATGTTTATATAGGCCAAAACTACATCGGGCACAGATTATGCGGATATGCATTAAGTTGAGAAATTAGCTCCCAGTGTTCTTAACTTTCGGGAACAGGAGAGACATTTTTTGTGTCTGTATGACCCTTACCTCCCTTTTCAATGAATTTAAGTTCGGGTATCACCGCTCGCTGGTAACTGCTGAACTATTTATCGAACCGCTCATTCATTCATTTTTACCGCTCATATAGATTTTGGATTGGTCAAATATATTTTTTAGAACAGAAAAATATTTTTTTTATTACCGTCCATGTTTTACTGTCGTTTTAATTGATAAACCGTCTTAAAATTAAATAAATACTCAATATGTTTTTCAACTGATCATAATAACAGCTAGAATAATTAAAGAACAGCTCCTAAATTTAGTTCCCTTTTCTAAAGGAGTCTATACAAGAAACTTAGATGCAAATCAAAAGTAACTAGCAGTTGCAGTTGCGTTTCCCCGTGTGTTCTAGGCCTAAGTACCTAACCTCGTGTTAGTGTCACAGTATTTAACTCTGTCAACCTTTTTTCTGGGTTGTCATAAAAAAAAACCTTAACCTTACCTATCCGTGTCGAGATGTCCTATTATTTTCCACTATTATCATTTTTATCATCAATCAATAAAGTTCACATATATCCTTCCATCCACCGGCACAAACATTGACGTCTATAATATTAGTAGGAGATATTGACATATTAATTAAATAGATAGAAAATAGGTAAGTACCTATTTAGTTCTATTCAATCAAGCATCGATGTATTGACACTTGACAGTCGCCAATACTTTCGATATTTTAGATTTCGGCATTATAATCGTTCGATATTTTGAGATTCGACGTTTTGTGCATCGACCATTTAAGCGTAGGAATTTTAAGTTTCGGTCTTCTGATTATGTAACCGGTACCGAATATATTATTATTCCGAATATATTATTAAAGCGCAGCCCGTATAGGTACCTACTTAAATTATTGTAGTAATTGTAGTCGCATATAAATTACATTGTCCCAATGTAACTTATATGCGACTGAATTTATAATTTAAAGCTGGGTTTATCAATTTGTTCAATAACACAAACAAAACTCATACAATCGTTGAACAAATTGACGAAAACTTATTTTTGAAACGACAGAAGTTTACTTTGAAAATGTGACAGTATATACATATTATTGCTCGTGACTGTACAGTCGGCATCAGATATATGGTAGCGGTCAAGATACTCAAATATTTCGGAGCAGCATTAAATTTCAATATGTTCGTTACAATAGATGCGGCCTATAATATCGGAACATATAAATCTTCACAAATATCGGAACATATAAATCGTCACAAATATCGGAACATTTATGGAAAATGTACTTTAAGTCTGTGTAATACAATTTAAAATGCTTGAGATTGGACCCACGAAGTTATCAATAATTTGTAGTGACATTCACCGAAAAGAGTGTCATTGTGACTGTCTCTTTCAAATACAACAAATATTCTTACCAAAACTAAATGCCTATATAAAAGTTCTTTTGACGCAATGTCTAAATTGAAGGGCGTAGAATGATTAGCTTAATTTCGATAAAACGATGTCAGATACTTAATGGCGTAGTTGATAGTCCTTTGACTATTAAAGCACATAGTCGTGGGTTCAAATCTGATGAGAGTGCGTTATTTATTTTCTACTTTTTATGGATGAAAATAGCATTATTATTTTGTATGTCTTTCCTTTCACGGAACAATGGTAAAGTAAATGGTAAAAGTCCTTTTACACTTGGTAGGTATAAACAGTGTAGTTGTAGTAGTTATTGTTCTACAACAAAAGAAAATTACAAAGAATAAATATTACAATAAGTAAGTAAGTAAATAATAAAATAGCAAACATGTTGTTGTTGGTACTTAAAATTATTTTATTAGTATACCTAAGTATCTATCACGATTGAATTGTTGATCAAGTACTAGAACCTACTTGGTAATTATCTTTCATGTCCGAACTCTTTTAACGCGTGTAGTTATATTTGTGTTCTTCATGTTTTCTATATTCTTGACGTTGACAAGTCAATATAGGTAGTACCGAGTTCAAATGTGTACTATGTAGCACAGACTTAAAGTACATTTTCCATAAATGTTCCGATATTTATGATCATCTTGACTGCTTAGATACCATTGACGATTATTTTCGTTCCGATATCATTACCTGATTGTATGTAACGAACTTATTAAACAGTCTCTGATCCTAAATTTGTGACGTTTTATATGTCCCGATATTATAGGCCGCATCTATCGTAACGAACATATCGAAATGTAATGCTGCTCCGAAATATTTGAATACCTTGACCGCTACCATATATCTGATGCTGACTGTACAAGCCACAGTAAACAAAAACAAAGTATGTCAATGTGAAGTTTGATAGAATCGGTCTCGTGACCCTGACGAAACCTCCAGCCATGGGTACCAACCAGCTCCGCGTCAGAAACCTAATTAGTTGCCTGGCGAGTGAAATCTTACTAATCTTAGTACCGGTAGGTACTAGACATGCAAACCCTGGTCAATATCAAACGCCATGCATTTTTCAAAATGTTGGTCAAACAAAATGGCAGTTTAATCATATAATTTCAGTAAGCTACCTGTATTTTTTGGGCCCCCAATTTCATTGTCGAAAGTACCTGTACGGAAAACTATGTGTGTGGCTGATTTAACTGAATTTTGGAATTAGGTAGTAAATATAGGTAATAGAATAGGGTATTAGATTAAGCTAATATTTTGATATTTTCACGAATACTAGCAAGCAGTCTTATATATTTGAATCCATAGTAGGTACCTACCATTAATTATTAGGTAAGGCCCTAGTAATGATATCGAGTAGTTTTAAAATAAAAAGTGGCAGCCAGCACTCTGCGGTGAGTGAGCGCTGCGGCCGTAGTTCGGAGTGTTGTCATGATAGGCGTCATAGATATGCATAGTAACTTTCCGTAGCTGGTCGCGGAATCGAACATTTTATTTATACAAGAATGCTATTACTGAGTTAAATTAGTTTATTTTGCTTATCTTTATATCAGGCTTCTAGAGAGTTACATTAGTCAGACAGAACAAAAAATGTAATCTAAAGTCCAAAAAACGAACATCTTTTCAATCTTGCGCCCTAAGCTTCAGCTTTTTCAGCTTCTGTGGTAAATCCTGCACCAACCAACATCGCTTTGTAATATACCTACCATTAATACACTTAAAAACGACGACTTGTGAACATCGTCCCTGGAAGACTTGTTAGTAAATTATAAACTTTCGTATAAGTCTTGTAGGTACATATTGATAAATCAGCCCAAAAACTCGTGAACAGAAGTTAATATTTAATACAATAATTATTATTTAGTGATACCTGCTTTTGTAAAATTTGATGTATACCTACTTAGTGATCTCGCTTCTCACAGCCGGTCGTCCAAGGTACTCATCAGTGGACTCCCCCTGCATATTCGGTTCGACAACATCGAGCCACTGCTCTCACAGTACGGCAATGTGCAGCATTGTGATAAGGCCAATTCTCGCGATGCCAACACCCAAGCGGTGTTCATCACATTCGAGACCCCGGAACAGGCGCAGCAGTGAGTATATCGACTGTGTGATTGCAACTCTCCGCTTCAGATCGGTTGCATCTTCCTTTCTCTTTTCTGTGCTTCAGCTTGCATGAAATTCAGCTGTTCCTGTCCGTGTGTGGTTGACTGTTTGTTTCCTTATTTATTAAGCATGCTTAACCATTGATTTTTCATAACGCAGTAACAAGTAATTGCATACTATTTCAATTAAAATGCACGTTTAAATATACCTACTGTACCTGTGTACATTGAAGAACAAAACTTAACAAATGTAGTGTTAATATTAATTGTCCACAAATGTTGCTTTCTCATAACACTCTGAAATTAACATTCTATGGTAAACAAGGTTTCCAGACGCTTTTACCTCAGCATAATTCCATTTGTTATTGTTTTTAATGTCCTCTCGGTAGTTCATACATACTTACATACGATGTGTGTGTCCGTTGTCAGGTTGTGTGGTGTTCCGCTGCTGGCTGTATTCCCAATTCCCAGTTATTT
The DNA here is from genome assembly GCA_947563765.1 of Anarsia innoxiella. Classification (NCBI taxonomy): domain Eukaryota; kingdom Metazoa; phylum Arthropoda; class Insecta; order Lepidoptera; family Gelechiidae; genus Anarsia; species Anarsia innoxiella. The sequence goes on along the minus strand of OX387390.1, from coordinate 6,216,742 downwards.
ACTAATGGATTTACGGGAATATTCCTAATGTAATAATGATTTTCCCGAAAGCTTTAATTTTTTTACTAAGTATTTGTGAAACATTTTAATCCTTACGTTAAAGCCGGGCCCGCTGCGCCAATATGTTATTAAAACTGCCCGTCCGATGCGCCTTGGCGTTCTTGTGTTTTGTTATTTCAAAAGTGTTTTTATTTTATTTTCGAGAACGAATGAAATGAATACCTACTTGAATTGATTGACGTCTTGCTTCAATGAGCTCTAAACACAAAATGCGACAATTCCCGCAGGCGAACGCGGGGGATGTTATCTCGGCAAACATGTTTTTGTGTTTTTGCGAACAAAACGGTTAGGCCACGTCCCTATTATGTTTTTGGTAACATGTTATGATGTTCGTAAACACGAAAACATGGCGCAGCGGATCTGGCTTAACATTTCTATTATTCCGTCTTCCTTTAACTCCACAATGATAACGCGTGAAAGAACCACGTTTTTTAATTGTATAAAATGTGTACTGTTTTTTCAATCTATTCATATTCAAATCACATAAAATATCTATCGATTTAAAATAGGTACTTATATAACAAAATAAAATTTCTCATAGCTCGTTTCCCTAAAAACTTCTCCTGTCATTATGGCCATTCAGGTCCGCCATGGCTTACGGGGAACTTAGTATTTTCTTAATATGAAGCAGCTCAAGATGTGTGCTTTTAAGTAAGCCTGCCTTGCCGGGCTTAGAAAGCCATTTTACCTGTTGATTTATTTAATTGATGGAATTATTTCTTCCAAATAAATCACATGGCTATCCTCTTTAGGTACCTATAAAAACTTGTATTTTATTTTTCAAGTCAATATAATGTTCTGTATAATGTATTGATTCAATGATACCTAATTATTCACATTAAGTAATTTTGTTACAGAGCGATTAATGGGCTGAATGGATGTGAATTGGAGGGCAGTCGTATGAAGGTAGAGGCTGCTGAACAAAATAGCCGGGGCGGAAGGCGAGGTCGACCTGGAGGCGGCCGTGGCGGCGGCGGCGCCACAGGTGGTGGCTCGCGACCCACGGACTTTCCGTTGCGACTGTTGGTACAGAGCGATATGGTTGGCGCCATCATCGGCCGCCAGGGCAGCACAATTCGTCTCATTACTCAACAAAGCCGAGCCCGTGTAGATGTACATCGGAAGGATAATGTTGGATCGCTTGAAAAAGCTATTACTATTTACGGCAACCCCGAGAACTGCACCAACGCATGTAAAAGGATATTAGAAGTCATGCAACAGGAAGCTAATAATACTAACAAAGGGTAAATACTTATATTATTTTGTCTACTAACATGCGCATATAAACTTGGATATGATATTATTATGACTGGATGTATTTTTAACGTTTCAGTGAAATATGTTTGAAAATCCTCGCCCATAATAATCTCATTGGCCGCATAATAGGTAAGTTGAAAGCTAAGAACTTATGCACTTAAAAAGCTGGTTTATCAGCGCCGCCGATTGACACATTCCTTTATTGACTTGATAGGGAGGCATACATACACGTAGTACTAGAGATGAAACTAGCGGGGATCGGTGCTGGTAACCAGCTTCACACGTGAACACGCACAAACAGTCCTAATTTTATTGGTAGCCCAGTTCTCTACTAAATTTAGTGGTCCCTTTTGAATGAAGAAATTATTTTGTGTCTGTTTTATGTCAGGAAAGGGCGGCAACACCATCAAAAGGATTATGCAAGAAACAGACACTAAGATAACAGTGTCGTCGATAAATGATGTCAACAGTTTCAATGTAGAACGGATTATCACTGTGAAGGGCTCTATAGAGAATATGGCTAAAGCGGAGTCACAAATTTCAGCTAAGTTGCGTCAAAGCTATGAAAATGATTTACAGGTAGAGTCCATGATAAAATTTTATTTTTTATAGATGAGAATTGCTTTGGTTATACTTAAATATCAAATTAATATTATTGTCATTACAGGTGCTGGCCCCGCAAAGTATTATGTTTCCGGGTCTTCACCCAATGGCCATGATGTCGACTGGCCGTTATTGTGGTGCTCCACCACCCTTCCCCCCGCCAATATATGCGCCCCTTGCCGGTCAAGGAGGGGCTCAACAGGGTGCAGGTGATTCGCAGGTATGATTAACAAAAGTAGCATTGCCAATGAGTTGTTTAACTGCTTTGAGTTTATTTCTACTGTATTTAATTTAATTTTAGGAAACTACGTATTTGTACATCCCAAACAATGCTGTAGGTGCCATAATTGGTACCAAAGGATCACACATTCGCAATATTATCAGATTCAGTAACGCTTCCGTGAAAATTGCTCCACTTGAGCAAGACAAGCAAGGTGAAAATCAAAATAACGCTCAACAAGAACGCAAAGTTACCATTGTTGGTAGCCCAGAAGCACAATGGAAGGTAAGGTATCATTAGTGTTCTAGAAATGAATTACTGTTACAAGAGGACACCTACTAAACAGGTATCTTAAATTTTTCATCTGATTTTAGGCACAATATTTGATTTTCGAAAAAATGCGAGAAGAGGGCTTTATGTCTGGATCCGACGATGTGCGGCTCACTGTAGAAATCGTGGTGGCTTCATCGCAGGTATACTAAGATGATTAATTCTTTTTTTTTTTTAAATCAAATCCATAAGTTTGTTTAGTTTAGAGCATTTGGTTGTTATACCTCTAAAGAGAAATCAATGCATTGCATTTATCATGTAAATAAAAGTAATACCCAAAATAACGTCATTGATTACGAACGCACGGTGCGGTAGATTGTTTGGTCTACAACGACGTCATGTCAATACAATCGTATTGTTTGTACTCCATCAAGAAGCGACAATCTGCTTTTTTAAAGTCCTTTTTGACATTGTCCAGTCCCACATAATGCTGGTGGTGAGTTGTAATTTTGGAGACGTAAGAGCGCTTGTAGAGCTCCATTTTAACGGTTTAACATTTTAACGGACAACAGACCATGTTTTTTGCCTGATACGCAGTGGTGTATGGTTTACAATGGACGAATGGAGGTCTGTATTACAGACTCTGTACACGCAACGGTCATCGGCCCGGTTTCCCCTCGAAGAGACGGACACCGGTCCGATGTAAGAAACCGGTAATCCACGCCAGTGTATGGTGCGTGTTGAAGCTGCCGGACTTATTGCCCATTTTCTGTAAATTGAGTGCCGTCTCTACTTTTTTATAAATAGACCGCAGTCCCGAAGTAACTTCCATCCGGAAATATTATATAAATATTATATGTATAGCCGATTATTGACGGTCCATTGAAAAAAAAGGACGTCCACAAGCGCCTTGAATAACATTTTCATATATTTCTAGGTGGGGCGCATTATCGGAAAAGGCGGCCAGAATGTGCGTGAACTGCAGCGCGTGACTGGATCCCTCATCAAGCTGCCGGAGCAGCCGCAGCAGCAGGGAGCTCAGCAGCAAGATCACGATACCACCGTGCACATTGTTGGGCCTTTCTACAGTGTACAGGTGCGTTAGATTTTTATGTTGCACGCCTTTTTATAAATAAATCGTCGAAAAGCCGTAGCAGGTGGCGTCTGTTTTCTTCTTGGATCCCTCCTCTGTTGGGTGTGTAGGTGTCGCTCGATAACCATTTAGCGCAAAGGACTCCGCTACGGACGGAAAACCGTACCACAACTTTTGGTTTCACAAAGTATCGCATCCTACTCTAACCATTAGATGTCAATGCGTTAGACCAGAATCCCACATTTCGGGTAGAAGGCAATAGCTACCTTAGGTAGAATACAATGCAATAGATGTTATGTTATCTAACATAAACAAAAAAAAATGCGAATTCTAAATACGTACATAAGATGTTGTCTGACTGTAACTGAATTTTAAAACTTCTCTTGAATTTTAAAAAGATTCATTTTGACACATGAACGGTTACAAGATAAATGGTTAATTCTGGTTTTATATTTACTTTAGGATATAAGAGCAGTATTGTTTACTTTTAGGGTGTAGTTATAATTACGTCAAAAGTATATTTTTCTTTTACCTAATCAGCTGGTACTATGGTAAAGTCAAAAAGAGTGCCGAGCGGGTTGGGAAATGACCGCGGTGTCTCATTCCAGCTAGCAGTGTTTAATCGTGTTTATAGACAAATAGTAAACCAACAGGGATGATGACTACATTCAAAAATTCCAAAAATAATTAGTCAGTCTTTTAGACTACTAAACATATTTGAAACACATTTCTTACCTGATCAAATACATAAATAAATACAAAGATACAGAGCATCTAAGTTACGGAGTGGGGGGTATTGACGTCACTCCTAGGTAAAAATCTTACTCAGGCGTGACATCACGAACTTTAACCCAATGTTTCTTTGTCATTTTTAGAGAGAAAAAAGAAAAATATTTGTGTCGAATATTTTAAAATAATCTGAAGTACTTTTAATTGGCTTGTACCGATGTGATTTATCAATCGACGTGTGCGTAACGGTGCGTACAGACCATGTAACATGTTATATAACTTGTGTTATATAACACGTCCACACTATGTAACCTTGTTATTCAACATTGCAACATAAAATAATACATTTAAATATATAATAAATTGCATTGTTATTAATGTGTAATTAATGTTGCAATGTTGAATCACAAGGTCATAGTGTGGACGTGTTATATAACACAAGTTATATAACATGTTACATGGTCTGTACGCACCTTTAAACGTAAACCACTAGAATAAGACGTCACTCGAATTGTAATTCACTATTAGTGCCTTAGCATTCCTCACATGATTCGTTTTTGCTTAATACAAAACTCTTGAGTATTTGCCATCGGTCGCAGCTTCCTAAATGCGTCATTGAAAGAGGTTTAGGGGTTGTTAGTGTTTATTTTGAAAGTGAATTAGATTCCTTTAATGTGAGGCCAGAAACTATTTATTTAAATTAAAACTAACAAAACGTGTTGACTGAATGGCCGGTGAGAAACGAGTGACGTCACCTCGCAATGTACCTACAGTATAAGAAACAAAAAGGTGCTGAAATGCAAAACGTGACTGATGGTCCCCTACAGAGGGTTCTTGTGATTGACTTTATTTATATAGTAATGCCAATTCTTACTAAATATTGAAACTTTAAAAAACGTTAATTAATGTGTGTGCCGATCAAAGACTGAATAATGTAAGGATATTTGGATGGATACTTGTTACTCTTTTACGCAAAAACCGCGGATCAAATCCTGATGAAACTTGGCTTAGTGACTATTATATTTTAAGATATTTTATAAGTTTTCGATATATAAGATAAATGTACTTGGAATCGCGAGCGGCTATTATTTTATGATATAGACGTAAACTAGGTTAAGTAAAGTCCTCATCGCTTCTACCTTTACTAAGCGATTTGTGTATGTAGGACTTAAATCATAATACTAAGACTTATTATATTATTGCACATGTAGTTACAAGTCCACTAGTGAGTATTTTGGTATTTTCAATTCAGCGTAGGTATTAAGTGTACTTTGCTAATGCTAGCGCGAAGCGAACTGCAGTTAAACACAAAAAAGTGGCATAACGAAGTTTTTACGTTTTTGTAGCAGTCACCTGACGCGGGTTGAGGATACGTACGACCTGATAGAGTACCATTTCTACAAAGTATAGGCAATGGTCTATACTAAGATTTTTCAGCCTTTCATAAATCATAGGTGAGTTCCTCTTCAATATTTGTTACGAATACGGCGAATGTTAATGATGCGAAGATAAGAAAAGTATATTTAATTGGTGTGAAGTTGGACTAATGTAACTACATGTGTCGGGAAACATACTTTTACTTTACCTATTTACCTACCTACAATTTACATTTTGTATAATATTTGTGCACGTGTTTATTGCTGGCGAAGCTAAGCGTGTTTGTTAACTAAAATACTTGTAGCCTTTGCGACAGTTTTCCAGTGATGATGTGAATGACATAGGCGTTATGGTTGTTGCAGTCTGCCCAGCGCCGAATCCGGGCCATGGTTGCGCAGGCCAGCGCTCCGAGCCGCCACCGCCGCGCCACCCAGCCCGCGCCCGCGCCGCAGTAATTCGCCTCCGCACCCGCGCGCCCACCACCTTACTACCCACCTTATACCACCCGCCACCAGCAGTCTGCCTCCTCAGCTCCTGTTTGTTGCGCGATCCACCCTTACTTATCAGGCTAGTAATAATTAACTTTTTTGGATAAATGTTGTAGCGTATAATAAAATGACAGTGCTGGCAAAGCCACTAATAGGTAGTTACTTGTATGAAAACATTGCTTAAGAGTTCCTGTGGTCGACCATTTTTATTTATTACCTCAAGGCCTAACATATTTCGTGCGAGATAGATTTTATATGAGGCAGTCTGAAGTTGCCACGTGTGTGTGACACCATAGAATATTATGAAATGTAGAGCAACGCACTTTATAAAGCAGCGAAGTTGGCGAGATCATCGTCGATCGTCATATTGTCGTCGTTTTTGCATAGGTAATAAATTGGTTATTTAAATTTTTGGTCGTCATAGTAGAGGACACATCAAACTTACGTTATGCGATCATCACATATTTCGTTTAGTTTTCGGTTGAACTTCAGCAGGATGCTCCGATATTCTCGTCTAATGCTTATTTGAAACTTACCTTAAAAGAGTTGCCAATTTCTGGCTCCTGTATCACTAAGTTTTGTGCTTTTGGTTTAGTTTTTATTTTTATTATTAACGCATATCCTGAAAGCTATATTTTGTTTAGAGTATTTTTGATCTAGTTTGCTATGTAGACCATACGGTAATGTTCGACTATTTTGGTTATTTTCGTCAACCTACATGCCCCTCGGTGATCGGCTCGCGAAGCACTACGCGGCGCCGCCGACACGTTAACATCGATCTGTCGATGACGACCAAAGTATTTAGATATCTAATTAAAGAGGGACGGCATGACGGGTAGGTGTCATGCTTACGTCGTGATTTAGCTCCAATTTTCTTGCACGGAAGTCCATGTAGGCCAGCTGTATTGAAGGCACATTGTGTCCAAATGTTGTTGTTGACGTAATTGTATAATTGTAGTGAATTGTAATTAAATTAAACTATTGATGAATCCATATTTTATCCGGGGATTGTGTACGTTATTGAAGAATATTATATGTATTGATATATAATTATTCATATACAATATTTTTTTACTATAGTGCCAGTTGAATATATTTTATTGTTATATTGTTTTCATGCAGTGTTATCTGTGCTACCTTACATATTAACGAATAATGCAATAGTATCTAACAGAATTATTCGTGAACGTTGCTTTACTTATGTGAGCATCTAAACAGAATTTAATACTGCAAAATCTGGATTAAACGCTTACTTAAATTAAGCAACTATTAAGAATAATGCTGAATATAATTATGTTCCCTTTATACAAATGTTAATAGCAGTTACTATATTACCACTACCAATTTATACAAATGAAAGAAGTACATATTTAGTTTTGTTATTAATATAGATTAATCTGTTGAATCAATACATTATAATGTTAGAACTGTTGAAAGGGTGTGTGGGACAAATTTACGGATTTGCACTTATTGCTTTGAGGAGGCTTAATGGAGGTTTGGATGCTTTACAACTATCTATATTATAAGAGGTCTTTCTTTTAACGATACAAGAAATTTCTGCATGCATGCTGATGGAAAATACATTGTACAAGATTAGTTTTTCTGAGTCAACGTGTGCGTTGGGTGTTAAGTAACTAATCCAAAGAGTGATCGCCGATCGCGTGAGTCGGCAGTCTTGTGACGAGCCTTGACTAGACGAGAGCAGCAGCCGCGCTTCAGGCCGCGTGTGCTCAAACGCTGAATTACAGCGCTACGGAAATGGTTATCCAATCGATCGTTGGATATAAATATTTTTGATATATAGTAATTGTTGGAGAGTAAGAAGTAACGTATGAGTTTTAATTTGTAAGTGACATTTGTTGATCGTTTTCTTTGTAATTTTGTCTTTGTTAGCTTTATAATGTTTTCTTGTAATGAAACATTTTGAAAATTAAGACGATGCCGTAGCGTTTAATGACACGAGTGAAAGTGTCGTTGTCGTATTGTTTGGTTCTATGGTGATATGTTTGTATGATTTGCGTTATATTGTGCCAAGTGAGATATTTAAACTATGGGAGATTAAGATTAAGTGAATGATATCAAAATTAAACGAAGACCCATAAAATGTACCTATACTTACATGTTCTATATTTATTATGATTGTGATAATAATATATGGAAGTATCCTCAAAATTATTTAAGAATGTTGAATTCTTTCAGCTTGTCAATGTTTAGGTTAGGTTATGTAAAATTTTAAATAACAGGCTAGACTGAATGAGCGAAAACTATTTGTTTGCAGGCTGAGCCTGTTGCTGCGATCAGTGGCGTGGCGCTCATTCGTATCTTCTTTACTAACCACCACTGAAATGAAAACTATCCTTTCCTTTTATATCTCAGTGTATCAATTTTTGCAAATTATCTTTTGTCTCCTCGAGGGAAAGTAATGCCACCTCCAGGGAAAGAAATGTAGGAGAAAATCTTACTTAAAGGAAACATCTCTTTAATTTTATAAAGAAACATAACTACGTTCAAGGATTCAAAGGTTAAATGCTAAGGATCAAGTGTCTTTAATAAACATGGCCATTTGGTCAATTAATTGAAAGGAAAACCAAGAAATCTAGAGAGCTTAATTTCGTAATGAAATGAATTCGCGAATTCGTGGGTTTCCTTCTATTTAATGAGGCGTCACCATCTACCAATTTTTCGAAATGTCTGAATTTTATTTATTTCTTTCTAAAAATAAATTAATGTTTCCGTTACTTGAGTAAAATTTTCAATATCCTGTATTTGCTGTGGTCCCGGAGTCGGCATTACAAAATTCCACCCGGTATAACTTTGTACTGCTTCCACATATTATTTAAGAAATCTCACATAATTTTGGCGATTGAAATTGAAGTTGATGTTATTAGTTTATACAACTTTACAGTAACACTTTTATTTGCGTTCGAGTCATAAAAGTTTTTTTTTTTTAAGAAATCACCGACAACGCCTTACTCTGTGACCAGCACTTAATCAGAAACTCTGTCTATGGAAATAATGCGTGTAATATAACTTCCTACTGACGGTATATTTAAATAAATATTTAGGATCTCACAAGTGCCGTTTCAGAAGCGCACGAAGAAAATACGGCAGCCACAATACAACAGATTGACTAACATTTAACATACTAGCAGTCGTCGTCCCGCTTTGCAAAAGCAAAAGCATCGCGGGTTACATGTGAAAGACTCTGATCTGCCATTGTCAACCTTTTTAACGCTACGGAAGCTACTACCAAGGCTTCAATGGAGACTTAATTCTCTCAAGTACATACATAAAAGGGAATTAAGTAGTTTCCGTAAACTCGATCAGCATATTTTAGACGGCCCGCTCTGATCGTATCATCAGTGAATTGATGATATTTCCCATCTGCGAAGAGTTAACAAGTTGCTGTGCTTTGGCCATTTTTTCAACTTTAACTTATATTGCTTGATCAATGAATTAATAGTTTTCGAAGAAGCAAAAGTGCTTTGTTTTACTATGAAACAAAGGACGTGCTTTATATTTGAATATATGACTGCATTTTGCAATCACATATTTCTTTTCCCAATCCAAATCTCGCTGTGCCGAGAAATCTGTAATGGGCCCCGAAGCAGTTCTTCGGAAACTTGCAAAGTGCAAACTAGCATCGTATGTATTAACCATAAAAACTGTCCACTGTTTGCCGGGCTGATGCCATTTCTACAGCCTGGTTATTTAGAATATTCAGTAGCAAGAGTTTTTACCAGTCAATATTTATTGCTTTTCAATTTACGATTACGAATCATAACGATATCGCTCCTGGCTGTTTATACGTGATCGTACATTGCCAAATTTGATGCCGATATCTACAGAGGTGATTGTTTGTCCTCCTATATAACTAGTAACTTTATCGATTCTCCTTTTGCTCAGCTGGTCTGTCTTGGATGTATGAAGTTGTTGAAGAGCTTAAAGTACAATCACTTTGGTAAATATTGTCAACAAATTTAGGAAATACACTGTATAATGTGCATATAATTATTTATACGACCCTAGAGTGCCAGGAGCTGTGTATTTCTTTGAACTGGATATTCACAAACTAAGCACTTATTCTTTACTCATTATGCGCGCGGGTTGGCAAAGTATGTCAGACTCGTGCACCGATTTGTCCGTACCTATGTACGAACTTTTGGTTTGGAAATGAATTACCTAGCTTGAAAAACTGTTGTTCCCTGCTTTTATAATCTGGAAATAGTTTATTTATAGTACCTATTTGTTACCTATAACGGCAACAGAAAACATCTGTGAAAATGACAATTTGTCGAAACTTGGGCTAAACAGAATATTATTAAAATGAATTGAGCTCTCGTAAAAAAGCGTGCTCATAGCGGGGTGGCAAGAAAGTCAACGCGATACTTAACTTAAATGCTTGAATCTGAGCCATTATCTTTCCAGTTCGTTGTTCAGTTCGAAAATTGTATTAGGGTATTTGATTCTAAATACTTAAAAACATTCCAATAAATAAATCATATTTGGTGATTGGCCCTTAATATTTGGTTTAGAGTCGAATACCTTGTTTTCTTATATAAGGTTACACGTATAACTTCACAGGACGATTGCGGATAAGGTACCAAATACCAATAATATTTTAAAGAGATACTTGCATTAACACATTGTATGCAACATCAACCAAATGTCCTGTGATGTGTGATGTGTAATGTTTTTTTGCGAAGTGTTGACTTGTGTAGAACTCGTTTTAATAGTTTCACATTACTTACTGATTGATTACAAGATAGATTTAGGTTTGTGTCAGGATTTGCAAAAAGCATGCTAGGCTAAAAAAGCGGAACCACGGTGTTGGTGAATTCCGCTTCGCTTTGCCTTAGCCCATTGTCCCACAAAAAGCCAGATTTCGCTTGTATCGGCAACCTAATGGAGTATATATTACAGTTACTTTCACTGCGACAGAAAGAGTACATTCAAGCATGTTGTTTATTCCTTCCAAAGTAAGCAAGAGAGAGGGTACATTATAATTTATAATGTGTTAATATGCAGAAATAGTTTTAGTTGTTTAATTGTATCGTTGTGAAGTAGGGTTAAGTTGAGAGTAGGCGCGAACGGCACGCGGCCACGAGACTGAACTACACCCCTGCTGTCGCGCCGTCGCGCCCATTACTTACATGTCATTTTCGCTAGTAATATACTTTATCATTATTGTTTCATGGTTCTACTGTTTTTTTTTTATATTACTTACAAAGATAATTTCGCATGTGTGTAACCGCAATTTGTGTATTTGGCGTGTCATGGCATGGGTTTTATCAATTTCAATTTTATGTGAATGATTGATTGTATTTTAAAATAGTTATAAAAGTAATTGTAATAAAGCGAGCACATATTGCATTTAACGGTTTGGTTCATTTCTATGATTTATTGTTAATTTTTACCATGGGTAAAAGTGAAGCACTCATTCTGTTGTTCGTACGTTACACCCCTACAATAAATAAATGTAGTATTGACGTTTGATCAAGTCTTTGGTGTTTATGTATGTATTACGTTTGTAGTGGTAAGAAAAAGGTGGCGGACGGTGAGGGCAAGACGTGCGCGACCTGTGTGATTGAGAACACGTGCGCTCGTCCACCACTGACCTCTCGCTTCCTTTAATATACAGAAGCTGTTGTTGTTGCTTCTCCTATCTATAAATGTCCAATATATACATTTTAATATATTGTTTTTTACAGTAATGACTGGGTAATAACAATAAACTTAGACATTATGTTTCACACACTACATTTGTTTCGATACTACTGTTATTTTTAGAACAATTTTATAATTGGTATAAGTTCTGAAACTAATAACTACCTCAATATTACTAAATGAATATGATAATTATCTTTGTGCATGTTTTTGGGAACTGATTTTAAAAAGAATAAATTTCAATATAGTGTAAGATCGCTATTTTAAACATAGTAATGGAAATTGTCAAAATTAGGTTTCTTAACGTAATAAAAGTCATAAAAAATAAAAATTTATATTTTTTTCTTTCCATCCTATTTTATTACTCGTAGGTGGTGTGATTATAGTCAGCAGGAACAGTTAAGAAGTTAGCGGCACAATTAACAAGCCAACCCATTTTTTTTAAACTTAACTCTTAACTTATAGTGATTTCTTAATTGAAAATGCACAAATATTAAGTGGTAATTAGTTTTACGATTAATAACACATTTGACTTCTTTACTAAACCCTCCTCTTGTTTAAAAAAATATATTTGTTACATTTATCGCTTTTTAAGAAACGTAAGAAAGAACAGACCATTTTTTAACATGAAACCTAAAAATAAAGAAAAAACAGTAAAGTATATAGCCTCCACGAGATCTAATCAGTTTTTGTAAGCGCTCAGGAATACCGTCCCTAATGATTTGTGTGTAACGCCCTGGCAGCGCCTCAGTCTCCGATTTGCTTGAAATTAATAGCAGAGGGTTCGCTAATTTTTGCCATGCGGCAAAAAATAAGTATGATTTTTTGCCTCCACTAATTCCGAAGATATGCGAGGAAGTTTGTGGCGCTGCAGAACGTATACGCCCCAGCAGCGCCACACCTGAAAACCTATGAAAGACAGCAGGTAGCTCGAATCTGTAATTATGAGGATTTTTTGCCTATTTTTGCCCTTCCATTGAAGCAAAAATCCATTGAAAAATACCAGCTCATTCAGGAGTATTCAACGTCGTTTTTGAACGGACCGACGCCCCAGCAGAGCCACCTGTATCTCAGAAATTCGAATTTTTAACGAGAATCTGACTGCATACATTTGTTAAGATTCACTATTTATGGCGGCAAAAAATATAAACTCTACAAGTTATCGTGTAGTTTTCATTTTATAGCGATGAAAGAAACATAACCTAAAAATATTGATTTTGTTGCGAAAGGCCATTTTCTCAGTAAAGCCTTAGCTCCACAAGCAAGCTCTTATTTTTTGCTGGGTTCGCTATAGGTAGTGGCAATAAATCGTGGAATACTCAGTTTCTTGAAAGATACTCTAGTTTTTCCTGTAGGCCGTGGCTCTGCTGGAACGTAATTTAGGTAGGTACCTAAGTACCAAAATGTATGGACGACTACTTTTTTTGGTGATTTCTCCAGATCGGTTATGCTACGGATGCTGTATATTTTTAGCCAAGCTCTAGGAAGTAAGGAGAACGTGCAGATGGTGTCTCAGCCTCCAACTAATGGATTTTCGCAACAAAATCAATATTTTTTAGGTTGTTTCTTTCGTCGCTATAAAATGAAAACTACACGATAACTTGTAGAGTTTATATTTTTTGCCGCCATAAATAGTGAATCTTAACAAATGTATGCAGTCAGATTCCAGTACAAAATTCGAATTTCTGAGATACAGGTGGCTCTGCTGGGGCGTCGGTCCGTTCAAAAACGACGTTGAATACTCCTGAATGAGCTGGTATTTTTCAATGGATTTTTGCTTCAATGGAAGGGCAAAAATAGGCAAAAAATCCTCATAATTACAGATTCGAGCTACCTGCTGTCTTTCATAGGTTTTCAGGTGTGGCGCTGCTGGGGCGTATAGGTACGTTCTGGCAGCGCCACAAACTTCCTCGCATATCTTCGGAATTAGCGGAGGCAAAAAATCATACTTATTTTTTGCCGCATGGCAAAAATTAGCGAAACCTCTGCTATTAATTTCAAGCAAATCGGAGACTGTGGCGCTGCCAGGGCGTTACACACCTGATGTAGGTCTTAGTAGTTCCTACAGGTAATATTTCTTTGTATATCGACGGTGGAAATCTCAACTTACGTAAGGGACAAAACACGACTTTTCAGGAAGAGCAAAACAAAATTTTGACACTTAAACCCTTGTAACTCTTGCTGTTTTAAACGTATCAAAATGTTGTAAAGACCATTATTCTTAAAATTTTGAGGCGCGTCTTTTACAACAATCAGTATTTTTATAACTAGCTTAGTTACAGACTTTATGTCCTTTACGACCATGAATTTGGATGTATGTCCCTGATTTTTAGGTCGTAAGGGACATCTTGTCCCGAGTCGGGTTATTACTCGTCAGTTTCTCTAATTCGTCAGTGTCCATATTTCGTCATTTTACTTAACTCGTCAGATAAGGGTAAATTGATATTTTTTGTTAAGGTTGCCACGCCATACGTGGCCATACTTCAGTTTATGTATGTTCCGTCTTGGATGTCGGTCTAAAATAATTAAATAAAGTTAAGTTTAGAAAATAAATCAGTTCTTTCATCATTTGAATGAATAACAAAAATAATAGAAAATTTAATTTCTACGCTTATTTCTACGCACTAAGTTAATACGCGCCCGATTTGACAGACAGAATAAATTTTCTTGATTGTCTTCTTCAAATAGGTCTATAATTAAAAAATCTGACACAATATTCGAAATCCTTGCGTCCACTGCAATGGACCTTCTTTTTTCTCGATTTATTTTGAATTATTTTGAAATCGACATGAAATGCCTCTCTTCTCAATACCGATATAAATTTTATTGGTATAAATTAATACGTCTCGATGTTAAACGTACACGCAATCTATTGTGCCAAGCCTCAACCAAATTAATCGTTCTGTGCCGTTCATTGTATACGGAGAGCATATCTGCAAAAGTTTTTAGCCATGTCTGGTCCATGTAGCTATTGAATAGCTGGAATTTTTCACCATCAGGAGTATGATGCAGCACAGTGAGCCATGCCTCTTGAAAGTATTCTTTTGGTAAAAAAGCTATCGATGCGCATATGGAAATGTGTTTTCTCCCTTGTTTCGTGGCACTAAGATCCAATACTTACTTTTGCTCTACGCAAAAGACTATTATATTTGACGTCGGAAATACGTTCTTCATTACATTAATAGCAGCTAATTCATAGTCCACGTGTATTTTCTCTGGTGTCGAGATGATTTCCTTTAAAAAGGTAAAAGTCTTGACGTAGGTTTCTTCGGTTTTGTTAGAAAGAATGCAATACACCAGGGGTACTATATTTGTTTCTGTGGGTGTACTTCCTATGTCCGCATGTAATGTATACAGTTTTGTATACGGTTCTGGAATTTTAAACATTCCATCAAAAAAAAAGTTCTTTAAGGTCATTACTCAGTAATTCACGCGCAAACGGTGTCATAAAAACCAAAATTCCGTCATGAAATGCAAGAAAATCAGTAGATAAAGTTTCAGGTACTACCACTTCTTCGGGAGCTGTATATATTGTTTTTTTTATTCCTTGATCCTTGTATCTAGCATTTTATAGAGCATTTTTTACTTGTTTGAATTGCGGTATATCGTCTGTATATTCAGAGTCCGCGCGCTTTAAATGGTTCACACTACCTTCGTATATGGCTCTGACAGAGCCATATTCCGTCATAACTCTTGTTTTGCAATGGGGAAGATGCAAATACAATATTTATGAAAATTTTGTCATTAAAATGTTAAAAATATATAAAAGAAGGGCCACTGCAAGGTTTATATTTTATATAATGTTGTTTTTCAACAATAATTACGAATTAAAAGTAGCTTGAAACGGAACGGATTTAAAACACCTATCAGCGTTCAGTGACGTCACTCCTGTTATGACAACGTATTTGAGATAATAGTTGTAGTAAAAAAGTGAACATTATAACGCGAATTAATTGCGTTTTTCGAATAAAAATGGAAGTTGGGTTTGTCAAAGCAGACTCCAGGAATCTACCAAAAGTTAGTGTTGACATGATAGTGACTTTTTTTGTCGAAAGTGCAGAGTTTTCAAGTGTAGAAATGAAAGGGACTAAACTACTACTATTTGTATTTCATTCAGCGGATTCAACATATAGCACTTATTTCAGCTCAACAAGAGAATCTTACGGTGATAATGCAATCGGCTATGTCCAAATTAAAAGAGATGGAGAATTATGTACCGTAAAAAGTCGAATTACTCCGGAACATAAAGTACGCAAAGAAGGTTATCGTGTTACAGCTATTATAAATGAGATGCAAGGCTCGGTTCAGTCCTGCAAATGCGAAGACTGTGCAGCTTCTGAAGGTAAAAAAAAAATAGGTTCATTTTTGAATATTAAACTGGCACGGATTATTGCAATTAAAATCTAAATTAAAAACGTCAAAGTGGTCTTCACAGCAACGAATGATGGTCTTTGGGGAATAATTATCATTCCTCTTCACAGCTTGAAACCACTTTTTTCGCAGTTTTGGGTCAGAAGGTCCAGTCAAAAACAATTTATTTGGAAACTGCTTTGAAGTAGATGGACACATTGGCACAAAACATACGTCAACACGGCTTTTTTTCGGAGTATCTATAGTATAGCTATGATCGCCTGATGTTGATGGATAGTCCATTTTAAATTTTTACAAAAAAATGTCTCGTTAGTCGAGAAAAATGCAAAAGTATAAAATACATAGAGGACGTACAGTACGTGGGCCAGTGAGTGACAGACGGGAGTGACGTCATACGAACTATAGATCCGTTTTCGCGCGAAAATTCAAATTGTCAATTTTAAACCCCATTTTTTTGCAGTAAATTACAGTTTTTTCATTTTTTTATATACTTGTGGTCTATTCTACATGGAGTTCTTTGAAATAAACACAAAAATAAAAATATCGCATCTTCCCCATTGTCTAGAGCAATTGAAACAACCTCTTAGTCTAAGATCCCGCCATAGAACGACCTTCACCGAGCTGTTTATTTAATGAAACTTGTTTTATATAAAATTTAATATGTCAATAAATATATTGTATATAGGTTGCCTAAAAAAATTAGTCCAGAGTAGTTTTAATTGATAGTAAAAAAAAAAATTTTTAAAAAGAATTCCACCGGTATGTTTATTAGATAAATTCTATACCAATCGAAAGTATGAAGCCCATAGAATATGCAAACGTTAGGTTGCCCTTTTTTTACCGGTCACAACTATCGGGTTGCCAGGTAAAAACAGGTAAATGTATACTAGCACTTTGCAACGGTCTGCTTATTGAATTGAACTTAAATAAAAATTAAAGATTATTTAATTATAAACACGGTGGCATAGGGTTGCCTGCGAAAAATCAGACCCTAATTCCGGTTGTCGAATTTAAAAAAGTAAAATATCGCTGCGAGTGAATGTGTGCATATAAAAAAAATAAAAAACAACAATTAAAAATAAACTTCTATTTATTGTAAAAAATTAAAAATACAACTTTTTTTTTAATTATTCAGCATCCGCGTCATCGGACATATAACTTAGATCTTCAACTTCTGAATCTTCTTTGTCACTACACTCCGTTTCAATTCTTTCGACAATATCTTCAATCTTTAAGGGTGTATGATCCCCAATGAATCCTACTGGTTTTAAAAATTCATCTAAGAACCAACCGCAGTTCTCAGGCTGCAGTTTCATGCATATTGGATCCGTTGCATGAAGCCACATGGAATTCACGAAAATAGTTCGTAAAATTTTCTGAAGTAATGATATCCAGCATGGTGGTATGGAATTGGAGTCGAAGCCTTTTGTTTTTATTAAGCGAACAAATTGTTCAAAAGTAGCATAAAATAACATTTATGATCAAATAACGAACTTGTTACCTTCTTCTTATAAATTTAAACGCTTTTTGGCGGGTGCTGTATTGCATATATCACAAATAAATATGGTATGAATATGGGGACTGGGGCATGAAAGGAAACTTCTTCTTAATTTAATCCTCTTTATTACGGATTAATCTTGGTCTAGTTTTGAAAAAAAATTTCTACGTCTTCATTCGTCTGAGTCTTATTTTGAAGTGCAAAACGCCATATTTTAAAATAACAAACCTCTCACTCTCTATTATCTCTTTCTCTCATCTTCGTTTAGGAAAACTCTCATACGTTCATTCGTTCTGAAACCCACTCATCCTACACTCATATATGGTATGAATATGGGGACTGGGGCATGAAAGGAAACTTCTTCTTAATTTAATCCTCTTTATTACGGATTAATCTTGGTCTAGTTTTGAAAATAAATTTCTACGTCTTCATTCGTCTGAGTCTTATTTTGAAGTGCAAAACGCCATATTTTAAAATAACAAACCTCTCACTCTCTATTATCTCTTTCTCTCATCTTCGTTCAGGAAAACTCTCATACGTTCATTCGTTCTGAAACCCACTCATCCTACATAAATGCAATGTCATCACCATCTATCCCAGCACATGCTTCATGCATCCATTTTCCACATGCACAACATCTTATCCATCCTTCACCCTTGGTATCGTTTGAAAACTTTTCTGTGCAGTACAGACATTCAGAATCATCTTCTTCAGACTCAGATGGGTTGTATGTTGATATGTTGATAGTTGATATGCCAATGATAACAGTTTTTTTTTGTTAATCCATACATTCTTGTCTCCATATCTTTAATATGGTCCACGAGCTCATTTTCTTGTTCTTTGGTAAAAACAGTTATTTTCCTCCTAAATATTTTACTGCATCAACAGCTATTTTATTTTTGGCTTTGGCCCTTCGTTTCAAAGACATTATGGGTACTAAAAATTGTTTGCTTGCTGTTTTATATCCCATGCCATTTTTCACAGCATCAAGAGCGGCTATCATTGATTCCTGCGACCAATCCCCTCGAGAAGTTTTTCTTTTATAATTAGGTGGCACTCCGTTTAACTTAAAAAAAAAATGTATAAATTCAAACTTATTGACATAAATAATACCTACACTACAATCACCCTGAAGACAGACTTTTGTTTACAATATTCTAAATTCAAAATTAAATAAAAACATGGTACGAGATGATCCCCGGGGATCATCTTGACATGATTCCCGGGAATCATCTTGACCCAAGTCCCACCTTTTCATTTAATGTTTGTAACCATAACCTACAAGGACGCGGCTGTTTTTAAGTGGCCCAAAAACTAAAATTAAGCATAAAAGGAAGCCTCAAACATAACAATAACGACATTTAACATTATTTGAATAAAAGTAATATAAGCTCAAAGTCATGCCTACCTTAAATCAGCCGTACACAATTTTTATTTTTTTTCGTCAATATCGATGTATCGCTCACGCCGCCATTGCGATTTGACTGAGTCGGGGGGGTGCCCGGGCCTATGTGCTGGCAGTGAAATAGACTTAGGCATGACGACAAAAAAAATGTTTTAGGCCCAACACATAGTTTATTTTTAAATATTCGGCACGTATTTTTTCTTTTTTCTCTTAAACTAAAAATTACAAAGTTACACTGGGTTAAAGTTGCTCGTGACGTCACGCTTACGTACGATTTTTACACAAGAGTGACGTCAAAACCCCCCACTCCATAACTTTGATGCTCTGTATCTTTGTATTTATTTATGTATTTAATCAGGTGAAAATTGTGTTTCAAATATTTTTTAATAGCCTAAAAGACGGACTAATTATTTTTTGAATTTTTGAATGTAGTCGTCATATCATCTTACCCCAAGGGATCAACTCGTACTACCTTCCCCTACATATACTTCTGTTCTTGCATCGCCACCAAGTGGAACCATTTTTATTTGTTTGTGCTTTTTATCTACAACCATCTTTCAGAAGAATTTTTTTATTCCTTTCGGAAGCAATAAATGTTACGTTTTGCGCACTTGCCATTCCTATCTAAATTATCAGATAGCACAAAAATCCTATGCAAAAGACGTAAATTCAGTTTAAGTACAAAAACTAAAAAAAATAATGTAAAAAATAGTGTGCAATATAATGGCCAATGCTATTCGGATTTGGGGCCGGAATAAACTCAAGTGCGCCAATTATCTTATAACATGCGTTTTTAATTTTGATTGTTTGCGGTATTTTGCTAATCTTTTGTTTTTCTGTCTGATTTAAATCAAATGACATACATTTTGAAATTTCATAATTGTAAGTAACTTGGCTATCATAGAATACGCACTTTTTTGGGGTGTGGGAAATCAGAATAGCTTCTTCCAAAATACTGATATCGAAGATGTTAATTAGGTCTACGTTAACACCCATTAATCTCAGTAGATCCATTCTCCAGATCCATCATAGATCTAGTGTGAATTTTTTTTCTTAGTAGATCTATTTTATGATAAACTTGATCTAATGAGAATTTTTATTGGCAATAGATCTATTTCAAAAATATTTATATGTTTAAATTGATTGGATCTATTGATTCTGTTTAGTGTCACTAGATAGAACGTGAATTGAATTAAATGAAAACCAAATCAATTTTAAAAATGGGATTTAATTATTTGCGTAATTTTTCCAGAAAGTGGCCAATGCCAATTTCGCCATTTTAGAGCTGCATTTGTGCGAATAAAATGCAATCGTCATTTTTGACGCTTATTTTGCGGCATTTAGGTGATGACCTTTTCTTATATCTTTTCCAACGGTCACAATTGAGTGAAGTCAGTGATGATTCTTGATGTATAATGTGCAGTATCTGTAAAAACTGCACTTCGTGTTTGTTAATATTTGTATTGATATTGTGGTTCCAGCCTTCTATGCTATTATTAGTGCGATGGCGTAACCCATACACTTGTCGCAGCCAACTGGTTAAAACAGCTGTTCAATTAAAGCCCTTTGATTGAACAACGACATTCAATCACACGGCTATACGTCGTTTAGCCGTCTTGTCCACTGCAACGTTTAACACTACAGCTAGACGACGCTTAGCCAACTGGTTAAACGGAAAATTAACTAGGGTGACCATTACTTTAGTATGTAAATTGATAAACTTTTTTTTATTTTTTGGGAGATTATTCTAGGATTAAGTTTAAGAGGTCACTCACACCAGATTCTATAGTAGTAGTCATTCATCCAATATTTTTGGAAATAGTTTACAAATTTACTTTGCTTGTCCTAATTTTGCGAAATTTCTCTTTTAATGTAATTCCAGCCATCATCAATCTTATTCTCAGGTAGTAGTGCAATTTTAGTACATAAAGTAATTATCCTTTAGTTATTTTTAGTTAGCTATATGTCCAAAGCTTTTGCTTTACGAAACAGGGCATTGCAAAAATGATAGTGACAACCATGAATCTCTATATCCATTTTTGACAGTGCAAGCATAGCTGCTTTTTCGAAATCAATGGTCACTTTCTTAATCTGCCAGTCCTGGGCCTTAATTAAGTTAAACAAGACCGTATATGTCTCTATTGTTTGGTGAGTCATAAAAGCAAATACTAATGTTGGTACTATTCGAGTCGCTGCCTATATCTGCTTGTATCACACAGATCTGACGAAATGGTGCTGGACAAGCTTGATACGTCCCATCCATAAAGTAATTTGTTAATAGCTTTAGACGCATCCGAGCTAAATACAACAATTCTCATATCGTTCCGCAAATAATCTGCAAGTAAAAAATCTTCATACTGCTTAGGTATTTCTACCTCTTCTGGACTATTTGCCTTGGTTTTTTTTAACGTGAGCGAATTTGTTTCTTTGACGGATTTTTTTTGATCGAAAGTAAGAATTGGTTTATTAGATGCCAAATGCCATCTACTTTAAAATAAAATTAAAGTCAAATTTAAGTTAAAAACAGAATCATTAAGGTCAGAGTGAAAAGTCGTCGGGGTGCTTGGTATATGGAAGGTTACAATCAATCTTTTGGCAACTATCTCTGAGAGGAGAGTTATGGAAATATAGTGATAATTAATTATGATTGATTGTTTGACCTTCCGCTACGGTAATATAAACTCTTTGTTTTTAAAAATTATTTTCTAGTTTTTAGTTCGATTTGCTATAAAAGCGTGTTTTTTTAGTTTATTTAAACTATTATTTTTTATGGTGACTTGATGATATCAATAGAATTCGTGAAGCTATGCACCTATGGGTAATACATATACAGGGTGGCCCGTCGATTGACGTCCAAAAGGAAAATTTGGATTCCTCGTGTCGTGGAGTATCCGAATCACCCCCATGTAGGTATGTTCCGCGATTTTTTACGGTTTCCGAGTTATGACGTTTTTTCTGATTTTTTGAGATTTTTCAACCAATCACCCTAAAAAGGTTCGTAGAAAAAAAAGTACAACACTTTTTCATAATTTTATTTTTGCATCAGATGCTTCATGACCCGTACTTTTATGCACAAAATATTCAGCTTCGTAACTTTAATAAAAGTTGGGGAAATTTAGGTCGGAAGAGGAAAAATTGCATTGACTGAAAAATAGTCGAAATCTTCAAACTTAAATTAAGAGGTCAAAAAGATGACTTTATGGATTTTAAACTAGCTTAAAAAATGCGCCAACTTCTCAGCTTTCATAATCATCGAAAATAATTGATACTTAATGGGGTATTTTTGCTAGAATCAGAATTGGACGTATGAGCAAATTTTTTTCTTTCATATTTTATGATCACCTAAGCCTCAGTAGGTTTGAAGACAGTGGTGTTCTCTTACCGAAAAGTACAAAAAAGGAGCCAAGATTGACACATTTGGGGGTTTTGGAGCACCTGTAAGAGATGAGTTACTTGAGAAAATTATGCAGAAGCGGAACATATGGGCGTGATTCGGATACCCCACGACACGAGGAATTCAAATTTTCCTTTTGGAAGTCAATCGTCGGGCCACCCTGTATAATGGGTACACCCACGGTTCTGACTCGCATGTATATAGTGAAACTTACCGGGGATACTGTTAACGACTCTATACATTTAGTTTTGTGCCGTTTGTTGCAATACAATACAAATATTCTTTATTGCACACAAGGATACATACGAGGGCTGCTATTTATGTATCCGGAAAAACAAAAAATGTTGACTTTTAGAAAAGGCAGCCCCCGACGGATATTCCTCGGTCGAGGGTTTTGAGTTATTTTATTCTTTTTCAATTAAATTACCGACGTAGGTTTTTTCAAAATTTTTAATTTTGTTTATTTTTATTTTAGACTTTTTAGAGAGCATATAATTTAATACTTATTTAATACTTTTTACTACTTTACTTAATGCCTTAAGCTACCATGAACACATTTCTGAAAACAGAATTGTAATAGGACATTTCGATTTAATTATATTGCAACATTGTTTTGCACTAATATGGTGGCGCCCCCTAGTGAGTAACAACAATAACACCTGTCTAAGAACATGCACCTATCGAACGCAAACCCGTTATTGAAAACCGCATCAAAATCGGTTCATTAGTTTAGAAGATAGGACATTAACTTTGCATAAACACACAAACATCTCTCACCCCAAACGCATATACCTGCTCCGTTCCGTCGTGGGTAAAAAGAAACAAACATATGTTAATTAATTTAATTTTATTGTTTTTCAAAATATGCTCCCTGGTGACCTATACACTTTTTCATTCGTAAAAACCAATTTTCAAAGCACTTCTTCTAATCATCTTGAGGCACCTCTAAAACGTGCATTTTGAACGCTTCAACGGCCTCTTCCCGGGTCGAAAAACGTTAACCACGTAGTCTTTTTTTCCCGCTTGGGAATAGGAAGAAATCATTAGGACTGTACGTACGACTATTAGCACTGTACGGACTGTATGTACGGAGGATGACCCGTTTCTCGTTTCAGCCGATGTATAGCAGCTCATGACGATCTTGCATTATTAGATTTTGCACGGTATCTATGTTTTTTTAAGTATAACAACTGATTTGGGGCGACATTCTTTGAATTCGTCCGTGAGCATAGAAAGGGTTTGCAATCCGGTATCTTTTTCAATCCGGCCGGATTTTAAGGTTACTTAGGGCCTAGTATTTAGTGCTTTAAGTTCTGGGGCCGTATTCTTCTAATTACCAAATGAAAAATGGTGTCTCTCTAGAATGTGAATTGTATGATTTGACCCATTTTGGTATTCTCTTAACAGATAAGTTGACAGTGGACAACGATCGGCCGTACATTTTACTACTTTACGCTATAATCGGTATTCTACTCCGCAATGTCACATGAGTGGCAGTTCCAAACGGTATTCTCTTCGCTATTTGACAGTTGTTCTCTAATGGCATTTCGTTCGGTCGTTCGGCTTTCAGTCGTTCGGTCACCCAAACACTATTTCGGTATTTTTTCGAAAATTTACGTGCAATTTATGCAAAAAGTATTAAAGTATGTCTAAGCTTATTCTAGGTCGAAAAAATCAATCAATCGGTTGATCAATTTCTTTGAACAAAAATTTTATTAAATATTGGCAACATCGACAACTAAATCCCTCGTCAAAGACAAAGCCCTCTAGAGACTACTAATCGACTATTAATCGTGGCACTTAAGAGAATACCACATTTGTGACCTATTGCTGTAGAATGTGAATCTGGTGGCTATAGTTTGTCGCTTAACTTAATTTAGCGGAATTGGTACCCAGGGTACCAATTCCGCTAAATTACATAAAAAGATAAATAAAATACAAATTTATGGAAAATAAAATCACTTTTTAATAATATTTTTGAAATTAATTGTATTTTTTGGTACTATTTGTAGGTAATAAATAAAATTATTTTAAATTAAATAATAAATTAAGTAATCAGTCTGACTCGCACTTATTGTATTATATTACACATGGTTTTGCTGTAAGTATCTGAAAGTAGGTACTTCAGTAATAATACTATTATACGGTTAACAAAAGTCTTTTTGCACTTATAAATTCAACTTCAGACCATATTAGCCGATCCTTCAATTCAGCAATCATATTAGATTGCACAGGAGTCATGACTAATGCAGGTGGTGTGATGTTCGAGAGGACAATCCTAGAGAGCTTGAGCCAGAGCTTAATGGGGTAACAAGTCTGGACTCAATCCTATGCACCACTACTTTCTCAATATGATCTATCAAATCTTCTATTGATTCTTCTCTACCTACTAGATTCCTAGTGAGTTTTCCTCTAATGAATTCAGGCAGTTCACTAACCCTAGGATTTGGTATGAAATCAGCTGTCACATCTGGGAAAGTAGTGCCTGTAGGAAGTGGTGGTGGAGGTGGAGTAAAGTCAGTTGGTGGTTTGGTAAATGGAACACTACTAGGAAGTGGTGGTGGTGGAGGAGGGATAGGAATGTTGCTTGAACCATGAAGGGATAATGATGACTCTATTTCTAAATAA
The DNA here is from genome assembly GCA_947563765.1 of Anarsia innoxiella. Lineage (NCBI taxonomy): Eukaryota > Metazoa > Arthropoda > Insecta > Lepidoptera > Gelechiidae > Anarsia > Anarsia innoxiella. The sequence goes on along the minus strand of OX387390.1, from coordinate 6,191,682 downwards.
GATGTTTCTCCTAACACATGCTCAATGGATGAATCCTCTATCGATAATGCTTCAGAAGTGAGTGGTTGTGTCTTCTCCAGCTTCTTCATATCATCCAATAGTTTGACCCATTTTAGATATTCTGCATCAGGTTCTATGCCCATCCCTAAGCATGAAGAGCGAATGGCAGGTAAAGTGGATTTTGATGGATTAGGACCCTCATTAACTACTTTGGTAACAGCCTCTAATACTGCACCCGAGATGGATGGACTTACTGGTTTATTAGGAATTGAGGATGTCAAATCAGCTTCCTCATCATCTACCAAGCTCATCCACCTCGGGCTCTCTAGTTTGACAGCTCAGTTATTATGGCTGATACTGTGCTCTTCTGGATTATGGTCTATTAGGATTATGGTCTGAAGTTGAAACAATAAAACAAGAAGCATTTATTTTTGCAATGCAGAATGCAAGTGAATATTATTTCTGTGCCTAAAAATACGATCTTAGAAAACATTGTTGATTGTACTGTCTCCTAATCTGCTTCTGATGGAATTATTCATCAATTACGAAACGAAACATGAATTATAAAAGTTAATGAAATATAAAAGAAGTAAATGAAATATAAAGAAGTATAACGGCGTTGCCGCTAAAAGAAACACGAACGAACTTTATACGAGCGTTTATTGCAAAACTTAACTTAATTAACAACTGAGGGCGAGAAGTAATATACGTTTATGGAGATGCGTCCCACCAGGTGGAAGCACATTCCAATGCAGTGTATTATTCCATAAGTCTCGATACAAACTCGATCAAGCAAGACTCAATCAAAACAAAATATGGTTTCGGGGGTGACCAAAACGAGTGTACACCTCTATAGCGCGTTTCAGGATACATGTGCCGCCATCTAAGTTTTCTCTTGACGTATTAACTGTATCCCGAACATTGTCAACTAGCGCCGCCTTTATCCTCTAACTAATTAGGGTTGTTATAGAAGTTAATAAAATTCATTATATTAAGCAATTAATTTTATTAACCAATTAATTCATTATGTTAATGTAAACAAAGCTAATGAAATACTTATAAAAGAAGTTAATGAAATTCATTTTATTAAGCAATTAATTTATTAAGTTAATGTAAACAAAGTTAAAGAAATATAAAAGAAGTTAATAAAATATAAAGAAGTTAATAAAATTCATTTTATTAAGCAATTCATTTCATTAAGCAATTAATTCAATAATAATTATTAATCATTGATAATTTCATTATCTTTTTTATATTTCATTAACTTTTATAATTAATGTTTCGTTTTTTTGATCATTAATCATTAATAATCAATTACGAAACGAAACATGACTTATAAAAGTCAATGAAATGTAAAAGAAGTTAATGAAATATAAAAGAAGTTAATAAAAAAATAAAAGAAGTTAATGAAATATAAAAGAAGTTAATAAAATATAAAAGCTGAGAAATGCCATGCTAGTCGTCGTCTAAATCTGGATCTACATCAATGTCTGGATCTGTCAATATCAAGGCGCAATTGGTTGTCTTTAATTCTTTATAAAAAATTCTGAAGGGAGGATCTATTAACTCCAATAGATCCATAAGATCTTTTTTTTTGGCACGGCGCTTTTTATGATCTGCCACTAATGAATAATCGAGAGAAATTTTTCTTTTAATTAAAATAAAAATCGTTTTGGAAATTGCTTAACAAATATTCATTAACTGTAACATTTGACATTTTTATAATAACAGTCTTCTTAGAATCAGTCAAAACATTAATTAAACTGTAATTAAATTCTAACTGTAACCATGAAAACAAGATTAACAAATATTCTTAAACTGTAACTTCTAACTATATTATTACAGCCTTCTTAGAATCACTCAAAATATTATTTAAACTTAAATTTACTGTAGGCAACAAGTTGAACTAAATTATAACAAAAACTATTAAAAAAATAAACATTTATGAATATAGGAACGTATTGAGAACGTAATCAGATTCATCATCACAGTGATGGCAAATGTAGTGGCGATTGTCCCCAACGCACTCTACGTGGGACCAGAGTCCACATGTTCCTTGGCACTTGATCCATTTTTCGCCAGCCCTACTTTCAGAATATGAGCTTACGCAAACGAGGCAGAAATATTCTTCTTCATCGGACGAGACGGTTCTGAAATCTTCCTTTTCTTGGATTTGACATTTTCCTTCCCTTTCCCAGTTAGGTTTTTCTTTACCTGCTTGGCCTTCAAACGTCTTTCTTTTTCTTCATGTTCTGCCCTCACTGCCTCTTTATCGGGTGTGTCTGTGTAAATAGTAGATTTTTTTGTTCTAGGACCTCTTGTTTTTCTTGGAGCAGCTTTCGGAAAAGGTCGAATATTTTCAGGTGAAAAAGTGGTAGTCGTGGCTTCGGTTGATGCAATCTGCTGAACGAGGGGCATTTCAGGCAATAACACAGGTGGCTGCGTTACTGAGGATGATGCAGTTGGCTGTATTTGATTAATAATTGAATTCGCAGATTCCCCCACGATTTCATTGACGAGTCCAGGGTTGTTATCTATAGAATCCGGGTTTTGTATATTATTTTCATTAGACGATGTAGTAGGAATGTTATTCTCAGTGTCAGGGTTTGGTCTATCTGTTACAAAAGATGGTGAAAAGTCAATTTCCTGGAATAAATTACGATTAAAGGGATAAATACCAGTTTTGGAGAACCCTGCCTGAATGTTTGCTTGTGTGAAAGCCTGAGGCAAAGCAATCTTGATGATACCTGGTATGTCGTAAATGGACATTGTCTTGCCAGGGTGACTTCGCATCCATCCGTCACAAGCAGTATTTATAGCCTTTTTAAATGGACCAAAGACAGATCGGTCTAATGGCTGCAGTTTGTGCGAGCAGTGCGGAGGAAATGACAAAAGGGTAATACCATTTTCTTTGCAAAAATCCAGTGTATTAATATGAACGTGAGAAGAGTGATTGTCCACCACTAGCAAGACTTTATGTGTTAGTGAAGCATTGGAGAACTTTTTGAAATGTTCAAGAAATGATAAGAATGTGGCATCTTGCATCCAGCCAGAAGGATTTGCAGCTCCAACTGATCCTACTGGTCCATCCCTAACAAAATAATCATGATAACGGACCCTCGGAAACACAAAAAAGGAGGGATTGCATTTCCCAAAGTATTAACTGCACAAGCAACTGTAACCAAAGTGCCACGCTCTGCTGAAGTAATAGCTACCACTTGTCTTATGCCGCGTCTTGCCACTACTTTATCTGGCTTTTGTACGGTAGTGACACCTGTCTCATCCACATATGCGTTTCCGTCTAAAACAGTTTTCAAGTTATCATAAAAAGATTCCACATTAGTTCTGTTAAAACTTGTAGCTCTTGAAAGGCTCGTGGCTTGAGCTTCGCGTACAGACAGTGAAGGGTTCCTTTTCATGAAAGAACGGAACCATTCCTCACCAGCCATCTCATTCTCAACCCAAGTATCAGGTCGCTTTAGGTCATATTAAGATGTTAGTTCAAATGCCAGCTTCCGAACCTCTTTCTTAGAAAGACCGAAATATATTTCAGCGCAACGTGTGATATATTTCGATAGCTGCTGTTCTTGCTCCGCAGAGAATACTCTATTATGAGCAACATACCCCACACTGATACTCTCTTCTTCTTGATTTGCGGCTTCGTTACGTTTAAGAATGTATCGCGCCAGCGTCATGCGATTAACATCATGCATTTCCGCAGCTCTCCGTATAGAAGTCCCTCGTTTTACCTCTTCATAAGCTTCTTTGTAGTTAATATGGTCACCCTGTCCCCTATTGGTCTTCCGCACGCGTGTTCTGGGCATCTAAAATGAATAAAAAAAAAAAAGTGGCACAACCGTACCCATAAAACTGGGCACAACCGTACCCAACACACACTTTCGGAATCAAAAGATCGCCATGACTTTGCTAAATATTTTTTGTGGAAAGTAATCACACATATTTAACTACTAATATCTAACTTATAACAAAAAAATATAGGACATAAACTATCTGTATACAAATAACAGTAAATATTAAAAGAAATTGACCAAAATTACTTACTTTTGATGGTTAAAAGCAATATGGCCCCCTGCTTGCGTACACTTCGCGCGCCGGCTGACGCAATACTAAAAAACGTGTTGATGCATGTCTAACGCTTCTCTTTTCCCTTGCACCCCACCCCGCAATTTTTATAGTTTCGCTGCTAAGACGACTGGCACAACCGTACCCTGGCACAACCGTAACCTGGCACAACCGTACCCTGGTACAACCGTACCTGGCGATCATTTGTTCCATGGCATTTGAAGTACCAACCGGGCTCAAATTATGTTCCGACGACTCATGGTCACATTCCATTTCCAATGTTTCATCATTTTGATTTAGAGTTCTTACAGAGTTACTAATATGTTGCATTAAAATAATTGTCCGATTTTGGTATTGCATAACAACTTTTCGCAGACGTATCATATCGCCGAACTTCTTTTCGCATAATTTTGTTATCAATACATACATTTCGCATAATTTTCTATGTCAGAATAATATTTTCACAGAACTTTTTTTGGATTAATTTTGAATGGCATAATATTTATTTCGGGAAAACTCTTTTTGATTTAGGTATGCTATTGTTATAAGTTATTGATTTGCTTTCCCAGTTTTTTATGATTATACATTTTAGTAGCTACTTGTCTATATTGATTCCAGTTTATTACTTTCTTGATTTTCTTGACTTGAAATCTTGACTACAGGATTACTTTCTTGGTGTCAAAATCATGAAAATGTAAGCGAGCTTGCAAACAAACAAGCAACATGCAAGCAAGCAATTAGCATGCAAGCAAGCAAGCAAGCAGCATGCAAGCAAGCAAGCAGCAGGCAAGCAAGCAAGCAGCAGGCAAGCAAGCAAGCAAGCAGCATGCAAGCAGCATGCAAGCAAGCAAGCAAGCAAGCAGCATGCAAGCAAGCAAGCAAGCAGCATGCAAGCAAGCAAGCAGCATGCAAGCAAGCAAGCAGCATGCAAGCAAGCAGCATGCAAGAAAGCAAGCAGCATGCAAGCAAGCAAGCAGCATGCAAGCAAGCAAGCAGCATGCAAGCAAGCAAGCAGCATGCAAGCAAGCATGCACCATGCAAGCAAGCAGGGATGCAGAAATCATGTTCTAACCTAACCTAACCTATCCTATTGGGGTTTCCTGGGAGTTTTTTTTTCTCTGCGGGGAGCTTCGCCCCCCGAGCCCCCCCCTCCACCCCCTCCGCCCCTCCATCGTTGCCGCCAATACGAATTTTACAAGATTATTATGCCACATTAAATTCTGCCAAATGAAGTTCGGCGTACTAAATATATGCAATATCATATTCTGCCAAATTGTTATTATGATTGCTGACTATTATGGAAAGTATATATTTATGCAAAATTATAATTCGATTATTTAAAAATCTGCGATATTTGTTATGCAAAGTGTATTTCGGACAATCAATATTATACAAGATAAGGGGAACCCGTTCTTACATCTACACTCGGCTTCAAAAAAATCGCACCTTTTAAGAAATCTATTTTAAACATCTTTCAATCGTATTTGTATTATGAAATATTGGTAATGTTCGGTATCATTTAAAAGGTAAGGAAACAGAGAATGCAAAAACAATAATTCATTCAATGTTTTTTATTGGAACTGAGAAAAATTTACAAAACAATAAAAATCCTTAAAAAACCCTAATGAAATCTGAATAATTTTTCAAAATAAAGTTGCTTAAAACTAACCTAAAACCTAGTGTTACCCCCCCTAGCCCTAATGACGTCTTCCATGCGCTCCCTCATGGATCGCACCAACTTTAGGACCTCTTCTTGGAGCTCCTGAAGAGTCGCGGGAGCGGGATCACGGGATATAACCTTGCGTTTCAGCTGGTCCCAGAGGTGCTCTATCGGGTTCAGATCTGGACTTCTCGCTGGCCACTGCATGACAGGGATCCCAACCTCTTGAAGGTAGCCCTGCACAATTCCAGCAGTGTGCGCGCGAGCGTTATCGTGCATTAATGTGAACCCGTCGCCAATAAATCCAGCATAGGGGACCACATGTTCTTCCAGGATCTCTGTGATGTACCGGTGAGCAGTCATCGACCCTTGCCCACGAGCACCGCCGGTCCGAGAGACGCAAGAAAGTTCAGTTTTGCCGTCGGCAGATATGCCGCCCCAGAACATGCAGGAACCGCCCCCTATTCTACCGTCTCTTGGATGCAGGCTTGGGCATAACGTTCCCATTGTCTTCTGTATACTCTTTTGCGTCTATCGTTGCAGAAAAGGCACACTCTCGTTTCGTCTGAGAAGAGAACAGCTCTCCATTGGTCCAGGGTCCAATTGACGTGGGAGCGAGCAAATTGCAGGCGTGCTCGCCGATGCGCTGCGGTTAATTTTGGACCCGTGGCAGGTCTTCTAGCCACAATATTTCTCTCCTTTAGTCTTCTTCTAGCTGTAGAGACACTCACGGCCCTTCTACGAACTGCTTGAAGCTGCTGTTGCAACTCAACAACATTAGAGAACCGATTTCTCAAAGACTTCGATACGACGAATCGGTCATCTCTCGCAGAAGTGTAGCGATTTCTACCAGTCCCACGCCTTCGGACAAAGCCACCGGTCTGCAGGAACCGCTGGTACACTCTTCGAACAGAAAAGCGACTCAAGTGCAATTGCCGAGCAACATCACACTGACGTAGTCCTGATTGCAGTAGTGCGATAACTTGGGCGGCTTCAGCAGCAGTAGTGTCCATCTTCAAGGACGTTTTTCTGATGAAAGATATTCTTCTGTGTCTTCTTCGACTGTTGGTAGCAAATTTATCCCCCAATAAGCTGTATCGACCCTTTTATACCCAAAAAACAAAACAATACAAACAAAATTTGAAGAGGAGAATCAGTTCCATTTTCATTCACAGTGACTTTAAGTGTCAAGCTTTTTCTTTAATCAAATGAAATGGATATTTTTTTAAAGAGTTTTTATAGGGCTCTCACATGATACTAATATTGCTACGAATAACTGCTTGTCTTAAGGATTAACAGTGCTTAAAGCCTATTTTTACGGACGTGCGATTTTTTTGAAGCCGAGTGTATTTTAGGCACTGAAGGTTCATCAGCTTTTTTAAGTTTCTCCCGCAGAAAGTGGATCCGTTACTATTTTGTTTGCTTCAGATTGAACATAATTTTGTCAATCACAATTTCCTCAATTTCCTCTGTAGGACCAGGCTGGTCAGTTAAAGTGGAAGGAACCGTAGCGTCAGGGCAAATAGCATTTTTGTTCAATGGATATATTCCAGCTTTTTGGAATCCTTTTCTTATATTGGAAGGAGTGAAGCATTTTTCGTATACTGGTGTTAAAAAATTGTTTGTGGTGTTTGGGTGTTTGACTTTAAACTCTTGTAATTCTGCTCGCTAATTTTAATGGTCGAAAAACACCGACTTCTAGAGGTTGTAACAGGTGGCTTGTGTGAGCACGCATAGTAAATAATACTATTTTGTTCAATTTTGCGAAGTCGAGCACTTCTGGAGTTATATGGCTTGCATGTGAATCCATGATTAGTAAAATTGGTCGCGCATGTGGAATGTTTTCATTAAAAAATGTCAGCCACTCTAAGAATAAATCTGCATTTATCCAGCCTTTTGGGGATAATCTCGTTATACTGTTTGACATAGCCCCATTTGACAGCTCAGGGATCATTCTTACCCCTTTGAACACGACTAAAGGCGGAATAAAACGCCCGGCTGCATTGACACAAGCAAGCACTGTGGTAGTTGTACCTTTCTCTGCATATGTACGATTGTAAACGAATTTCTTTCCAATTTTTGTAACCACCTTATTGGGTTTGTTGACATACATAAGGCACGTTTCATCACAGTTCCATGTGCGTTCTGGCTTGTCCATCAAGTCGTGATCAACTAGTTTTATCCAATTTTTAATAAAAATCTGCCAGTACTACGGGATTTGAGCATATTGCACGGCCAGCCGAGAGATTTTCAGGTGTTCTTAAACTCAACCCGTATCGATTTTTATAGCCAACCCACCAATTCCAACCAGCGCTTTGTTTGTCCGCGTTGAAGTAATGCTTGTAACCTGCTGCCTCTGCTAAAGAAAATGCAACCTGTCTAATCTGGTTAACTGTAAGCCCAAACCCTAGTTCTTGCATTTTTATGATATAAGAGAGTAAACTCTGTTCTGAATCTAAATCAAATCTGATAAAGAAAATGGCCTCCCAATTTTCCCAATTTTCAAAACATTACGGTCAACATAAGATTTCAACGTACTCCATGGCACATTAAATTCTTTTGACGCCATATATACCGTCATCCTGGAGTGTACGACACATTTAATGGCAGATTTTAAGGTGGCCTCATTATATTTTCTTTCTTTAATGTAGGGTACTCATTTTCATGATTTTCATCCATAGTGTCTGAAACAATACACACAACTAGGGCATGGATACCGGTATACCGGTATACCGAAATACCGGTATACCGGTAAATATTTTCGGTATTTTGATACCGGTATATAAAGACAAAATACCGGTATTTCGGTATTAATGAAAAATCTCTTTTTTTCAAAGGAGATAGATAAAATACTCTGCAGAAGCAGAATCCTTGTTTGTATCACGAACCCCGTAAAGTAGGTAACATTATAATAGGTCTTTACCTATGAAATTGCCGTTTTACAGTACTGGCCATTTCAATTAAAAATATTTTTTGTTTAGCTAAGAATTCTAATTTCAAATTAATTTCATTTTAAAAATATGGAATTCTTTTTCCAAAAACAGTCATTTGTTTATTGGTTAGTGTTACATTTTCATTGCATTTCAATCATTTTCGTCAACATGGATACGTTAAAAATTCGAGTAATTATGGAATATGAGTTCCGTCGTGGCAGCAACGCGGCACAAGCGGCTCGCAACATCAACGACGTGTACGGAGCTAACACTACAAACCAACGAACCACTAGTTATTGGTTTGCTCGCTTCCGTACTGGAAATTTCGACCTGAAAAATGAACCCCGCGGTCGTCCGAAGACTTTGGTCGATGCAGACGAATTGAAGGCGATCGTGGAAGCTGATGATACTCAATCTACGGCTGAATTAGCAGCAGCTTTCGACGTTAGCATCAAAAGAATATTGGTCCATTTGCGTCAAATTGGCAAGGTAAAAAAGCTTGACAAATGGGTGCCCCACGAACTCAATGATCGCCAGCGCCAAGTACGCGTCGAGACGTGCCGTGCATTGCTCAACAGACACACAAATGAAGGAATTTTGAACCGCATTGTCACCTGTGATGAAAAATGGTTTCTGTTTGATAACCGTAAGCGCTCAGCAAGTTGGTTGGATCCTGGTTCAGCACCTAAACAATGCCCTAAACGAAAACTTACCCCTAAAAAGGTGATGGTTACTGTTTGGTGGTCTAGCACCGGTGTGATTCATCACAGCTTCTTACCAAATGGGGAGAGTATTACTGCAGATGTGTACTGTGAAGAATTGAACACAATGATGGAGAAGCTGGCACGTCTCCGACCAGCATTGGTCAATCGCTCGTCTCCGCTGCTCCTGCACGACAACGCGCGACCTCATACCGCACAAATGACGGTCTCCAAGTTGCAAGAACTGGGGTTGGATGCTCTCCCTCATCCACCGTACTCACCGGACCTTGCCCCTACAGACTACTACTTTTTCCAGAATTTGGATAACTTCTTGACTGGAAAAAAAATCAATAACCAAGAGGCAGTTCAAAACGCCTTTGAAGAATTCCACTGCGTTGGCAAAGATGCATTGATTGTATGGGTAATTACTTCACTTAATACAAATAAAAATTATATGAAAAAAAATCGTTTGAATTTTTTCATACAAAACGGCAATTTCATAGGTAAAGACCTAATATTTTTTAAGTATCATTAGTGTACTCGTTACGTTAGATAGTGAGTTTTGTATTCTGATTTATTTTAAAATAATAACATATTATGGGTCCGTCGAAGGGAGATACTATTTTAGATAAGGTACCTACCTATTTGTTTTTTTTTTATAATTAGTGATGGATACTAAACTAAGACTGATTTAAGTTGCCATTTGATTGTGATATTGAGCTAATGAGACAATTAAAATAATTTAGAGATGCGCCGAATATAAAATAATACTATTCGGTATTCGGCATATTCGGCACCTCAACCGAATATTCGGTTAAAATGACCATTTATTCGTTTATTTTGCTTAGTGATAATTTGCTTGATAAAACAGGATATTAACCTCATATTAAATTATTTTAAACCAAGGAGCGGTTAATCTATGTATTACAAGAGTTATTAGGAGATGATAAAATGAAGATAAGTTAATAAGTGACACTTAAAGATATAATTTAGAAACCTAGACATTCTGCTCTATCTAGTGACCGTAAAAGGCGCTTTTATTTATAAACTATTTGTTGTATCAAAATTAGTGTGAAAGTGCAACCGAATAGTTCGGCCGAACTATCTGTAACCGTAATACTTACCAATATCGTTATTGGAACAATTCAAATGCCAAAAAGTAGTATTTAAAAAAAAAATAAGTTCTAAAAACTAAAACCCGCCTGCGGAAAACCTGCGATCTTAAAAGTAAGAAACAAGAAATAATTCTTGTCTTCTTAACTAGGTACCCCATAAATGCACAGACGTAGCGATTTTCAGAGGAAAGCCGTGGTCGTATGCCTCTGTGCCTTGATATTAATAACCGTGCAATGTCGGAACCTGTTTAACGTACCTTTGTAATAAGGTAGGTATCAATTGCTTGCAGGCAGCCATTTATAGTTATATGGAGGCATACGACCACGGCTTTCCTCTGAAAATCGCTACGTCTGTGCATTTATGGGGTACCTAGTTAAGAAGACAAGAATTATTTCTTGTTTCTTACTTTTAAGATCGCAGGTTTTCCGTAGGCGGGTTTTAGTTTTTAGAACTTATTTTTTATTTCACACTTTTTGGTTAAACCAGTGATATCTACGTACATACTACAGAACTCATACAAACACATACATGACAACTATTCAAACTCCATGTTACACTTTCAATCTATCTTTTCATCTCAACATATTGTACTAGCGGGCATCCGCGACTTCATAGTCATCTACACCACAGTTTCTTTTCAAAGTGGATAATAATTATAGGGGTAACAATCCTAAAATATTGCAAATTTTTGATAGAGTACATAATACTAAAAAAACTACACAAAAAGTACCTAGATAGGTACCTACTTTTGAGCAAAGATGCTCAACGCTTTCCTGGTCCAAAGTAAGTAGCGTAATCCGTTTCGGATAGGTATGAGTGTGGATCAAAGATGCCTTTTATTTTATTTTGACGGGGCGCTGCGCCCCCAAAGCCTGATAATCTCACACTGATAAATCTGTCCATAGTACGAGTATATGTAAAAAGTATCTATTTCCTTATTGCAGCGGGGGGCTGCGTCCCCCCAAACTGACACAATGACTTCTTTGTCCACAGTAGAGTTCAAGAAGTGTTTTGTTTATTTTGGCGGGGGGCTGCGCCCCCCCAAACCCCCCCCACACAGTGACAACTTTGTCCAGTATAGTTCAAGAAGGTTTTGTTTCATTTTGACGAGGGTCTGCGCCCCCTAAACCCTACAGAGTGACTTCTTTATCCATAGTAGAATTCAAGATGTGTTTCGTGTCTTTTGGCGGGGGGCTACGCCCCCCAAACCCCCCCATACAGTGACAGCTTTGTCTAGTAGAATTCAAGAAGTGTTTTGTTTAATTTTGGCGGGGGGCTGCGCCCCCCAAACCCTCCTACACTGTGACTACTTTATACATAGTAGAGTTCAAGAAGTGTTTCGTTACTTTTGGCGGGGGGCTGCGCCCCCCAAACCCCCCCACACAGTGACAACTTTGTTCAGTATAGTTCACGAAGGTTTTGTTTCATTTTGGCGAGGGTCTGCGCCCCCCAAACCTCCCTACACAGTGACTACTTTATCCATAGTAGAGTTCAAGAAGTGTTCCGTGTCTTTTGGCGGGGGGCTGCGCCCCCCAAACCCCCCACACAATGACAACTTTATCTAGTAGAGTTCAAGAAGTGTTTTGTTTAATTTTGGCGGGGGGCTGTGCCCTCCAAACCGCCTTACACTGTGAATACTTTATCCATAGTAGAGTTCAAGAAGTGTTTCGTTTCTTTTGGCGGGGGCTACGCCCCCCAAACCCCCCACACAGTGACAACTTTATCTAGTAGAATTCAAGAAGTGTTTTGTTTAATTTTGGCGGGGTGCTGCGCCCCCCAAACTTTCCTACACACTTTGTTCATAGTATTAGTGTGAGTTCATAAATTCTTTTATTTTATTTCAAACTTCCCTTTTAAGACACGGTTTACAAATTGACATCACTACTTGAACTCATGATAATAAACAAATTTGAATATGGGATAACTTTGTCAGCGTCCAAAAATGTTTGCTTTTTCGTACAAGTTACGCGTGCAAAATGTACCTATTGAGGGACCGAAAATTTTTGGATGCCAACAAAGTTGGTTCCGTAGTAAAAGTTGTAGGTAATTTAGCGTAAAACTAGCCAAAACAGTCAACATAATTCTGAAAAGGCCTGATTTGGCAAGCTGTTGGTATCTAAGTAATCAGTAATTTCGAAGTGATTTAGATAGAAAAGACAAGACGTTAAAACACATGTTTACAAGTAAAACCGCGTGCTAAACCTAGTGATATATATTATATTTGGAATGTACTCACTGAGCCCTTTCATTTGATATCCCACACATTATACTTTACAAAATTTAATATTTTTCGCAGCGTATTCTTGTCCACTAGTTTATAAGCAAATCCGTGCGCAATACCTAGTGATATTATATATTTTTGGAATGTACTCGCTGAGCTTTTGATTTTGATATCCCACACAACACCATTTGCAAACTTTTATTTTTTTCATCGTGACTTCTTGCCCACTAGTGGGCAAAGTATTGAATTTATTACAAAACTAGGTATCCTATGTCACCCGCCGTATTATTACGAATCTTTTGACACCTCATTCATTAAAATCGGTTCAGTAGTTTAGACGCTACGGTGTAACATACATACATACATACATACATACAAACAAACATACATACATACATACAAACATACATACATACATACATACATAGACTGCCAAAAACATTACCCTTCCTTTTGGCTTTGCCGTAGTCGGGTAAAAATACCGAAAAAATACCGAAATTTCGGTATACCGGTATTTAAAATTTTAATACCGGTATCAATACCGGTATGAAATATGTTCCGGTATTCCATGCCCTACACACAACTCACTTAAAAAACAAAAAAATTGCAATAAATTTTTTTATATCTCAAAAACTGCCAATGATTTTTTTTATAAGTAGATGTATTTTTTTTTACAATCAAAACGTATAATTAGTTTAATTAAAAACAACGTTTAGTATTAGATTCAGACTAACGTCTGTCTTACCTTGGCTAATTCCGTGATAGAGTTTAGCGCCCAAATCCTCAAAATCGTAACTTTTCCAGCCACAAACATAAGCTGTAACTTGAGTTCTAATTGGAATTAATACAAACTAGTAGTCTTGGCCAAAACCTCGCGACTTTAACAATAGGTGGTGCAAATTTCAGAAAGAAATAGCTCTGTTTACTATTTAAAACGAATAAATAAAAAAATTGCAGTGGCGCGGCGCCGGTGAACTGAAAAAATGGCCGCATGAAACAACGTTTTCGCTCAATGTTACTTTCTCGCTCGCACGATTGGAACAAAATTTCACACACGTAAAGAAGCTTTGTTGTGCTATCATAAGGTTCAATTTAATATTCAGAATTTTGTACCCAGTAAGCTGTAGAGGCGTGAATTATGCGAGTTTACCCTATTTTTTGCTTTACCGGATCCGGAGCTGACTGAGCTCCGGTGAGTCAGCTCCGGATCCGGTGGCTCCAAAAACACGCTGGATCCGCCGGACCGAATTGCAACCCCTAGATAGACCGTTCCACTGCCCCCGTATGAGAAAAGGCCGCTAACCGACAAGAGCACATTTCGAGAAAAATAAAATTAACCCGCGAAACTGGATTGGTGAAAAACTATTAATTTTAAGATAAAAATATGAAAGTTTTACACGATTTATTCACACAACTTCTAGTATTCGTTGATGATATAATTTAATTAAAATATTTATAAATCTCTGTAAAAATATATAAAATTCAGATAACGTAAGTATTATCAGTCGAAATATATTTTTATTCATAGGTTAAAAGGCGGTTATGTATATCTTAACGGCTTTTTAATGTAGGACTAAAAATCATCATATTATGCAAAAAAGCGGCTTAACTACTTTTGCCCCCTCTTTGCTTAAAATAAGGAATTATTTCCTTTATTCCCAGTCGCCCCCATGTGGATTGCCACCGGGTGGCGACTGGGAACTCTTTGCCCCCACTTCAAGTCGGTGTACATTGCCTGTTTAGGTATGTCAAAACTGCCTGTGTCAGAATACGTAGGCGGTGACGCTTTTCCTATGTGCTTTTACTAATATTATAAATTATCAATGTTTGTGCCGATATGCATGGAAGGATGGATGTTTGTTACTCTTTCACGCAAAAACCACTGGACAGATTTTGATGAAACTTGGCGATATTGTTGCTTATTTATACATCGGAATAAAAAATACGCTATTTATGTTAATATATTATATTTTTTTCCAAATTCCTACCTATGAAATTGTCTAATATCTTCTAATACTTATGTCTTATTGAGCAGTTAAATCACAGATCATCAATAGTTACACTTACCGATATTTTTAGGGTTCCGTACCCAAAGGGTGAAAACGGGACCCTATTTCAGTAATAGGGTCCCGTTTTCAAACTTTGGGTAGACTTGGCTGTCCGTCCGTCCGTCCGTCTGTCTGTCTGTCTGTCTGGCTGGCTGTCTGGCTGGCTGGCTGTCTGTCTGTCTGTCTGTCTGTCTGTCTGTCTGTCTGTCTGTCTGTCTGTCTGTCTGTCTGTCTGTCTGTCTGTCTGTCTGTCTGTCTGTCTGTCTGTCTGTCTGTCTGTCTGTCTGTCTGTCTGTCTGTCTGTCTGTCTGTCTGTCTGTCTGTCTGTCTGTCTGTCGTCTATCCGTCCGTCACCATGCTGTATCTCATTTAAAGATTTTATTTCTTTTCTGTAAAGTTCGTAGGAGATTTTGATGCGAGGATGTGTTTCAGTAAAATGTTTGTGCAAGCCTTTAATTGTTAAATCACTAGGTAAATATCTGCGGTTTGTGGCGTGTTCTCTTCGATAGTGAGAGTTTGTCGGATTAAATGACTCTTTGTGTTGAATTATAGAATTTCTTTCAATATAAGTTTCTTTAGCGTGCATCCCTCTCTTGTCTTCGAAGTCATAATCTGTGTTCACAACGTTATACAAAACTTTATCATTTGTATTCTTATATCCCAGTGTAATTAGAAAAAAAATCTTGCAAACAATAATCTTCTGTCCGAGGAATTTAAAAAAGAAATGTCGTTTAGCGTGTCTTTTTGGACTTGTCTGAATTTTGCGCTTAGGTATGGCTAAATATGCACTTTGTTTTAAGAATACTGCTGTTTTTTCCATGATAGACTCCAGTAATATTTATTTATAGATTGCCTATCTTGAGCTCTAAATTTTGATGAACACTTTCTTGAACACTTGTCTCTACAATACTTAGCATGTTCATTTATGTACTTTATTCTTTTCGCTTCTTGTCTTTCTGCCAAACTTGTATCGTATCGTTTTCTTTTACGTATATTTCCTGATTTAGTATAGTTTTGTTCCTGTATTTCTTCTATGTTTTGTGCTTCATTTTCGGTCGTCGCTTGCGGTTCTTCGATGTTCTTTTTATTTTCTGTATTGTTTAATGGGTTGATTACGTCATATGCTAAGTCCACTGAATAAAAATGTTATTCTATATTCCGAGTTCTATATTCACTGAAAACATTTGAGGCAATAAAAAAAGTGTTATCATCAGCAGCATATTTAAAATATCAATTACTATGATGGTAACAAATTGCTAACGAGCTTGAACACAACAAACATATAAAGCCCACCAAAGGACATTATCGAGAAATGTACTTAATTAAAGTTAAAGGAACATGAACTTATATGATAGAAGATGCAGAACATGAACCTGCATTTTCTATCATTAAAACTAATATTCAATATAACATAGCAAAATTAAAGAACATACTCAAAGAACTTAACTTAAAATATATGACACCTAAAATACAGAACTAAACAGTAGCCTCAACCGGCAAAACACACAACTTAGACACAGGTCTTTTAATAAAAACATTATTTTTTGTGCGCAAAGACAACTCTAGTAATCCCATCAGATCTAGGGAACTTCTCAGAAATTTGACCAAGTAACCAGCGACTAGGAGGCAACTTATCCTCTTTTATTAGAACTATATCGCCAATCTTAGGTTCTGGTATTTTGAAAGACCATTTATATCTATGCAAGAGTGAGGTCAAATATTCTTGCGACCATCGTCGCCAAAAATCTTGTAACATTCTTTGAACTAACTGCCATCTGGTCAAACAACTTACATTGGATGTTTCATAATTACAGAACTCTGGCACAGTGACCAACGATTCACCGACCAAAAAATGAGCAGGTGTCAATGGCATTGGTTCGTCAGGATCATTACCATTAATTACCGTCATGGGAAGCGAATTTAGGCAAGCCTCGATCTGACTAAGCAATGTACTCAACTCCTCGAATGTTAATGTTGATTCACCTATAACGCGTTTTAAATGAAATTTCGTGGATTTCACCGCCGCTTCCCACAGCCCTCCAAAATTAGGTGCGTGGGGGGGAATGAAATGCCACTCGGTTCCCTTGTTCTCTAGGTATTTCTCATCAAATGTACTCTTCTGTATTTGTCTCATATAAATCTTCAATGCTGTATCTATTTCAGCTTTTCTTACGTACTGTCCTCTTTTATTGTTGCTGCAAATAAACCGTCTACAAAGAGTAACGACTCGTAACAATCTGTTAAGACTAGAGAATCTCTCCCATGGAAATTGATCTGGTTCTGCTGTCGTTAAATGTACTGTAACAGCCTGTTCTAAGTTTATATCTAGATTGCTTGGTCTCGCATACTTGATGTCCTGTGCATGCAGAAACTGTGGGCCTGTAAACCATACTTGATTATGAACCAATGAACTTGGTGAAATCCCTCTTGAAGCGTAATCAGCTGGATTGTGTTTTGTTGACACGTGCGCCCACTGTGCTGCATCCGTGACTGACAATATTTCCGATACTCGATTCGCTACCAAGGTTTTCCATCTACTCGGGTGACTATTAAGCCAAGCGAGAACCACAGTTGAATCAGTCCACGCATGAACTCTATCTCTTTCAATATGCATTAACGTTGAGACCTCCAATAATAATCGAGCCAGTAACAACGCACCACACAACTCCAAACGTGGAACGCTGATCTGCTTTATAGGTGCAACCTTTGTTTTTGCCACTAACAAAGAGACCTCACGTTCGTGCCACTGCCTGATACATTTTGATTCTGAGGTTTTTCGGGTTCAGGTGGCAACTCATTCATTTTCTTTCTAAGCAAAGTTTTATAAGCAATATAGTCCTCCTCAGTACTCGAATAAACATCGTCAACTCGAACCCTCAAAACCTTTGATCTTGATAAGCTTTGCATGATTGCTCTGGGACTTAATCCAATCATTAACCACTACTTCGGCTCTAATTTCGATGTACTCCTTACTAATGCGATCTTTTGGTGATTTTTTGAAGTTAGATAATCCCTTTTTTATTTTTTGGGAAGTATCTACTTGCGCTAATAAAAGGTCTTCCATTTTGAATTACTATGAAACTTGGTTAATAATTGTTTAAGTGAGGTATTTTAATGCATTTTGAACTATCGGCGGGAACTCAAAAATTTTACAAGTGTTTTTGTTGAAATCCGTTTATTTTAAAACTATTCTAAGTCCTATCTATACCTATCACTTGTAAAATCTTCTAAGTTCTAAAAATCCCTATCAAAATATTTTAAGCCGAAAATAATCTTCAATGTTAAAGTTCAAAAAGTCTTATCTGTTTTCGGCCAGCAAAATAAGATTGAAAATGTACTTACAGTTTCACTGCACTATGTACTCTACACCCACACACACGTACTTGATACCTCCTGCTGACGTAGCACTGATGACGTCGTCTCAGAGGATCCAATGGCACTTCTCTTCAGGACACTGACACTCACTGTACTATGGGATTAGCGAACTAATGACGTTGCACTTGCACTTGCACTAAGAACGTAAACTGCAGATCGATTAGACGAAGCACTGATGACGTCTACACACGATGCTGGCTGCACTGAACTTGCGCGCTTCGGGCAGGACGATGACTACGCGTTTGTACACACCCGCACTGTGTACATACAGTGCATCAGTGTGCACAGGAACTCTTGGCAGCGTATCACTGCCCGGTCAGTCCCGGTCTTCAAAAAGAAACCCTACACAGCCCTAACACGACGCCCGGTACGAATGGACCATATGATTACGTCATATGCTAAGTCCACTGAATAAAAATGTTATTCTATATTTCGAGTTCTATATTCACTGAAAACATTTGAGGCAATAAAAAAAGTGTTATCATCAGCTGTCATAGTAATCATTTTTTGGAACATATTTAAATGAAGGTAACAAATTGCTAACGAGGTTGAACACAACAAACATATAAAACCTCCTTCAACATGGGTTAAGACTTATTTCTTGCTGAATATCTTCGTTATCAATAGCTACAATACTGGTATCTTCTTGCTTATTATCTGTATTATTTATATTCGAATTTTCTGCATTTATATTGTTACTATATTCTGTTATTGTTGCTGTCAAGGTGAGGTCTTCTTCAGAATCAAAGCTATTATTTTCTTCTGCATAAGGTACATAATCTTTATCTTTTTCTAAGTCGTCAGAATCAAAATCTAATTCAGTATTTTCTTCGTCACATGTAGAGTTTTATTCCACAGATATTTCGTTTTCAATCGCAGGTCTCACTGTTTCTTGTCTTTTTGATCCATCCAGCAAATTAAAGTCTCGATAAGTATCTTCTTTTTTATTTGTTTGAGTATTATCTGCAGAATTTTCATACTCTAAATCTTTGGGAGCCAAGAAATTGGTGTCAAATCTTCATTTTGTTTTGTAAATATTATCTTCGAAACGTCATCGTCAGCTGTAGTTAACAAAACTTTCTTGATAAAATCCAAAGAAATAATTCTAAATTTAAAATTGGGTATATTCAAGGTAACTTGCGTTACAAACGGTGCGCCAAATTTCTCTTTAAATAACTTTTATCACATAAATATTAGTTTTTTTTATTAGTTTGTTTGAATATTATATACTACAGAGGAACGTCATTCATATTAATTAAATAAAACTCAAACCATTAACATAGACTCACGTCAGCATATTTTGGTAACTTACGTTACATAAAATGGACGGTTTTGATTTGAGACATTCGATTAGGTCCACAATTCTCTGATTTGAAAGACTTGAGGGCGGTTGTAAAATAAATGGTAAGTCAAGAATCACAGTATTTATTATATTTTTTTAAAATCAACTAGATATCAAACTTAAATTAAAAAAAAAAAAAAACTGGTAACTTTCGTTACAAAACAAAATTAACTTGCGTTACTTCCGCCTAGAAGTTTAATTAACAAAGAAAATCAACATATTTATGCTAGAGAATTCCAAAATAATATTGAAAAAACTGTTACACCTATGTATTCATCTTACATTTAGATAATATCTTCATTAAATGAGTCGTCAACGTCTTGTCCCTAAGGTCCTCATCAAAATCTTTTGAAACAATACTGATTTGGAGTTTATCATTTCCAAAAGATTATGTGCTGTTTATTATTCCTGGAATGACAGAAGCCTTTGCAAACCTTTCTTCTAATTGAAGCAGTTGTGCCCTTTCTTCAATTTCTGCAATTGGAACCACAATTTTATTACTTTCACGGTTGAGTCTTTGGCTGCTGTTGCAAACTGCTCGGCATTCAGTACAATAGCTTTCCTTTGCATAACTTTGCTCCTTACTTTCCTCTTCAATGTCCCTCCAATTCCATCGACAGGACCTTTACCATGTGACGTAGCAAAGTAATTCCATTTCAGGTGCAAATAATATTTTTCTTCAAGCTGCTTTATGCATTCGACAATAAATTTATTTTTAAACTGAGTTGGTAGGCCATCTGTCCACAACTGCACTTCTTTTACATTACCTTGCAAATCTTCTAGCACTCTGTCTAAGTAAATGATCGCTGTCTTCTTATCATGATGACGATCATCAGATACTAGAACAATCGGATGGTGCTCACCTGCCATCCATAGCGAAACAGTAAACAAAATAACTTGGGGCTGTACCCAGTGAAAACTTTGCACTTCGTCTTGAGCCAGGCACGTATAATTCTCAGAATAGTCCACCTGGATCATCACTTTGCTCGACTCTTCTGTGCTAGAAAATTCAAGCTTATGTTTATTGAAGGAGGTGGCTTGATTGCGTTTAACGTAGACATGCTCGAATAACTTAGGTTCCATGTCGTTTATCTTCTGAATCAGTTCGGTGGCTGTCCCATGTACCTGTATTTTTCTTAGTTTTTCATAGCAATCTGCCCATAATCAACAATCTCACCAAACAATTATAAAAATAAATATAAACTCTTACCTAACTTAAACTTGGTTACTCTAACACAAACAACAAACTTATAACATTTTTATAATGGTTTCAAACTATGTAAACTTCAAACAAAAACAATCGTACTATATCTATTTTAGAAACAAATCTGCATATTGCTCTTAAGTACCTTTTCTATATATTAGGACTGATAAATTAAAATACGATCTTTGAACCTTTCGATTTGCAACCCAACAAAATTTTTAGGTTCACATTTTATTTCAAAATTATTCTTCAATTCGTTTAGTACTTTTTCTAATGAAGCTTTAGAATTAGAAAATAGAAGACCATCATCTACATATAACATCTACATATAATAGTAAGTACACTTTGTCATTGTTTACATTTCCTATATAAACACATTTATCTGCATGACTATTCTCAAAACCAAATTTCTTCAATACAGAATCGAATCTCTTTCTTTGCTCCATAGGTAGTAGTTCGAATAGTCGTTCGAATAGAAATGTTGACTCTAATTGATATCGAACATTTTTACTATACCAATTAGGTTGGATGCTCTTTAAATAACTCATAACGTTGCCGTTTTTTTCTAAATAAAATATGATGTTGTATAGACACGTTATTAATCTATATTTAAAAGAAAAATATATCAAATAACTAATATAATTCGAAACAACATACCTGATTCTTTAATTTCCATTGTTGTAATTGGTCACTTTTATTATAAACTTTTGAAGAAAGCCGTCAATGAGCAGTCACTTAATTAGACACTAATGACTAAGCGCGTGCAAACGTAATTTGTGTTCACTTTCAGGTTTCTTTTAGCAATGAAATCAATAGGCAATCTATAATCAATTTGCGGTCAATATTTCAAATCCTATCGTCGTATTTTTGGAATTTTGAATACTCACCAGACCACCATCCAGCGGGGCCCTCGGTTGTAATAATACAGATCTTAAGTTGAGCCAACCAAAGTACCTCTCGATTCACGAATTAACTCCAGGGAATCTTCAATAGAACAAGAACAATTAAGTCTGAAAGTTTTGTCTAGCCAGCAGGTTCCTTTGTAGGGGAACTGTGTCCAAAATGATCCCTCTAAGGGACAATACTGAGCTGTGGGCAAAACATAAGAGTAAGAGTAACTGTTGAAGAGGTATTCGATAAAGCATTTACTTAGTCACAATGTGGTATACCATACTCCTATTTTTGGTTCGATTTATATTTTCCAATTTATTAAAGATTTTTTGAACCCCTATTAAAGTATCATTTTATCCACATATAGGGTATAAAATGACCCCTGAGGTATGGGCAAATTGATCCCGGGGTCGTTTTACACTCTTATGTGTATATTATAAAACCAGTCTTTTTATAAGTTTTATTACAAGAAAAGGTATTCAAAACAATCAACAATACAAGGGTAAGGGTGCTTCCCTAAAATTTGGTTAACTTCTGATAAAATTTTGAATATAGTGTTTTTAATTAAAAATCAAAACAGTTTATATGTTATATTGTGGGTATAACATCTACTTTGCTGCATCTCAAAGGGCCAGTCACTTTACTTGATATTTTTAGAGAATTTAATGATTTTTTAAATTTAGCGACCTAGGGACTGACGAGACGTGATAGGGACTGACTAAAAACACAGTTATTATATCAAATTACACTTTTATTACAAAATAAACTGTTATTACTTCTCGCTTATGATCACACATTCTATGAACTATAAAATCACAGCATTTTTAAAAATAAGTATGCATATTATTATGAAAATAATGTAGGTAACTATCAATATTACCTATTCAACAATCAAATTGTACTAAGAGTTTAATACTGTAAGTAATAGTATTTAAGTAACTAATAGTCTTTAAGAATTTAACAATTATTTTAAATAATCGGCCTTCTGAACTAAATTATAATTTGAACACAATATTCAGACTTTCTTTGATTATTGTAATATCACAAATATTTCAAACTTAAACTATCGTATTTATTTTTATAACTACTAGTTTTACTTCTCATAAACATTAACTGACTGTTTGAATTTATAAAATACTGTATTTTTTTAACCATTAAATTAACTGGCAGTTTTTCTATAAAATCTTCGTATCGTACGTCTGCTATATCATTGTCATTTATTTTAAACTCTGTGGCATCCTCGTTACATATTTTTAGAAAAGTTACAATAAGCTCGCCGTCTTCAACGTCGTATTTTGAACAAATTCCTGCGTATCGGTATTCTTTTCCCCTCATCATTAGCTTGACAAGAACATAATCTCCCCTGCCATAAGTTGTTTTAGACTTCTGCATTGTGTGTGGCTCATACTTGCTAAAGGCGTATCATCTTCAGAATCCGTGAAAATATCTGAAACTTGAAAAGCCGCTTTGTATTGGTTTGATACGTTAACGTCCCCAAGTTGTAATGATTACAACCAACATCATCACAGAAGCAGCTTAGAGACTTCAAGACAAGTTTATTAGGGTTATAAATATGACCCGAGACTTGATGAACTGAGAGAGTTCCTTTAAACGGTTTCTGCTCTTACTTATTGTCCTTGATCATTTTGTTAACTTTTTCTATATCAACATCTTCGATAACAGAGATCTGTATATTTGGACACCTTTCTCGAAACACAGCAACGAAGTCGTACAAGTTTATAATGTCACCTCTCTGAGCAATGACTTGGTCTGCAGTACGTTTGCATGTGGCGCCGACTCCATCTGGAGCCCTTTTCCATGGCCCGCCTCATGGAAATTCCATGTGTATTTCATAATCAGCGGATAAAAATCCAGGATCTTGCAACCTAAAATATGAAACATTGTTTTATTCCGATATTGGGTTACAGGACCGTCACTCAAAAAATGCAGGTTTTCTACAGTGGATGGCAGTTTTATGAGGACTGGCTGTAAATGTGCCCAAATAGCTCCAGCACTGCGAGATAAGTTTAACGACACTGTGCGGACCTCGAGTACGTGATAGATAAGACAAGACAGCGAGCGTGAAAATATTCCTGCATCAATATGTTTACGCTGCATCAGCAATCACGTAGCCTATCACGTCCGCACATATCATCGCGCGGCCAGCATCTTAGTATATAAGCGTAGCTCTAAGTCATTGCTATTGTCCAGAGTCTACTGTTCAGTCCAGAGCGTCCAGTACATTTACTGTATCATCATGTAACTCCAAATATAATTTCTACAACAACGCTGCGCCGTCTTTTTGTCACCTACATTTGCGGGCCGGAACAGTGGTGACCCCGACGTGATTCAGGTCAGGATGTTTGTTATTGTCCAATAATCTGCAGAGTGAAAAATTTGCTCCTTCCTGATGCTCTACAAATTGATATATAGCCAAGAATCTTTTAGCATCTGCTAATATACGTGGGAGCTCCAGAGCACGGCTACCAGAAGATAGGAAATCTTTCATACAGATGACGGATTTCAAGTAAGCATCACTATATATGAGGTGGAGTTGAGATAATACGCCACCAATGAGAGGGGGGTGATTCCCGTCCTTGGCTGCAATGTAAGCCTTGAGAATCTCCTCTCTGATTTGTGGGTATCCATATGCATCACCCTTTACAGCTACCAATTGGTCCCAAATCCAGCTCTTCTGTATGTCACTCAGCTTATCAGGGATGTTATGAGTGGACCTGGCTGCGTTCCATCGCTTCATTCCTGCTGGTTTGTTTACAGGTGTTATATCCTTTACCAGACCCATGCAATAACATAAAGCAGCAAAGGCAGTGCCCTGTTGTCCCAGAGATCCAACCGGGGCTTGCTGCCCGGCTGTGGCATCTGCTGTGAGTTTGGTGTATGTGACAATCTTGGATGATTGAATATTGAACAGCCAATACGCAGAGGAGATGAATGTTTTAGCGATCAAGGTTGATGCCATGGTAGGAAGAATAAATTGAATGGATTTAACCACTTCAACATTCACCTCTATCTTGACATCATCATCGATTCAGTCCCTACCAACAAATGTGGCCATGGTGATAAGTTGACAATTTGATGGTTTCTACAACAACGCTGCGCCGTATTATTGACACCTATATTAGCGGGCCGGAACAGTGGTGACCGCCGCCGAACACGCACTTTCACTACTTTGAAGATGGATCTCAAGATACTACAAGCACCTCATCGAGTCACTCCAGTTTCGGCTTCCCACCAGCGGGTCTCACCGATTCTGGATCAAGAAGTGACAAATTCACTATCTACGTAGTTTCGGCCAAGTACAATACCAGCATCTGGACCCGGCGCAGCAGCAACTAGGTACTTTAAATATTAATTCAACTTTGTTTTTACTATTACCGGCGACTCGAAGAAAATGTTTGAAAAATTGTCAGATGATTTGTTGCAATTGAATTCGCTGCACTCAGCGCTGACACAAGCAGATTTAGCTGTGAGCAAGAATTACGCGCGACGCAGCACAAATGGACAAACGACGAAACAGGGTCAAGTTTACAATGAATCACGCGACTTTGAAATTTACTACAATTATTGAATCTAAGACCATCATTTGGACAAACTACGCATCGATACGGCCACGACATGCACCATTTTGGAGAGAATGACAGAGAAAAAGGCTCATCGTTGGATACGCAGCAATTTTTGTTTTTGGTAGCGAGAAGTCTGAAGTTCCTCGCACTGCCCTATTTGCGGTATTTTGTACCTGACTCTGCATTACAAGTACGTGAAACAATGCTACACGTTAAGAACGCTTGGTGCCCATGAGCAGGATTTGGTAACCGCCAGTGTATGCAGCCCACGACTGTAAGAGAAGCGCTCCAGCGTGGAAGTACTGCTGATGTATATTGAATTATGATGAATATGAAGAATTTGAAGATTGATTTATGAAGAGACTGCGCAACGACCACGATGATGTCCGCAACGCAATGCTCTGCAGTTATTGATTGTGAATAAAATATTGATTAATCGTCAAACGCTATAGTTTCCTTCGATCATTCCGGACGAGTCAAGGGAGCAGCTATTTGGCGAAGAAAGGAGCAACGAGCGAAGTTTTAGCGGCATTTAGAAGTCCTGTTTTCTTTTTCTTTTTCTTTTCCAAAGGGGGGAGTACTGTGCGGACCTCGAGTACGTGATAGATAAGACAAGACAGCGAGCGTGAAAATATTCCTGCATCAATATGTTTACGCTGCATCAGCAATCACGTAGCCTATCACGTCCGCACATATCATCGCGCGGCCAGCATCTTAGTATATAAGCGTAGCTCTAAGTCATTGCTATTGTCCAGAGTCTACTGTTCAGTCCAGAGCGTCCAGTACATTTACTGTATCATCATGTAACTCCAAATATAATTTCTACAACAACGCTGCGCCGTCTTTTTGTCACCTACATTTGCGGGCCGGAACAACACAGTGCAGCAAGATGTTACTTTATCCTTTGTGTAAACCACCACTGTATGCAAATATATTTGTGTCCTGGAGCCGCCAAAATGATACGACTGAATTTCTTGGTTGCATTTCGTTTTGTAATTTTCAGAAAAATCCATGTGAATAACTGCATCTTTTCTGTAAGTGACTCTTTCAATGTTTTTTATAGTTTTATATTGATGGACGATGTTCTGTTCATGTTGGAATAATTTTGGTAGATCAGTCTCTTCTAATTGCAAAACTAAATCACGAGGTTTTAAGTTGTATGTCTCTTTCTTGTACTTTGTGACGTATCGATCCTGTTTAGTTTTAATGTCCTTATTCAATTCCTTTGTATGTTTCCATTGTTTAACTGAAATGTCCACACTATTGTCAAACTCCTTATACGGCAAAATCTTCATCAAGCAGTCCCTGCAAGTTCGTGTTAAGCATATTTCCGAGTAACGATCACAGCAAAGTTTTTCCAGTGCAGATTGATATGTTGCAAAGTCAAGAACATTTGCATTCTTAAAGGCAGCTAATTTCAAATAGATCTTTTCATGAGTAACACAAGCACATGTGTCACGGTCTGTAAGCCGAGGCACAACAATCGAGAATGGACGCAATTTACAGAAGGAATTATACCCAATCTTCATCAAACCCGTATTGAGAAATTTCTGATGCAAGTTTTGCAAGGAATCCAGCAAATATCTTTTCTGTTTTTTAATTTTGTTGCGAGTGATGCATTCCTTTTTTCCTGCCGCGCAACGACTATTGTTGTCATCTTCCTAAAACTTTTGTACGTCTTCTTCAACTCTGTTTTTCTTTCGCATAACTTAATATTTTGTACGATTAAATCCCATCTTTTTGTATGTAATTGCTTTGTTTCCTAGTCTCCATATCTTGTATTTATGTGTTAGTGGACCGGATAAAATCGTATTTAAGCAGGTTTTTTTTTGGTTTGGCTCAATCTTTTTGTCTGAAATTTGTCTGTGAATAATATCGCCAAATAAAGCTTTTTTTATCAACTCCACTTTTTGATTAGGGTCGTTGGCCATTTCTAGAATTTTACTTTTTGGTGTCAGAGCTTTCTTCTTTTTTATCATTCTATGTTTTAGTCTTCTGTTTCTTTGTTGTTCGCTGGCAAGCAGCAGCTGGACTGCCCATACAGCCCAGCCACCCGCCTCAGCTGCAGAACCCCCCATAAGGAGCATGTATCCGGACCTAGCCTCACACAACTCGAAAGTCTTAATGCCGAAGCGAGCGGCTTTGGTCCGGTTACATTGGATCCAAGACAACTTGTCTTAGACAAGCGCCCCTTCCACAGGAGCAAAGCCTCATCGAGACTCAGCTCCCTCTGTGGCACGTAAATTGCTGAAAACTTGGCGTTACAGTGTGCCAATATATGTTTTATTTTTCCAATTTTTTTTTCGTAGAAGGTAGCGTTGGGGGAAATTTCCTCGTTTTTGACAAAATGTAAAAAACGGGAAATCATCTGGTATCTGTCCCTGGACATTAGGTTTCTAAAATTTGGCATTTCTAGAATACCTGATGCCCAGAACTCCTTAATAGTCTTAATATTGCTCAATGCCATCAGCATAACGATGGCAAAATGTCTATATAATTCCTCCACCGTGACGTCGTACCAAAGGTCTAAATTTTTAGGCAGCTGCCCGGCCGCCTCTAATGCAGCTATAGTATTAAAAGCGTAGTAATTGGTTTCTTCAACAATCTTTCGCATAATTGGTTCGTCCCAAATACTGCAGAACAAAAAAACAGGGTCTTGGGAGCCTACGGTAGGACCTGCAGCTCTGGTGTATCTTTCCGGGTTCGCCCGGAACAGGTCGAAATTTTCCGCCCATTCAAATGGCAACGCCTCTCCGAACTCCTCGACCTGCTCCTGCACCTGCTCCTCGACCGTCTCCAGCTGGAGAGCCTGCAGGTCTCTAGCGACGGCTCGGAGGCGTTCGACGTCGTTGTATCTTATATCCTCGTCGTCGTCGTCATCATCTTCGTCGCCTTCCAACTCACTGCCGGAGTCCCTCTCTCCGTAATAGAGTGTTGGGTCATCAGTGGTGAAAGGACGTGGACGACGACGATTACGACGAGGTGTATTGTCGTCGCTCGGCACCCGGAAGCTACAAGGGAGACCTCGCCCTAGGCGTTGCCACGTCTGGCGTCGTTGGTGGCCTCCGTATCTATAAAAAGCAATAAACAAGCCATGCACCACAACACACAGAAAACCACAAACATTCCCTTGTAGTAAAGCCCTTCGAAAATTTAGAAAACCACGTAAAAACGCCGTGCCAAGGTTATTGGAGAAAATTAGTCGTACTATTTTATTTAGCGCCAAGGTTTTTGTAGAAAATTAAAATCATTCTATTTTCTTCTGCACATTATACATAGTTACATTATACTTTTTGTTTAAGTATAATGTAACTAAGTATAGATTTTTTAGACAAAAATATTTGACGTTATTTTATTACTGAACCTACTTTAGTTGAAGTTACAAAGAGAAATGTCAGTGGACAAACAAGCATTGCTAGTGGACACCTATACAAGACATTGGTACACAATGGAGCTGTGTTTCAACAGCAAACAGCTGACATCTCCCTAGTAGATGGCTCCATTTAAACAATTCTTATAATGAAACACGGTTGAAGCTGGGAAACGAACTAAATTTATTTTTCTTAAACAAATGACAATAACCAATAGACAAACATCCCTAGTTGACATACAGCCAGCATAATTTGTAAACTTTATAAAAATCTATTTATTTTGTTACCAAACTATTTAACACTCCCCCATAACAAAATAATTCTAAATATACTTTACTGAAATAAACCTAACGTTTCTAAAAACTTATAGTGTTTAACTGCATTTAATCCTTTAGTAAATAAATCAGCAGGCATGTCTGAAGTTGGTAAGTATTTCAATTGTATAACATTATTATTCAATTGCTCTCTAAAGAAGTGATAGCGAATGTCTATATGTTTAGATCTCTTGTGTAAGCAACTATTACTTGCCAACTTCTGTGCAGACTTATTGTCATTAAAAACAGTAATTACATACAATTCATCAGTCAGTTCATGTTGTAAATTTCTTAAATACAACACCTCTTTGCAACAGTCTGATATGCGTATGTACTCTGCCTCCGTACTTGATAAGGCAACCGAAACTTGTTTTCTAGTCTCCCATGAAACTGCACCACCAGAAAGGACAAAGAAGTAGCCTGTATACGGTCGCCTGTCTAATGTGTTGCTAGCCCAGTCCGCATCGACGTATGCTTGCAGCTTAGGGCTGCCACCAGCAACATACCTAAGACTAAAACCTTTTGTTGTCTTTAAATATTTTAAAACTCTTTTGGCAAAAGCCTAGTGCTCTTCATTGTAGCAATTATTAAACTGACTTAGGTAATTTACTGAAAAACTATGTCTGGTCTGGTGAGTACAGCTAAATACATCATGCTACCAATCAGCTATTGGTAGGGCAATTGATTATTACAATTTAAACTTTTGCTTAAATTTAATCTTGGCTCAATGGGAGTATATACTGGCTTACAATTCTGAATATCAAACCTTTCAGACAACTTTTCAATATATTGTTCCTGATCTAGAGTTACACAACCATTTACTTTGTCAATATGTACCCTCATACCAAGGCATTGCTTAACACTGCCTAAATCCTTTAGTTTAAAAACAGATGACAAACTTTCCTTCAACTTTTTTGTTTCTGAGACACTGTTTGAAAATACTAAAAATTTATCAACATAGAGAGCTATGAATATTCTATCTGAACCATTATTCTTAAAATAAGGTTCAAGTTGAGATCTTTTAAAACCAATTGTCTCCAAGAAAGTATCTACCCGTTGGTACCAGGCTCTCGAAGATTGCTTTAGGCCATAGATAGCTCTTTTCAGTTTAAGTATTTTATTTTTACTATCACTACATTCAAAACATTCTGGAATTTTCATATACACTGTTTCTTTCAAGAAACCATTCAAAAACGCGGTTTTGACATCGAGATGAGTTACGTCAAGCTTCATCTGAGCTGCTAAGGCAAAAAACAATCTTAAAGACGAATGTCTTAATACAGGTGAGTATGTTTAATCATAATCTATACCTGGTTTTTGAACAAATCCTTTCGCCACCAGCCTAGCACGATACCTCACATTATTGTCACTGTCTATCTTACGTCTGAATTCATCCACTTGCACGGTACAACGGTGCTGTTCACTGGCATGTCCACGACTTCCCAAGCATCATTTTCTTCGAATGATTTCAGTTCATCGTCTATGGCTTGCGCCCACTGTAAACTTTCAGCTCCACTGAGAGCATTCTGAAATGTCATTTCACTATTGTCCATCACTTCACTTTTTGCCCTGACACTAGCAAAGTCATACCGATCAGGCTTTCTACGATGCGTTTCGTAACATTCTCGACGACTGGCGCAACCGGAGCGACAACCTGTTGCTCTGGAACTGCCGATACCGGAGAGACTACCCTTTGCTCTGGAACTGACGAAGGAACTGGAACTTGACTTTCTTGAACATCAACAAACTCATCCTCCTCGGAGCTGATGCTGCCTTGACCCTGGCTAACTGCACCTTTAACCACCCCGGTACTGGATTCTGGTTTAATATCTTTGACATCCACATCAGAAACGCTCGTACTTGATTCCTTCTATACTGTCTCTTGTGCAACTTCTGGTATCTCTGTCTTGATTGCAAACTCTATGTTTGATTCTGCTATATCCACTGGAACTTCAGTAGCGCAAATCCCCTCCTCAATCACGACAATATCTCGACTTGTGGTTACTGTGTTATTGTTGGGATTGTACACTCGATACCCTTTGACATAGTCTGGATAACCAACCAAGATGCATTGAGTTGCCTTCTTGTCCCATTTGCGTCTTTTTTCTTTGGGAACGTGTACCATTACCTTGTTGCCAAAAATGCGGAGATGGCTCACATCTGGTTTCTCTCCTGTCCACATTTCATATGGTGTTTGGTGATGCTAAAGATCGGTTCCACAAATATACTACTGCTGCATGAACTGCTTCTGCCCAATATCTCTTGGCTAGACCTGCATCAATGGAAGCGTGCTGGGCCCATAACCTCTTATAATGAAACACTGTTGAGGCTCGGAAACGAACTAAATTTATTTTTCTTAAACAAATGACAATAACCAATAGACAAACATCCCTAGTTGACATACAGCCAGCATACTTTGTAAACTTTATAAAAATCTATTTATTTTGTTACCAAACTATTTAACAACAATTGGTTCTGTTGAAACCACTGTCGCGTAAAATATTTATTGAAATTGTCTACTTCTAATCCTTTTGGGCTTTTCTTCATTACGTAGTTGTACCCTTTATCAATGTATTGCTGCGGCAAACGAGCTTAGCCCGCACTTTTTGACACTGGATTTTAAGTTCAGTTTCTTTGCCTTTCGGAATAATGCCCTGTTAAAATGAAAGTAGCATAACTTTATTTCGATCATCGGAAATATATCTCTGACGCTTAGCATTGCTGCTTTCTCAAAATCCAAAGTTATCTTCTCGGGTTTAAATGATGGAATTTGTGATTTTATTAATTGGAATAATGTTTTGTAAGTCTCCTTTTTTGTTTTCCAGAAAGGCAAAAATTAATGGAGTTTATTATTGGGTGTTTTCATCATACCCATGTATTGAATATAGCTGCTTAAAACATCGCGGGCATGATTTAAATGTTCCGTCGCAGTAAACGTGTTTATAATTTGTCACTTTTTCTCTAGCTTTTGGTGTGCAAAATATTAAAATGCGATTCCCGTCATCTTACATCGTACAATCCACTTTTCACATTACTAAAACGTGGCAAATGTCTTATTAAATTATGTCCCGTGTTTTCCATATCAGCCCTCATATCTTCATATTGCTTTTGTATTGAGACAAAGTTACAACTCACTTTTTGTTTTAATCGATCCATGTTTTTTAAGATATCCTGTTTTAACAATATCTCCCTTGCAATGATAATCGTACTGACATTGTTTTACAACTTCATTTTTGGAATTCATGGTCAAATTGCCCTTGCACCCACCCCAAATATTGATTTTTACAGTAAAAAAAAGGTATTTCCGTTTTATATACCTTTTCCCTGTGATATTTTCACCCTCCGTGCAATGCTGCTACGCCTCCTCTCTTTGTACTACTTATAAATTCTATTGTATTCATTTTAAATACGTAAAGCCGCCAAATTAAAATACGACTGGGCTGGCCATGTAAGTCGCATGCATACGAAGCGCTGGGCGAGAATAGCCACAAATTGGGTACCGGACGGCCAACGTCGTCGAGGTAGGCCCAAAAAACGATGGAGTGACGACCTACGCTCATTCAGGGAAGATTGGTGGGAAGCAGCTAATAAGAGGAGTGTTTGGAGAGGCATGGGAGAGGCTTTTGCCCAGCAGTGGGACGAAAAAGGCTAAAAAAATATTATTATATACAACACTAGATCCCGCGTCACCTAAGAAAGACAGCGTCAAAAATAGGCCAACTTTTGTATGTCTGATTTGTCTTAAACTCACGTCATGTCATTTATTATGTCAATAAAATGATGCCACTACTAGCATACCTCCCGATAAATAGGGTATATCCACAGAGCACCCCCTAATAGAGTGTACTTGCAAGGCAATAGACGTGCACCGTACATATGTCTTTTTCGGCAGATGTAGCAAAGCGAACTATGTCATTCAAGTCAGTACTGACCAGCTGTCACATCCGTACGCACAAGCTTTTTCGCAATTTACATGGCTCTTATTTTGCTTTAAAGCGTAATAAAATGACAGTGTGTTCTGTGAAATGGTACGGGAAAAATTCTGGGACATCTTGCTTTAAGAAAAATGGAATAACTTTTCACCGATAAGTATAAACAATTTTTGTTTTATATTACGCGGAGTTCATGTTACACTGGACAACAAATTTTGATTTGCCTACATCCCTTTCTATCATTATGCTAATTACTATGTTTATCCTTTTTCGTTTCCGAAATTTCAGTACTAGAGTTGTAACAAATTTATCGACTGAATGTAATCGATTTATTTTATCAAATACAATAATAATATACACTTTTTGTTGAGATGAGATGTAAATAAAAAATAACTAATAATTATTAGTAATATGTAAAGAACAGTACTTCGATATTTTTTACCTATCATCGCAAATAATAGAATAAAGTTAGTGTTTGTTTTCTTTTAAAGATTTCCTAAATGTCCTGAGCAAAAAAGGTACAGCATATTTATTAGAAGTTTCTAAATGATAACCTAGTTTTGGGTTATTTGGGACACTGAAATTCAGTTTTCGGAAGCATGTAGGTATTTATTTTCAAATTAATTTTACCGGTAAGTGTCGTCAATTGTCATGCAATTTTAACTTAACCTCTCTAATTATTTAATTTTGTTATAACATCGAATTGTTCAACAATAAAAAATGTAACACACTTATGTAAATGTTTTATCAATAAACCTAACTGTCGTCACGGCACATCTCTAAGCGATGCGTTGACCTTGATTCAGCAAATCACAGCATAGTTGTCACGTCCCCCGCACTTCATTCTTGCCGCCTAAAGTTGTGAGTTTTGTTTCGAATAAAATTGTAATGATTCGGGCTCTATAAGGGGGTGCTCTGTGGGTATATCGATCGGGTTTGTTATTAATAGTTAGTACCTATAGGTTCGTGTGTACGATTTTGTTCGAATGTTTTTTTTTGTTAGCCAATAAGATCCCACTGCTGGGCAAAGGCCTCCCCCGCGACTTTCCATTTAACACGTGTCATAATCACGAAATTGAATGATGGTAATTTATTACTCTTTCATGCTAAAACTACATAATTAGCATATTTTTGAGACACTTTATAAAAATAGCCTGTACCCGTGCCGAGTAGCTACAATTAATAATATTATAAATGCGGAAGTTGATCGTATAAATACCTGATATAACATACTTCTCATGCCCAAAAGTGGCAGAAATGATGAAGATCGACCAATATAAAACCACCCTTGAAAATCCTCACAAGGTCGTCATTTATTAAAAAATAAATGTAGGAAATAAAAAACAATTGTCAAGATGTAAATAATGTATTCTATTGTCCATTTCTTTGGATTTGTTTCCTAAATAATTTTCTTTTCGAATTCATGTAATTTTTTAAATTATCTGTTTTGGCGATGTGAAAACACCTTATTGACAAATATTTGTCAGCTATCAATTTCATTAGATTAACCTGGTGCAGAGGACCACATAAATGATCAGCTTGTGCTTCGAAGTAAGTATTTTTACTGCCAATAAAATTATTTTGGATAGTATTTTTGTATAATTTGTACCTGTCACCACTCGGTTTTCTTTCATGCAGACGGAAAACACATCTTGAGATGTATAACCACCTTTGTCTCGCGCGGATACAAATCTATGATAGACCGCAGTTGGCTTTTCTATACCAGCTATGTATCCTACTATCTGATGGATATATTCATGAAATTGGCTATCGTTTAGAAATCTTGAAAAAAAGTCTTGATCTTCACCTAAAATAAAATAAAAAAGTATTTAATTTTGTAGGATGAGTTTAACATCACTTAGAACGGGTAATTTTTTAAACTTAATGCTAGATTAACAAGAGTGCAGTTTCACCAGAGAAGAACCTAGCAAGAGACTGTTGGGTTGCTCTTTTCAATTTCAGTTTTAAAAATTCTTATGCATAAACACATATTAAAATTAACATTTCAATAGAGCAATCAATAATAAGTAAAATTTAAATAAAAATATTTTTTTTTAATTTAAATTTTACTTATAAATTGCGTGCTGTTGGTGTAGTCTCGTTTATACATTTGAGTGCCAAGGAACACATCAAAATACTTATATTTTCTAGAGGAACACAATTCTCTGATTCCGCAGATTTGAGCTCCATGTGGCATAAAAGTTTTCTGTTATGAACGACGCATCGAATTTTGTCGCCAAATGATTGCTAAAATGGAGAGAAAACCCTATTTTTTTAATGACGTTTTCTGGAGCGATGAATCTGCCTGCAAGGCATAGTCAATGGCCAAATCGTAGGGCCATTCGAGCTGCCACCTGTCCTGAACAGTTACTTGAATTTCCTAAGAAATGATTTACCTATTTTGCTGGAAGGGCTGGAGACAACTCTGAAGAACTGAGAGGATGTGGCTTCAAAATGACGGTTGCCCCGCACACTACGCCCAACTTGTTCGCGAGCACCTCAATGAGGTATTTCCTAATCGCCCAATCCAGGGCGTCTGGGGTCAATCCTATGGCCGCCACGTTCCCCGGATTAAATCCCTTAGATTTCTTTTACTGGGGATGTTTGAAAGACAAGGTTTATGCAAAACCGATTAGATCTGAATTTGAGCTACGGCAGAAAATATTTGAAGCTGCTGAAGAAATCTCTTCAATGAGCATGGCAAGATTAAGCCAGATTTTATTAGAAGATGCAATTTGTGCGTAAGGGTCGGGGAAGACACGAAAAAAAGATTTTTCTGGGCGTGGGCGCAGCAGACACTTCTGACGACTATTGGTATGGACCAGAAGCTTGACTTTGAGGATTGTAAAAGATGTTAGAGGTTCTTCATTATTGTGTTCAGAGAAATAGTCGTCCTTTGGTCTGGGATCCAATATAACTAGTGATGAAAGAGACTCAGTCTAAGGCCTCAAATAAAGACTCGCCTTATTTTTATTATCGATTAATTGTTTTTTTTACCAGTTCTATTAAAAGAAAAAAACTATTTACCCTTGAAGAAAGATCCTTTAAATGTCCTTTATATCTGTTTTCATTAAAATATGTTCAGCAATTGAGATGTGATAAATATGAAGACAAGAAATAATTTTTACATTTATGGTATTGATTCATTTTACTTTTAGGTGCAAACAATGGGTTAAAATAACAGGCAAAGAGGACTTGGCCTATGTACCCATAGAAAAGTTGCACCAATTGAAACATATCTGTGAAAAGCATTTTCGTCGTAAGGATTTTAAAAAGAAAAAGACAACTAATAAGAAATGCTGTTCCATGTATCGGGATTACGGCCGAACCCCTGAGCGATGAAATTTTGATTAACTTCCCTCTACATTTACCTAAAAAAGTTAAAGAAGATCCTTCAAAACCGCAATGTTCAAAAGGTTTGTTGCAGTTTATTTTATAATGTTTTATTTGTGCTAGATGCTAGACGAGAGCAATAATATTATTAGATTTTTATATGAAGAAACTCGTTGAAGAAATAAATTAATAATAAAATTTGCTTTTTTCAGACTTTTCTGCACACACATTACAAGAACACAATTATTGCAAGAATGATGATGCAGGTGAGATTTGCAGATGTGATTGAGTGATTCTGCAGATCTATCGAAGAAAGCGCAACAACAAGCTATTGCGAAATAAATACCGTCGTCAGTAGGTAAGCGTTAATCTGTCTGCAATATATTCCTTTTTTGTTTTGACCCGTTAAAATATTAGTGTATGATAATGTCCTCCCAGGCTAATCCGTCGATGGCGACACCCTGTTAGCGTATAAGACATAACCGATTCCACATTTGTTGCAGAACCTCAAGAATCAACCAACTACCTGGAGTCCAGATCCTTCAACGGCGGCAGAAAATGTGGCAGTGGTTAATTTTTAGCATTTCTTAGTTACTATATTGTAATTTAAAAAAAGTAATTAAAAAACAATGTTTAAATTTATTTTTTTATTTGTGAAAATTAAAAGGTTTTACTAATGTTATCGACTAAACTAGCCATCCCTATTTTTGTGGTCATATTGGCAGCATTGGTTCGTTGAAGCTTCTGTTAGGTTGGCAATGAGGCAATCCATGTGTATCATAGACTGGTATTGTTTTTTTTATTATTAGGGAGTCCCGTCTCTTATAACGTAGTGATTACTTGCTCTGTGGTTATCACTAGCAAAAGTAAGTCATTTACTTCTGGATACCTATAGATCTCGCGTAGCATCCATCGTGAACCTGCTCCAAGTGAAGCGAGACAAATTGTTATTTTAAGCTCTTTAGAATGAAATGAAATTACTTTATTGGATTTTAAGTTATGTACTTATCTCAAATGACAAAATAATGTTGCTTTTTTAAGCTAAGCGATACACATAAATTATGTAAATAAGTATGGGACCGAAAGACGGACTTAGTATTTTGAATTAAAATAGTGAATGGATTGAATAGATAGTAGGTATACCTACCTACTTATATAATTAACGCAAGGTTTATAAATAAAAACAAATTTATCTAATTTAAATGATTCTCTATTTTAATGTTAATTCATAAGAAACGAAACAATATCAAAAAAATCTACACAATAAAACCCAACCAACTACAGAAAAGTCATCCACGACGACAGACACATTGACGCTCTGATGCTTTTATTACTTAATCTACGTTTTTTTTGTGATCAGGTTGCCAGACTTTGAGAAGGCTTGTTCACTTGGAACACTGGTTGCTGGAATGCTTAATATATCCTGAGCCATTTGTGTCAGATGAGGCAGGTGATACTTCTGATTAGACCACCATAGTAAAACGTCTGTATCTTCTGTTTTAAGTGGCATCTATAAATATTTTTGTATATAGTCTTGAACCGCGTTTGTTTGCTTGTATACCGCAGAAAAAACATTTTGTCCTGCATTTCGGGATTGAGACGTTGTCGCTAATGTTTGGCCTCCACTCGAATTTGCGTAATGCGTGGTAAAATAAGTTTTGAACTGCGTTAGAATATTGTCCCATTCACCACCTTGTTCCGAAAAATAATTATTTTTTAATCGTGGATCCAATATAACGGCAAATTTCGAAGGTATTGGTCGCAATTATCATCATACGCCTTACGACTCCCGACTCCCAAGGCGATGAGTCTCAAGTCTTTTAAGTCCTTTAAGCTTGAAGACTGGTGTATAACTTACTGCTTAGTCTTTTACATTAAAAACTTCAACTAAAATATTAGTTGTTTGGAGACTAAAAGACTGAGTCAGTCGCGCGCGAGTCGTTTAAAATAAGGCGATTCTTTATTTGAGGCCTAAAAAGACTGAGTCTCTTTCATCACTAGCAGTGTTTCGCGCGAGTCGTTTAAAATAAGGCGATTCTTTATTTGAGGCCTAAAAAGACTGAGTCTCTTTCATCACTAGCAGTGTTTTGCAAAGGACTGCAGTCGTATAAGCCTTTTAGTCGATTAACGCCCGTTATAAATAACCTATCCTGATCCGTTTTTTACCAAATTGAGATTGAAAAAACAAAACACAATTGTGTTCTTGACATGTTTTTGGTACACAAGTGACAATTGTGTTTTGTTTTTTCAATCTCGATTTGGTAAAAACGGATCAAGATAGGTTATTAATAACGGGCGTAAGTCTAGTCTAAATGTGTTCAATGAAGCGCAAGTTTCAAAATATATCTGCTTTTTTTCCCGAAAAAATAATCTGGTTCACTAATTTGGACACCGATGTTACGGGATCTTTGATTTCTTGTAATCCTTTTTCGACAAATAAGTTTAAGGCGTGCTAAACATCTTGTGTGAACTAAATCTTCATCATTCTCATTAACTATTTGAAGTAAGTAGTTGGAAACACTTAACGTTTGCTTTATCGATGTCAGTGGTAATCAATCAATCAAAGCAATGAAGTCCAGAAATCAAATATGAAACAAATATTGTTTTTAACAGTTTTCAGTATATCTATCACTTCTTTTTGCTTTTCTTTGAATAATTCCTGAATGTTTGAAGTAAGAGTAGTGCAACTTAACGGCGAATACTTGTGAGTTGAGTTCAATTAACATGTTTTTAAAATGTTCTTCGTCTATAGTAGGTACTAAAAAAGGATGGTTCCCATGAATTATAAAAGTAAGTACCTATCGCTCGATTTTAACGTGTCTTTTTATTTATCGTAGTGATTTTTGCGCTACTTTCATGGGTTTTGGTATGGCTCTTTAGTGAAAAATGTGTTTTTTTTTTACCAGAGATTAACATTGATCCATTTACATTTTTACAAAACATTTTCAACGTAATTAATTACAATACAATTACAACAAAATAAAGAACATATTTATATACAATTAAAACATATTTATCACACCAGACAGAGAATGGCCATCTGTAAAGTCAGAGGTATTATGGGAGAGGTTCTATGGACAGCTAACTTCGGTCTCAGCTGAGACAGAGCCAAACTAAACTGGCACTACACCACAGAATACCAAATAGTAGGTACAGAAATCTCACTCCTAAAACCCGTTCAAAGAAATAACGCTCATGCTACTATACTATTTAGTTCAAATTCCGACTCCAGTGGCAATGGCCGGGCCACATAGCGCTAAGATCGGACTGCCGATGGGGCGGAAAAGTTCTAGAGAAGAGACCACGCAATACCAAGCGAAGCGTGGCCAAATGTCATCCAACTGCCAGATGGACCGATGACCTAGTGAAAATCGCGGGGTCCCGTTGGATGCAGGTGGCAATGATCCAGTCGCGTTGGAGAGAAATTAGAAAGGCCTAATGCTCAGCAGTGGGCAGTTGTCTTCGGGATATAATTAATCGCACAGCAAATAGATAATCGCCTACCAAATGATTCTCATCATTTCAACCATTTTTTACATCAAATAAATTACTTTACTACAAATTAATTAAATGTTTAACAAAACTAAAACTGCGAATAATTCGTTATTATCTATACGTTAACATGACACTACTTATTTTTCATAATGCTAAACAAATAACTTGCAGTGCAAAAAACTACAGACATGGCATAAATACTGACTGTACAGCAAATTATTCACATTTCATAGCAAGATAACTATCCCAGTAACATATACACCAGTAAGCACCACAAAACATGTTCAGCATATTTATTTGTCTTTATTTTCAAGAAGCCATGCTCGACAATTTTATTGATTTATTATAACAACAAATTTATCTTTCACGGCATTCAAAATGCCTGATAATGGGTTCGCGGATTCGCGCACTTGCCCCATTTTTTTAGGGTTCCGTACCCAAAGGGTAAAAACGGGACCTTTTTACTGAGACTTGGCTGTCCGCCCGTCTGTCTGTCACCAGCAGTGTGATTCCCGAAAAGACAAAGGTAGTGTCGAGCTCGAAGTAGAGCTGGAAGTAGAGCTCCCACGTTGTTCGACATCATTTCGATATCTAGCTCGACGTAGAAGAAACTTGTTTTCATCGAACGCAACAGCTCAACGTCGAACTGGCAAATCTTAGACAGCTCGACACTGGAATAGAGTTGACTATTTCTCTTGAATTTTAATCGGTATATTTGGCAAAGCATTCTTAGGCTAAATATTGTGCGAAAAATTTATTAATTATAGAATTTTAGGACTGGAATCAGAAAGACATGCTGTAAATATATATTTTTTTTATAAACAAAGAAAACAGTAGTTACAGTTTTACAAAGAAAACAGTTTATTTGAAACTATAAACTCTTGCTGGTGATCTTGTTAATTTACATCCTCGTCCATCAATTTTCAGTTTGTTGTTTACTTCCTACAATACCCAATAGCAAGCCAACGCTGCTGCTCAAGACAGCGCTTCTGGACATGCTGGAAATAGGAATTATAATAAATAGTTACCCACAAACACGTATGTTAGTATTATAAACACATAGAATAAAAGGAAGGATAAATTTAACTTACTACGCCGTTTTTACGAATTCGAAATTTAATTTTCATTCTAAAATTTTGTTTAATGTGGTCCTTATATAAGGAGATGCCATACCGTCTGGATCTGCGTGCCTGGTCTGGCGTAAAATGGCTACCTTTTTTGTATGGAATTTCTTATCGTTTGACAAGTCTTCTACCAAGAAAACTACGAAAAACTTGCGCCAAACGCGCCAAACAGCGCTGCCATAAACTCATTTGTATATGAAAAAAAAAAATGTGGCACCTCCTTATATATTCTATAATCAAAGTGTTCCTTAGACCATGGGAGGTCTTTTTCAGATTACGGATTGTCCTCTGTATGAAAATTGAGGGCTCGAGCCTCCCTCGGACGAAAATTTTGACGTTTCTTTGACGATATGGCGTTATTACCGATGATGCATACACATTTTACTAATTTATCGGTTGTTTTGTGGCTTGTGATTTTAATTTTGGCGTAACATTGTGAACACTTTCCGTTAATGTTAAAACTGTCGTCCCGAATTAGACCTTTTTTCAATGTCCACGTACAAGGTAATTTTGTGTTCGCCCTTTTTTTTTCAAAGAAGATCAAATGAAAATTCTTGTTCCTTTTCAAAATCACTTTCCACTTCTTCTGTGAAAGATGTATCAGAATCCGAATATACAGTGCTTGTTTCATACATATCATTTGAAAATACTCCTCGCTTTATGTTGGTGCCAAAAATTTTTTTGTGGTGGTGCCGTTTAAATGCCATGTATAATGC
Organism: Anarsia innoxiella; assembly: GCA_947563765.1. Lineage (NCBI taxonomy): Eukaryota > Metazoa > Arthropoda > Insecta > Lepidoptera > Gelechiidae > Anarsia > Anarsia innoxiella. Next base: position 6,150,239 of record OX387390.1, on the reverse strand, counting down.
TAATGGTGACATTTTGTTTGCGATTTCTTGTGACATAATGGAAAAAATTGGGTTTGTAGAACGAATCAGGCGGGGATTTCCGAAATGTCAGGAATATCGTTGAAATAAATCATTTATTGCTTGAAAGCTGGCCAGTGATTTACGACCCCTGGCTGCATGACTACCAAAACTGAAAAAAAGCAACATATTAGGGCTCCCTGGTAGTCCTTCTGCGAGACCTTATGGCAAATACGACTCTATTCTCAATACTTTTAAGAGTTTTTCATTTCATAAAACTCGCGCCATAGGCCACGCGCCTCTTCGGTATAAACCGCGCCTAACGATTCTGAGATACAGCCTGGTGAAAGACGGACGGACAGACAGACAGACGTTCCTACAGCGGCGACCTAGTAATAGAATCCTAATAAAAACCAATCACCAATGTATAGGCGGCCCGCCCTGTTAGTTATTTATAGTGCGGTATTTTAAAGTTAAATTTAAAAGTTACTCACTAAATGAAAAAGTTACATTTACACCACACTTGTACGGGCCATCTAGAATTCTTTCACGGGCCACAGCGTGGCCCGCGGGCCTGCGGTTGAGCAGCCTTGCTCTTGCACATCCCAACCGCCGCAGGCGTACAGGGCGCAGAAGACAGGCGCACAATGGCCGTATCTTGCCCTAGGCACACCTCGGACACTGCCGCTAAAATGTATGAAAAAAACGCGTAGCTTCGCACACAGTCTTAGCTCGTGTAGTTACACGCGTACCGTGTTTGTGTGAGTGAAACAGGCTAGAGTTGCTGTTATTTTGTTTTGTCTTCATTTGTTCGTCAAATAACCTACTTATGGTTTGAATTTAACTTTTTATTAATATTTTAATCTGTTTAAATAACAGAAAGAATAAAAAAAAATAACAGAAATTATATTTAATAATTTAGTTTTGTTTGTTTCACTCATTGATATGCTATCATGGAATAAAGAGTTAGATATATTAGACCCCGTATGTATTTTTGGATTTTCTTCGTGTATACGTAAATTACTTTTTGGTCATCCTTGCTACATGGTAACTGTGAGGTAACCGAGCGCGGGGCGGCCGCACTTTTAGGGGGAGGCAGGGAGTGTCCATACTGTATGTAATACTATTTATTTTACTTGCCCTAGGGGAGACATTGGGTGACGGATAAGGAGAATCTGTCTCCCAATCAAGATGGTCTCCGAGGGTGAGTTGAAGGAACCGGCTTATCAAAAATAATTAAAACAATAATACTAGATATTATCTAATTTCAATATAGGTAGATACTGATACTTACGTAGTAAACAGGAAAACTAACGAAATTGATATTGTCAAATTCATGATATTATCATGTAGGTATCTACTAAGAAGTTCTTTAAAAAATTAACAGTGGTAATTGTTACCGCAATAACAATAGTACTTCAAATAATCATACATTAGTTTTTACCAATTAAAATAATTATGTTGTATCTCCATGCGAAAGTATAAGTAAGTGGACTGTGCCAACCTAACCCGTGGCAACCGCGGTTGTCAGTCGAAGTCCCGCCGTTGGGGCTAGCCCTGCCGGTAGGGTTTTGCTTGTTTGTATCTAGTAAACGGAATAAAATTATAGGCTGTAATTAACAGGAATACTTTTGTATACTCTAAGTAACAAACTATTACTAACGGCACATCACAATAAACTGTCATTCGTTTTTTTTATTAAAGATTGAAAATGAAGGTCGCGAATTTTCGAAATTGCAAGCTTACAAATTTTGGATGTTTTTAAAACGATTCGTAAGGATTATTTTATTAAGATTTATATATCAAATTTATCATCATTATATGGGCTAATATATTTTAATACTAGCTGACCCGGCGAACTTCGTACCGCCTTAGCGTAGCTTTGATGCACTACTTTATTTTGTATAGCTGACCTATCTTATGTATGAAGTACCTATTCAATTTGAACTGGAATCTATAATATCCTCCATATAAAAATGAATCCTTATTTCCATGGTCTCGCCATACCTGAAGACTTTACTAATTTTTATTAAATAAAAAACACCATATATATTTTCATAATAGTGTTTATTCCATAGGGTTCAATTTCACTCATATTTTTACAAATCGCTATTGAACAACTTTGAATTTTGAAGTAAACACTGAGCTCAACACCACGCGCGCGCTCTAGAAAGCAACTAATAGCCTCTATACCCTTCACTGCTTCTCTCTATTCTAATGCTTTTTGATAAACTATATTTTTAGTTTTATGTTCTGGCGCGTAAATAAATAATATTGATGGGTTTCCGACACGGGAACAGGCGACATATAATTGGCCATGTGAAAAACATGGATTTTCTAGGTTGATGCCACATACACTTAGCGACTGCCCTTGCGATTTATTTATTGACATTGCAAATGCAAGCCGCACTGGAAACTGTAAACGTTTAAAGCTGAATGGCATGTCGTTCGGTATCATAGGGATGCGTGGGATTAAAACATCTTCGCCTTTGTACTTCCCTTTCAAAATTGTGGCTTCGATGACGTTGTTCAATAATTTCTTCACCGCAAGCCGGGTGCCATTACACAGACGTGGCTGGTTTATGTTCCGTAACATAATAATTACTGATCCGATTTTTAATTGTAGATTATGAGGTGGTAAGCCGGGCAATTCCAGCGAATTTAAAAATTCTGTTGGATAATTGACAACTTCATCTTCATTAGTAATGGAATCAACTGATTTGTAATTCTTCAATGGGGAAGATGCGATATTTTTATTTTTGTGTTTATTTCAAAGAACTCCATGTAGAATAGACCACAAGTTTATTAAAAAATGAAAAGACTGTAATTTACTGCAAAAAATGGGGTTTGAAATTGTCAATTTGAATTTTCGCGCGAAAACGGATCTATAGTTCGTATGACGTCACTCCTGTCTGTCACTCACTGGCCCACGTACTGTACGTCCTCTATGTATTTTATACTTTTGCATTTTTCTCGACTAACGAGACATTTTTTTGTAAAAATTTAAAATGGACTATCCATCAACATCAGGCGATCATAACTATACTATAGATACTCCGAAAAAAAGCCGTGTTGACGTATGTTTTGTGCCAATGTGTCCATCTACTTCAAAGCAGTTTCCAAATAAATTGTTTTTGACTGGACCTTCTGACCCAAAACTGCGAAAAAAGTGGTTTCAAGCTGTGAAGAGGAATGACAATTATTCCCCAAAGACCATCATTCGATGCTGTGAAGACCACTTTGACGTAAGTCGGCGGATATATTTGATAAAAGCTTAGTTTAATCTGCTTGTATGCAAAAGAAACATAGTTATTATACCTACCTAATTACTTATCCAAACTTGTCAATGACTTTTGAATGAATGAAATACAAATTTAACTAATGATTTACACATACCGTAGTAGTTTAGTCCCTTTCATTTCTACACTAGAAAACTCTGCACTTTCGACAAAAAAAGTCACTACCATGTCAACACTAACTTTTGGTAGATTCCTGGAGTCTGCTTTGACAAACCCAACATCCATTTTTATTCGAAAAATGCAATTAATTCTCGTTATAATGTTCACTTTTTTACTACAACTATAACCTCAAATACGTTGTCATAACAGGAGTGACGTCACTGAACGCTGATTGGTGTTTTAAATCCGTTCCGTTTCAAGCTACTTTAAATTCGTAATTATTGTTGAAAAACAACATTATATAAAATATAAACCTTGCACCTTCCTTTATATATTTTTAACATTTTAATAACAAATTTTTCATCAATATTGTATTTGCATCTTCCCCATTCGCCAGCTATTTTATCTTGAATCTGAAAATTCATTTCATTCACATCAACATTTTTTGCTGCCAATATAACACGTTCGCTTAACCAAACGTGATTTACGTAATTTTGAGCAATGTTTGGGAAAACCATCTCCATGAGTTCGGTCTTTGATTCACAAAAGTTACAAAAATTGGTAGGGAATGTAATGTATCCAGATGATGTGTCAACAGCAATAATACCATTACCAATATCGAGTAGTTGTTTGGAAAACACTTCTCCAGACTGGTCTTCCTGCAATTCGACTCTCATGTTTATACTCAATTTAAGTGTTTTAATGTATTTCCATAAAATGGACGACTTCAAACATGCATTCAGTTCATCAGCAGGCGTTGAGCGTGGAACAACTGGCAATATTTGTCGAAAATCACCTGCCAATAGTATCATTGCACCACCAAACAGTTTTTTGTTATTTCGTAAATCTTGCATCGAGCGATCTAATGCCTCCAAAGATTTTTTGTGTGCCATCGTACATTCATCCCAAATGATAATTCTGGTTTGCTGTATCACTTTGGCCATCGCAGAATTCCTCGAAAGGTTGCAAGTTGGAGTCTCATTAATTTGAAAGTTCAACGGCAGCTTGAGAGCTGAATGGGCTGTTCGACCGCCTTCCAACAACGTAGCTGCAATACCTGATGAAGCTAGGGCTAGTGCAATTCCATTTTGCGATCGAATCGTTGCCAAAATCAATGATAACAAAAAAGTTTTCCCAGTTCCACCGGGAGCATCTAAAAAATAAAATCCGCCAGATCCATCGTTCACTACTTTCATGAGCGTATCGTAGGCATATTTTTGTTGTTGATTTAAAAGGGGAACTGTTCTATCAACCATTTCTCGTAATGTTTCGGAATCGTATTGGGCTTCGCGTCTCAATTCTTGATCAAATGAGTCGTGCATTGGGCGATTGGGTGCTATCATTCCTATTTGTGTTAGTACTTTGTTGGTAAGCATCAAGCACATGTCCTCAATTAAAATTAATGCTTCATTGTGAATTTCTTCGTTCATTTGCAAATCTGCATTCGAAGTTGTAAGACGCATCTGATGCAATATATCTTCCGCCATATGATCTTTGTATTTATGCCATAAATCAGTCGGTGTTGATGGGAAGCATGTAGACAAAATTATAGAAAATAATGTTCGTATTTGTTTAGCATTTGACGAAATCACAGCATCTTGGAGAGTGTGGTCCCAATGAGTGTCATTCTCTAACAATCCCAAATGTTGACAGGCTTCTCTGTATGTGCCACACAATACACCATTAACAGTTCGCAGATGTTGGAATGATGTTGGACCACGAACATTGACTAACAGTAAACGCAAATAAAAACACTCGTCTTGACTGGGATGGACTGCATAAAGACGGCCTAGTGCATTGGTGGAAAATACTTGTGGGTAACCTGGAACTGGCTGTCCTCGTTTTCGTCGTTCAAATTTTTTTGATGATTGATTCCAGGTATAATATCTTGGCATTTCGGAGTAAAGTAACGTTCTGGCAAAATCATCATTCTGGCACATTTCAAAGAAGCTGGTTAATGTTGTCGATGGTGGCCTGTCAACTCGCTGTAATACGTTTGCATCTGTAAAATACACCCGTTGACCATTTTCCAAATGAACGGCCAAGTGAACAACAGTAGGGTGCCGTTCATGTATAGGAAACGAAAATATACGCCACATGCCTTCGTTACTACTAACATAGCGGCCCATTTGATATTGAGTGACTTCATCATTTGAATTTTCGGCAGTAACTCCGAAGACAGCCATGTCACTACCTTTGTTCACATACTTGCAAATGTATTTAATAGATTTTACTGAATGGCAAAATTCGACGTTTATGTGTGCTTTATATGCCTTGCAGAGTAATGGCGAAAACGGAACAACCCAACGATTATCGACTTCAATGTCCTGTCGATTTACTTTGACTATTGTTGACTTTCCATTGTCATCAATGGATCGGCGGCGATAAAGTGGATATCCATCATTTCCAGTAATAGTTTCTGCTACTAATTGTTTTGGGTAGCGTTTTGAACATTTTCCTTCAACCATACACGGAGAAATGGGATTTAATATTCCACATGGACCATGTATCATATTTTTTGTAATAACCTCATGTAACAGTGGGTCTTCATTATTATCGGGAATTTCTGCTGATATCACATTATCAATTTCATTTGGTCTTATCCTCTCAACCAACCAAATGAGGATATGTGCATGTGGCAATCCGCGTTTTTGCCACTCAACTGAGTACATCCAACAGCGCGTCTCGCCGAACACGCGATGCTTAACAATGAAATCCATGCAACACTGCAACACCCTTGCAGTGATATCGTGGCGATCAATAGGTGATTGTCCAGTGAATAAATCTTGTTGAATTTCTGTCCACTTTGGATTGCATGTGAACGTGATAAACAAATCTGGTGTGCCATAATGTCGTACATAGGACATCGCATCTTGCGCATATTCATGCATATGTCGCGGACTTCCGACGTATGTTGCTGGGAGAATAGTTGTTCTGCCAACATTCTGTGCATTTCCATCAGCATTAATGGCATCCCAAAGATGAATGTATTCCTCGGAACGGAGTTTTGCCTGGTTCAACCTGATAAATGTCAATCGTTCAGTTTCAACTTTCACATACATATCCACAGCATATTGGTGAAATAGACGCCGACACTTTAAGATGTGATTGTCCTCATTTTGCCGAACCATCAGTCTGTATGAATAATAATTCATTGAACTAACTTTTTTGTTCGTTTCAGCACCTGTAAACAATTTTTTGAGTTAATAATATAAATTTTAAGTTAGTAAACATATATTTTAATGTAGTAAACATATATTGTTAATTTACCTGTAACTGGATTTATCATCTTAATTGAAAAATGATAGCCGTCTTCACCTTGCCAAAATAGGATAGGATATTGTAAGGCATCATATGATCGATGTGTTTCAGACACACGCTGAAGTTGATCGTTCCGCCGATGTAAAACAATGTCTCGGTTTTCTAAATTTTCTCCTACGACGACAATAGCCACTTCATCAATTGTTGGCGCATTAAAACGTCCAGCATGTTGTCCTGCAGGCGCCTTATCGGCTCTGATGACAATTTTATGATTATCTGATGGCATGCGGTCTAATGCAGTTGTGAATAATGCAACTAATTCATTGTGTTGATGGAAAAATGTTTGAAGTTGTTCCACAATGTATCTTTTCACTGAGTTGTTGTGTGCGCAACGCTGATCAACTTCTCTTGCTGAATTGCCCATAAAATATATTTGCAAAAATTTATAGTGTTCATCAGGCACTGGCAATAAGGAACCTGTTCTATGATATATTTGACCCTGAATCTGCAAGATTATAAATGTGTATTTAGGTAACTGTATAGCAAATTGTTTGTACCACCATGTGGTTCGCAAAATACTGCCACAATACTTTACATCATTTCAAATTAAAACTACTTTAAACCTCGACATTGAACAGCAGCCTTCCATGGCAGCTATAAGTAGTAGGCTTTACCAAGTATTGGAACAACTTGCTCATGCCATTATGAAATACAACATGTTATAAAATGTTGCTGAATAAGTCATTGGGTTATGGACTATTATTATGTATTTGACTTATTGTTTACAAAATAAACACGTCTACACAACACTGGCTCAACATATTTTGCACCAGCTACATGGTTGTATAACTAAATAAAATTGTTTGCCATTATACTTACTTACCTTGAAAGTAGGCATAAAATTGTCTCGAATAACTTTTGTTGCGCCAAATGACGTCATTTGAAAGCAATTATTGTATTGCTGGATATGAGTCAAAAAATGATTAGAATCTGGCCCATTTCCGGAAACCAATGAATGAAGTGGCTCTGGTGGTGGTACCAATGGAGTCAATTTGACTTGGCCGCTGGCGCAACACAATCCAGGGGCTTCATTTTTGAATTTTAATGCATTGCAATGTGGACACACAATATTCATTAGTCCAATAGCAACAATTTGCTCTGAACTGTAATCAATTGCCACATTATAACTGAATGCAGCTCTGTGGGGATTAAACACATTTCTATGTTGATTTCGATTCCGTTGAAGTTCATGTCGCGCTTCGCGTTGCTCATCAGTTTGATTTGCTCTTATATTTCTTTGACTTGCCGTATTTCGAGTACTGCGGCCTAAGTTTCTACGTCTGGTTGGTGGCATTGTTAAAAACGAAAATCCAACTGAAAATAAAAAGATCTCATATATTTTCTGTATAACCATGTAAAATTGTAATATTGTGTAGTCACCAAAAGTTACCAAAAATCGATATGAAGTGAAGTGAACTTACCGTGATTAACAAACACTTATTAGCAAACAATAAACTTCTTAGTCTTTAAAACAAAACGAACTTATATTGCTCTTATATTTCTTTGACTTGCCGTATTTCGAGTACTGCGGCCTAAGTTTCTACGTCTGGTTGGTGGCATTGTTAAAAACGAAAATCCAACTGAAAATAAAAAGATCTCATATATTTTCTGTATAACCATGTAAAATTGTAATATTGTGTAGTCACCAAAAGTTACCAAAAATCGATATGAAGTGAAGTGAACTTACCGTGATTAACAAACACTTATTAGTAAACAATAAACTTCTTAGTCTTTAAAACAAAACGAACTTTATCAAAAACTTAATAAAATTATTGTTAGCGCGGTTAAAGATGTGGTGTCACAGATTACCACAGTTTTTTTTTTTTAAATTGAATGACGTTGACATTCGTTACGCGCGTTTTTTAAAATATACATCGAGACATATATGTCGGAGACATCTGAGATTACGTTCATGAAGGCTATTTTGGAACCATTTGCAAACTCTTTACTGCTAAAATGCAAGAACTGGCTGGTTTCTGACTGGTTGTTAGTTTGGCGCTTTCATATTTGAGTTGCTGTCATGTTGGTGGATTCTGTTTGATTATATCAAAGATTTTTAATATAGTCATAGATGGCGAATAAAGAGACAAACCAAAGCTCCTATATCTAACTCTTTAATCCTTATTAGCATATCAATGAGTGTGAGTGAAACAAACAATACTGTTTGTTTTTATTATTTTTCAACGTGTCACTAAAATTTATGAAATGGTCCCATTTTGGTCCCAAACCATGCTAACAAATTAAGAAGTCGAGTTTCCTTTGGTCCCATTCAATACTACGAGAAGTCAAAAAAGTTCTCATAACCTGTCAACTTAATTTTGTACTATTATTCTTAGTTGTCAGAAAGTTGTCAGATTGTTGATGTTTTTTCTATTTTTTAATTAAAATTGGATAAATATCTGCGTAAAAACGTGTTAGAAAGCATCGAGAAGCTTTTATCAATTATAGGTGCTGATGTCGTGTGCTGTAAAAGGATGCAAATCCCACAGTTCAAGAAAAGAAAACGAAAATGAACTGATAACATTCCACCGGTAATTTTGTTGAGATATTTTTCATTATTGTATTAATATTGATGAATGATATTGATAGATGGTAAGAATAAATAGTACTCTTTCACTATCGATTTAAATACTACACATATTTGTTGTATTTGTGACGATTTTTCAGATAAACAAAATTGGCGATTTTAGGTTACTAGTGATATCAAAATTGTTATCGATATGATTATTAATATCTACGATTTTTTAGATTTCCTGAAAAGGACGTTGAAAGAAAAAATCAATGGATAAAATTTACAAACAGGCCGAACTGGATACCATCGAAACACGCCAAACTTTGTTCTAAACATTTTCCGGACGCTGCTTTCACGACAACGGATAATACAAAGTTCAGACGCCTCAATAGTGATGCAATTCCGTCACTAAACATAGCGAAAGATACAGATTATCTAAAAATTAGGATTCATTATATTACAAAAAATATTTGTTTACACACTGAAAAAATTCGCAGCCACTTGACAAAAACTATTATTTTTAAAGGCCAATAATGAAGATTTTTATTTATATTTTAATGTGCAGTTAAAAGCGAAAAAATTTTGGTTTCATTTTTTACCAATGTCGAAATAAAAAAAACATGTACATAACATTAAAAGATTATTTTATTTAACTTAAACACTGACGTCTATTAACCCGGCGTCAGCTAGAGTGCATTCCATGAAATAATGCCTTTTTTTCGGAATGTTGGCAGTTGGTAATTTGTATGGCAATGACAGGTCTCGCCATACTAATTTCCATCTACCAACATTCCGAAAATAGGCATTATTTCATGGAATGCACTCTAGGTTGGGTCATAACTACCCGTGTTGTTTTTATATGCGGATATTTTCGAAAATGGGTTAGGCTAATAGAGGTCTTGAGAAGAAATTTTCTAATTGCTTTGATGATCGACATCCACTAATACCGATAATCAGCACATCACTAGCCAAACACAAACTTGTGACAACCTTCTACATGGCGAAACGACATTGTAATATATGTCTCTTTCTAGCGCACTGATAACATCGTAAGTAAAAGGAAATAGAACATATGCATCTCACTTGTTATTTGACATTTAATCTATGTAATATTATTAATCTAAGGATTATATATTGATTTGAGATGGTGAACTACTAAAGATGGCGACAGCGGTTTGTTTGTCAGTGCCATTGGAATTTAACGAAATTCTCCATAATCCGAATTTTGCGGATATGTGTTGTCGACTCAAAATCGATATTTTTTTATGCTTTGTTATTCATATAAGGTTTCGATCCAGTCTACCGTACCCCTTGACGAAATTATTTGAATTGAATTTGATTGTTTTGTTAATTTGTCTTAGTTTATTTTGAATGTTGATTTAAAATAAAAATAATTTGTGTAAAATCTTTTGCAGTTTTTATTTACCATATTTATTAAATACAACTAACGAAGCTATATGAATCTATATTTAATATTCTTTGAGAACCGATGACTACAAAAACATCTATCTACATTTTGCACCGGGTTTTCATCTAGTACGACAATAATTCTAATCTTATCTTATCTAGTCATCGGTGTCCCACTGCTGGGCAAAAGCCTCTCTCCTCTTCTTCCACGATTCCCTATCCTGGGCCACCTCCGAAAATAATAACATTTTTAAAATTGGCTGTAAATTGCGCCTTCAGCTGGCGCGCAGCACTGCAGACTGGGCTAGCGTGGAGTGCAGAAAAAGAATCGCGCGTGATTTTTAACTGACTTCAAACTAAAAAAGAGGGGATTCTCAATTCGGTTGATTTTTTTGTTTCTCACTTAATATACATATACAACAGGAAACCTGAAATCGCTGAAAGCTAAAGCTGATATTAAAAATAAAGGAGGACCGTATCCATATACTGGGTGTAACGGAAAGGGGGTATAAAGCCGAAACACAGGGAAAATCGCTGTAATTGACGACAAAATAGGTATGTTTAAAATGTGAATAAATAACTTTGTTTCAATTTTTAAAGCTATTTTTACATAATCTGTGGCAGGAACCTTCTTCTAAGTAAATATCTGTGTGTAGTAACATAAACACGCACGCACCTACACGTCATAATAGCCATATTCTTTGTTTTATTTATATTTACAATCATCTTAAACTAATGCACTAAAATAGGTATTAAAATTATTAATTAATTAACAGCAAAAAAGTAAAATATATATATACATACAAGATTTGCAAAAACGCATAGAAACAAGTTGTGAGTAAATAGGCAATAATTTAGCTGACTGCACAATTGATGGATTAAGGTTAAATATAAACAAAAATGCTGTAATAACACTAATAACTAGGTGAAAAATCTGGGTCAAAAAGCAAATAACAGGTAGTAGTAGGTAGTAGTTTTTTTTCTACGCAATAATCTAATAAAATCTAAATTATTTTTCTTAAGTCATTGATAGAATTAATTATATACACTTTTGAACTATCATCCTTACGCACGTGTATTTTACAAAACTTCACCCAGATGTATTGATAGTTTTTAGATTTAAGAGCAGTTTTCACTTCTGTGAGAAGTTTCTTATACCCTGGCGTAAGATGGTCGTTCACTCTTCGTGAATCTTCCAAATTTCACTTCCAAATCAGTACCCCATCAACTAATCTAATAACAAGCAAGCAGATACCTAACCTAATAACTAGAGATGGGCCGACTATGGTATTTGCCGACTAGCCGACTAGCCGACTAATCGGTTTTGAAACTGCCGACTAGTCGGCCGACTAGTCGGCACTGCCGATCATTCTAATACTCGAATTTCGGAGGTCTTTGGGTTACTTCGTCGCTACTCGGGTCGCTCGCGCATGCGCACGAGCCGTAATGCGGCCTAGCTGTGCACGTTCTGACAAGTGTTGTTTACTTGCTATTTTCGATAGTCCGTTTTGTGTTTGTTGTGCCGGTTTATTTAGGTTAAATAAAAAAGTACTGAGTGTGTTATCACAAAATGTCGAAAAAGAAATCGCGAGTGTGGACATTCTTCGAAGATGTTGAAGGTGAACCGACAAAAGTTAAATGTAACCAGTGCCAGGGAATTATTTCGCGCGGTGGTCAAGGCAGGAAAGCTAATACAACAAGTATGACAAATCGCTGATTGATTTTTAAGTTCCTAACGGTTAATAATGGTTATCTTATTTAATTATTGCTCTTTTGAAATTGTTTACGTTTGTAATAATTAAAGTTTATAGAAACTATAAAAGAAATATTGGTTTTATTTAATTTATCCTGCACCGATTATAATCGGCATATTTTGCCGAATATTCGCCGACTAGTCGCCGACTAGGATAGGTGCCGGATATTCGGCTTTCCCGACTAGTCGGCCCATCCCTACTAATAACTATTAAAGAACATTAATATGAATTCCGTTTCATGTTTGGCAAAAATTTAGATAACAACTACAAAGATACAAAACAATTAGGTACTTACAAGTGATATATTATTTCACACATAAAAGACTTTGTAAGTATCAAAGTAAGAAGTACCTTGTAAATATTTTACGCGGAAAACATAATGTCAATACAAAGAGTTAGTCTCCTACGAAAGCCATTGAAGTGTGTCAAAGTCGACTGGACAAGAGAGCAGTAGGCTTAGCTTGGCCGCCACGTGAAAATGAATCACTCGTCGTAGCAATAGATTATATCAATCACAATCAGTAGCATGGGCGACGTGAGAGACAGTGAATCGCAACGAATCGTTCATGACTTTCAAGAGAGAATAAAAAATATTTTAATATAGAAACACTACAACTCATTCGTTCTATAGAAATATCTATGTTCCAGTCTATGTGTCTACAGTTTTAGAGGGCCTATACAAAGAAGATAAATTATAAAAAAGAACGAATTAATTTACGACTTTCTCTTTTACTCATATGAACGGAACAAAGACAGGCTATTGTCAAAATAAATGCGCGCGCAAGGTGAAAAAAATATGAATTTGTTTGACATTAGTTTGTATTTACATAAGTCTTTGACTTAAGTTCTTACTGGGATCTTGAATTTTGATTTGTGAAAATATTCGTGAAAATGGATAGCAGCAAGAAGAAGCAGTAAGTACTCGTGTTCGTATTCTTATGTGGCGTCGCGGTCAATTAATCGTTTGACGAGAGAGTTGCGACGGGAAATGAAAATCAGTTTGAAATCACAAAACTATTAATGAACACTTATTATGTACAACAGGTTTTTTATGATTTTATTTTTCTATGTTGTAGTGTACGAAGCAATAAGGTGCAGCTGGCACACCTGTGCCACTATCCGCTGCTCCACTGCCCCCACCCTCTCCTGCTGTAGAGCTGCTGCTGCCACTCTCTCTTGCCGTAGAGCTGCTGCTGTCACCCGCTCCACTGCACCCGCCGCGGCCACGGGTGGTGGCAAATAAGAAAAGAATCAAAAAGCAAATGCCTGAGGACCGCTTCCTTCAGGCACAAGTGGAGCAAAACAACTTATTGAAAGTAAGCAATATTTCATACATTCTTTGTCCTTTATTATACGTACGAAGTCACAAGTATTTTAAAAAAACTTAAATTATTATATAACTTATTTGAACTTTTACTTTCAGGAAACGATAGAACTAAAAAAGAAATCAATAGAGCAAAAAGAAGCAAGCATTATAATAAAAAGAAAAATAGTATTACACTGTAAGTTATTAAGATAGATACTAGTATTTAGAATAAATGAGCTGTATAGCTGAGAGGAGGAAGCCTAATCGCACAGGGCCCTCCGTTATTTATATATAGATACTGATGCACCACTCCCACTGTCCTGTAACAAAAAAAAACAAGAATGTTGGTGGCGTCCGGTTAATAGCTAACAGTTTGTTTATTTTTATCATTTGAATTGTAAAGTGTTCATTATTGGTGCACTGTCTATAATTCGTTCCTTAACCTTACTTATAGGTATAATGCTTTAGTTTATACACTCTTACCCAGCAGTGGAACCTCTGTTGGATTTAGGAATAGAAATAAAATCTTATAAAGTTCTTACAGTTACCCAAAATGTTTCATCATATTTTATATGATGCAGCTAGCGTATATAATTTTTGATGACTTTTCAGGGGTATAGCGAAGCACCCTGTCGCTCCCCAGGCAGCGGAGGCTGCCTTTGAGATAGCCATTGGCGCGCTCGACCGCGTTACGCACTTGTTACAGGAAGAAAATTTACAATTTATTGAAGAAGAAAAACCTTTGAATATATATATTTTTTATAATTAAAATGATGAAAAACGAAAACTGCTTTTTATTATATTAACAATAACAAAGTTATTATTCTATGTCCTAAATCCACTTACCTAACAATACGTAGCTGCCTATATCATTTTGGTGCAGCCTCTGCATCTCGCTTCTAATGGCACAGTATGTAAGAGTCGTGTACTCTTCTCGGATACGGCGTTTACGCTGAGTATTTTGGCGGCAGCCATCGGGAGCCGGTAATTATAATACGGCACTGACATTATATTTCCGAAAACCACTAAACCATTAAACAAACACTAAACAAACAAGTACGGCACCCACTGTCGCGCTTCAAAATAGTCGAAGAGAAGAATTGCTCAATCATCTGTCAAAATTCGATTCAATATGATAAAAAGTGGGGTGCATGCTACTGTTTTTATATCGAATGTCTCCAAATCACATAAAGTCATGTTTGACATAAGGACAAGCATTAAGAAGTGCGCCATGCTACTGACCGTCGATAAATCGATTGCGAATCACGCCCGCGCGAGAGACAGCGTTGTCACGGGCTGCCATGCTAAGCCTACAGGTAAAGCGCATATATTAACGTCTATTTAATAAACTATGTTAATTTCATGAATGGCGTGCTCAGTGAGCACTAACATGCCTGTAATGTAAATTTCGCTACCACTACCAACTTACATGACTTCACAAATTGCTTGTGGCAGGTTCGGTTTGCCTCCTGAAACAATGTCAAAAGGGAACGAATGTTTTGAACATACCTAAAGTTGCAAGTACATAAAAAGTCGCTTTTTGGTGTACACCTCTGAGACTAGTGCCAATCGATAGAGAAACTAATTACAAACAACAAATACTGATTGCAAAAAAGTCGTAAACGATATACTTTTTGAGATAATTCAGTTTGAAGTTTCCAAAAAAAATAATTTTTTTTCTCTATTTTTTTGCCAATTACGTAAAAAAATACAGCTAATGATAAAAACTGCTTGTCGTAAATGATATAAGGCTATGTAGGTGAGATATTTCAAACTAAAACACTGAAAAAAAAGTACAGTTGCCTTGTTTAAGTACACATAACTAACTTGTTTGGAGCAGATTTTGACTGGTGCTGTTGAATCTTAATAATCGACCGCAAAATCCATTTAAATTACTAAAATCACCAATATTCTGATGAGAAGAGGCCAATTCTTGCTCCGTTAAAGTTATTTTTCAATACCTGGTGCCAAATCCGCGTATTCGCTATGTGCACGACAGTAGCGCCACCTAGCATGCGCAACTTTCCGGGATTATGCCAAATAATAACATATCAGTATTTTATTGCTTTCTTATAAATATAGTAAATAAAAGATAAATAGAAAGACGACAAGTGGTAATTTTAGAGGAATCTGTTAAAACAGTGCATAAAATAATGGACGTCATTATAAAAACTGGTTTTGAAAGTGTAAAACACAATATTAGTATTAGTTCCAACCTCAAACTTTGTTGAAAGGAAATAAATTAGTTTTAGCACAACATGTAAGAAATGTTGAAGAGTTACGAAAGAATGGCAATAGTTATTTAATACGAGCCCACATCATTCGTCAAACATCGGTGACATTAACGCCCTATGTAACGAGTTTAAACGTAAGTACTCTGAAAACCTTAAATAAGTAATTTTCAAACTGTCTCAAGGAAATGATAAAAGTTTATCATAGTAAATATTTTTTGACTCTTTATGCACTTGAAGGTCACGACGGTTCTCTTTCCGCACAGACTCTAGTATTTTATGATAGGTAACGTACCTATTTTAATTAACAATTATAATTTATTTATTACAGATCAATGATTCTCGTGTTGTCACTGGGTCCGTAATTTAATATCGAAACTCATATGTTCGATTAACGCTAGTTCGACTGAACGTTTGTGCGAAAAGAGATTAGTGCGAAAGAACGTTTCGTCGACAAACGCTTGTTCGACTGAACGTTTGTGCGAAAAGGGATTAGTGCGAAACAACTTTATGTCGCCAAACGCTTGTTCGACTGAACGTTTGTGCGAAAAGGGATTAGTGCGAATCAACGTTTTGTCGACAAACGCTTGTCCGACTGAACGACTCTTCGAAAATTGCAGAATCGCTCAGCACATATTGTAGTTAGGGATTGCAATCCGGTATCATTTTCAATCCGGACGGATTTCACCGGATTTTAAGTTTATTAAGGGCCTAGTATTTAGTGCTTTTAGTTCTGATAGTAATACATAAAAAGATAAATAAAATATATATTTATGATTGGTATTAATTGTATTTTTGGTACTATGTATTTGTAGGTACTAAATTAAATTATTTTAAATAATAAAGTAAGTAATCAGTCTGACTCTCATGTGTTGTATTGTTTTATATTATACATGTTATTGTTGTAATTATCTGAAAGTAAGTACTTTAGTAATAATACTATTAAACTGTTATTAATAATCTATTAAAAATCCATACAATAACGGTACGAGTTTTAAAGCGCGGTCCTTATTACCCCCCGGGGGCCACGGGAGGCTCGAGGGGGATCCACAGTGGGCGAGACAAAAATTGGGGGTCCACAAACGGTAATCTTATTAAATAGATCGACATTTAGACTTGAAGTCTAAATGTCGATCTGATCGCGACCGCGCTGAATTAAAAAATCATAATTTATGTTTTTTTGAATTCAGCGCGGTCGCGATCGGGAATTATCAGGCGCGTTAAAACATTTACGTATTTGTCGTGTGATTATAAAAATAAAGGGTATCTATAAATCTATTTTTGTTTGATTTTCACTTCGTAAAATAATTTAAATTTTGTGAATTCTACTATCCGGCCTCCGCCGGATAGTGACCTACTATCCGGTATCCGGCCGGATAGTGAAAACTAGGCCGGATAGGCCGGATACCGGATAGTTACCGGATATCCGTTTCATCTCTACTTTAAACCACAATATGTGCTGAGCGATTCTGCAATTTTCGAAGAGTCGTTCAGTCGGACAAGCGTTTGTCGACAAAACGTTGTTTCGCACTAATCCCTTTTCGCACAAACGTTCAGTCGAACAAGCGTTTGGCGACATAAAGTTGTTTCGCACTAATCCCTTTTCGCACAAACGTTCAGTCGAACAAGCGTTTGTCGACGAAACGTTCTTTCGCACTAATCTGTTTTCGCACAAACGTTCAGTCGAAGTAGCGTTAATCGAACATATGAGTTTCGATATTAAATTACGGACCCGTTGTCACTGGGGTAAAATGCAATTGTGTTTATAACCAGAGCTTTACTTTGTCACGCCTTAGAATGAAGTTTATTGTGTAGGAATAAAGTTCAAATTGACTCTAAATTTTAGTAAGAAAACATTTGTATGGGAAAAAGAAAAGGTCTGTTTTAGGGCTTTCCCGGCAATTATTCGAATTTTTCTTACCGTTTAGACCTACCCTGGACTACGACAAACATTTTAAAACCAAAATCAGCTCAATCGGGCCAGCCGTTCTCGAGTTTTTATCAGACTAACGAACAACAATTCATTTTTATTTATTTACATTGACTTTACTTTCCCGGATTGTTGCGCATTTCTACCACGGCAAGCGCTGCGATCGCTTTACTATACCCCCACCATGTACTTCGCACATAGCGAATACAAGTAGTAAGCCATCCATCGCTAGTAGTATCGAAAAATAATTAGGCTAATAAGTGTTACTGACTAGTATGTAATAAATAAAAAAAATACTACAAATAATGTCGTTTGCACAAATCTACTTATATTTATTTTCCTTAGTTTTCTATTCAAAAAATACCTAAGTATACTTTTAAAAAGATCACGCTTTGACAAAAGGGCAAGATGTTAATGTATATGCAGGTTGTTTGAAAAATCAAGCCGTATCTGATACCTAGAGATCCTGTTGTTGCACTAAGTGCCGACCGTTGTGGTCACCGAACTGTAAAAACATTTTCAGTGCTAAGCTGTTTCTGACTTTTGAGTTTTATAGGTATTTACCTACATCAATAAAGATTTGTTACTCTTATTTTATATCTAATGTGTAACTAAGTTACTCTTAAAAATGTTTTATTTACATCTCCAATTTGAAATATACTCACAAGTGCATTCGCATTATTTTTATTAGTAATTTCAATAGATTTTGCGGTCGATAATTAAGATTAAGGCCCAAGAAACGATGGCGCGACGACCTGAACATATTTAGGGAAAATTGGTGGGAATCCGCCACCAACAGAAATGTGTGGAGAAGCGTGGGAGAGGCTTTTGCCCAGCAGTGGGACAATATAGGCTAAAAAAAAATTAAGATTCAACAGCACCAGTCAAAATCTGCTCTGAACAAGTTAGTTAGGTGTACTGAAACAAGGCAACTGTACTTTTCTTTCAGTGTTTTAGTATGAAATTTCTCACATAAATAGCCTTATATCATTGACGACAAGCAGTATTTATCATTAGCTATATATTTTTTTACGTAATTGCCAAAGAAATAGAAAAAAAAAATTGGGTTGTTCCGCTTACGCCCCATGACGTCACACCCCATTTTGAAGTCATTCCTGTTTCGCCCTATTCGAAATATTTAATAATATTTTTGTCTTAACAACTAGCAATGTATTCCGCTTTCACCCCACTGCTGATTTTGTTAAGTTTGTAAGGAAATTGTAGAGATAGTAAAAAAAGATTAATATTTTTGATTTGCTTTACTTAGACAAAAATAATTTAAGTTTATTGTGAACTGTTTAGTTTTGTATAAATTATTTATAAATCAATCATGGAAAAAAGGATGATGCAACACTCTGCTGGAACACCCCTCCAATAGTAATGTGTGATACGTCGTTTGATAGCTCTTAGTAGCCTGACTAAAAGTTCCTATGGAGCCAAGTGCCTATCGTTAGTTTGTTTAGAGTTATACGGTCCCAAAAGTCATAAGAAATATCACTTTTTTGATATAAAATATCACTATCCACTCCAATAGCAATGTATGATACTCCATTATTTATTGCACTCCACTACCTGTTGGATAGCTCTTAATACCCTGAGTAAAAATTCCTTTGGAGCCAAGTAACTATCATTAGCTCATTTCGACATATACAGTACCAACTAAAGGTTACAAGCAAAGAATAGGGACTGTCCTAATGAGTTGGTTTTGAGATAAGTTGACCTGTACTGTATTTTTGTAAACAGTAATTGTTAAATAAATGAAGAAAAACGTAAAAATATAAGATTTCCATTCATTTTTTTCTAATAAAATATCTATATTGCTTTGATATTATATGCTTAAGTCTAATTCAGAACGAACTAAGAATTAGGTCAAAATCAGTCAAGCGCCATACCAATTCTTGTTCTAGAAGATAAAACCTTTCTAACGACATATCACACATCGCTATTGGAATGACTCCATACAAAGTCTTGCGTCGTCCTTCTGGTTTTGATAAGTTTGCGAGACTATATTTTCAAAGATTTGATTTGATTGATTTTCAATTATATTTTTTTACAATGACGCGTTGTTTATTTTTCTTAAGTACATTTACTAAAACTTTATTTTTTAATGTTCTTCAAGTGGCGAAATGATACCCACCAATATCTGACATTTTATCTGACCGTAGGTACTTACAAAGCTAAGAACCGTTGAAAACTAAAGTGGGGCGAACTAGGAATAGTATTTTGAATAAATGTGGAATAAAAAAATTAAAAAATGTTGTGGGATGAAACAGGAATAAAAATAGGGCGTAGAAGGAAAAATAATACGTGGGGCGTAGACGGAACAACCCAAAAAAATTTGTTTTGGAAACTTCAAACTGAATTATCTCAAAAAGTATATCGATTACGACTTTTTTGCAATCAGTATTTGTTGTTTGTAGTTAGTTTATCTATCGATTGGCTAGTGCCAATCGATATCAATCGATCTTTTTGGTGTCTCAGAGGTGTACACCAAAAAGCGACATTTTATGTACTTGCAACTTTAGGTATGTTCGGCTCCATACAAAAATATTCGTTGTCTTTTCCTGTCTGACAGGGAGACATCATCGTAGGTGTTCCAATCAATTTATCAACTTGTACCAGTAATAAAAGCTTAATAAGAAAATTAATTATATGAGACTGTTTCTTTTCTCTTTTTTAAGAAGGAGGCAGACATTTACAGGTGACTTTTAAATATCATTCCTCATCTATGCGGACAAATGCAGTGAAACAGAAACTAGTATCTAATTCTAATTATACGAGCAAGTATGTTTCAGGAGGTAGTATCAATACACGTTCGCAGTAAAAAGACAGTAACTAATGTTGAAACACATAGTATAAGTTTTAAGCACAAACAACAGTTGATAAGTCTGAATCGTAAATTAAACTACAGTACCTGCCTATTAACTAAGGTCATAAAGAACAAGTAATTCAGTGCTAATGGCAAGCCAAGCCAAGGTCACAACTTTGCGTCTCATAGCTATAAATCTCAGGAAAGTTATCCTATGCACGTAAACCTTCTTAGCTAGATGATGTGCCTATTTACCCCCAATTGTATGAAAGCCTCATTAAGGTAATCAATTAAAAAGCATGCCGACTTTTTCTGATTTCTGACATTAAAAAGGATAGCTAAAGGTGTAATGGAGCATTTGCTGATTTGGCTTTTCTTGCAACTGGCTGTTAATTCATGTAATGAGATATCATTGTACAAGTAACAACTGTACGTAAGTATATGAATTCATTTTAATTTTATGTAGGTATGTGTCCAAGTGCTTAGGTAAGTAGGCAAGTAGGTACTTTTTTAGAAAACAGCAGATAAGTAGATACCTGTCTTCATGATTTGTCGAATATCAAAAATGTTATACCTACTTAAGTATATCCGCTAGTGTAAAAATGTAATAGGTAAATAAAGAGTTGTGTTTGTTTTTTAAACGGTACCTACCAGTACCGGTAAGATTTTTTATTGATTGAGTTTATTAGCAGATAAGTTCGTTACCTATACGTTACTGATAATATATAAATTAGTATTCCGTAATACCTATTTTATCTAACAATCTTATCAAGTCGGCACCAACTTATAGGTAAATCAGTAGATAGGTTAAATTGAGTAGGTACGCATTATTTTAATATCTTATAATAGTTTTGCTCTAAGTATTTCATAAAACGTACCTGAAAAGGTAAGTAGTTTAAAATACTTGTATTTAGTTAAATGGTCGAACACTTACATAATTGAAAATAGCCAAAGTTTTTTTTTTCATTTTCTGCTAAAAGTAAAAAATATACTCAGTCATTATATAAATATCTACCTACTTAAGTAATATTGTTTTTTTTTTCAAACAAAAATAAGTACTTAACTGAGTCGACATTTCATAAAAACTAGCCGGGAACGATTGTCTATCTTTAAACAAAGTGCTCAACTAAGTACCTAATTAAGAAACACATTAACATCAGTCTTTAGAGTGTTTACACAGACAAGTAAATGAAAAGCAAACTAGCAAATAAATTCTATCCTAGGAATAGGTAGGTATATTTATACTTAGAAAGGTAATTAGTTCAAATCGCTGATAGCTTAATTTGGTGACAGCTTGATTTGGTTGATGAATGAACTCCTAAGACCCACTGTAATTTTTAAAGTACATTATATACAAACTATTTTAAACTCTATGTGTTAAACTTTTTTGAACAAAGAATACTCTTTTTCAATTTATTTGACATTTTATTGACACACTTAACGTATTACTCCAAATCATTTTTACAAAATTGAATAATAACATTATATCAAGGGTATATAAGTAAGAAATAATAATGGCAAATTGTAAATCATGCGGGAACACCGATCACACCCGACGATCATCTACAAAATGTTTAAATTACTAACCACCTATAAGAAAACGACAATTGGCTACACATGATGATTCTTTGATGATTCTTTGAAATGTGGTGTTGGAGGAGGATGGAACGGATTAGCTGGAAGGAAAAGAAAACTAATGAAGAGGTTCTGGAATTAGTGGGCGAGAGGAGAGGCATTTTAAGGACCATTGCTGAAAGGAGAGGAAAGATGCTGGGTCACCTGATACGACACGACGACTTTATAAAAAACATCTTGGAAGGAAAAGTAGAAGGAAAACGGAAGAGAGGGAGACCACGAAGAACTTACATAGATCAAATGAAAGAGGGGATAGAAGTTGTGTCGTACCAGGTGCTCAAAAGGACGGCAGAAAATAGAACAGAGTGGCGTAGACTCCACCGACAAGAGCGAAGCTCTTAAGTTTAATGATGATGATGATTCTACCAAATTGGAAGTTTATGTTGTTAAACGAGGACTCAATTCTGTGTTATGTCCATTGTTAGACCCATTAGAGAAAACTAAACTTTTGACAGAAATACGTAGAGATGTACGGGATTTATCGAGATTTTTTATAGAGTTAGGTGTATTTGTAAATTATTGCATGAAAAAGTCAATGGATCAGAAATTCGCTAAACCCGATATATTAAATTATGTCTACGCATTAAAAGGAAAGGGTCCTCATGCGAGTAAATATCGAGAAATTTCTAATAAAACTTATGTATGATGGAAAATTGAGAAGTTTTATAATACAAGAATTAGCAAAAACTTACGAAACTATACTACATACAAATATAGAGATTCACGCATATTCAAGATTGTGTCGTTACTTTAACGTTAAACGAAACGATTCTCGTATTTATGATGCATTTTACAAGAAACAGTTTTTAGAAAATGACAAAATATCTGATGTAGGTATGTAAATTGATCAATGTAGATACTTGTAAGAAATCGTGGTGGCAAACTATACCCATTTGGATAAAAATTCAAAACGAGTTAATTGAACGCGAAAATTGTAAATCGTTCAATTTATTCCCACGGATTGAAACATGTCATGTATTCATCTAGAGGATGGCATGAACTTTTACGTAGAGTGGTTCCGAATAAAATTACAAGTGAATGGAGGAAAATCGAAAATCATTTAAATGAATTGTGGAAACCCTGGTTGGTTGATATGAAATTTTTTGGATGTTGTATACAAACGGATGGGGTTAGTGTTAGTTTATCCATTAATAGATAAGTAAGAAGAAGCCTAAATCAGAAGAACCACCAAAGAAACGTTTGAAAATAGACGACAATAAATTTTACAACAAAACTATAGCGGTAGATCCCGGTTCTAAAATACCTTTGGCTACGTGTAGTGACAATTTAAAATTTAAACGCATTACAAAAAAATGGATACGATCCTATACTTTGGAATGTAAGCGTGATCGTATACGCGATCGTGTATTGAAAGATGCTCTTAAAGCTGAAACAGAAGTTCGCGAAAGTATTCAAAGAGAAAAAGATATTATATTGACATCTAAATCTACAAAACATGTAAAGGAGTACACTGTATTTAGATTACAATGTTTAGATATAATGCAAAAACCTTACGAGGATCATAGAAAGTTAACGAGATTAAAATTTGACAAATATATACGTACCGGTAAAACTGAAGAGAAAATTATAAAAGAAGTTTTTGATGGAGAATGAAACAATTAAAATATTATATGGTGCAGGATCAAGTTTCATGAATAACGCTTAATTTTCAGGGCGTAAATTTAAACATGATTCGTTGTTAAAACGATTACGACAACGAAAAACTATAGTTGATATAGTAGATGAGCATTACACATCACAGGCTTGTTCAACTTGTAATGAGAAAACAGGAAAGTTTCATAAAATTATCATGAACCATCGTTTCCGCTGCGGGGTTTGTCCAAACTGCAACAGCGAATTCGATAGGGACTACAATGCTGCAAAAAATATATTGATCAATTACAAAAGGTCTACCATATGTAGGCCATGATATTCTCGTTATTGAATATCGTAACTTCCTAAATAATAGCAATGACTCATGTGCAATAGGGTTGAATATCACAATTCAACATATTGTAGCGTGGGTCTTAGGAGGATAGGGCGGCGGCGTGTTTGGCTAGATTCAATAACCATTTTACCTACACTTCCACACCTATTATGAATTGATTTACCTTAAAATAATATAGGTATAATTGTAAGAGATAAGGTAAATTACCTACACTGATAGATTTTGTCGGTCCAAGTTATAAACCTAACAAGAAGTTTATAAGAAGATTCAAGTTAAAGGCAACCTTCTATTCTTTGTAGCTATTGATATGAACGCAACTACTAAGTATCAATTAAATAATGTTTAATGTTTTTAAAGGTAGTTTAATCAACGCTTCATCGAAAGCGTGATATCAATGAGTAATTAATTTTATCATATTCTGCAAATGTGGTTATTGTTCTATTACGAGTAGTCATAAAACATTAGTTAATCGTCCACTTTACCTTTAAAATAATTTTTGCTGATAAGTAAGTAGTTAGGCTTTGAAATTAAGTTGTTATTTTAGTATAGGAACTCATTCATTTAGAAACATTGTGAACACGAAATTCCATTCGATCAAGCAGGTAATGTGATTTGACGCTAAAGGTGTTTAATTATGTTACATTAAACATAAACACCATGGAATATTCCTATGCGTCAGTCATGTTATGTTGGAACTGTTTTAATTTAAATATTATGTAGATACTAGGTAAATTATGTAGGTAGGTGAAGGAAGTACGTAGGTGTTGTGATATCGGAAACATAGTTTTGCAATAGTTTGCATTATTGTAAACAGGTTGTTGTTTTATTGTTCACCGATACAGACGTACCTACACGAAAACAAAACAACTTTTACTAAGCTAAAGACAATATTTCCAAAGAAGTTTTAGAAAAGTACATTCATATCGTAGGTTGTAGGTTTGTTTAAACTTATACTTATAAAAGTAAATTTAATTTTGATTTGCATTCCATATGCATAAAAGATTAAGGATGCGTGAAGGGATAACAAGCATCTTCCCATCGATCCATCAATAATTGTTATGCGTCAAATGTTTACATTCCCATTTGCATAGCAAGCAAATAGCAAGCAGTCTTTTTAATAGCACCTCAAATAAACTGCCAAGGAGGAAGCCGTTGCCCAGCGACTGGCGCCACCGACTATTTGCAACCGTTACTGCAATAACGACAAAGTATACTGGTAATTAAATAACTTAATGCAAGGAAAACATTACAGACAATCTGGCACTCATTTTAATGATAAAAATCACGTGTTTTGAGGAAAACTCTGCTTTAAAATTTTAAAAAAATTATTGTAAAACCATTACATAGGTAGTTAGTAGAAATGTTCACGACAAACACACAGACATATATAAAAATTAACCAAATACTCGTAAAGTAATTATGCTTGCTTTTGAACACGCTTTCTCCTAAATTACACAAATTCCTACTTAAATCATAGACTTAATACATTTTTAATATTACACTTAGTTAAGCGTCACAAAGCTACTCTCTATTTAAAGGTTTAGTTAATATATCTTCAAGGGGACAAGTCTGATAATTTAAGCTTAGCATTTGCGATCCGTTTGCGATCCATTTGCTTTTCTATTGCGATTGACTTATATTGTGTCAAATTTGGTATTCTGCTAAAAGTTTTACCAACTGGCCGAAAACATGTTATCTAATCTTGTTTATGTAGCGTAGAGCGTGCCAAAATATTATACATACCTACATACTCTCGAAAAACATAACCCTCCTTCTGATTTGGCGCTATCTGCTAAAAATTACTAACGAGAGTAACGAACCACATTGTGATATTAATTTCTTAGGTTGCTTATTGTTTTTTTTATATTAGGTATTTAATAGAATCTTTTTTAAAGTAGGTACCTAATAAAAAATATTACATCACTAGTCACATGTGTCAGGAACGCATTCTCTCGTTGACCCTTTAATAAACATTGTAATAAATGAGGAACAGGCAATGAGGAACGATTATAAGGAGTGGCCCCATTTTTTTTATATATAAATGAGTTTATGACAGCGTGCCAAGGTTGCGCCAAGTTTTCTTGGTAGATGACCTGTCAAACATTAAATAGTACCATACAAAAAGTAGCCATTTTGCGCCGAACCAGGCACGTAGATCTAGACGGTATGGCTCCTTATATATTATATACTCAAAGGGAACGGGCATGACGTGACGTGACACCATTCACCAATGATATTGACAGTGTCAATGTCAATTTTTTAATTAATAAACAGCCAGCTTCAAAGAAGTTTTCACTGTATTTTACGAAAATTTTCATTAAATTTATGCAAAAAAAATGCATTTTAATGTTGTAGAAATAAATATTTTGTATTTTAAAGGATATCCTAGCTTAATTAAACCAGAATAATTTCTTACAACATAAATGATAGTTTTTACTAACAGCACTTTTTCTTAGGTAGGTTTTGTCTAGGGAATGCAATCAGATCTCGTGTAATGTTTCGGGATCAATCCCGACGCATCATATGACGAGATCCCGTTCGAGATTGACGGGATTGGCGATTGACGAGATTGGCGATTGACGATTATATCGTAAAGAAACAAACCAAGCAGAGATTAATACGGCAGTACTAATCGAAGATGACTTGCCTCTTTCAATGATAGCAGAGGATTTGAATTAAGGTGCTGCACAAACTAATAAATCGCTTCAAGAGGAATTAGAAGAAACTCTGCGAGCGTCTAAAAGTCCTTTTGCACGTATATCCACGTCCACGAACTTAGACAAATTAGAGTCTACCATAAAAAGGAAAGGATTTTTTTGAGTGTGGAGGAACAAGGGGGCGATTTCTGCAGTTTGCATAAAATTGCTTCGCCACGCTGCTGTTGCCAACCAGTGTTGAGTCGGAGAGGGCATTCTCAGCAGCGGGGTACTTACATTGCAACGGACATTAGATGCCGTTTAGCTGATGACACTATTAATACCCTTTGTTTTTTAGGGAGTCATTTTCAAAATCACTCGTAGACTTTCTAATTCCCTTGAAAAATGCTTATTGTTTTGATTACCTATTTACCTAAGTTAATTTCCTTAAAACCTGATAATTATTTAGTTGGTAAGATTAAAGAATAAAGATTTTTATTTTCTTTCGAGTAATATGTTATTTTAGTTAACCTCGCTATCACAAACAAGCAGTAATTTGCTTTTTCAGTCATCCGAATTTAACATTTTTTTTTTTTAAACTAGACAGGATCCCGAAAATTCCGGGATTAGAAATATCAATCCCGCGGGATCTCGAATTTGCAATCTCGAGTCGGGATTGTATTCCCTAGTTTTGTCACGTTTTAATAGGCAACCCGATAAATCCGTGCTACTGCGATTCGACTGCAATGCGATTGCTATGTGAGAGTCAGAATGGCGGGTGTATCATAAAAGATCCAGATGAGTATGGCATTAAAAAAATGTACCTAATTTGTACTATTTTGTACCTCATCTTTAAAAAATTGTACCTCTTTCAGCGCTTAGTTACAAGGACATGAATGTACACCCGCCATATTGACGTCATTACGGCGGGTGTATCAAAATTATGCTGTTTATACTAACTTGTGAATTACTATTACTATTTAAAAAAAATGTACCTAAATAGTACTTTATACTGAAAAACCTACATCACGAGATATATAGGAATTCATAGGAATTCCTGACAAATAAAACAAAATGTTCTTGGCAAGGACTTTTCCTATCAAAATGGCGGGTGTATCATAAAAGATCCAGATGAGTATGGCATTAAAAAAATGTACCTAATTTGTACTATTTTGTACCTCATCTTTAAAAAATTGTACCTCTTTCAGCGCTTAGTTACAAGGACATGAATGTACGTACACCCGCCATATTGACGTCATTGCGGCGGGTGTATCAAAATTATGCTGTTTATACTAACTTGTGAATTACTATTAAAAAAAAATGTACCTAAATAGTACTTTATACTGAAAAACCTACATCACGAGATATATAGGAATTCATAGGAATTCCTTACAAATAAAACAAAATGTTCTTGGCAAGGACTTTTCCTATCTTTATCAGGTTATATTGTATTTTAATTTGATAATTTACATAAAGAGGGATTTTATAAACCAAGTTACCTTATTTTTATTCGGCCCCAAGATTTATTTAGTCCAGAAAACTTTTATATTTAGTTTTATTTTTATTTTTTGCATAACAAGCTCTATAAACGCTTACAATTATTTCTGATAAATACATATGAGCTATGATTTTTTTTATAGGTACAGATATGTTACCTTCATAGTAATTGACATTTTAAATATGTGCCGAAAAATGATTACAATGACAGCTGATGACAGCACTTTAATATGCTTCAAATGCCTTTAGTGCATATAGAATAACATTTTAGTCGCAGAGTGGACACTTTCTTGAAAATTAACTAATAGTAAGAAATAAAACATCTTATAAAAGTAAAGAATTTTTATCAAAAATTATAACATATTTTTTGTTGAATTGTTAATAAACGCACACTTTTTTTGAGAACTACCTTTCTTGGTGATTCTAGAATATCTTCTAACTCCGCTAAACTGACATTATCCAGACTTGACGGAGAGTTCCGAACATTATGAATTAGTTTTTTCTGAAAAAGAAAATAATATTATTGGGTATGGTACGCTAAAACACGGATTAAGTACTTAGGGCGACTCCTTAATTTTTACTATAAACGATTATAAAACTAGAATTTAGTAAAACCATTTTAATATTTTATTACACAAGCCGATTACATAATATAGATAGATAGCTATCATAAAGTAAATTGAACAACTAAAAATTAGGCATAATATGCTACCATCAGTCACATGTGCACTAACTAATCTATGTCCGTAGTAACTAATCTATGTCTCGCATCCTTATCCTTAGAAGTTGTCATAGTTAGGTCAATTCACAGGTTTTAAAATAGGTGCAATACAACACATCTGCACCTAGTATAATATAATATCATTGCATATGAGGGTACTATGGAATAATTCAATAAATATTTGACAATACATGTTGTTTTACGTTAAGTATTAATAAGTTGAAGTTTTAGTTAAATAGTGTATTTGATAACAGCAGTTCCTTATTTAATTATCTAAAAAGTGTTATTAATAATCATATTATACAATGAAACGAGGAAAAAAAAATCGCGTTGAAGTAGATGAACAGAAGGAAGTTATTTTAAAATATAAGCAATATTTTCAGTCATTGAATGATTTACCCTCTCCATGTCACGAAATTTATTCAAAAATATGTCGTGAGCTTCAAGGAAAACTTTCAACAAAAGCTTCATACTTGTCAGTTAAACGAAATTTTGAATATTTCTTTGGTGTGGCAGCTGAAAATACTAATAACATAGTAAACACAGAAGATTTAGAATCAGAAAATGATACAGAAATGGAACGTGAAGAACGAGAAAAGAACGAAGACAAAGATTATTTGGATGAAAAAACTGAAAATGCAACTGAAAATACAAATAGCGTTTCATTTAAATTTTCTCTTGATATATATCAATGGAGACGCATTCAACCAATCTCAAAGTGTTCAATTAGAATGAAAACAAATAATTCTGTTAACCAAAAGAAGTTGTTGTTACCTAGATATGAATGGGCTGACTTATTGAGAGAAAAAATTTGGGAAACAACAAAATCTTCATGTAGTTGGCATTTTAAAACACACTATGTTAAATATGATGTGAATGTAACTTGTTTAGGTAAATGTAAACAATGCCAAGCTAAAATAACTATAGTGATTCGATATCCCACAGATAATATAGCTACTTGTACTGGTGTTATTACAGAATTAGATAAAGATTTTCATCATCATGTCAGTAAGAAAATTAAAATGTCAACTATTAAACGTAAAGAACTAATGGAAGAACTAAAACACGAGTCTCCGATCATTCTTCACAAAAAAATTATTAGTTGCTCTATGCATGCTGATGATTCCCAGGTACCACCACATTTACCTTCACATGGAGCTCTACGACAAATTAAACATGAAAGCAATTACAGTGAGCGTTACCATAAAGATCCAATTTTAGCTTTGTTATATATGGCTCAAAATATAAATCCATATAAAGATAATATCAGACTCATTACAATTCATCCATATTTTTGTATTCATTACTGGTCCTCGATACAAGAAAAGTACTATAAAGAATATGCCAGACGTAACAAAGTAATAATTAGCATCGATGCCACAGGCAGTATTTTTAAGGAAACTGATTTAGCTGTAAAAAATTACACTTTATTATACGCTGCTGTGATGTACAGTGAAGAAAATAACAGGAGTGTTCCTGTTACGCAAATGATTTCTAGTTCTCAAACCATGGATACCATATTTAATTGGAAGCAAGTAAAGACCCCCAACGAAGTAATATTAGATCAATCTGCAGCGTTAATCGGAGCTACAATAAAAGCGTTTTCAGATTTTAAATCCACTAACGAATATCTGATAGATTCTTTTCGAAAGTTAGACACGGGCGAAATATCACCGCAAGACTTATATGTACGCCTAGACACAAGTCACTTTGTATAGACTGTTTACAACCTTCCTTGTTTTCGAAATGTTGACACCAGAACCAAAGCATTCTACCGCAAATGCATATTACACGTGAAGCTGCTTGATGATTATGAGACTATAAAAAGAACCATATTAGATATAGTAACCGTCGCACTCAATAAATTCGATAATACCGGATCTCAGTGTGATGAAGCTAAAACAAGGTTAAAAAATATGTGCAAAACTAACATTAAAGATGATCGACAGACAGAGATTGATGCAGACACTGAGAATGAAAATAATGCAGAACAACTTTCATCAAAAGAAATTAAGGAAAATGAAAAGGATCTAGCATTTCCGAAATGGTATCATGACATTTTAGACCGAGAAAGATTGCTGGTAACTTTAACAGACAACGACGATGACTACTCATCACACGACAATTTGTATTATATGCCTACCTTAATACCAACACTAACCCGTTTAGTTCAACAACTTCCATTATGGTCAAACGTGATGGTTTCAACATATAATTCTGAAAACCAAATTCCATCTTCATCCAATGTTGAGAGCTACTTTAAAACGCTAAAACGTTATTTATGTCATATTGATGTAAAATCAAATCGACTAAGGTTAGACCAATTTATAGCAAAGCATGTTGAATTTATCGACGGAGAATTAAAAGAAGCTCTAGGTAAAAACGACGGCGAAAAAACAAAAGAAAAGAAAAAGAAAGGACAAGCTGATGTAGAAAAAACACATGCAAATGACAAAGAAGAAAACTTTCCCCGGGATTCAATTTTTTCAGAAGCTCCGACATATGTAGAAAATTGGAAGGGTAAAGGTACTGCTCAAAAACTTATGCGAAAAGCAAGAACGCAAAAGCAAAAGCTACATCCTGTGCCTCTATTGCTTAATGGAACAAGACTACGAATTGGCATTAAGGACACCTACATATCAAATACATGCGCTTTTGATTCGGTTTCGCAAGTAATTGCCGTAGGGTGTGCAGATGGTTTTGATTTGAAGACGAACGTGATGAATCACTCAAACGAATTCTGCAGATTTATTAAAAAAATGATTGATAATAAAACTACCAGAAAAGATTTGTATGAGCACCGTGCACGTATTCTGGAGCAATATTTCAAAAAATCCTCTACCAATAACAAAATTATCATCAGTTGTGAATGCAATATATCTTATATTTTCATTAATATTTTGAACGAAGCAATTTATAGCGCCATTGTGAAAGAATCTTGTACAAACACGGAATGTGTTATCAACAACGTTCAAAGAAAAATTGCTTTTTTGCCATTGAACTTGAATATGTCGAACATATCAATGCTCAATCAGTCAGCAGATTCGATGTTATGCGAAGATAATAATATTGTCCAATGCCGTCGTAATGATTGTAACGGTATACGTACGTTCAAGTACGAACTCTGTAATATGATAGCTTTTGAACTGTCTCAAACGGATGAGATTTTTTTAAAAGATATACCTTTGGAAGTCAATTTCCATGGCATAAAATTCACAGTTGTTGGTCTGATAGAGTTTCTACCATCTGCTGGCGACGTTACTGTCATCAAGAACATTGGACACTACAGAGCTCATTGTCTTCGTAATATGGAATGGAAATGTTACGATGACCTTAATTATCATGTTACTAAAACTCCTAAGTCACTAATTATAAATTGTATTTTGTATGGACGAAAGTCAATCAATTAACTAAGTATCTACCAACTTACAATAAAAATATTTTTTCATACCTATTTATTTATTTTTCTTTTATTTATCAGAAATAATTGTAAGCGTTTATAGAGCTTGTTATGCAAAAAATAAAAATAAAACTAAATATAAAAGTTTTCTGGACTAAATAAATCTTGGGGCCGAATAAAAATAAGGTAACTTGGTTTATAAAATCCCTCTTTATGTAAATTATCAAATTAAAATACAATATAACCTGATAAAGATAGGAAAAGTCCTTGCCAAGAACATTTTGTTTTATTTGTAAGGAATTCCTATGAATTCCTATATATCTCGTGATGTAGGTTTTTCAGTATAAAGTACTATTTAGGTACATTTTTTTTTAATAGTAATTCACAAGTTAGTATAAACAGCATAATTTTGATACACCCGCCGCAATGACGTCAATATGGCGGGTGTACGTACATTCATGTCCTTGTAACTAAGCGCTGAAAGAGGTACAATTTTTTAAAGATGAGGTACAAAATAGTACAAATTAGGTACATTTTTTTAATGCCATACTCATCTGGATCTTTTATGATACACCCGCCATTCTGATAGGAAAAGTCCTTGCCAAGAACATTTTGTTTTATTTGTCAGGAATTCCTATGAATTCCTATACAGGGTGTAACAGAAAGGGTATATAAAGCCGAAACACAGCGATAGTCCTCATGAAACTGAACAACTTTCCCCAAGGAACATGGGTCGTAACTCGAAAAAAAAATTTCGCCTCCCCATACAAAATGCCCGATCAGCTGATCGAGTAAGTATGGGCGATCCAAAAATTTTTTTCGAGTAACGACCCATGTTCCTTGGGGAAAGTAGTTCAGTTTCATGAGGACTATCGCTGTGTTTCGGCTTTATATACCCTTTCTGTTACACCCTGTATATCTCGTGATGTAGGTTTTTCAGTATAAAGTACTATTTAGGTACATTTTTTTTAAATAGTAATAGTAATTCACAAGTTAGTATAAACAGCATAATTTTGATACACCCGCCGTAATGACGTCAATATGGCGGGTGTACATTCATGTCCTTGTAACTAAGCGCTGAAAGAGGTACAATTTTTTAAAGATGAGGTACAAAATAGTACAAATTAGGTACATTTTTTTAATGCCATACTCATCTGGATCTTTTATGATACACCCGCCATTCTGACTCTCACATAGCAATCGCATTGCAGTCGAATCGCAGTAGCACGGATTTATCGGGTTGCCTATTAAAACGTGACAAAACTAGGGAATACAATCCCGACTCGAGATTGCAAATTCAAGATCCCGCGGGATTGATATTTCTAATCCCGGAATTTTCGGGATCCTGTCTAGTTTAAAAAAAAAAATGTTAAATTCGGATGACTGAAAAAGCAAATTACTGCTTGTTTGTGATAGCGAGGTTAACTAAAATAACATATTACTCGAAAGAAAATAAAAATCTTTATTCTTTAATCTTACCAACTAAATAATTATCAGGTTTTAAGGAAATTAACTTAGGTAAATAGGTAATCAAAACAATAAGCATTTTTCAAGGGAATTAGAAAGTCTACGAGTGATTTTGAAAATGACTCCCTAAAAAACAAAGGGTATTAATAGTGTCATCAGCTAAACGGCATCTAATGTCCGTTGCAATGTAAGTACCCCGCTGCTGAGAATGCCCTCTCCGACTCAACACTGGTTGGCAACAGCAGCGTGGCGAAGCAATTTTATGCAAACTGCAGAAATCGCCCCCTTGTTCCTCCACACTCAAAAAAATCCTTTCCTTTTTATGGTAGACTCTAATTTGTCTAAGTTCGTGGACGTGGATATACGTGCAAAAGGACTTTTAGACGCTCGCAGAGTTTCTTCTAATTCCTCTTGAAGCGATTTATTAGTTTGTGCAGCACCTTAATTCAAATCCTCTGCTATCATTGAAAGAGGCAAGTCATCTTCGATTAGTACTGCCGTATTAATCTCTGCTTGGTTTGTTTCTTTACGATATAATCGTCAATCGCCAATCTCGTCAATCGCCAATCCCGTCAATCTCGAACGGGATCTCGTCATATGATGCGTCGGGATTGATCCCGAAACATTACACGAGATCTGATTGCATTCCCTAGACAAAACCTACCTAAGAAAAAGTGCTGTTAGTAAAAACTATCATTTATGTTGTAAGAAATTATTCTGGTTTAATTAAGCTAGGATATCCTTTAAAATACAAAATATTTATTTCTACAACATTGAAATGCATTTTTTTTGCATAAATTTAATGAAAATTTTCGTAAAATACAGTGAAAACTTCTTTGAAGCTGGCTGTTTATTAATTAAAAAATTGACATTGACACTGTCAATATCATTGGTGAATGGTGTCACGTCACGTCATGCCCGTTCCCTTTGAGTATATAATATATAAGGAGCCATACCGTCTAGATCTACGTGCCTGGTTCGGCGCAAAATGGCTACTTTTTGTATGGTACTATTTAATGTTTGACAGGTCATCTACCAAGAAAACTTGGCGCAACCTTGGCACGCTGTCATAAACTCATTTATATATAAAAAAAAATGGGGCCACTCCTTATAATCGTTCCTCATTGCCTGTTCCTCATTTATTACAATGTTTATTAAAGGGTCAACGAGAGAATGCGTTCCTGACACATGTACCTACTTTAAAAAAGATTCTATTAAATACCTAATATAATTAAAACAATAAGCAACCTAAGAAATTAATATCACAATGTGGTTCGTTACTCTCGTTAGTAATTTTTAGCAGATAGCGCCAAATCAGAAGGAGGGTTATGTTTTTCGAGAGTATGTAGGTATGTATAATATTTTGGCACGCTCTACGCTACATAAACAAGATTAGATAACATGTTTTCGGCCAGTTCTAGCAAAAAAAAACAGATCTCGAAAATAACTGCACGCACTAAAAGTTATAATACATTTCGGGCTTTTGGAAGAAAACGTGGAGCGTTTTGTCGAAAAAGAGAAAATATTTTACACAATATAAACGCTCCACGATTTCTTTCGAATGTCCGAAATGTCCTTATTATTTTATAATTTTTAGTGCGTGCTAAAAGCGGGTTTTTTTTATTTTTTGATATACATAACCGTTATTTGTTATAATATGTTTTCTATTTTGTCTATTTATGTCAAGTGACTAACACTCTCTCTTGGTTTTAGACTTAAATAAAAACACGAAAGTAAATAAAATTTATTGCCTTTATTTTATTCTAAAGTGGTAGCAGAGATTTAATAAATAAATAATGGAGCAAGCGCTAAACCCAAGTAAAGTAAAAATTGGAAACCTTAATTCCAAAAATTACAAAACATGGTAGTATAAAATTCTGATCGTGCTCAAGACGATGCCGGGAGGCGGGAGGTATAGATACTCGAAGGAATGAAGAAGAGACCGACTTTGGCGTCTACGGCAACTAGCGAACAGACCGCTACGTATGAAAAGGATGGCAACTAGCGAACAGACCGCTACGTATGAAAAGGATCTTCAAAGTTTTGGAAACTTGAATAGCGCCATTTTAATTTTATTTACGACAAATATGTCAGATGACAATCTGCAGAAAGTTGTGCGATTTGATAACGCTAAGGACATGTGGGACGAGCTAGAGCGTATATACGGAGGTACGTGTGTAGATAAAACATGCGACCTATGCCTGAAATTCTTCTTTTACAAAAAGGAACCTGTATTAAAATTCGCAGAGCCGCACAGTGATGAACCTCAAGGACAATAGGCATGATGACAAATTTTGAAAAACTGTTAAACACAATATTTCTGCTAAAAATTTAGGTTTATCATTAAAAAAATTGTTTTTAATTCATAAATTTGAAATTCGTACCAAAACGCTTCAAAGTGGCATGGCGTCGCTTGTGACGTCACGTTAGAGTACAAGGTTCACTCAACAGTTGTAAACATTGAGACGTTCTTGTTAATTTCGAATTTCGCAGATAGAAACATGAATTCGAAAGCTTATAGATGGTGTGCCGTCCCACTGTGTCCTAATTAGGGATTGCAATCCGGTCCGGCGGATCCGGTAATCCGGCGGATCCGGCGTGTTTTTGGACCTCCCGGATCCGGTGAGTCTGCTCCGGATCCGGTACCGGATCCGGTAAAGCAAAAAATACGCATAAAACAGTACTGTACGCAATGATTTCTTAAATGATGAAAATGTGACAGAAACAGCAGACGAAAATATGAATTCCGGTTCCGATTCTGATCTACAGTTACTTAATTAACGGCGATTAGGCCAACCAGTGTTGAGGCAGAAAGGGCCTTTTCTACTGCGAGTTATATTTGTAATGCCATCAGAAGCAGATTAGGAGACAGTACAGTCACGAGCAATAATATTATGTGTACACTGTCACATTTTAAAACTATCGTAACTTCTGTTGTTTCAAAAATATATGTTTATCAATTTATTTAATAATACAACCAACAATCATATAATTATTGAACAACTTGACAAAAACTTCGTTTAAAACGACAGAAATTACGATACTTTGAAAATGTGACAGT
Source organism: Anarsia innoxiella (assembly GCA_947563765.1). Taxonomy (NCBI): domain Eukaryota; kingdom Metazoa; phylum Arthropoda; class Insecta; order Lepidoptera; family Gelechiidae; genus Anarsia; species Anarsia innoxiella. Next base: position 6,113,209 of record OX387390.1, on the reverse strand, counting down.
GTACACATATGTGACTCGTGACTGTACAATACAATCAACATTATAGGTATGTTTTCTAAGATCGTATTTCAGGTACAGAAATAATATTCACTTGTATTATGCATTGCAAAAAATAAATGCTCCTTGTTTTATTGTTAGGATTATGGACAGGAGTTGAATTTATAAGTACAAAAAAACTGTTTTGTTAACTTGAGCCTATGTAGATTATTAATAACCGTTTAATAATTATTATTACTGAAGTAACTACTTTCAGATACTTACGGGAATAGGTACCATAATATCATATAAAACAATAAGTGAGAGTCTGACTTTACTTTATTATTTAGAATAATTTTATTTAGTACAAATAGTACCAAAAATACAATTAATACAAAAAATATGATTAAAAGTGATTTTATTTTAATTAAAAATGTATTTTATTTATCTTTTTATGTATTATTATCAAAACTAAAAGCACTAAATACTAGGCCCTAAGTAACTTTCTAATCCGGCCGGATCCGGCCGGATTGAAAATGATACCGGATTGCAATCCCTAGTCCTACCTAATGCGTCCGCAAAAACTCCCGAGAAGCTATTTATTTTCGTTCCTTTCGACAAGACAATCCGAAATAAGTGGCTTAAACATGCAAGACGTGATTTGAAAGGAATCATGTGATTTTATTAAGTGTTTATAACCAGGTAGGTATGTGTGTGATGGATGACAGGGGGTTCAAACATGTAGAACAGTATCTAAGAAAACAGGGAGTGCACTTAGTACGACCTCCAAGTGTTGCAACTGGTACAAAGCTATCAAAACATGAGGCGAGAGAAACAAAACAAATCGCAAGCCTAAGAATTCATGTCGAGAGAGTGATTCGACGCTTACGTGAATTCAGTACCTATGCTAAAACCACATGCATGTGTGAATCTTAATCTGGTAAAAGTGCCTGCGGATCGATTAACTTGCAAGATTCTTTAATTAAAAATACATAAGTATGACCTAGTCTTTAAATATCTTTATTTTCTAAACATTTTTATTGTGCACATGTTTCCTTCACGTTTGAGCTGGACATAGGATACAGCATCATCACCATAAGACGCCCTGGCAGATCTGAAATAAACAAAGCAATTATTTAGTTACAGAAAGAATTATGTAACATAAACATAACCTCAAAATGTAACATTGGAGCTTAAACTGAAATAGGTACAACAGCTATGGTCTTATTTTTAATTATTTAAATAACTAGGTAATGAACTGTTTAATAGAAGGTACTTACTGGGAAGCCTTAACATTTCTAAATTCTGCTGAACAAAAGTCTTGTTTGATCGCAGAAACTCTCCTAGCATTAGTACGTCGATCCTCAGTAAATTTGCGCTGGAAGCCTTTAGAAATCCTTGTTCCATGACTGAGTGTGTCAAATAGATTTACAAAAAACAAATTTAAGTCGCAAACAAAACTTAAACCGCGTTTCTAGTAGTAAAATTAAGCGAGAGTCGTAGTTATCTATTGAATTACGAAGAAACAATTTGACAACTACTCTAACGTGACGTCACGCGCTCTGATTGGCGTTCAACATTACATGGCGGATTGCCGTGTTTAGTGATTTTATTTTATCAATAAAAATATAATCTCGCTTTTAAATTAAAAAAGAATCAATATTTTATTATTAACTACTTATGTATATTATCTATACAAATTATTTCAATAAAATTTACTAGCTGTCATCATGCCTATTACTAAAACTCATCAAAAACAGAGCTAAATACCGTTTTATCAGTTGTATTCATTACATGTTGACATTGAGAGTAGTTTGGAATTCACCAACGTAGTACCTATCTTGTATGCATTGTTACCTAATAAACAGCAATCGACATATGAGAGACTGTTTGCTATCGTCTAATTTCATTTTGGACTGGATATACAAAATTTTAAGTGTGACTATGAGGCTGCACAGATCAACGCTTTTCGTTTGGTATTCCCTGAAGCCACGTGGACAGGTTGTTATTATCACTTTAATAACGCCGTGTGGCGCAAGTCACGCAAACTGAAAGTTTCTAAGTCCAAACGTGGTAGGGCAATAACAAGACTGTTGGCCAATTTACCACTACTGCCAGCAGAAAACATTATGGAAGTCTGGACTCAGATCCGTGATGATGCGAAACTGATGGAGGATGATAAAGTTTCGCTATTTATCAATTACTTCTACAAACAATGGATTAAAAAGTATAAACCGGAAGATATAAGCTGTTTTAGGCAAAGACACCGAACCAATAACGCTCTGGAAGGTTGGAACAGAAGGTATAACGCCAGAGTAGGTGAAAAAAAAGGTTTACCATCATTTATACATGCATTACGAAAAGAGGCAAAATGGCAGGATTTAAAAATTAGGCGCGCTTTATTTGATGGCCAAAGACGTAAAAAAAATGATGTAATCTACGACAAAAAATATATGAAAGAAATTGACAAACTGAATAACCAGGAGATCACACCGTTATTATTTTTACAAAGAATGTCTCATATAAAACGTATTATTTTTGGAGACTAATAATTAAATATCTAATGTAAAAAAAACTTTTCATTTATTTTCGCAACTGTCCCTGACCTTTTGTTTATTAGACCATTTCAAATTTTGGACGTTTTACTAGTAGGTCGTTTTGCCGTAAAGACATTATCACCTTATAGACGTTTTAACATGACGACGTTCTTCCAACAACGTCATTTTCCTAAGTTGACCTTCTGATTCGGAGGGAATCAAAATATTCAACGACTTTTACAAGATATTTTTCACATGACAATCAACAACCGAACAAAACAAAAAAAACACTTTTTCATATATGTCATAACTGTCGGTTGACACGACGTCACCTAGCCAGTTCTAACATCTTCTCTCGGCGTGTGCAGGCCGATCAGTTTTATGATGTCCCAAAAGGCTGGTCTAGGCAGCGGCTTGGTAAAGATGTCTGCCAGCTGCTGTCCACTTGACACCTTCAAAACTTTCAGCTTCCCAGCTGTGACCAGCTTTCTGACATAAAAGTGCCGAATCCTTCTGTCGTCGAAATTGCGACACTGGATTGCCTTTGACTAATCCAAGTTATTGCGCCTCCTGCGTACATGCATAGTACACCAGATGTGGATCTGCCTGTGTCTGTGCTACCACCGTGGTCTGCATCACTATAATTCTCAAGAAGTCCTTTCTTGTTATTCCTTTTATAGACTATACCTGTGCTGGGGGCATACTGCAGGTATCGCATGATCCGCTTTACTCGTTTGCAGTCTTCGATCTTTGGGTTCTCCAAATTTCGAGATACTATGCTGACAGCATATGCAATATCTGGTCTGGTTCCGACCATCAGATATGCGAGTGCGCCAACTATCTGTCTGTAGTTCTTCAAAATCATATCATCGCTCTCAGATTCAGAACTGGCATCATCTTTCACAATAGGGGTCATTACCGGTCGACAATTATCCATGCCAAACCGTCGTAAGACTTTTTTTGTATAAGACGCTTGACAGATTTTTAAACTGTCTTCTCTAGTCTCTATCTCTATTCCGAGAAAGTATGACGCTGGTTTAGTCGTCAGCTTAAAGTGAGCCTTGAGTTCCTTGATAAAGTTATCAATGACCTGAAATGAAATGAAATGAAAATCATTTAATCCTGTAGGTTTTGACAACACTTAAGACGGGTCATTTTTTAAAGTTAATGCTAGATTCGCAAGAGTGCAGTTTCCCCAGAGAAGAACCTAGCAAGAAACTCTGTAGGGTTGCTCTTTTTAATTTAAGTTTTACAAATCTCAGGCATAAACACAGAAACATATAATCAAATTAATATTTCAAAACAGCTATCCATAAATAAATAATAAAAATTTGACCCCACAATATCCAGGAAAAAGTAAGGCAAGCAAATGGGAAACAAAGAAGTGAAATGCTTAGTTTGATGGGATCCGCATGACATGACCGGCCATCACAGCAGCACCTTCACACAGGTCTCAACGCATGTGCCAGCCATCAACCCCTTCCACATATTTTAGGGAAGTAGGAGACCCGACACACAGCGCCACCACTGCAACGGCGTAAGCGAGCATGACATGTCACACGTTTCGCCTTATTCATAAGAAAGCTTAGCTATTACAGAATTACAGATACCATACCTACCAAGATACTGCAGAGGCAACATTTTTACAACACAATAACATTCATATAATTTAAGGAATGTAAGTAATTCACAATTGTATGAGAACAGGTATGCTAGAGAAAGCTTGATAGAAGAGCAGGTCAATCCCATGGATTTGAGTCATCTAAATAATCGTTAATTTTATAATATCCCTTTTTGCTAAGTTTTTGTTTAACAATAACCTTGAATTTATTGAGGGGTAGACCTGTGGATTGGTTCCCGCTACAAGGCCATCATCCACGTAAAAAGCCAGTATAATCCTTTCTCGATTCCTGTTCCTCAAGAAGAGACAAGGATCAGCTTCACTATTTCTGAATTCAATCTGCTTCAAAACGTCTTCTATTCGTTTGTTCCAGCATCTCGGTGCTTGTTTTAATCCATACAAACTTTTCTGTAGTAAACAGACTCGATCAGTGCCATCACTAAAGCCTTCTGGCTGTTTCATGAAGATTTCTTTATCTAAATTTCCATGCAAAACGCAGTCGAAACATCGAACTGTAGTAGCGAGAGTCCTTCACTAGCCGCTACGCTCAGCACAGCTCGAATCGTTCCCATCTTTGCTACGGGACTGAAAATCTGATCATAATCGATTCCTTTCTTCTGCGAAAAACCCTTGATTACAAGTCTCGCTTTGTACTTGTCCACCGATCCATCAGCATTCAGCTTCACCTTATAGACCCACTTGCAAGGGATTGCTTTTCTGTTTGGTGGCAAGTTCACTAAGGTCCAAGTCTTATTTTCCTTCAAGGAATTGATTTCGCTCATCATAGCTTTCTGCCAGAGTTCGCTTTCTGCGCTGTTGATAGCTTCTTTGTAAGTAGAGGGTTCAAAATGTCCATTCGTTTCCGTAATGTGTATGTCCATTATGAAATCATCGAATTTCCGTGGTGGTCTGAGGAGCGACCTGTCTCTCAGAGTTCTAGGTTGATTTGAAACGTAGTAACCACCATCACCAGTATCGTTACCATCATCATCAGTTTGGGCATCGTTAAAGATATCATCCCTATCATCCTCCAAGACTTCCTCCACTTCCCCCCTTAATTCATGGCTTTCATTAATCACATAATCAACATTTTCATTGAACTCTCGTACTTGATCAACATTCTGTGAGGCAGTGGGTATCTGCTGTTCTGTTACAACAGGAGGAGACTCTGAAGTATCGTAAGAAGTCAACGGTCTCAATGAAATTTCGATTTCATTCTGTTCTTCTTCTTCATCTACAGTCTTCTCTTGTCCAGAAAAGTCCAGATTACATTGTCCTTTCAGAACTTTTTCGTCAAAAATTACATCTCGCGATCTTCAAGACTGTTATTATTCTTATTCCACAACCTGTAGCCATCGTCGTTATCATATCCGATAAGGATACATTTCATTGCTTTTTTCTGCAACTTGCTTCTTCTCTGCTTTGGTACATGGGCATAACAAGGACTCCCAATAACCCTCAAGTGCTTTATTCCTGGTTTCTTACTAAACCAAAGCTCATATGGAGACTTGTTCTCTGCAGTTGGACCCGTTCTATTAAGGAGATAGACGGCTGCGTTAACAAGTTCAGCCCATAAAGTTTGAGGTAGTTCCTCATGCGCATGCATCATAGCGCGAGCATATTCAACGATAGTACGATTGTCTCTCTCACAACACCCATTTTGTTCCGTTGTATACGGCATCGTTAATCTATGTTGAATTCCATGCTTTATGTTGATAAAGCATGTAATTAAAAGTACGAAGTACGTTGGTACTTCGTACTTTTTCATTATCAAATTCACCTCCGTCACTCAACAAGACTTTCACAACATGCCCGATTGTCTTGCATTCAGCTAGCATCTGTTGTAGCTTGTCATTTACTTCTGATTTCGCCTTCAGAAAATAGACATGTCGATAACCAGTAAAATAATCCTTAAAAAGTAAAAAGTATCTCAATCTTGAGACAGTCCTTGGAAACGGTCCACAGATATCCGAATGGATTATTTCTCCAGGTTGTTTTGCCCTTTCACGCACTCCAAACTTTTCCAAAAATGCAACCTTCGCATAAATCTCCATCATCTGTAAGTTTCACTCCAAGTTCACGTAAGACTACTTGTTTGACGTGTCTCTTATTCTGGTGGCCCATGCGTTCATGATACAGTTGTAGCATATCAGTCTTATCAATCAGGTTGACCATCGCTGCTCTCTGAGGTATGGCTTTAAAGTTCAACTTGTAAAGTCCTCCATATCTCTCCCTTTTACCGGTAGCAGTGACTCTTCCTTTGATTCTGACTTCACATGTAGTCACTCTTGATTTGAATACGCTATCTGGATTTCTATCCTGGGTCGATAGCACTGAAAACAGGTTTTTGCTTAGCTTTGGCTCAAACCATACGTCTTTCAGAAGGGCTTCCTCACGTTTTCCGTCTATCGTACCAGCGATCTTGACTGTACCTTTACCAACAGCAGGTATTACAGTCCCATCGGCTGTCATGACCGTGTGCGCTTCCCTAAATTTCTCAAAATCCTGGAAGACATCGCTGCGCATCGTCACATGATTCGTAGCGCCATTGTCAACGTACCAACCCTCTGTGTCTACAGTAGAGTCCGTCGAGCAAACCATCAACATCATTGAGGTACTTGCAGCTAGGGCATGGATACCGGTATACCGAAATACCGGTATACCGGTAAATATTTTCGGTATTTTGATACCGGTATATAAAGACAAAATACCGGTATTTCGATATTAATGAAATATCTCTTTTTTTTTCAAAGGAGATAGATAAAATACTCTGCAGAAGCAGAATGCTCTACTCAGTTACATAGTAGGGTCTGCTTTTCACTAAACCTTTCTAAAATATAAGAACATAGTTATCGTTATATCTATTTACCTACTTATGTGAAATAAATAAAGTATAGTAACAATAATAAACTCCTTCAAGTTTTATACTACTTGAGATAAATACTCCTTTGTATGCATACTGGCTGGCCACTTCAAATTCCACAATATGGATATTATTTTACTGACATTTATTGAATGTCAACTTCCTTACTGAAATTCATTTCTATAGTAGGTAAAACATTATTATGCTAAAGTTATTTTACGCTTTTGCTTAAGAATGGAAGATATTGAAATTCCTTTTCATTTTATAACAAGTCAAAAAGGGAAATTGGTGCTTTTGCGAGACGGATACAGGTATAACCTTAACGTAACAAACAAAAGCGGGACAACCCTGTGGAGGTGTTCGAAAAGGGACGAATGTAGTGTGACGGTAACTTTAAACGCGGAGAAAACGAAAATTATTAGGGGGGGTAATGGCCATTCATGCAAAAAGAACCGCACTAAAAATGAAAACGATCGTATAACGGATAAATGTAAAAAGGAGGTATGCGAAAAATTTAGTACAGTAACAAAAATACTCGAAAAAAACTACCGATATTCTAATCTTGATATCATACCGAGCGTCGAGTCCAAAAAAGATACTTTGTATAGAACCAGAAGAAATTTTTTGAAAATGCAAAAGACAGATTTTTCATGCGTCGTTGAAGTTGAAATCCTTCCTCTTCTCCTCTACCTCTTCCTGAAAGTCCTCTTGCGTTCATGTTTATTTTCCGCCACAAAATCAAATTGCACCGGAAAGTGTCCAACTGCTGGACCCGCTGAGAGTGAAGGAGACGAATGATTTGCAATCAACTGTCGCACCAAAGTTTCACGGAAACTTCGGTGTTGGGTTGATTGCTGCTCTCGAAGTATAATGTAAGCGTTTAAGACGCTTACATTCAGGAGTCGTCTGAAAAACTTCTTGTACCACACTCGACTGCGCGTTCGTTATAATGGGTACATGGACAGCATTTGATCTTTACGATCAACGCCACCCATGCACACATTATAATCAGCCACAGTCGAGGGCTTTACTACGTCGCCACACTTCACAGCTGCGAACCCATGGTATGTTGAGATAAGAGAAACGAGGTTCTTATCTCGCCATACCATCAGGTCCACATCGCCGGAAGTGCAGCCACGCATTTGCCCTACGGCCATACTTCCCCTGGTTAGATTGGCCAGTTCAATGGGAACAAACTGGCGGTTTAGGCGGAGAGTTCCGACACAGTCGAATCCCCGCACCTTTAACTCTCGTGCTAATGCAGGAGAGTTATAAAAATTGTCCATCCAGACTGTATGGCCCTTGTGCTCAAGACTATTGAGAAGTCTGAGCACAAGAGCCGTCACAGTCCCAGACAAAGGACCATCTCGCGGAGATTCGTCGTGCCCTACGTGCACTTCAAACCTCCACAAGTAGCCTGACTGGGACTCACAAACCTCGTAGGTTTTAATGCCGACTGTGGCTGCCTTATTCCGGATAAACTGATTAATGTCTAACCAGCCCTTCCATTTCGTTAGACTTTCATCTAACGCAATATTTTGAGACATATTATAAAGTTGTTGAAAGCGCTGATTGAGGTGGTCCAAAATTGGACGCACCTTAAACAGTTTTGCCTCTGACCGCGTCATTAGTTCCGGATTCAGTCATTGTTATTAACAAAGTGGAGACACTTAGAGAGCAGGTGGAAGCGGTCATAGCTCATGGTCCGAGCAAACCCAGGTGATTGCAAAATGTCTTTCATCGTGCTCCAGTACGATTCCACTCGTGACTTTACCATAAGCCCGGTGGCCAGAATTATGGCAAAGTATACGTACAGTTCGTCAACCGTTGTATCTCGCCAGCGCGAGATGCGGCTGCTGGGTTTGAGGGACGCTTCATGTAACATGGCCGCTCCCACCTGCTGCGCATATCTATTGATCTCCTCCGCTATACGGTCCATTATTTGGCGATCCCATATGGCAGTAAATGCCTCATATGGACTCGCCACTGCAACTGTGGGACCACAATTAATTTGGGAGAACGGTTCCCTTCTCAACTCAGGGGGAAATTGAGGATTCGGGAACCCCCTCCTCTGAAAATGAAATTTATCACACGGCTCCACAATGGTACTGGGCAGGGGCTCGGCACTGGTACTGGGCTGGGGCTCGGCACTGGTACTGGGCTGGGGCTCGGCGATGTGTCCAAGCAGAGGCTGGGCACTGGGTCCAGGCTGGGGCTCAGACTCCATGCCGGAAAGTGGTGGCCAATCAAAACACAAATCGACGCCTCTGGCCACTTCAGTCTCACTTTCCGGCATGAAGAGTCTTTCAGCCCTAGACACCAGCACTGGTGGCCGATGTAAGTCATCGTCACCGTCATCGTCGTCAGTGTCCTCTTCACTTCCTGTGCAAACAGTAGCCACATAAAACGATGATGCCCTTAATTCGCACCCATTGCTAGTCAACCCAAAAATATATATATATATATATTACTAAAAGATACTTACAAAGAAAGTAAAATAGCCACTTACCATAGTTATTCAAAATTTCTAAAATTTTCTGCTCTTTCAGAGGACGAGCTCTGACGACTGATGACGATGATGATGCCCCAGCGTTCGATGGAATCCTAGGAGAAAAAGTAAATCAGAATCGGAATAACTTAAAATACAATTTTGATTATTTTTGAACTTACAAGCACCGCTTCATCCGTGGTTCCAGGTCTTCGGTAGTGCCTTGAGAGTCGTCAAGCCTGCTGTAATAAAAAGAGTAATCTTGTTGAAAATTTTCTTGTTCCAAATGAATATAACTAGAAAAAAAATACTTACGCATGTTTCTTCCCAGCAGTACTCCTTGGAGTTGACTGGGCGCTACTCCTTGGAGTTGAATGCGCGCTCACATCACATTCAACAAACCTGCAAATATAAATATTTTATAACAGTCGTTACAGTAACTAATTGCATTTCAAATAAAAATACGAGTATAATTACACAGCCGGAGACGGAGGAGCCGAGCATATTTGTGGCTCTTCTGCACATGTGGACGGTGTACGAGGGCCGGGGGGTACGATCTCGTCCAAAGTTGACCATAATGATTCCAATCTAAAAAAAGTTATTATTAAAAAGTTTAAAATTATTTTACTAGAGTAGAACAAAATTTCAAAGTATTAAATTAACATAATTTAACCCATCAGGTAACGGCCTCACTACCGGGAGGACTCTCCTCCTTTGCTGGTTGAGCGGACGTTCCATCGTCTGGACTTGGTCCAGGCTTTCTAAAGATCCACTGGAAACGCTGAAAAATTATTGTTAAATCTCATTTTTCTTAATTATTAACATAAGAAGCAGCATTAATAATATTTTCAAGCATTTTATTAAAGATGCAATTACAAGTTAGTCACTGAGGGCCTTTGTGCATCTAGGCCACCAACGCCACGCCCTCCGCGCGTTAAAACTCTGCCCCTGCCCCGAGCACCGCCGCGTCCCCCACGCGTGGCCACTCCACCTCTGCGAGCCCGGCATCCTCCGCGAGATAAGCCGTTACGTACTTGATGTCTTTTATAAATAAAAAAGCAACAAAAAACAATAGCTTAATACAAACAATGCAAGAAAAAAATAAGGCAAGAAAAAATATGTACAAACATGAATAATGCATTAACGAGACAAAGTGCAAAAATAAAACAGTGCATAAATGAGACAAAGTGCAAAAATAAAAAAAGTGCAAAATTAAAATTAGTATGCAAAAAAAACCCAGTCCATTATCCATACTAAGCGAGCCTATGCAAACATGGCCGACTTAAATGGACGGTGTTAAGCGTTTATGTATCAACCCACAAAATGTGCGAAATTGAGTTTTGAATGCAGTTTTGTTCGAAATTTTGTAAAGAACACGACCGTGTTATTAAAAAAATACGATCTACTTTACTTTTTTCATAATTTGATGGTTACATTATTGCTTAATTTACAATCAAACTATTGTATTTAGCGTTTATGTGTTATGCTGCATAGAACGTAAACGAAAATAATCTATTGCGCTATTCCTATTTTAGCGTTAATGTACTATCCCTCCTTGATACACAAAAGCAAAATTAAGTTTTATCACATTTAAAAAGCAATTATGTATCAACCTTCTTTGGACCTTGGGAAATTTTGGCTACACATGTTGGAATTATATGAAACTAGTGCCATTCGTTAGCTCTAAGGACGTACATTTTTTCCTTTTATAGCGACGCACCCAATACCTAAAGTGAAAGTACTGTTTTTGCATCTGAAAAATATGACTTATATGGGAGTAGCCTAAAAATATGGGTCAGCAGTCATGTGACTCATTTCAATCGGTAGCTATTCAAACAGAGAGTATTTCATCTCTAGACAATATTGCCAAAATCGACGGCCTACTTGCCCTAAATAGACGTCGAAAAAAATTAATGTACCAGAGAAGTCTGTAAATATGACTCAACACTAATAGGATACACATCGATCGATAGCTATTCAAACGGCGAGTATTTTATCCATAGATGTCATTGCCAAAATCGACAGCCAGCTTGCCGTAAATTGACGTCAGAAAAGTCTTGTACCGGAGTAGTCTGAAAATATGATCCAACAGTCATGTATACCAATCGATAACTCTATTTAAATAGCGAGTATTTCATCTATAGACACGTAATATCTAAAATCGACGGCCATCATCCATTGGTATGGTCGGTCGCCCTTTTTTTGTTTCGTCTTTTTGTGTTGATTTTATTTTCAAAATTGCTGATTCTATGAAAAATATTACATAAATTGTTGTTTCTTATAGGTATTTTTAATCCCTTTTGATATTTTAACTAGCTTTTGTACGCAACTTTTCATACAAATTTTCATCCCCTATCTTATCCATTAAGGGATGAAATTTGTCAAATACCTTTCTTAGTGGATGCCTACGTCATAATTGTTTTATACATGCAAAGTTTCAGCCCGATTAGTTTAAAATTGACAAAGTTCCATACAAACTATCACCCCCTATTTTATGCTCTTAGGGGTGGAATTTGATCAAATCCTTTCTCAGGGGATGTCTATGTTATAGTCACTTTATGCATGCAAAGTCTCAGCTAGATCGATTCAAAATTGACAAAGTTTCATACAAACTGTCTCCCCCTATTTTATCCCCTTTGGGGTGAAATTTGACCAAATCCTTTCTCAGTGGATGTCTATGTTATAGTCACTTTATGCATGCAAAGTCTCAGCTAGATCGATTCAAAATTGACAAAGTTTCATACAAACTGTCACTTACTATTTTATCCCCTTAGGGGTGGAATTTGACCAAATCCTTTCTCAGGGGATGTCTATGTTATAGTCACTTTAAGCATGCAAAGTCTCAGCTAGATCGATTCAAAATTGACAAAGTTTCATACAAACTGTCACCCCCTATTTTATCCCCTTAGGGGTGGAATTTGACCAAATTCTTTCTCAGGGGATGTCTATGTTATAGTCACTTTAAGCATGCAAAGTCTCAGCTAGATCGATTCAAAATTGACTAAGTTCCATACAAACTGTCACCCCCTATTTTATCTCCTTAGGGGTGGAATTTGACCAAATCCTTTCTCAGTGGATGTCTATGTTATAGTCACTTTATGCATGCAAAGTCTCAGCTAGATCGATTCAAAATTGACAAAGTTTCATACAAACTGTCACCCCCTATTTTATCTCCTTAGGGGTGGAATTTGACCAAATCCTTTCTCAGTGGATGTCTATGTTATAGTCACTTTATGCATGCAAAGTCTCAGCTAGATCGATTCAAAATTGACAAAGTTTCATACAAACTGTCACCCTTCTATTTTATCCCCTTAGGGGTGGAATTTGACCAAATCCTTTCTCAGGGGATGTCTATATTATAGTCACTTTAAGCATTCAAAGTCTCAGCTAGATCGATTCAAAATTGACAAAGTTTCATACAAACTGTCACCCCCTATTTTATCTTCTTAGGGGTGGAATTTGACCAAATCCTTTCTCAGGGGATGTCTATGTTATAGTCACTTTATGCATGCAAAGTCTCAGCTAGATCGATTCAAAATTGACAAAGTTTCATACAAAATGTCACCCCCTATTTTATCCCCTTAGGGGTGGAATTTGACCAAATCCTTTCTTAGGGGATGTCTATGTTATAGTCACTTTATGCATGCAAAGTCTCAGCTAGATCGATTCAAAATTTACAAGGTTTCATACAAACTGTCACCCCTTATTTTATCCCCTTAGGGGTGGAATTTGACCAAATCCTTTATCAGGGAATGTCTATGTTATAGTAACTTTATGCATGCAAAGTCTCAGCTAGAGCGATTCAAAATTGACAAAGTTTTATACAAATTTTCGCCCTCTATTTTATCCCCATAGGGGTGGAGTTAGTCAAAATCCTTTCTTATTGGATGCCTACGTTATAATGGTTATAACGGGCTGAAATTTGGAATGAAGGTATAAAATCTACCCGCATGCCAAATTTCAGCCCGATCTATCCAGTGGTTTGGGCTGTGCGTTGATAGATCACTATGACGGCAACAACACTCTTAATAAATAGGTACTTGCTTGATACACTTTTTCTAAATGTAAGCTCTATTGTAAATAAATCATTCATATATCAAGCCGCTTTAGGACATTTTTGCTAAACTCCTAATTCGAATTATTTTTGTACCAAGCAGCTTAGTACATAAACGCTGAATTCGTAATTCCAGATTCTTATTTGGCCATAATAGTTTTTTGTATTTTATTAAAACAGCAGCGGAATATCATTAGGTTTTGTTTATCAATTCGATTCAGTACTTTATTACGCATAAAATGGTACCAAAATCGTAACTATATATCAATAATCAGACATACCAAACCAAAAAAACCGTTTGAAACTTTAAAGACCTTTTTCTCAACTTTGATGATGTTAGGGTTGATACATAAACGCTTAACACCGTCCAAATGTCAAACGTAGTCTGTTGACGGAACCGGCTCCCGGTTTGAGGTTACCTTGTCGTATATTTAGTCAAATATTTTCATGTTTAATACAGAAAAACGTATTTCCAATGTATTTTATCAAAACTTAAATAGTTTATCTATTTAATCTAACATCTAAATAAGTTTCAACTCTCATTTTCGTCGAAATATGACGATATTAAAATCACTTAGAAAGTTCGTTATTAAATGAGCTAAGAGTCGCAGACTGATTTCTAGTGAATATTAACGGACCTAATGACCTAATAAATATAATCAATAATCACAAAAAAAAACCCTTCCATCGTTTTCTCACAAATTCAGTTAATAGTCCGTTAAAAATCTTAGTTTTTTATCGAATTAAAGTTTTCTTTTCCACTACGACGGGAGTCGAGTGGAGTTTTTGCATACTAATATTAATTTAGCAATTTTTTTTATTTTTGCACATTGTCTCATTTATGCACTGTTTTATTTTTGCACTTTGTGTCGTTTATGCATTTTTCATGTTTGTACATTATTTTTTTTGCATTATTTTTTTCTTGCATTGTTTGTATTAAATAATATGAGATTAAATCTTTTTACCTTCTAAAAAGGCTAAATCGTCGTGAAATAAAAATTAGGGATGTGACCAATCGAGTTATTTAAGTCGATATGTTTAATTATCATTAGGTGTATTAAAATAGTGATGTTAAGTGATTCTTTTTCGTGTTTAGCAGTTTTGATAGATTTTAGGAGCTATTTTAGTAGATTCATTGTTTAAAAAAAAAAAGGCGACGAGTAATCAGAAGGGGCGTTTACGAAGTTTGATGCTCGTCCTTAACAAGGAGTTTCGTTAAAATAAGAATGCGGGTATGCGGACCAAGTGGATTTATTGCGAGGTTTTCAATTCATGTTATAAAAATATCAAAATATAGGTGATGTCTTCAAACATCCAAAAAAAAAATCCATCAAACATGTCAGCATCTCAAATGTAAAGGCGCAAACAGACGTCGAGCCAGAAACAAGCCCGTACCTACTGCCTTTCTAACAGTAAAAAGTTTGCAAATGGTTTTAAAATAGCCTTCATGAGCCTAATCTTGGATGTTCTCCGACATACAGGGTGGCCCGACGATTCACGTCCAAAAGGAAAATTTGGATTCATCCTTTCATGGGGTATCCGAATCACCCCCATGTATGTTCCGCGATTTTTTACGGTTTCCGAGTTATGACGTGTTTTCTGGTTTTTTGGGATTTTTCAACCAATCACCCTAAAAAGGTTCGCAGAAAAAAAAGTACAACACTTTTTCATAATTTTATTTTTGCATCAGATGCTTCATGACACGTACTTTTATGCATAAAATATTCAGCTTCGTAACTTTAATAAAAGTTGGGGAAAAGCAGGTCCGAAGAGGAAAAATTGTATGAAAAATAATCGAAATCTTCAAACTTAAATTAGGAGGTTAAAATGATGGCTTTATGGATTTTAAGCTAGCTTAAAAACTGCGCCAACTTCTCAGCTCTCATAATCATCGAAAAAAATTGGTACTTAATGTGGTACTGTTGCTAGAATCAGCCTATAAAGAGAGCAAGGTGGAAAAATTTCAGAATTTGACGTTTGAGTATTTTTTTTTTCTATCATATTTTATCTTCACCTAAGCCTCAGTAGGTTTAAAGACAGTGTTATCTTACCGAAAAGTACAACAAAGGAGCCAAGATTGACACATTTGGGGGTTTTGGAACACCTGTAAGAGATGAGTTACACCTTGAGAAAATTATGCAGATATGCCTCATTTCTAAGGGGTTGCACAAGGAAACGGTCTTGAAGCGGCACGAATAAGAAATCATGTGAACTACCTTCGCTGACCAAACTGCAAGCCTCTTTAGATAACGCTGGATTATTTAAGGGTAGTTTGCCATCACTTTCAAAGGTGTTGAAAAATATTGGATTTAGTTATAAAAAAAAAGCAATAAACGTAGAATCATAATGGAGAGAAATGATATAGCTTTGGCACGAGTGGATTTTTTGCGCAAAGTTAAAAAAATTGAGAACTGGGACAAAGTAGTGTTCTTAGATGAGACATGGCTGAATGCGAATCACACCGTGGGCAAAAATTGGACAGATGACACAGCGAAATCTTCTACAAAAGTGCCTCAAGGAAAAGGCCAAAGGCTTCTAATAACCCATGCCGGCACAAGTAATGGTTTTGTGCCTAACTGCTTACTAGCTTTTAAATCCACTAAAACTAACGAGTACCATGAAGAGATGAACTACGTCACCTTCAAGCCGTGGTTCGAGAATATGTTAAACCGTCTGGATGGGCCACATTATATACTGATAGACAATGCCTCATATCACTCTGTGCAAAAAGATAAGCCACCGACCGCGGCAAATCGAAAATGCGACCTGATAGAATGGCTTAACAATAAAGGTATAGAAGCAGATAATAGCATGCTGAAACGTGAATTGCTAAGGCTAGTAGACATGCACAAACCTCGCCATTTCGTCAATTTACGAGCTTGACGAAATGGCGACAGAGAGAAGTCACACTGTAATTCGTTAACCGCCTTACCACTGCCAGTACAACGCAATCGAAATAATATGGGCTCAACTCAAAGGTATATATATTTTGCGCTTAAAATAGATAAAAGAAATAAAAATAATTCCCATACCTATTTTGATTACGACAACATATTATTTTGGTTTTTATTTTCAAGGTACGCAGCTCGCAATAATACCCAACCCCCATTTACAGCTAACAAAATGTTAGGGCTTTTAAGAGATGCTTGCACTAAAATAACACCAGAAGCGTGGAGAAAAGTGATAGAGTCTACGCGCGAAGTTATAAATAGGGACTGGGAGCGCGATATTAAATGTGATGGGTTTTTTGATCAAGAATTGATAATAAATTTAAAAGATAGCTCGGATGATTCCGAATTTGGAGACGAAGATGATTTCAACCTATAGAATAATAAAATTAGTACCTACTTGTACATTATACAGCGCAGCGTATCGATTAAGTAATTCAAATTCGAATAGCTAATCGATTTACGAGATTTTAAACGAAGTGTGTCAGTTAAGTTGAATCCTAAACTTAACACTACTGTCACTAGTGCCAGAGACTGTCATAATGTCATTGGGGTCGTTATTTTTTGATTATTCATTGCTTTACCAGAATAAAGTAAGGTGTGCGATCAGTGGTTAATACGTGTGTTAAGAACGGATTCAATGATGATCTCCTTGCCCGCTAACCCACGCCATTAGACCAAACACAATATCCAGCTCCAGCAGGCCAGCAAACCCAAACACGTCATCGAACTGAATCACCATGTCAAATTACTTCGTTTCAAGACTTAGATTATGATCCCTCTGCGCCATCAGACCATACACAACCGTACACGGCACCAGCGGTCCAGAAAATCCAGTCGACTCGAACTGCATCACCCTACTTAAGCACGTCGACTCGAAGAAACAAGTTATGACCCTTTTATGACACCAAACGAAACCCTGCCATACTCTGCTCCAGCACAGCAAACCCAAACACCTCGAACTGAATCACTCTGCCAAAGAACTTCGTCTCGCGAGTTAGATTATACCACTGTGTCATCTGACCAAACACAGCCATACCCAGCAGTCCAGAAAAAACAAACTTCTCAACCTGGATCACCCTACACAAGCACTTCGAGTTGGGAAACAATTTATGGTGTTCTTATATGAAACCCTGCCATACCAAGGTTCAGCAGGCCAGCAATCCCAAATATCACGGCGGCCAATACCTAGAGAGTCTAGAGAGTCGGACTATTATTCAGAGATCCTCTTGCCAATCTACTCACCTGTGACTCCAGCGACGCCTCAGTCGTATACAATCTTACCACTATCTCTCCAAAATAATAATTAGGTAGAATAAATGTTAAGCATAATGGTGTTTACACATCAATGCCGCCGGCCAACGGCTTACGTCTTTTTCAAAAATTTTCAATGACATATTTGATAGAAGAAGGACGGCGGCATTGGTGTATAGACACCATTATAAATTAACAAAAATATAATCAAGTTTTAGTGTATTATGTACACTAAAACATGTTTTCCTTACCTAATCGTTATAAGTAGTCTTTCTTCAGGGCAGATGGGTTGTCTATAATTTGTATGTTTTTTTCTGGAGATCTGATCTAACTTTCGATAGTATACACTGGAAACATTCATTCGACATTTTGAACACAGCGCGAAAGCGATCTGGATATGAATACAAATTTTCCATTAATTTGAAAAATCTTTGCTCCTGCCCCATCTGCCACACTGGGTGCACCCAATATCTTCTGTGTCTTTTCATATTAATAATTTGTAGCAAAGCCAAAGTATCTTCGTCTTTTGATATAGACATGCTGTTCCGATCGACAAATCCAACGATTTGCACCAAACTAATAAGTGAAAACCAGTGGCGGATTTACCAATAGGCAAAGTAGCCTGAAGCCTAGGGCGGCAGATTTACAGGGACGGCAAATTTTTCCCAATGTTAATAATTAAAGTAATTACATACATACCTACATACATAATTCAGGGCCAGTGGAGAAATGGTATAAATGAAAATACATTTCAACCCCTTGCTGCGCTTCCTAGACGTGGAACAAATATAGCAAAGGAAATACGGTTGCATTTAGCTGAACATTTTGTAACTAATGGTTCTATTCCATGGCAACATCATTATTCATAGAAAAAACATACTTACGATGGGCATTGTGTCCCGAGTGTTCGTTTTTGTCCTTCATAAAATCAAAATATGGAAAACCAAACCACTTTGATACATAGATATCATCAGCTCCTAAAAAGATACAATAAAATAAAAAATATAATAATATTGATAGCGAATTTTGTTTAAATAAAATAAATTTACCTGAACCACTACCACGGCTTTGCTTCTCCCTACTTCTCTCACGACGGTAAGATCCCAGTAGAGAATCCATTTTTTTTTAAACTTTAGTAGTAGACCAATGCATAATGGCCGCAATTTTCCCCCAACTATCTTCTCTTTTTAACTTATTTAAATGTTTGGGATCCTTAGGATAGGATCCCATAAGAGACTATGTTTCGAATATAAATTAATCAACTGTATAGCCTCTTCCTGACTATTCATCTTAATTTTTTATTCTTTAATACTCTTTATTACTTTTCATATAAATGAACGATGAGTGAAAAACGATTTATTGGCCGCGTCCTTTGAGTATAGAATATATGAGGAGACGCCATGCCGTCTGAATCTGCGTGGCACATCTGGCGCAAATTGGCTACTTTTCGTAGGGTTGTAATAAACGTATGCAGTTTATATTGATATCGATAAATTTTTTAACTAAAAATCAACAGATAATACCTACCTAAGTAGTCGCGTAATAATATACTGTAACTATATTAATTGACTCAATACAAACTCGACCGAAGTAACCGGAAACCTCATGGCCTTGTTCTATAATGATTCTTGAATTTATGTTTTAAGGTGCGTCCAGATAGAGCGAATTGGCTCGCGCGGCAGCCTCGCGAGCCAGATGCTCGGTCAGTGTGGACGTGTTTAGGGCCGTTCGGGCGTACGAATGCTCACCCAAATGGCCGAGCGGCCGAGCCATCATGCGCCCGAACGGTGCTCAGGGCTGAGGCGTGCGCTGTCAGATGAGTCCGGCACATGATGGCTCGGCCGAGCAGCGCTTAGGGTCGAGCCGTGAATGGACGCGCTCAGGGTGCCTCAGTGTGCGCTGTTCGGGCAGTGTGGACGGTGCTGTCGTGTTCGCGAGTGCGTTTGGACACATCGTGTCGCTTGATACTTTAAGTACTTGATCAACGTTTGAGCAAAGTTGATTCGTTAACATAAGTACATACAATGTTTCTTTTTTATATTCATCCATTCAGGACAAGCAAAGATCAAAAATCATAGAGCCAAACTTTATTAAATTATTTTGAAGTAACTTCCATGAAATATGTCCTCAGCGTAGTCTATAAAAGTAAAATGCAATAAAATTCGTCTTTAATTATTTTTCTGTAACAATATCTCTTATTTTCTAACGATAAAATTTTAAAAACGAAATCATCGTCCATCTTATTTACGAAATATGCCTGACAGGTTGGAACAATATTATTATGTTCAAATGTGTTTTAAAAAGCATAGATAATGTGTGTGCTAAAACATAAATTCACAACACGACGCGACGCGACATGACGCGACGCGACACGACGCGACGCAACACGACGCGACACGACACGACGCGACGCGACACGACGCGACGCGACACGACGTCGTGGATTGCATCAAGGAGATTGCTGCGAGAGTTTCTAAATTCTAACGTCACGACCACAGACATCGCAGATGAAAGTAAGGTACAGTGAGCGATTAAGGCCCACCATTTTGCAAGGCCGCCCAAGCTAAAGCTAAAAATAATATACCTAGCCTATGTATTATTCTGATGCATAAGCTAAAATATCGCCAAGTTTCATCCAAATCTGTTCAGAGGTTTTTACGTGATGAAGTACCTAACAAACATCCATCCATCGGCACAAACACTGACATTTATAATATTAATAGGATTAGTATTAAGGCACATTGGGCGAATAAGGCCCGCCGTTTTGCAAGGCCGCCCAATCTAAAAAAAACCAATTAAAATATGTTCAATCCGCACTGACTTCCTGGCACTCGTAAAATGGACCACTAGGAACGCAGGAGCCGACCTATATCAATAACTCATCTTAATATAAAAGTAAATCAAAGAAAAAATATTTTTACATTCTGATATTTTTTACTGGGCCTTGCAAAACACAATAGAGGTGCCTTATATACCAAATATGTGTAATAAGCCCCAATGTATGAAAGACCTTACTTTAAAATCAATGTCATTACATATTTAATTATGGCTTGAATACTAATATCTTTACTCAAAATAGTAGGTAATAATATATGGATTCTCAAATTTCCTGAGGTAAATTAAAGATTTTATTTCAATTTGCAACTAGGTATACCTTAATTGTCTAGATTGTCTATTCTTAGGCAGACATCGAGGAATATGCCTGACAAATTCTGACCAAAGAGCATATAATCACTACGTTCTAAGAAGTATGTCAGTACAATTAAGAAAGAGAGAGAGAGATCGTTTTGCTTTGTCATTGCTGGCAACATAACAATATGAATATAGTGTTGTGCAATGAATGGCATACAATTTTTTATCGATAGTGAAAAAATATTTTTGACAGGGTGTTTATATTTTAATTTACATTGCTTAAGTAGAACAAAAAAGAATAAATCTTATTGAGTTTAAATTTACATTTTAATTTACAAAAAAAAAAAAAACACAAAACATTGGTACAAGTATCAGCTAATAATATTATATAATAGTGTGCATTAAGACACAATGGGGAGAGGGTGTCGACTCAACTTATTGTCGAACTCATAGAGAGCTAAAATCTGTTCTTCCGTCGAAACCCATCCGTCAGCCAGATCTCAGAATTAACACCCGTTCTCTATAATCTATCTATTTCTGGTTTTGCCCTACTGGAGACAGAAATATTTATATGTCTTAGAATTTTTAGTCCTTATATCCTACCTGAAATTTTACCTTTATGTGTTATTTATCGACGGCGAATAGATTACCGTCGATAAAAATTTTATGATAGTTGACGAGTCCCTATATTTTCAAAAAAGTAAATCTAGTCTTTTCTTGTCATCTCCCCGCATTTTGACAACGGCTGGCTGTCACGACTCACATATTCAGTTTAATTTATATTGAATTTATATTTTGGTGTGAAATATCTACATGTGAAATATCTAGAAGGCATCCGTGAACAAATTCTTATTGTTCGCTAAATTATTGAGAAGACCAGAGAGTTCAACAAGCCGACATACATATGCTTTGTTGATTTTTCCAATGCGTTCGAAACTGGATGAGAGCTCACCACAACACCTTGTACACCGGCTTAGAAAGCTCTATGAAGGAGGAATATCCTCGTGCGTAGAGATAAATCGATCTAAAAGCAAGATGATGATCGTGGACCGTGTCAACAACAGCTCGCCCAAAGTGACGTAGATTTCAAACTGCGATGTGGTTAACAACTATGTATATCTTGGTACTATATATCCCAAATAACGGCGGCTACATGAAGTAAAACGACGTATGCTCATGTCTAGGTCTGTAATGGAGAGGAAGAAAGTATTGAGGAATCGACATATAACTAAAGCCACCAAAGTCGGGCTCGTAAAATGCTAGTGTTTATTATATTTCTTTATGCGACAGAGATGTGGACAGTGCCCGAATAGGAAAAAGGAAAGATAGATGCTCTGGAAATGTGGTGCTGAAGGAAGATGCTGGGTATAGCAAGGACGGAGATCCGCACCAACTTATCGATACTATAAGAGCTCGGCATCACACAGCGTATGTTTAAAAAACAACATTCAAAAAGTGTACAAAAATATTGCGCCAATTTTGAAATAAAATATTTTTTTGTTATGATTTTGTGTCTGTCCACAGTAGCAGTAGTTTTTCTATGAAGGAGTTACAAAAATCTTTACTAACATACATTCATCGGCACATTCAATAACATTTATAATATACTGCCTACGACTTCGTAGGTATTTATACACAATATCTTGTCTTAATAAATCTTTGAAAACTTACATAATATCTTATTAATTATATAGCCTATGAGTTATTCTAGTGTGCAAACTACAATATTGCCAAGTTTCATCAAAATCTGTTCAGTAGTTATTGCGTGAAAGAGTAACATCCATCCATCGGCACAACGATTGACATTTATAACATTAGTAGGAAGTACGATAATACACACTAAATATACTTAAATATAGGTACTAAGTTTTACTATCAATAATAACTGTTCAATTAAAATAGGTACATAACCAAACTTCTTGATGAGGTAAATAGAACATAATGATGATTTAAATATAATTGAACTTGTTTATTTTTCTATATTAAATACGAATGTAAATACGAAGGTCAGGATAAGACTCAGGTTGCAGCCGTCTTTGAACTTGTTTGCGATACAGTCGTGCCGCTTCAAGGCAGTTTCCGTGTGCAACCCCTTAGAAATGATGCATATTTGCATAATTTTCTCAATGTGTAACTTATCTCTTACAGGTGCTCCAAAACCCCCAAATGTGTCAATCTTGGCTCCTTTGTTGTACTTTTCGGTAAGATAACACTGTCTTTAAACCTACTGAGGCTTAGGTGATCATAAAATATGAAAGAAAAAAAAATTTGCTCATACGTCCAATTCTGAAATTTTTCCATCTTGCTCTCTTTAAAGGCAGATTCTAGCAAAAATACCCCATTAAGTACCAATTTTTTTCGATGATTATGAAAGCTGAGAAGTTGGCGCATTTTTTAAGCTTGCTTAAAATCCATGAAGTCATCTTTTTGACCTCTTAATTTAAGTTTGAAGATTTCGACAATTTTTCAGTCAATACAATTTTTCCTCTTCCGACCTAAATTTCCCCAACTTTTATTAAAGTTACGAAGCTGAATATTTTATGCATAAAAGTACGGGTCATGAAGCATCTGGTGCAAAAATAAAATAATGAAAAAGTGTTGTACTTTTTTTCCACGAACCTTTTTAGGGTGATTGGTTGAAAAATCTCAAAAAATCAGAAAACACGTCATAACTCGGAAACCGTAAAAAATCGCGGAACATACATGGGGGTGATTCGGATACCCCACAACACCAGAAATCCAAATTTTCTTTTTGGACGTCAATCGACGGGCCACCCTGTATAATAGGTTGGTATATAATTGGCCTTTAGAACAAACACGGATGCCTTCTAAAATTTTATCTACAAGTACTAAGTGCGCTGGGCCATAGTGTACTAGCGTTCAACCACGTTGGTGATCATCGCTGATGACCAGCGCTGGGCCATAGTGTACTAGAGGCATTATAACACATATTGCATCCATAAAATTAGTGTAAGGCTTCATAACCTTTTCCACCAGCGACGAGCACAAATGATGAGTCACTAAAAACTATCTTGGTCTTTTCATTTGCATTAATATCTTTTTTTTTCTTACTAAATAAGCAAGCAAAATCATTGTTGCACTCGAAATGTAGCTGTCCATTTTGAATGCGCAAGGAATTCTGATGGCTCGGTCTGCCTCGCGAGCATTGCCTCAGTGTTTGATTGCCTCAACGTTTTGGCTCGCGCGCGCCGCTCGCGAGGCAAAACGTTGAGGCTGCCGCGCGAGCCATTTCGCTCTATCTGGACGCACCTTAAGAGTGAAAAGAAAACAATAGTCCAGTTACCATATCACCATGTAACCTCAAATATAAGATCTGGAACAACGCTCGAAATGTAAGAAATATACATAACCACATCTTATGTTTTGTGTTTATATGTTTTTTTTCCAACAGCTTCAATCCTTTTTTTTTTGGCAATTTCATTCACAGGAAAACTGTGAAGCAAAAAAAAGTCATACGTTTTCTTATTTCCATCGATATATCTCTTGCCGACATCGCGATACCACTATAACCGTAAGTCAAAACTATGCAAATGATTATTGTTGAAATTTAAACAAAATAACTGGAAAATAAAGCAAATCGAACTTAAATCGATGTTCATTTTAATTTTATACACTCGAGAGCAATGAATCCGGGTCACTAAAGAATCCAAAAAACTCGTGATCCAAGAATGCTAGCATAATGAAATAAATTGTGTTTAATAGACAAAGAATTAAAGGACGTTATAATATACACAGATGGATGTACATCACAAAAACGAAACAATGTGGTATTCAATGCCCTGCTGCGTTTGTCTATCGAGAAAAAGATCACTATAACTCAGAAGTTTCTCGAGAAGGGCCATACACAGATGGAGATAGACTCAGTCCATTCAGTCATTGAAAGGAAGTTGAAGAATCGTGAGATTCATCTTCCAAGCCAATATGCATCGTTAGCAAAGGAAGCAAGGATGAGACCTTTTCCCTATGATGTGGTGATGCCAGATTACACTTTTTTCAAAGATTATAGTCAGAAAGACTATCAAATTTATGACTGGATTAGATCGGGCCGAGTCGCTGGAGATGATTGTGTCACAGACATAAGAGTGCTTAGATACACCAGCTCTGATACTATTGAGTATAAATTAACCTACTCCGAGGATTACAAACCCCTGCCCAGGCGTCCGAAACCGCTACATTCCCTATTGAAAGAAGCCCCACAACTTCATGATGGGCCTCAAAGAATTAATAAAACTAAATATAATCATCTTCAAGAGCTAAAGGCTGTCATACCTCAAGATTGTCACGAATTCTATAATCTGATTTATCATGATTAATTAAACAAATTTATGTACCTACCTGTTCTAATAGTTCCTATTCAATATAGTGCCTGATCTCTGTGCCATTTTTTTAGAAGAAGATATTTTATGTTCTGTTTCCAATATTTTAAATTTTTGTTTTAAAAGAAGTAAGCTTTTAGTTTTTATAATAAAAAGGAAGGATTCCTATTTATGTTTAAGATAATCGGTAAGACTGATGAGTGAGATTTATTTTCTAAGAGATACATTTTCTAAGATTGTTATTTTTAAGTTGAATAAAAGCACAGTTCCTATGTAAAAGCTAATTAAACATTATAAACTAAATTGCAATAGTGTTTTAATAACGCGTATCTCCACTTTACAGACTACTCTAGGCTTATAAAAGATACAGCAAAACCGCGAAAGTGATTTAATACCTAAAATATTGAAAAAAAGGTTTGGTTTTTCATTACATAATTATTACTGTATTGATAAAGAAAAACATATTTTGGTCCCCAAATCCACGAGCTACGAAGATTTTACTGTCTCCTGTAAAATTTGTCAACTTGTAGTTACGCAGTATTGCAAATTGTAGATTAGCGGTTTTGCAGTATCACCGACGATATAGCAAGCCAAATATCGAATGACACGAGGAGGCAATGCGAAATTTTATAATTCAAGAAAATGCTTAAGTTGTTTTTAAAATAATATTGTTTTGCATATTAGTTTTAAAGCAAGATTTCCCTGTACTTAGTAAAATTTTTGAAAAATTAATACTTAATCAGGTTCTCTATCATTTCAATTTTAATAAATTGTTACACAACCAGCAAATTGGGTTCACCAAAGGTCGTTCCACTGCGGACGCTGGGGTTGCCTTAATTAAACATATATTTGATGCATGGGAACACTCGCAAGATGCCATTGGCATATTCTGCGACTTATCGAAAGCATTCAATTGTGTTCATCATGAGATACTATTAAATAAACTCAATCATTACGGCGTACAAAATGAATCTCTAAATCTTATTAAATCATATTTATCGGACAGAATTCAAAAGGTTCAAGTCAATGAAATAACATCACAGGGATCGCAGGTAGAAATTGGAGTACCCCAGGGATCGATATTAGGTCCTTTCCTATTTCTAGTGTAAGTATATAAATGATTTACCATTCATGGTAGAAAGTGTACCGGATATTGTTCTGTTCGCCGATGACACATCTCTTCTTTTTAAAGTAGATAGGAAACGCCAAGATATTGTCAAAGTTAATAATACCCTAAAGCAAATTCATGATTGGTTTAGTATAAATAATTTAGCGTTAAACGCAAAAAAAACCCAAAGCTATAAAATTTTCGCTTTGTAATATTTCAAGTAATATAAGTAATATATCTATTAACGATGAAGTATTAAACTTGGTAAACAACACAGTTTCTTAGGGATGACGCTAGACTCGAAACTGCAATGGGGACCCCATATTGACAAACTGTGTGGATGGCTAAGTTCCGCCGCCTACGCTGTCAGAAAGATCAGACAGCTCAAAGATATACCTACAGCGAGACTTGTATACTTCAGCTACTTTCATAGTATTATGTCTTATGGTATTCTTCTTTGGGGTCATGCTGCTGACATTCATGCAGTATTTGTTTTGCAGAAAAAAAGTTTTGCAGGTTAATATTCTGTTATTAAAATGTTATTACTTACATTGAAGGAGTATGAAAATTTTATTTTATTTTGGCGGTGGTAGCGGCCCCTAAACTTCTCTACACACTGACTACCAGTAGTTTCGAAGTAATTAGGTATTGTAGAAAAAACAATACGTGAAACACGTAGGTATTGGCAAGTAAAACCGCGCTCAAAACCTAGTGATATATGTATTTTTGGAATGTACTACTCACTGAGCCCTTACATTTAATACCACACACAACATCATTTGCAAACTTTTATTGTTTTCATCATGACTTCTTGCCCACTAGTGGACAAAGTATTTAATTCAGTAAATTTGTACTGTAAATGATCCTCGTAGGAAAGTTTTGGGGAAGTTCTGATTTTTTCATTCCATATGTGTTTTGGGGTTCTAAATCTGAATCTGAGGTTTGCGGACAAAATTTCGTGACGCAACATTTAAAAAAACCAGAAGAAATCGTTTTATTTTTTTGCTTTTTTCCGGTTTTTTGCTTAAAACTCGAAAACTGTTAACTTTTAGTAAATGATCTGTTTACAGAAATTAAAGTACTTAACCTTTTAACCGCCATGGTCTGAAATATAAGATAAACAACATCTAGCCCGTACCGCCGCCGTCTTATAAATAAGACCAATTTCTGACTGTTATTTTTGAAGTGATTGTCTGTATTTTCAAATTATCTCAATACAGGACTCTCCACAATTGTTTTAAATACCTATAAAATAAACTGCATTTTGTGTTATTACATTTTCTGCGTGATGAAAGCCAGCAATATATTATGAAAAAGCTCTACATTTCTGTTATAGGCCCTCCTAGCCAATGTCTTATATATAAGTCTTTAGTGATGTGATGTGAGTGTATTTTTTAAACATTTAAAATTTTATATCGAATTTTACCTATACTAATTAGACTCCAACTTGAAAAATTGAAACAATTTGTTTCAAAAGTAAAAATAATATAATACTAGAAAAGTTTAATTGTAACTATACTAGCTGAACCAGCGAACTACGTAGCGCAATAAACATCTATTATACATTATAAAACTTTCTCTTGAAGCTTTCTATTGCTGAAAACTACATTAAAATCCATTTAGTCGCTTAAGATCTAAGCGGGCAGACAGCGGAAGCGACATAATCTTATACTATATAAAGATATAAACATACAACCAGGCCGAAGATAAATACAAAAATACCGTGGGCATCGAACCCACGACCTCGAGATCAGTAGTCCAACGTGTAAGCTACTGGACCACAAAAGTCGTCAAAAAGTAAATATTGCTCAAATCATAACAATCTTATCTGCATTTCAATATTTATGCTTTCGACTTAGTCATTACGTCTCGCATTAGATCGTGTGAGCATTTCATTAAAGAGGTTGACCAATGACATACTATCTTTTTGCTATCATGTCCACTTAAAATCATAGATTTTCCCGTCATCGTCCGTCATGAATAGAAGTGTTTTGTTTTTCTGTGAAATATAATATTTTGCGATGTCGACTGCCGAAGAATTAATTAGAATATTAGAAGGAGTGGAGGAAAATGATGTTGATTTCGAGTCAGATGAAGAAGTGGAGTTTGATGACCAGGTCAGTATTTGTACTAAGCATAATTAAATACGGTTAGGTATCTGTTGAAACTATTCCACGATAACTAATACAATATCATAATGCTATTACAGGATTTGGATTCCAATTATGTTTTTAACTGGACTTCAGAAGCGTGTTCATCAATGTCTGAAAATTTTAATGATTTTTGTTCGGGTATCAGACCTAGCATAAGTCTTAGCGATGACTCTACGGAATTATCATTTTTCAAACACTTTGCGAATGAAACTATGGTTGAGGAAATAGTCCGATGCACAAATTTAAACTATCAATCATTTATTCGGCATGCTGATATACGAGTACATTCTAGATTGAACTGCTCTGGACTGATGTTACAAAACATGATATATATATATATTTCTAGCAATCACTATGTTATTTACTAGAAATAAAAGGTTATCAATCGAGGAACACTGGTCGAGTGATTATCTTTTAAATTCAACAATTTATGGGAATTTAATGAGCCGTAAGAGATATTGCTCTATTATGGCAATGATACATTTTGAAGCTACTTCAACAGCATCCAATAATATTTCAAGATTGCACAAAGTACAATTTTTAATCGACCATTGTAAAAAAATATTTAAAGACACCTTTAGTCCCCACTGTAGACTGTGCATTGATGAGAGCATAGTTCCACTTAAGGCCCGACTATTTTTTAAGCAATATTCACCAAATAAAAGAAACAGATTTGGCGTAAAGTTGTTTGTACTATGTGATGTTGAAACTGGTTATATAGTGGATTTTATTTTTTATTGCGGTAAGGATACCAATATCGAATTAATACCCGAATTAGGTATTAGTGGCTCAGTGGTGAAGACTTTGATGACGGACTACTTATATTGTAATAGGCAACTGTACGTAGACAATTGGTATACATCTCCAAATTTGTTCATATATTTAAAACAGAGACAAACACATGCTTGCGGTACTGTACGAGCTAACCGAAAAGGTATGCCAAAGTTTAGAAAATTTAAAAAAAAGGAGGTACAAACTTTCTACTCCCCGCCACTGATGGCACTTAAATGGCAAGACAAAAAGCCTGTAACTATATTGTCCACAATGCATAGTTCTGAAAAGGTACCCACAGATAAAGAAGACAGAAATACTGGATTACCAATAATGAAACCAATATGCGTCTACCAATATTCTAAAAACATGGGATCAGTCGATACGGCTGATATGATGATGAGCTCTGTTACTTGTATTCGGAAAACTAGGAAATGGTATAAAAATATTGCATTTCGTCTGTTTGACATGCAACTGCTAAACGCATTTTTCTTGTTTAAAGTAATAAAAAATAAACCAAGATTAAAATTTGCTGAATTCCAGTTATCTGTGATAAGACAACTCATAGAAAATAACATAAATATATCGGTATTTGTACCCCGACACACGACAGATCAATGCAGAATACTTTCTTCTGATGTGCTAACACATTTTCCTGTAATAATACCAAACCGAAAAAGCCAGAGATGCAAAATGTGTTCAACAAATCAAAAAAGAAAGCAGACTAGGTATATGTGCCGTCAATGCAACATTTTCTTGTGTATCGAGCCATGTAGTAGATTGTTTCATGAGACGAGTCATCCTGGCCAGACATAAAGTTTATGCATGGAGTTTGTGTACGTATTTTTCTTCTTTTTCTAATGTCACTTGCAACTTGCGTTTCAATTGTTTTTCATGTCTGTCAGATTGGCAATACCGATAAGTTCAAATAATATAATATAAAATAAAATTTTCCATAGGTAAATTACATAAGTAATTACTTATACTACTACATATTAAATAAAAATAGTTCTCAAAATGTCCAATACAGGTAAAAATTACTAATTCTTAACCGCCTTCATAAAGCTATAGGTACCAAATGTCTTACAGATAGATTTTAATTAAGTATAATCTTTTTTTGTAGATGCCGATTACAGCCAATCAATTTTACTAGATTACGTAGACAAATGCATCGCTGAAACGCAAGAATATTTTTATGAACCGTCTGATGGTAAAAAATTGAGATCTACAAATTCGACTCCCGATATGTTTGTGAAGCGTGGAACACAAACATATAATTATTCCAACGATATGTCGACGCAAACGGAAAATCATTTCCAAGAAATGTTTACTCAAACAGAAGATAATTTAAGTTTCACAGAACGGCATAATTTTATTGCTACCATACTGGCGGAAGACTTTTTTGGAGAAAAAGAAAACTTGAAACGTATATTTAAGAAGGCTTTTACGGAAATAACTACACGCATTGCGAACGAAGTGAACGCAAAATATGCTGCTCCATAATGCTTTTTTTTTGAACGCTAATATTTTTTTTAGAAAGGCCAGGTGGCAATTTTTTTTGTTTCGTTTATTTTATTTCAATTGTTGTTTTCCGACAGCGAAGTCTTAGTAAAGGGTCCCGTTTTGACCCTTTGGGTACGGAACCCTAAAAAGGAGAATTTTAAATAAATTTAGTATAATATTATTTTATTTTTCATTTCATATACCTTTTCTTAATCTATCTATTCTGTTTCTTCAGAGTCGCCCGCACTAGAACACTAGTAGGTATTGAGTTTCTACTGTTTGACCTATGCAACTCAGAAGTGTTTGCAGACTCGAAGTTGCTCTACTTTTATAATTACAGCGTAGGAACAAGCACCACGAAAATTAACGCTTGTTTTATTTCTAGTACAACAAGTACAAGTCAAGTCAACGTGTTGAACATCTCTACTAGGTGCCTTGTATCACGACTGTGGTAATAGGTACCTACGCCGTAGTCGTATAAATAAGACCGCATATGACGTCAGAGACAGGAAACTGACAATTATAGAGATAGGACAATGTTTATTGTACAGTATGACAGATATCAACAAAATCATATCGATTGTAGATAATTTTTGTAAGCACTAATTGGTTTAAATTGTCTTTATATGATCGGCGGTGGAGGCCCGTTCAGTAAAAAATGCTACGGCGGTTAAAAGGTTAACCCTTAAACAGGCCCCGTGTGCACTGGCATTAAAACATATTTTTAAATATGGTGGGGTCTTAATTTTTACATGTACAATGTATACCTAAGATCTGTTTCTAATAAATAATAAAATAAGGTAAAAAAAAAGTGGTCGTATTATGCACAATGCCTGTTGAGGAGCTTTCTGACGTTTCATAATTTATTTCCATTATCCATATTTATAATTAGGAACTGCATAGTTTGAACTTTGATCTCTTTACTGATAACAGGCAATGAATATTGTTTATTATAATGATTTGTAATATCAAAGTCAATGTGTCATTGTATATGTCACTGAACGTATATCGTTGCATATTTTATAATTAGATTTGCTTTTCTCTGGAAAAAAACTGCAACATTTAACAATAAAACACTGTTGTGCGCTAGACTCAATGCGCTCATACATTTGATCTCTCAGACTAATGTGTGTACGTACGACTTATTATCGCACTCGCTTCCTCCTATCGAAAAAAGCTATCCCATTGTTTAGTGATAAATTGATAAATTATCATCCTATACAAATACCAGCGTCCTTATTAGTAACTACAATTTTAGTTATTAATGATTAAAAACGTAGAATGTTATTTTTATAAAAAAAAATACAATTATATTTTAATTTCAAAATTTATTAATTATGTGTATTTTATTATGTATAATGGAAACAGTGTCCATGTCATACCACTGCCAGACGGGCATAGGGCATATAATGACCACTTTCTTTGAATAATGATTTTTCCTAAAATGAAATGTTTAGTTAAAAATGTTTAGCTTCATATGAAAGATACAAATATTGGTAATCAAATAAAGGTTTAATCAATTAAAAAAAAAACAAAAATCACTATAAAACTCCAATTACCTAGGTGGTCGATAAATCGTACTATGCCTGATTAAGGGTTAAAGTTCTCTACAAAGGTCACTATTTTGGTTATTGTACAGACGAACCGTTCGGTTTCAAGAGCAAGTTGAAAATTGGCAATTTGTACCGGAGTGACTGCAAAACCCACTTTTTAGATTTGTATTGAAAGGTTTTCAGTATATATATGAGTATAAATATCAGTATAAATATGCACATCATGCGAAGGACAGTGTAACAATGTTGAGCTCCCTGAAGACAGCTCTGACATAAGCGTAGAAGAAACTGAAGAAAGAGAGAGAGGTATGTTGGATCTCACAACTTATTTTGTAGTCATTCATCTCTTCTTGATATATGATATGTGTCTCACCTCTTTTTATTTTCCAGGAGAACGACTCCAGACGCTGACGATGGAGCAATCAGACCCTGAGCCAGGACCCGATGCCATCGAAGAACCTCAGTACGATGCGGAGGGTATGTTTAATCTCACAATCTTCATCTGTTCTTGATAAATTACTTAACTTTAAACGTTTTTTTTCCAGAACAAGCAGAACAAGAACACATCGTTATCGAAGAACCTCAGCCAGGGCCTTCCAAAAGACAACGGCTCATATAAATTTTGCATATTATAATTAATAATCATAATAATATATGTCCATAAGTACCGAGATTTTAGGTTTTATTTTGTTACGAGTTCTACCTACCTACTGAATTTGCATAATTTTTGCCTTTTTTCTTTTTAATTACTTGTGTGGAAAACCAGGTGACATTTATCAAATGACAGCATCCATAAAAATTAAATATTGAAATGTAAAAAGTGGGTTTTGCATAAACTGCTAAAAATTTACAATTTTCAACTCGAACTAGAAACCGAACGATTGGTCTGAAAAAAAAAACTAAATACTGGTATCTGTAGAGAATTTGAAGTTCTTTAATTTCTGTAAACAGACCATTTACCAAAAGTTAATAGTTTTCGAGTTTTAAGCAAAAAAACCGAAAAATGAAGAAAAAAAAAATGTTTTTTTTTCTGTTTTTTTTTTTATGTTGCGTCACGAAATTTTGTCCGCAAACCCCAGATTCGGATTAAGCACCCCAAAAAACATATAGAATGAAAAAATCAGAACTTCCCCAAAACTTTCCTAGCAAAAATACAATTTAACTGAACTAATTGAACTTATTGCTAAACTATCCAATGTATCCTATGTCACCCGATGTATAATTACGATTCTTTTGACATCTCATTCATTAAAGTCGGTTCAGTAGTTTAAACGCTACGGTGGAACATACATACATACATACGTAGACCTATATACAGGGTGTAACAGAAAGGGTATATAAAGCCGAAACACAGCGATAGTCCTCATGAAACTGAACAACTTTCCCCGAGGAACATGGGTCGTAACTCGAAAAAAAATTTTGGATCGCCCATACTTACTCGATCAGCTGATCGGGCATTTTGTATGGGGAAAAAACATACATACATACATACATATGTATGTGCCATTGATGATTCCTGATGATACATATATTGTATATAGAAAAAAGCAGCATTTTTTTTTCAGAGACTAACGTACAGCCACCACAAGTACCAAAATCTTCTAAAACCCTTCCTTCTAAAATTGTACGTTCAGACGATAATATAATTGATGTCCTCGGCCCGTATGCAGCAACAACCTCAGGTCATAATAGCGACGTCTGAGGTTGTTACCTCAGACGTCTCTATTATGACCAGTATATGTTCCGACGAGGAACATCCATTTCATTAGGTGTTTCTCCTGGAAGATATACTAGTTATGGATCGTGGTTTCCGAGACAGTATTCCACATATTGAATATCTGGGCTACGAACCCCAATTTCGGCCTACCAAACTCAGATCTGAATCAGAACTCACCACAGATCAGGCTTACCAAGCCAGGTTAGTCACGATCTGTCGGTGGGCTGTTGAAGCAGTCAATGGTAAGTTTAAAAATATGTAGTTTTAAATTGCTTACGCAACGATATTTTAACCGGTCGTTACCCCATATGTTTGGAGATTTCAAAATTGCAGCCGCGATCATAAATCGTTTCTATAAAGAAGCTGAAAATCACCCCCTCAGTGAATCTATTTGGGAAATAATCACAGAAAAGCTTAACTCGGATAACTATATGTTCCATTATATAAGTGAAAATAACATAAACCGGTAAAGGGTTAGTTAGCTTTCAGAGATTAAGAGTCGACATTTCCAATTTGGCAGATTTCCCCCGATCAACACTAGAAGACATCATTTTAATTTCTCCTGGTATGTACCAGATAAAACTTGTTACCAGATAAAAAGTCGGAAGGCCTTCATCTCGGGAACAAATTAAAAGACACGCATAGATATTGTTGGCAACACCAACAAAAAGTAAAAAGTAGTTTTATATTTCTTTATGTAGCAACACTTTTTTCACTCTAAAATTCCCGCTCTGCTACGATTACGTGCGCTTTGTAACTTTTTGGTGTGTAAAAATTAAGTGCAATAAAAAACCCAGTTCGTGCCAATACTTGAAGACTTTCATTTACTTTAGCAACCAGCCCCACCATCTGCTGCCTACAAAGTGGTCCTTCGTGTACGTCGAGGAAGACTTCAAGTTGCGGTAACGACAACGGACTGCAATACGATCACTTAACACGCCCGAACGCCACGTATCGTATCTATTCAACATCGGAGCGCAATCATCGCGAGAGCCTGCAAATACCTCCAGGTCATCGCGCAATCTTACTGTCTGCAAAGGATTTTCGGCCGACCGACGCAATCACAGGTGAAATCGCCATACCTACTTCGCAATACAAGAAGACGCAACAAGTTACCCGGACTTCTCGAAGTAGTTATCAGCATCCCCCTGTCGTCAGAAGCCTACCTACAAGCTATCCAGATCAGTAAGCAATATCTAACATCATTATTTTCATCTTCGACGCAAATACCTATCTTTTTACTTCGCAATTCCAAGAAATCGCCGTGTCAATTTCTCGAAGAAAAGAAGGAGAACCATCGTCCGAAGCAATCCTTTCTAAGCAGACGCCAAGCCACAACGATTTCGCCCTGCGTCGCAGTGAAAAAAAAACGGCCATTTTGAAATTATTTGCCTGTTGCGTGTGCGCGGTGTGCGTTCTTTGCATTTCGCTCGCCGTTTTCAATTAATTTTCGCGTTATTTGTAATTAATACCTATTAATTTAAGTTAAGTTTGTTTAGTTTAAGTAATTTACCTATTAAGTGAAAGTGTAAGTGACCAACAACATGGATCTAACGACACAGAGGGCTTGTCGCGGTTATTGCAAAGGTACCATTACCAGATTATTCAATGCTTCTAGTGATTTCGAAAGCCAAGATTTATATATTTTAAACACCAAACGCGATCGTTTAAACGCCGTATTCCAAGAATACGAAAGCTACAATAAGACCATCTTGTCATTAGATCCAGACGATAAAGAAGATGTTGGTGACATGGAGAACAAGTATCTCCACACGCTCGCGGCCCTCAGCAAGGTTTTGAAAGGCAATGTAGAAGCCACTACTGAGCCTAAAAGCGCCATTTCACACGCTAGGATTAAATTGCCACCCATCAGTATTAAGACATTTGACGGTAAGCTCACTGAATTCATTCCTTTCATTAATTTGTTCAATTCTATGATTGACAACGACAAGTCATTGGATTTAGTGCAAAAACTGTATTACCTGAAGAGTTTTTTACAAGGTGAACCTAGTGATTTGATTAAAAATCTGCCTTTGACTGCAGACAGCTATGACCAAGCAATTAAAATACTGTATGATAGGTACAATAACAAATTTAGGATCATAAACGGCCACATAGATTCTCTGATGGACCTTAAGCCTATGTCTAGGTCCACTGCAAGTAACCTCAGGGACTTCGTAGCAACTGTAAAGCAGGAGATTTCAGCCTTAACCTATTTAGAGCCCAAAGTAAAAAGCTGGGACCTAAGTCTATTGTGTATATTATCACGCAAACTAGATATGTACACGGCACGGAAGTACCAGCTGGAGCGCAATCCCAACTTGGAGCCAACCGTGGAGGAGTTTCTTCTCTACTTAGAGAAGCGAGCTGCAGCACTGGAGTGTGCTGATCATCATCTTCCAAAGAGTACAAGTGGCCCCAAGCCGCACAAGCTGGCCGTGAACGTGGCAACCACAGGTAAGACATCATGTCTTTTCTGCGATTCAAATGAGCATAAATTATTTGGTTGCCCGCAATTCAAATTAAAGCCTTCTGCTGATCGATTAAAGTTTGTCACAGATAAGAGACTGTGCAATCTATGTATGGGAGTACATTCTGGAAAATGCAGATTTCATTTCCGTTGCAATCAGTGCAAGCAAGCGCACAATACCTTGCTGCACCAACAGGACAAATCTGCACCTGTAACTTTGTTGTCAGGCAATAATAATAATACCATTTTGCTCCCCACAGCCCGTGTAAAGTTGATTGGCAAAGATCAGAAGGTAGTATAATGTGAAAGCCATTTCAGATTCTGCTTCACAGGCCTCACTGGTGACCGAGAAGGCTGTTCAGGTACTGGGCCTGTCACCGCAATTGAGCCAGACACAGATATCAGGTGTCACCAACACTAAAAATTATATAAAATATTCTATCTCCCTTGAAGTTCACTCAATGGTCACTCCCTTCAAAACTTCAATTAACTGCCATGTAGTGGACACCATTACATGCAATCTTCCACAAACAGCAGTCGACATCTCAAGCTTAAGTTTACCCCTCCACATCCGTCTGGCAGATAAAACTTTTAACACACCATCTGAGATACACATGTTAATTGGAGCCGACGTATTTTTTCAGATCCTCCTGCCTTCGAGTATTCCGGCCCTCACTGCGAGCCTGCCGCAACAGCCCAGCGCGACGACATCGTCGCCTGATAGTGCTGCCCCGGCCACCCCTGCTGAGCAGTCTTCACGCCAGCAGCAATGTAGTAGTGTAGTAAGCGAGCGCACTAACGCTCACCCGGATAAGAAGGTACCGCAAATTATTAACACATTGTTTGGTCACGTCGTAGCAGGCTCCCTGCCACCTTACGCCACGGATTGCAATAAATATATTTCGCTTTTGTGCTTGGATTGTAATACGGCAATTAATGAAACTGTCGCTAAATTTTGGCAAACTGAGAGTGTACCAGAATTATTAAATGAACAGTGTAGCGAACAAGAGATAGCAGAAACTCATTTTCAGTCAACAGTTAAGTTGCAAAACAATGTATTTCAAGTGGATTTGCCCTTGAAAGTGCCCCTTGAAGATGTCCATGACATTTTAGGCAATTCTTTTGATTTGGCACTTTGTAGATTCATTAATTTAGAAAAACGATTGCACAAAAACGTCAATTTACTCTCTGAGTACAAGAATTTCATAAATGAATACACAATTTTGAATCATTGTCACAAGGTTGACATTTCTGCGTATGATTTGAACAAAGAACCTGTTTATTTTTTACCCCATCATGCGGTAATCAATGAAAATAGTAAGACTACACGCACTAGGGTAGTTTTTGATGGTTCTATGGAAACCAATAAACGCATTTCTCTCAATGATTTAATATTGAATGGACCTAGTGTCCAAAGAGAGCTATTTGATATAATTTTATTATACCGTTTTGGTACATACACTCTAACAGCTGATATAAGGCGCATGTTAGGAATATTCTAGTAAATCCACTTCATACTTCGCTTCAAAACATTTTGTGGCGCGAAGACACTAACCAACCTATTCAATGTTTACGCTTAGACACAGTCACATACGGGTTGAAAAGCTCAAGCTTTCTGGCTACTCGCTGCCTCAAAGAGCTCACTAACAGATTTGATAAACAATATCCATTAGCTTCATTCATACTCAACAACCATACTTATTGTGATGATATTTGCTATTCCTCATACGATCTTGACACCTTGCATGACGCCAAATATCAGCTGCGTGAGATGCTCAAGTTAGGAAGCTTTGAAGCCCACAAGTGGTCTTCCAATAATTCAAAAGCTTTATCTGACATTCCTATTTCTCATCAGCATTTCGATGAGCTAGATTTTCAAGATAATATTTCTATGAAAACATTAGGTCTTACTATAGAATTAAATAAAGACCGTTTCACATTCAACCCTCCAGGTGACTTAAAAAAGAAACCTGCAACTAAAAGGGAAATTCTTAGTTACATTTCACGATTTTATGATCCAATGGGTATCGTTAGTCCAATAATAGTTAAAGCTAAAGCTATATTACAAAATCTTTGGACAGAAAAGGTAGATTGGGATTCTATTCCTTCAGACAATGTTTTAGCTGAGTGGGATAAGTATGTCACTAACTTAGCAGCCATGGAGCCTATTCATTTGAGTCGTAACATTCCCATCTCCAAGTCGCCAACAGCCGTCCAGCTTATTGGTTTTGCAGACGCTTCTAGCTCTACTGCGTATGGGTGTTGCATATATCTGCGTGTGCTTGAATCAACAGGTCAGCCGAGCATGTACTTACTCTGTTCGAATTCGCGGGTGAACCCTCGTGCGAAGCCACTCACAATCCCTCAGTTAGAGCTGAATGCAAGCTTACTATTAGCCAAATTAATGGCCAGGGTCTATGATATCCTAAAAATTAAAATTAAGGTCGACAGTGTACATTTATATATATTCTAAAATCACGAAAGCATGGATCAATACAGAGATCGCCAAGCTGAAAGCCTACGTTTCTAATAGGGTCAGCGTAATCAAAAAACTTACCGACAGGTGGTCCTGGCACTACGTTCCGAGTCAAGACAATCCAGCTGATAGTCAGCTGGATTGTCTTGACTCAGCCGCGGAGTGAACCCGCAACATCTCGCCAGCTGTAGTCTCTGGTGGGACGGGCCTGCTTTTCTTCACGACAGGAACTATTCGTTCGATAATGAAAATAACTTGCCTTTAATACAGGACATCCCAGAGCTGAAACCGGACTGCGACATCTCATCCAACGTGATTCTCGTAACGCAAAAGGATAACAATTTATTTCAGATGATTGATAGATATTCTAACATTAATAAAATGATAAGAGTAGTAGCATATGTCCAAAGATTTTGTCATAACGCGAAAAATAGCAACGCAAAACTTCAAGGTAGTTTAACTAGCACGGAGTTGCAATCTGCGTTACTTTGGATCATAAAACATGAACAGGGTGTTTTCTTTAATGAAGAAATTAATTTAATAAAGAAAGGCTATTCATGTAAATGTAATCTCAAACCATTAGATCCTTTCTTAGATACTAATGGTATCTTACGCGTAGGCGGACGATTACAAAATTCTGATTTACCGTACACACAAAAGCACCCAGCTATTTTACCTAAGGGCTCTAGAATAACAGAGTTAATAATCGAAAATGAACACATTAGGCTGCTGCATGCAGGTCCCAAGTTGCTACTTTCTACTTTGAATCAGAGGTACTGGCTTGTTAGTCCACTAAACACTAGATCCTCTAGGCAGGTTAAAAAAAATAACTCATAAGTGTATGATTTGTTTTAGATTGAAAGCCAAAGCCGCATCTCAACTGATGGGTTCCTTACCGCGACAAAGAGTCACTGCTTCTCGGCCTTTTCAAATTGTGGGCATTGATTATGCAGGTCCAATTGACATAAAAAATTCGCATGTAAGAAGAGCAATTATAAGTAAAGGCTATGTCCTAGTAATAGTTTGCTTCTCAACTAAAGCAGTACACTTAGAATTAGCGTCCGATTTAACAACTGAATGTTTTCTTGCTTGCTTCAAGCGATTTATCGCACGTAGGGGGACTCCCACAGAAGTATTTTGTGACAACGCGAGCACTTTCCAAGGGGCAAGGAACCAATTAGTAGAATTATACAAGTTATCCAATTCTGATGACCATCAGTCTCAGACGCAAAACTTTGCATCAAACGAAGGTATACGTTTTCATTTCATACCTAGCTACTCACCGGTTTTCGCTGGTCTAGCTGAAGCTGCAGTCAAAAGCATGAAGTATAATTTAAAGCGTGTTATTTATAAACAAACGTTCACCTATGAGCAATTGCATACTATTTTAACTCAGATTGAAGGAATATTTTGTCTATTTTGTCGCTAACGTCCAATGACACTGACTTTACTTACTTAACTCCTGGGCAGTTTTTAGTAGGCGCTCCTATAACGTCTTACCCAGACTCTAATGTATGTGATGTACCTGATAATAGGTTAAAATTCTGGCAGATTTTAGAAAAGGTTAAACAAAGGTTTTGGAAAACCTGGAGTTTACATTATTTAAATGCTTTACAAAGCAGAGGAAAATGGCGTGACGATTTACCTAATATCACTGTAGGTAGTATGGTGATCTTAAGAGAGCCACACTCACAGCCTTTTTATTGGCCTATGGCTAGGGTTACTCAAATTTTCCCAGGTGGCGATGGTAAGGTTAGAGCCTTACAAGTTAAATTAGCGAATGGCAAAACCTTTATAAGATCCTTATCAGGAGTTTCTGTGCTACCGATTTCTTAAATGTATTTCTTAAATGTTTGTTTTATTTAAATAAGGTGTGACAATGTACCTATTTAATTTTTGTTTTATTTTTAAAATAATTCTTTATTTTTAAGTAATATTAAGTACTTATTTAAGGAGTCTATAAGGTACTTTAAACAATATATTTGTTCCTAACTTTGTTTTAATACAAGTTAATAATTTTAAGCATGTGTTATGTTTAACTGTGAAATTTACTTAAATGTGTCTTAATGAACCAGGTATAAGTTCTCATGTGATTGTTTTCAATTTAGTAATTGCATTGTTTTACTTTTTGGGCCCGCAGCATGTTGGCAACACCAACAAAAAGTAAAAAGTAGTTTTATATTTCTTTAATGTAGCAACACTTTTTTCACTTCTCCAAATTTCCCGCTCTGCTACGAATACGTGTGCTATGTAACTTTTGGTGTGTAAAAATTAA
Organism: Anarsia innoxiella; assembly: GCA_947563765.1. NCBI lineage: Eukaryota > Metazoa > Arthropoda > Insecta > Lepidoptera > Gelechiidae > Anarsia > Anarsia innoxiella. The sequence goes on along the minus strand of OX387390.1, from coordinate 6,071,973 downwards.
GTGCAATAAAAAACCCAGTTCGTGCCAATACTTGAAGACTTTCATTTATTTATAAACCAGCCCCAAGATTTGCTGCCTACAGATATAGATTTTCAAAAACATAACAAAAAATGAAAGTAAAATTAGCCGGTCAGCTTTTTAGTAATAGCATAGTCGACGCACTCCACGTTTGTGAACAAACTGATGTCAATTTTAAAAATGCAGCAGCAATAATTGCTTTTATCCGTTTGACTAACAATGTCTTTGACATTCTTAACTCACTAAATAAGCGTCAGCTGGAATTTAAAGAAACCCTTGTTTCAAAAAAATATTGCCAAAACAAAGGAGTACTTAGAATTTGCTAAGCATTACTTGACGTATATTGTAGCTCCCAACGAAGAAAAACCTGTCGTTGCTACAAACAGAAAAACTGTCTTTGTTGGCCTTTTGGCATGTATAAACAGTACTCTTTTTTTGTACGAGCGCCTGATCGAAAAAGAAAAGGTACTGAAGTATCTAACCCTGTACAAATTTTCAGAAGACCATTCGGAACTATTTTTTGGTGTGATAAGGGCACATGGAAGGGCTAATAATAATCCAACTTCAAGGCAGTTTAAAGCTGCTTAAAAAAAGACTCTGATAAATACAGAACTAAAAGAGAATTTTAGAGACATTATTACTTAAGTATCAAAATTGTTCGCACAGTTAAATAGACAGTTTATAAAATTTCCTACTGGTGATGAGGCCCACGTGAACGAACAGACAGTTATTTAAAGACTTGGGAAGGCATGGACGCTGGCCTGGACTGCCAGGAATCGATGGAGCCATTGATTGCACTCATGTGAAAATTATCTCAACATTTGGATGTATTCATGAAGCATACCGGAATAGAAAAGCTTACTTTTCCATCAACGTCCAGGTTATTGTTGGCCCTAGGAAAGAAATATTAGGTATTGTGGGTAGATGGGCAGGTAGCATGCACGATTCGAGGATATTCCAGATGTCGGCAGTGTACATGAAATAGATATATATTGGATGGAAAGCAATGAATATCCTACATTGCCATTCATGCTTACCCCAATTACACCACCTCCCCAAGATGTTCCCTCGATAAGATACAATCGAACTCAAATAAAAACAATAATTGTGGTAGAGAGAACATTTGGCATATGGAAACGGAGGTTTCCTTGTTTATCAAGAGGACTTGGTAACAAACTGATAACGGTTTCATACATCATAGTAGCCTGTGCAGTTTTGCATAAGTTTAATATTAAACGACAGAATGTCTTTTGTTGACGCTCAAGATGAAGATGAGCAACAGCATAATGAAACAGACGGTGTGATACCAAGCTCTTTTAATAATATTAATTTAAGAATTATAAATCCATCCAATAATTTGAAATAAATTAATATTATTTCAAATTATTTATTTTCTGTCGGTATCTCGCAGAAACCTTGCAACCATGTCTTCTAATAATGAAGCAGCTCAAGTTGAAAAAGCTACTACCTCGCACCTTAGGAAGAAAGGTGCACCATCTAAAAAAAATCAAGCTCGTTCTAAACAGCGACAGGATAACTATCGTGAGAATTCAGTTGCTACAAAAAATAAAGAGAAAGACATTCATGATTCAATCGATAAAACTCTATTCTTTGGTTTTTCTGATGTTGTTCAAGCTTCATCAGTCATGCAATTTACACCTCAGCGCACTGCTGTAGTTTTGCCTATTACAACGCGCTCTACAGGTATATTTAATCAACAACTATTTATTTACTTAATTAAACCTTTTACTGCGATCGCCAAGCCAACTGCTAAACAAGGCGATTATCATCCAAAATACTTAATTTGAGAGAGGCCCTTGCCCAGCAGTGGGACACAAATGGCTAAATTAGATAGGATTAGTAATAGGGTCCCGTTTTCACCATTCGGGTATGAAACCCTTAAAAAAAGGTCTGAAGCCAATAACAAAAATCTCTTTTCTTAATCCTATTCATCTAAAATCGTTACTAAGAATTAACTAAATTTGAGCCCCTTGCTAACGAAAACAGTCATCACTTTTTTATATCTTTTAACGTAATTGATATGATACCTTTTTGAAAACCCAAGGAAATGGCCAATTTTATAGGGCTATGTGCAGCGATAGCTCAATACATTTTTTTTCACTAAGGTGGGTCAAAGTTAAGGGTAACTAAAACACCAAACAAAAAATTTGCAAATAGACCTAATTTGATAATGGCTTCCTAATAAATTTTAACAAAACATTGATTGAATATGGTAGAGCCATCTTCTAGCTACCATAAAGAACAAGACCAATGACCAAATTCCTGATGATCTTTTTGACTTTGTCGTACCTTGCTCGAATGAAATTGATAACCAGGTTGAAATCAGCGACCAGCAACCATCGACAAGCCATGATGTAGATTTTCATGCTGAATCGTCTCTCCAGCAACCCGATCAATCAGCTGAAACTTCATGTGCGGAAAATGGAGCTGCATTGTCAGCTGATATTATAGAACCAGATTCCTTTTCAGATGCGGAACAATCCTTCGACGCGCCTATACCTGAAAACGAAGAAGAGTATCATGATGATGCAACAGAAACAGAACCAGTCAACAATGCAACTGCTCCAGAGGCAGAAGGTCAAATAGACGTTCGTTCTCCGTTCCGTCGTGGGCAAAAAACGATAGTATTTTGAACAAATGTCGAAAGTAATATACTTTCAAAGATATAGAACTTTGAAAATGTTCGCGTGTAACAATTCTCAAAGTTCTTTCATTTTTCCGATTTTTTTTTACTATACCAATTAGGTTGAATGCTCTTTCAACGCTCTAGCTTAGTGTTGCCGCTCGATAGGCCAATATCGATAGCCTATAGATAGCTCGAAAAACATGTACCCTATACCCGATATCTCTTTCGCTGCAATAGTATCGGTTAACAGCAATACTATGGATAGTACCGATAGTTTCGTTCGCTGCCAATCAATGAACTATCGATAGTATCGATACTATTGCTCTCCAATATTGAATATACTATCGATAGTTTTGCTCTATCGATAGTGATATTTATTTCAATTGTATTGCCTTCTTTAAGCAGGCATAAAACAAAATCAAGCTCTATTAGATCTGTAAGCATCACTATATTTACTAAATATTGTAGTAATTATATCCTCGACGATATTACGTCAAACGCTGATTAAAAGTAAAACAAAAAATATTCATTTAATTATATATTTTGGAGCATCAAAATCGTAAAAAGTTAAGAACTTGTTACGATGATTGATCTCTCTCTCTATGATATTGAAAATAAACAAACTTTGATTAGATAACCAAATGTGATTTTTCATTTATTTATTGAACTCAAACCAATTCGTTACATTTTTTGTTTCATTATTTGACATGATCATAAACACATAATCTAGACACATAATCTAGTTCAATATTTTACGATAACTTTTGAGCAGATATTACTATTCATTCGGTGTATCAATTGATTACGTAAGGAAGCTATTTATTTAAAGAATTTGTTGAATGAAATAGTTTCATGTGACTATGTAATTACTTTATAATTACTTTATACACTTCTGGACACATCTATTGGCCCACCTTGCATTTTCAGTTTCGTTTGGTCCTAGCTAAAAAAATATAGTAGGTCGAGCAAAAAGTTTTTATGCAGTTTTGAACCTGGCACATTCATGATTTCATTCAATAGTCTTTTTTTGAATTTCGAACACAGAATTTAAAGAAACAAAAGTAAATTTGGAGCCTGTTCGTTGATGTCAAAAAATCAAACACTGAGAAAACTTGATTTTATTGATTTACTTGGATTTTATTCTTGAAAGTGTGATTTGTCTCTTTTGTTTTGTCTTCTAATGAAGTTCTCTCAATAAATTTATGGATACTTCACAATTAAAATGACAGGTTGTCATAACCGTTTTCACTTCTTGTAGTATGGAATGGCCAAAGAAAACTCGACTTCTCAAATTGTTTGCATGGGATGAGACCAAAAAGGACCAATTTTTTTTATACATGAGTTTTAGTCATGTATGCGCACATGCTGATTCCGGGTCAGGGTTTCAGATTCGGAAACCTGAATGCTTCGCGTGCATACAAAATGTTCGACAAGGCGCACACTGTTCTTTTTCCGGACGGAAATTGGATGGAAAAGTAAGAACAGCGTGTACGCGCCCAGGATCAGTTTCCCAATCCGAAACCCTAATACGGATATCGGATCCGTTAGCAGTATGTATGCGTTTAGGCTTACTCTTTGTTTATTATTCCTCTACGCGCTGGTTGTCAAGCTGCGCATTAGACGACTTTTAGGTCTGACGTATGACATTTGTTCTAAAATACTATCGCGAACAAAAGTGTTTACTTAATTACATATTTCAAATTGTTTCAAATAAGAATAGGATGAAAGTGATAATGTCAAAGCAGTGATCGGAAAACACACGTTAACCGGTGTAAACGGTTACCAATTCAATTAAATTTTTTTGATACCGTTACCTATTGAATCTGTTAACACATATACAATTTTATTTTACTTATCGAAATAAATGGAATACAGGAGCTTACTTGCTAGTGCTAAGCGAAAATATGTGCCGGTAACTGAAACAGATACCTACTGAATAGTTTTTCGGCAGCAATCAAAATATACTTTACTTACCCAATTCACAGCCGTTTGAAGAAATCACGGACCGCAAGGATAACCAAGATGGTAAGTAATTATCACAGAGCACCCCCTATAGAGCCCGAATCATTACAATTTTATTCGAAACAAAACTCACAACTTTAGGCGGCAAGAATGAAGTGCGGGGGACGTGACAACTATGCTGTGATTTGCTGAATCAAGGTCAACGCATCGCTTAGAGATGTGCCGTGACGACAGTTAGGTTTATCGATAAAACATTTACATAAGTGTGTTACATTTTTTATTGTTGAACAATTCGATGTTATAACAAAATTAAATAATTAGAGAGGTTAAGTTAAAATTGCATGACAATTGACGACACTTACCGGTAAAATTAATTTGAAAATAAATACATGCTTCCGAAAACTGAATTTCAGTGTCCCAAATAACCCAAAACTAGGTTATTATTTAGAAACTTCTAATAAATATGCTGTACTTTTTTTGCTCAGGACATTTAGGAAATCTTTAAAAGAAAACAAACACTAACTTTATTCTATTATTTGCGATGATAGGTAATAAAAAAATATCGAAGTACTGTTCTTTACATATTAATAATAATTATTAGTTATTTTTTATCTACATCTCATCTCAACAAAAAGTGTATATTATTATTGTATTTGATAAAATAAATCGATTACATTCAGTCGATAAATTTGTTACAACTCTAGTACTGAAATTTCGGAAACGAAAAAGGATAAACATAGTAATTAGCATAATGACAGAAAGGGATGTAGGCAAATCAAAATTTGTTGTCCAGTGTAACATGAACTCCGCGTAATATAAAACAAAAATTGTTTATACTTATCGGTGAAAAGATATTCCATTTTTCTTAAAGCAAGATGTCCCAGAATTTTTCCCGTACCATTTCACAAAACACACTGTCATTTTATTACGCTTTAAAGCAAAATAAGAGCCATGTAAATTGCGAAAAAGCTTGTGCGTACGGATGTGACAGCTGGTCAGTACTGACTTGAATGACATAGTTCGCTTTGCTACATCTGCCGAAAAAGACATATGTACGGTGCACGTCTATTGCCTTGCAAGTGCACTCTATTAGGGGGTGCTCTGTGGTAATTATGTACAATTAAGTTGATATATTTGAATGACATATTTCTTTTTACAAGTAGGCAGTCGTACTAGTCGCACTGTAGTGTGAGATTACTCACAGATGTGTTTATTTATTCTAAGAGGTTTTAATTTTATTTGGTAGGTATCTATTACTATACAGTTTTTAAAGATTAAAATCCATAACAACGATTTTGCAATGATAAATGATATAGTAGGTAGCCATAGCTGGTAGAGTGCGTTTCACGAAAGAAGTCCCCCGGATATTTTTGGAACTAAAGACAGGTCTATTTTCCCTATTTTCTGATCTTTTCCCTGATAGTAGGTAGAAAACCCCCTACTTGTTTTAATAAAAATATACTTTTTACATGACAGAAATATAGGTAAATGATATTTTTATAAAAATGTACACCAATTTACTCATGGAATGACCACGATACCCGAAGTATGCAGGAAATAGTATTATTTGATAAATTACAAATGAAATATACATAATATAGGTAAACTTTGTACTTATACATGGCAACATTATCAATTTTGACATGCTATACAGCGCCGCGGCCAGGGGACTTCTTTCGTGAAATGGACTCTACAAAAATGTTCTTTCGTAATCATAGTGTCATACTCATTTCAGCGGCAGGCGCTGGGACTGGGCTGGCTGGGATACCTACACGCGGCGGCGAGCTGCGGCTACTTAATACTTACCTAAATATAGTTTAGGAGCAAACTATATTTAGTTATAGTATATCTATAGTGTCATTCAAGTTGAAAAAACATTAGTTAAGAGATATTTTTCGACTATTTTCTCATACAACAAAGTGATCAACGTCTAAAGCTCTATCGTTTGAGACAATAATAAAACTTGGTACTTATATAAAATCTTGTACCCAGACTCCATACTCCCAGACCCTGTCCCAAACTGAATTCAATATGCTTTAACCATATTTATATTCTATCTAATATGTATTTCAATGTATAAGGTCAACTCAATATACGTAACCACATGCAAATGACTTTCAAGAATAAAACGATAAATAGGTATCCCTAGTAGGTATGTACTAGTACTTTTGTGCGCGAGGGTAAACACATGCGCGAACACATCCCTTCCACTACGACCATTTGCTTATGGAAGCATACAGGAAAATGTCTAGTGAAGAAAAAGACATCTTAATTGCATACGGATTACTGAGAAGATGCAGCCGAAACAGGCACCGAAAGTTTTGGGTGCACCCTTAAATAGAAAAAAATGTTAACTGCAGATTATTTGTTGCTGCAAGAGAGTTATCAGAAGATGATACTGCATTTCAATCATTTTATCGAATGACTTATTGTACATACCTTAATTTAGTCTCCATTGTTGGACCACTGATACAAAGACAAAATACTGTAATGCGTGAATGTGTCAGTCCAGAAGAAAGGATACTTATAACTTTGAGGTACTTAAGTCAACATTTAGCTATTCAATCGTACCTATTTACTTATTGGAGCCCTGTTTCGTATTAATCAAATCTACTTTACATATTATCTGTCCGCGTTTAAAATAGTCTACGACCTAGGTATTCTAAACGAAAAAGTATTATCAGTTATTTTATATTTAAAAGATGTAGTTGTACCGAACAAATCTCAGGCATAAACACAGAAACTTAAAAAAAAAATAATATTTTAAAAGAGCTATCCATAAATAAAAATTTGACCCCGCAATATCCAGGAAAAAGTAAGGCAAGTAAATGGGAAACAGAGAAGTGAAAGGCTTAGTTTGATGGGATCCGCATGACATAACCGGCCATCACAGCAGCACCTTCACACAGGTCTCAACAATATTATTGTATATTACCGATTAAACATAGGTACTTTTATTTGTACTAGTAGTGGTATAAATAAATAGCCGCCATTTTTGTAATTCTTACGAACCTCCTTGTTGTTTTTAATTATTATCTGAGATGTGGCAATTTTTTTGAGACAAAAAAAACCTCGTCTATACTAATATTATAAAGAGGAAAGATTTGTTTGTTTGTTTGTAATTAATAGGCTCCGAAACTACTGGACCGATTTCAAAAATTCTTTCACCTTTGGAAAGCTACATTATCCCCGAGTAACAAAGGCTATATTATATTAAAAAAAAACTCCTTCCTTATTAAATATTAAACTTCCTTACTAAAACTCCAATAATGTAACACAAGGTATAAAAAAATGACCTGAAAAATTCCTTACGTAGCGTGCGCTGCGAAAACTATTGATGATAGAACAAAATCATTTACTACGACTTTGCAGAACTCATCATCTACAAAAAGTGTCGCGTCAGCATATGTCTAAGGGTAATTATTTTTTAAAATGACCATTGTGACAAAAATGAAAGTGTTACAAAAATAAAAACTTGTTACAAAAAATAACAAAAATTAAATATGAGGGGTTACTCACAATGCACACTTTATCTTTTACTATTTTCTTTTACTCATGTATTAAATGTCATGCAATGAAATGAAACACAATACCAATAATCAACACAAATTGTATTTTTTTTATCAATCATGAAATCAATGAAGTCACTATATATAATAACAACATAAATGATTATTCTCTTTAACTTAAAATATAAGAAAACATAATTAAACAAAATATTTCATTGACATAATAAAATAGAATTAGTAAAAATTATATGTGGCTGAGGCTTTTTTTACTGCATTTGGGTGCGCATGCACAATCACGCTCCGATTATAATGTTTAAATTAGTGGTCCACATTATAGTCACCGATGTGATTACAGCTTTACTTCATTTTTGTAACTTCATCAAAAATTGTTACAAAAATGAAGAAGAAACATTGTTTGAAAATAATCTCAAATAGTTTATGCCAACAGAAATCTCAATGAGTGAAACCACCGTGCATTTTTAAAAAGATACATAATAAACTATTCCAATAAACAATTAATGAAAAAGGAGCCGCTTACCTGTGTTTTTGGCAAACAACACAAAATGGAAAAATTAAAACTGGAATTTTTCCGGTCGACAAAAAAACACGCGTCGTGCACTTTTTCACACAGTAAACGAAATGACCGGTTCAAATCCGTTTCTGGCGTGCCATTGACTCGTTGAACTGCTAAGTGTTTCTTTTTCTAGTTTTCAATTATTACCAGATTTATTTGTTACAAAAATGATAAACAAAAATGAACAAAATTTCGGACGATGTTTTGTAAGTAAAAAATATATATTTAAAATTATTTTAATTAAATAATGTTTACTGAGGAAATACGCTTTCACTGTTGTCTAGGCGATATATTCACTCATAATTAAATAAAGGTTCCAGTAACTTTTTTAGGTCAAATTTTGTAACGTATCTCGTGAAGAGGACAAATAATTTTGTATAGGGACCATCCGAACCCACTGAGGAAAAATAAGTATTATTTTTTTAATTGTAATATTTAATACATAAAACTGTTAAATTCTACTAGATAATACAACATTGTACAATAATAGGTACTTTTTTGATACTTAAAAGTATATTTAATAAAAAATATCGCGTATGGACAATTTTTTTCATCCAAATGGTCATTTTAAAAAATAATCACCCTAAATAGTATAGTTATGTCACAGTAAGCGGTTTTTTATTCTAAAAATTTAATTTATATGCCGCCGCTTGAAAAGGCTCTTTATTTGTACCTTGGTATTAATCCTTATCAAAATTCAAATTCTTTATTTTGCACACCATAGGTTTTACAAGATATTATTACAATAGTTGACAGTACCTTTTATGGACCCTGAATAGGGCACGGCAATTACAATCTTAACATATCATTTTTAGTATTTTCTATACATACATAATTATCTAGTAGTACCTAGCTATTTTATTTAGAACTTTTTTTTTTAGCCTATTTCGTCCCACTGCTTTAGAACTTATTGTTACATAATATCTATGAGATCTTATTATCACTCTCTCTTTTTCTTCTATATCTATAGTTTACTTTAAGTAGGAGTTTATTTATTATTTATTTATTACAATTTTATCTTCTAAATATTCCTTTAAGCTGTAGTAAGATTTAGACAGTAGGAGGGATCTGAGTTTTTTGAAGAAAATGTTATTTTTAGATTCATTTTTTAATATTTGTGGCAGTTTGTTATATATTTTTATTGTCATTAAGTAGGGGCTAGTTGAGTATAGGTTGTAGTGTAGAGGTGGGTTGAATCAATCTATCTTTGTGTCTTAAATTGTATTTTGTGGGAACTTCGCTTCGCGTGAGATAGAGTTGAGGGTTATTACGGACAAATTTACATGTTTCAAAGATATATAGGCTAGGCAGGGTAAGAATTTTTAGTTGTTTAAAATAAGGTTTGCAGCATTCTGTTTGTTCTATGTTTACAAGTATTCTTATAAGTTTCTTTTGCAGAGTAAAGATTGCTGGGGCTCCTGTACTATTTCCCCAAAGAATTAGGCCATAATTAATCCAAGCAAAAGAATACGCATAGTAAGCTATTACGGCAGTTTTTAAGTTAGTTGTTTTTTTTATTTCTGATAATGCATAAGTGAAGCGGGATATTTTGCTACTTAGTTTTTCTGTATGTTTTTTCCAGTTTAAATGTGAGTCGATTTCTATTCCTAGTAGGTTAAAGCTATTTACTGCCTCTAGTTGAATATTTTTATATGTATAGGTGAAGTTAAGTGGGGTTTTTTATCGCGGGTGAAATATCATAATTTTGGTTTTATTGTAGTTTATTTCCAAGTTGTGGCTGGTCATCCAATCGGTTAATCGATTCATGGTAGAGTTGAGCTTATTATTCAAATGTTCGCTGTTATTAGATGTAAAACACTATAATCTTCTGTAATTTTGGGGACGTCGTTAATGTAAATTAAAAACAGCAGACATCCGAGAACGCTGCCTTGGGGAATCGATGAATTTGTGGTCTTACTATTTGGTTTTATATTTTCTAAGTTATAAGTTTGTTCATTAAATTGGTTAATTTCGACATATTGTACCCTATCTCTTAAATAAGAAGTGAACCACTGTTGTGCTGTACCACAAATACCTATTCCATATAATTTATCAAGGAGTATCTTATGTTGTAGTTTGTCATAGGCTTTTGACATGTCTAGGAATATACCAACTGCATATTGCTTATTATTTATAATTGAAAGAGCTTCTTGGATGTATTTGTAGACGGCAATAGTTGTACTAATTTTTTATATTCAAGACGGCTTCAATACCTTTTTATAACTTTTTGAATTATTCATTCGGAAGATATCACTAGTTTAAAAATGCAAGTAGGTATTAGAAAAAAGTCGCGTGGTTGCCGCTCACCTAGCCAGCATGCGATGTAGACTCCATGTAAGCGTCACTGGGGTACGGGGGGAGAGTCAATGTAATAAAATAAAGTGCCGCGCGGGTCACCCGCGCGGTCGGCTCCTTACGCAGCGGTCGTGCGTGTGCGTGATCGTATGATTTTAGCTTGAAGAAATTTTGAATTCGCTTTAAAAAAATTCGTTTCGTAGGTAAATAAGTACCTGATAATAAATATTATATTTTGATGTAACAATTCAAACAGCTTATAGTAGTAGTTTATAGGTATTCCTGTTCAAAATTTAAGCAAAAATTTAGTAAAAGGTAGTTTTCTAAACCCATATTTTTCATTTTCTTTTAATAAGTACCTACTACTTAACTGATAATAAATATTATATTTTAATTATTCAAAAAGCTTAGTACTTTATATAGTTCAACAAGCAAAAATTTAGTAAAAGCCTGTTTAATTATTTATTTCCTTTTATTTTTCATTTTATAAAGCCCAAAAATGCCAAAAAGATCAAGATCTCAACTTTCTAAACATAGTTCCCAGGCGAGGGCAATAAAAATACGGCGTAATGAGGAATCTTCATCAGAAACTGAAAATCGCCTTGCAAGTCGGAGAGAATACGCGTCGCAATCGCGTGCTAGAGAGTCAAGTATCGAGCGTTCGCAGCGGCTTGCTGAACAAAATTTGAGAACCTCTCAAGTACGCGCGCGAGAGTCGAGTATCGAGCGTTCACAGCGGCTTGCTGAACAAAATTTGAGAACCTCTCAAGTACGCGCGCGAGAGTCGAGTATCGAGCGTTCGCAGCGGCTTGCTGAACAAAATTTGAGAACCTCTCAAGTACGCGCGCGAGAGTCGAGTGTCGAGTGTTCGCAGCGGCTTGCTAAACAAAATTTGAGAACCTCTCAAGTACGCGCGCGAGAGTCGAGTATCGAGAGTTCGCAGCGGCTTGCTAAACAAAATTTGAGAACCTCTCAAGTACGCGCGCGAGAGTCGAGTATCGAGCGTTCGCAGCGGCTTGCTAAACAAAATTTGAGAACCTCTCAAGTACGCGCGCGAGAGTCGAGTGTCGAGCGTTCGCAGCGGCTTGCTAAACAAAATTTGAGAACCTCTCAAGTACGCGCGCGAGAGTCGAGTATCGAGCGTTCGCAGCGGCTTGCTAAACAAAATTTGAGAACCTCTCAAGTACGCGCGCGAGAGTCGAGTATCGAGCGTTTCCAACGCCTTAGAGATCAGCGAGAGAGACAACAGATGTCAACGACTAGAGTCCGTAATCGAGTTTTAGCTTACAGTAACAGATCGGCTTTCAGATACGATCCACAGATTGATTATGCTCAACAGTCTTCCGTCCAAATCGGAGCCATGAATAAGATCTGCTCTAAGTGCTCTGCTAAAAAATGGGCAGATGAACTTAATGGTTTGTGCTGTGCTTCTGGAAAAGTTAGTCTCCCCAACATTCAGGAGCCGCCACAGCCAATAAAAAGTCTTTTAACAAATGATCATTCACTATCTGGTCATTTTTTAAGAAATATACGTAGGTACTATTGTACCTATGTACTGAAGGCTATTGCCTTTTTCAAATGACTTCGTTTGGCGGGAAAGAGATTCAAGAAGAAAATTCTATGCCGACTTTTAAAATAGAGGGACAAGTATATCACCTTATAGGTAGCCTTTTACCACCATCAGGTCAAAATCCACAATACCTGCAGATATATTTCATTTCAGACGCAGATCAGCTGTCGTTGCGGTCAAACATAGCTCCAACGCTAAAAATCGATTTAATTAATGAACTACAGACCGCACTGAATAACTACAATGTATACATACGAAGTTTTAAACAAAACTTAGAAAGTAACTCTTCGGATAATTTAAAGCTAATTATTCACTCCGACCATCCACCGCAGACATCACATCCGGGTAGATACAATGCTCCAGCTGTAAACGAGGTAGCCGTTCTCTTAGTTGACGAAGAAAAAGGCCCCAGAGATATAATGCTGCACGGTACAGATGGCCAACTTAAAAGGGTCTCTGAGTTACACCGATCGTATGATCCACTACAGTATCCCTTAATATTCGTAATAGGTGATGAAGGTATTACTTGACCATTCCTCAGCAAGGTACAGCGCGTAACAAGACCGTGACGTGCATGCAATTTTATGCATTTAGGTTGATGTTTAGAGCTAACTGTTTTAACTGTTTTAACACTACATTATTACAGGGACTTATTTAGTCAATATATTGTCGATATGATGGCGAAAATTATATCAGAAAGATTGAATTACATATGTCGTAATCAACAGAGACTGAGGGCTGAGGAATACATTCATCTCAGAGACGCTTTAAATCGAGACGCAAATGTTAACCCCTCAAATATCGGCCAACGCGTAATCCTGCCATCGTCATTCACAGGTTCTCCGCGTTATTTACACGAAAAAACCCAAGATGCGATGACTTATGTCCGAAATTATGGAAGACCAGACTTATTTGTCACTTTCACATGTAACCCCGAATGGCCTGAAATTAAAGCAGAACTATTATCTGGTCAACGATCTTTCGATCGTCATGACATAATTTCAAGGGTATTCCATTTAAAGATGAAGAAATTAATTAAATTATTTACCAAAGACGAAATATTCGGCAAAGTCAAATGTTACATGGCAAGTGTGGAGTGGCAGAAGCGTGGTTTACCACACTGTCATTTGCTGTTTTGGCTAGAACGAAAAATACAGCCAGACGAAATTGATTGTGTCATAGTTGCGGAACTGCCCAACCAATAAAATGATCCAATGTTGTACGATATCGTAACTAAAAATATGGTGCACGGGCCATGCGGAGAGCATAATTTAACAGCACCATGTATGAAAAACGGTATCTGTACAAAAAAGTACCCACGACGTTTCGTCAATGATACCCAAACCGGAGAGGACGGGTATCCGGTATATCGTCGTCGTGACGCCGAAAATGGAGGATAAAGCGCTACGCTAAATATCAGAGGAAGTACGTTCAATATAGATGGATTGTTCCTTATTCTCCACTATTGTGTAGGACGTTTAACGCTCACATAAACGTGGAGTACTGCCACTCAGTTCAAGCCATCAAATATATTTGTAAATATATAAATAAAGGACCAAGCTACTTTTAGCGTCAGAAACCCAAATGACGAAGTGGAAAACATCCGACGCTGTGTGGCGAATATTTGAATTTCCGATCCATGAGCGGCACCCTACAGTCTTACAGTTAGCTGTCCACTTAGAAAACGGCCAAAGGGTGTATTTTACCCCAGAAACGGCTGAACAAGTGGCTCATAACCCACGTAAAACTACTTTGCTGGCGTTCTTTGAGCTCTGTAATGACGACGAATTCGCAAAGACACTTTTATACCACGAAGTCCCGCAATACTACACATGGGCCAGTAATAAATTCACAAGAAGGAGGCGTGGTGAAGACGTAGTTGGCCATCCAGGTATAAAAAAGATGCCGCTTTAGGAAGAGTCTACGGTGTACATCCTTCTCAATCAGAGTGCTTTTATCTTAGGATGTTGCTACATCACGTACGTTGACCACCTCATTTGAGTACTTAAAAACCGTTGACGGACTTCTCAAAGAAACCTATCAAGCAGCTTGCCGTGACAGAGGTTTGCTAGAAAATGATGACCACTGGGAAAATACTCTGAGAGAAGCATCGCTTTCGCAATGTCCAGTACAACTGAGAGACTTATTTGTGGTCATCCTTTTATTTTGTCAGCCATCGGAACCATCGAAATTATGGGACCGTTTCAAAGACGATTTATGTCAAGATATTATACATAGAATCAGACAGCAAAGTGAAGACGTTTATAATGAAGGTTTGATTCAAATAGTAAATAAACTTTTGCAATTAAATGATAAAAGCTTAAGTAATTTTGGATTGTCTGTTTCAGTTCGTACAAACAACAATGCTACAGATACAATGGCACATCACTATAATACAAATAATTTGATCGCTTTTGTCAATGAAAACCTACCAAAATTAGTCCCAGATCAAAAATATGCTTTTGACACTATAGTCGATAGCGTGAAAAATATTTTTTTTGGATGCGCCCGGTGGCACTAGCAAGACTTTTCTTGCAAATTTAGCGATTGCAGTTGCTTCGTCAGGAATTGCCGCAACTCTCTTAAAGGATGGAAAAACGGCTCATTCTACTTTTAAACTTCTATCCGTAAATCTTGAGCAACAATCGTTATGTTCAAACCTGAAAAACGGCCCTCTTGGTAAATTATTACAAGACGCCTCATTGATTATGTGGGATGAATGCACTATGAGTCACAGAGCGCATATAGAGGCCGTGGACAGAACATTAAAAGATCTTAGAAACTCCTCTGCCCTCATGGGCGGGATTACTTTTGTATTTGCTGGAGATTTCCGACAGACCCTTCCTGTCATTAACAGAGGTACGCGAGCAGATATCATCAAATCATGCTTGATATCGTCTCCCTTATGGACTTCGATAGAAAATTTAAAATTACGGACGAATATGAGAGCTCATCTTCATGGAATCACAGATAGTGATTTCCCACAACAACTGCTAAAACTCGGAGAAGGAATTTTTCCCACTCCAAATTTAAGCAGTTGTGACAGGAATGATACTGTCAACGAAATAAACAATCTCATTATTCAAAAAGTCTCCGGCCAAATAAAAAAATACAAATCTATTGATACCGTGACTAATATCGAAGACGCAGTCCATTATTCACAGGAATTTTTAAATTCAATAAACCCTTCTGGACTGCCACCACATGAATTGACGTTAAAAATTGGAATTCCAATAATGCTTTTAAGAAATTTAAGCCCTCCGAGCATGTGCAATGGGACGAGACTGCTTATTAAGGAATTGAAAGACAATTTAATTGTAGCGACCATTATCACTGGCCCAGCAGCTGGTCAACTAGCTCATATAGTGAGGATACCGATGATCCCAACTGATCTGCCAATCCCTTTTAAACGACTTCAGTTTCCGGTCAAATCATCTTTCGCGTTAACTATTAACAAGTCCCAAGGCCAAACCTTCGAATTATTAGAGATCGACCTACGAAAAGAATGTTTCACTCATGGCCAACTGTAAGTTGGCCTATCACGTGTCGGAGCTCCTGAAAATCAATTTATTTTGCAGCCTCAAAATAAAACTACTTCAAATATCGTTTACAGGGAAGCTCTGACTCACTAAAACTAATGCCTTTTGTTTTGTAGATAATATTGTATAAAATTTAAAAATAAAAAAAATACAAAAAAAATATTAATAAAAAATATGAATAAAAAAAATTCATTAAAAAAAATTCAAACTTCCTTTATAATTTTACTTTTTTTTTTAAACCCGACGCAAAAAAGAAGGGTGTATGTGTGTGTGTGTGTGTATGTACCCATGCGAAGCCGGGACGGGCCGCTAGTGGGAAATATTATTGTTGCAGCTAAAATCTATTAGGCGGCAAACTACTGAGTTACAATAATAAGGTACTTAGCTGCCAACCTATTATTTTTGCTACCCATTTCTTTTTTTTGATACCCTAAGTGCCCGCTCACCACCTACAAATAAAATTTAACCGATAGATAAAATATATCTATTTCATACTCTGAGCAGTGGGCAAGACGATCCAATATAGAAATATGTGGAGTTCCTGAGAAGAAAGGTGAAAACCTTATGGACATTATTGCCATTATATCTGGTGTGATCGGCTCTCCGGTTAATCCCCTGGTTGATGTTGACTTCATCACTAGAGTTGCTCCCAGGGATCAGAACTCCAAGAAATCTAAAAACATCATCTGCAGATTTTTTTCACGTGAGAAGAAGGACCACTTCATCAGCAACGCTCGCAAAATCAAAAACTTTACTGCTGCAAGCATTGGCTTTGATGGTGATAGTTCTCCCTTGTACTTCAATGATCATCTTACATCTGCCAATAAAATACTATTTCTAAAGGCAAAGGAAATGAAAAAGCAGAATGGCTACCAGTATCTCTGGGTGAAGAATTGCACTATCATGGCAAGGCGTTCAGATACCAGCCCTGTCATTTACATCCGTACTGCAAAGGATTTAAACAAAATGAAATAAGAGTGATGTTGATGTTTTTATGGACTCTAACCTGTGTATTGGTTCTCAATTTGCTTAGTGCTAATCCTATTGTTCCTATTAATTTAACAATTTCTAAGTTTAAAATTAGTTTTTTTAAGTCTAAGATTACTTTATGCAAGTCATGTAAGTTAACATTAAATAATTTCTTTGTATCATCTCTCCATTGTGCACGCAACTTAAATTTCTCTATAACATTTTCTAATTACAAGTTTGTTTATCAGCCCATTTAAAATGGATAGTGATAGTAATGCATTAACTATTTATTATCAGAATGCTCGTGGTCTTCGAACAAAAACTAACATATTTGCTAGAAACCTATTAAAACTTGATTATGACATAATTTGTATTACTGAAACATGGTTACTGTCTAGTATTTTTAGCGAGGAACTCTTTGATTCACGTTACCGTGTATACAGATGTGATAGAAATTATGATGCTAGGGGGGATACCATGGGAGGTGGAGTTCTTGTTGCCATAAAAAGTTGTATTTTAATTTCTCATTTTAATTTGCTTAGTTTGTCAAATTCGGCTTCAGAAGTTTTACATTTAACTTTCAATCTGGAATCCTCTAAAACTTGTCAATTATACTGTTGTTATTTTCCTGGGTGTACATCTCAACAAAATAATCTTTATGAATTTTATGAATATGTATCTGATTCTATGCTGTCTTCTCCTGATGATACTGTTTTTATTGTAGGTGATTTTAACCTAGCACAAGCAACATGGGATAGATGTACTCAAACCAACTGTTTGGAATTAAATAGTTTAAACAATTCGGATATGGTAAATGACCTGAAATATTTTTTATTATTCAATAACCTTAGACAATTCAATCACATAATTAATAATAATAATCGTATTTTGGATTTAGTTTTATCTAATAGTATGTGTATGGTTAATGAAGCTTCTGAGTCACTTGTACCCCCTGATCTTCATCATCCTACTTTAAAAATATCTATACAAAATGTTCATCCTAAATTTTTGAAACCTAAGTCCTGTACTGTTTTTAATTTTTCTGCTGCTGATTTTGATAGTATTAACATGGCTCTGCCTAATACAAATTGGTCTAATACTTTTAATACTAATGATATTGATTTAGCTGTTGACATATTTTATTCCAAATTAAATTCCATAGTGGAAGAGTGGAACTTTATGTTCCAAAAAAACAAATTAATTTTACAAATAAATATCCAGTTTGGTATAGTAAAGCTCTTATAAAATTAACTAAAGAAAAGGAAAAATATCATTTGAAATGGAAAGTTTATAAACGTCGTTCAGATTATGATACATTTTCATTACTTAGAAATAGGGAAAAAAAGATTTTACTTAAATGTTATAATTCATTTATTTCTAGAGCTGAAAATAGGATTAAAATTAGTAGTAAATATTTTTGGTCATTTGTTAAATCTAAGAGAAACTCTAAAGATCTTCCAGATAGTATGTATCTGGGTGATAAATCTACTTCTGATGGTGAATTAATGAATAATTTATTCAACGAACATTTTCATTCTGTCTTTGATAACCATGATCCGAATAGTATACTGTCTGAACCTCCTCCCAGTACCACATTATCTTGTAATTTACATTCTGTTCAGCTAACTGAGGCTCAGATTTCAAAATACTTGAAAAATATTGATATAAACAAGGGGGCTGGCCCAGATGGGATACCACCAGTACTTCTTAGTCGTTGTTATAAAAAATTGAGCAAACCTTTGCTTATTTTATTCAACTTATCATTATCCACAGGTTGTATGCCCTTGTGTTGGAAACGTTCTTTTGTAGTGCCCATATTTAAGTCAGGTGACAAGCATAATATTATTAACTATCGTCCTATATCTAAATTAAGTACTATACCTAAACTGTTTAAAAAACTAATTTATGACTCAATTTACCCCCTTATAAGACCTCTTATTACTCCCCAGCAACATGGATTTTTAACATTGCGTTCTACGGAATCTAACCTGTGTGAATATACCGAGTTTATTTTTAGTGAAATTGATGGCGGGTCGCAGGTGGACGCCGTGTATACTGACTTCTCCAAAGCTTTCGATAAAATCTCACATAAAATACTTTTAATGAAGTTGCAATGGGTCGGTATACACGGTGACCTCTTGGCTCGAGTCATACCTACATAATAGGATGCAGGCAGTTACTATTAAGGGTTTCACATCTTCGTACCTACCAGTGTCTTCTGGAGTTCCTCAGGGCTCGCACCTCGGTCCTCTACTTTTTAATATTATTCTTAATGATGTAATTCATCAATTTCATCACTCTAAAGTATTGCTTTTTGCAGATGATATGAAAATTTTTCGTAAAATTGATAACTTAAATGATTGCATATACTTACAGAAAGACTTAGACAGATTACATTCATTTTGTACACAAAATCATCTGCAAATCAATATTAATAAGTGTAATTTAATATCTTTTACAAGAAAAAGCAAACCAATTATCTTCGATTATACTTTAAATAATGTAATTATTAATAGAGTGACCGAGTTGCGAGACCTGGGCGTGCTCATAGATAGTAAATTAACTTTTAAATCTCATATTGATCTAATAACTTCTAAAGTATTAAGTTGTGGTATCCGTGATTGGCGAAGACATATTACTACGTTATTTTTATGTTACCTTATTTATAGATAAGCTGTGGATATCCTTAAATAAATAAATAAATAAATAAATAAAGCATATAAAATGTTAGGTTTCCTCATACGGGTTGGTAAAGACTTCCAGAGAATATCCACACTCATATTACTTTATAATGCTCTAATTAGACCCATTTTGGAATATTGTTCAACTGTATGGAATCCCCAATATCAACTATACATTTCCTCAATTGAACGAATTCAAAGTAAATTTCTCAAATATATTAAATATAGGTTGACCTCTAGTAATGAAAATATTTGTATCAAGTTTATCTCACTCGAAGACCGTCGCACTCTTAAAGATGTTTTATTTCTCTATAAAATATTGCACAATGGAGTAGATTCACCCTATCTTTTAAGTAAAGTTGGCTTTAAATGCCTAAGATTAAGCATTAGACGTAGACATTTATTTGATTATGATTTTGTAAGAACTAAATATGCTGCCAATGCATTTATTCATAGGTCTCTTAGAACCTTTAATGTTAAATTTAATGATCTTGATCCTTTCTTCATCTCATACTTTTGTTTTAAAAGGAATATTATTGATACTTTCTTGCCTTTAACATTATAATCATAGATTAATGATTTGTTAGAATTTGATACCGTCCCTAGTAATATTCAGTTGTAATTTGTAATGTAAGTAAGTAAGTACTCTGTTTTCTCAAATTTTCGCAAGGTTAAGTATGTACGCCTTTTAAGTAACTACTTAAGCAGTTTGCAACTATCTATATTATGTAAACTATTAGTTGAAACTGTAGGTTCATGAGTTAAATATTTAAGTTTTTTTTTTTAAATAGCTATGTAGGTAACTGTTTGTTTCACATAAGTAAATAAATAAATAAATAAAATAAATAAAACATTACATTTTAGACAGAGGCAGGTATAAAATATCTGTCTGATAAATTTTATCTGTAAACGGTGAAACGGGCCCTAAATCGGATTACATGCCAAAACTTATTGGGTGCATAACTACTTTGTTACAAAAAAAAACTTTTTAGCGATTAAAGGACAATGCAACCTACTGAGCCAAAAAAGAAACTCGTTGCTCAGAAATGAAACTTATTGTGATTGGGCTCAAAAGAAGGCCAAATCTAAAACAAATCAAAGCCTGCACTAATAATATAATATAATTGTTTTTAAAAATTGTTCGCATAAGTACCTTTAAAGTTCGTTTGTCTGTATTTATCCTGCCGGTAAACCGGTGTGTAACCCGCCGGAAATATCTGCATAGGTATCAGGTTTACGCCGGGTCTTAATAATCGACTATTATCTATGGACTTGAAAATGTCTACTTGACGTGTACCTGCAACATGTTGACATGTTGCTACGCGACACAGATGTGTAATTTTGTACGCATGCGCGCATGTAGCAAATGCTTCAAGCGACGTATTGCAAATGTCACAAACGTGCGGTGTCGTGGATTTAGCCCCGCCGCATTTGCTGTACGTGAAGTATGAAACAATGTATGGATCGCAAAAAATGTTGTATGGCATTTTCGATTTAGATGCGACACGGCTGCTATGTATGCGACATGTATGCAGTAAATGAAGCGTCGTGGATACTGTGCCTTAAGATTTTATTATATCAAAATAAATGCCTAGAGGTTTCGTTAAATTTAGTTTGTCTTGTCACTGCATCCAAGTTGGTTTTGTTTTATTTTTTATATCACAAACTTTACTGAAACTCATTTTCAGGGCCGCAAAAAATAAGTTAATGCGTCCGAGGTTACTTAGGCGCGTGATATTTTTTATGAAATTTTCGAATTTTGGATATTTTTCTGAACTATTTGCGGTTGCTATCGAAATTGACTTATGCTTAACGATTATATTGGCTTGTGGAATGGTATTGAGAATTATTTGCTTGCGATTCGGATGTTTTGGAATTTTAATTTGTTTTAAATTCGGCCGAAAGTCTCGCGCCCGCCACCGCGACCGAGGTTACTTAGGCGCGTGATATTTTGTAAGAAATTTTCGAATTTTGGATATTATTCTGAATTATTTGCGGTTGCTATCGATATTGGTTTATACTTAACGATTATATTGGCTTGTTTAATGGTACTGATAGTTATTTGCTTGCGATATGTTGACGTTATTCCGGAATTTAAAATTGTTTTGGCTTAAGTGGGTATTTTACCTTACTTGCGCCCGCTAAGTTCTCGCGGCTGCTGTATTTGCCTAGATTAAAATAGTATATACAATGGAATTATTAAATATTAATGGAATTCCTCACCAGGTTATCCCTATTCCTGGTGATGGTTCATGTTTGTTCGATTCTATATCATTTTGTATCTATGGAAACACTGGTTCATCGTATACCATTAGGCATAGGCGTGCTATAGTCGCGTTTGTGGAAGCGCATTGGGATGAGATGCAGGTTTATACGTGTGACGAGAGTGAGGACATGTATATGAATGCTGAACTATACTCGTCAGCAATGCTGAAAACTACCACCTACGGTTCAGTATCCGAACTTATGGCAGCCTCCGCTTTGTATCCATATACTTTTTAGGTTTATGAAAATAGCTGTTTGAGAGGATCTTTCGGTGACGATCCCGAAAAACCAGTGAAACGTTTAAGATTATCTGGAAGTTTTTTAGGCGGGCACTATGAAGTTTTAATCCCAGAAGAGAGTTCTCAGGACGTAAGTCTATCAGCTGCTGAAAACCTCTTAAAAAAAAGGTGGTAGGCCAAACAAGGTTCATAGAGGAAGACCTAAAACCTCACATTTATCGCGGTTTCAGCAGTTGACCGAAGCGGCAGCTCGTTACCGACAAAACAACCGGGGACAACGTATAAACACTTTAGCGCGATATAGTTTTTCACACCTAGAGGTACGGTCAGCATCATAAGTCGATGAACACAATCAGATTTTCAAAAGTAAAATACACCATAAATAAGACTTAGCAAAAATACTCCCGAGTTAAATGAACATCCAATAAGGTTCAAAATAAGGAAAATATTTAGGGTTTTACGTCTAATAATGGTGCATATATCTTTTGAAAATCTGAATGTGTTCATCAACTTATGATGCTGACTGTACATAGAGCAGCTGTAGCTCGTTATACTGCTTCTAATCCTGAGGTTAGTGTGCGCTGTAGCACGCTGCACGGTACACTGCTTCACACCCTGAAATTCACCGAGCTGCTGTATCTCGTTATAACGATTTACATCCTGAAGTAAACCTTGAATTTGTCCGAAAGAAAAGGTCTAACGATAAATTTAATTTTCAATTAAAATAGGGTTTTGACTTATTTTTATTTTTTTTTTCGATAAAATTACCGTGGTGGGTATTTTTCAAAATTTTTAATTTTGTTATTTTTAATATGCTTCAGCACGTGGTGACACCCTTTTTCTATTGTATCCCGGAGATATGGTCGAACGGTAGGTATTTAACGCGCGACCTTGAGCGAGTGATCTAGGTCTGCCTAGGTACCTTGCAGACGTAGTTTTCAAAACCCGCGTTCACGGATTTTTTCCGCTATCAAAACGCGCCTCGCGCACTTTAGGCCGCGGCCTCGAATTGATCGAGCGGTGTAGTGTTGTGTTGCTGACTTGTATTAAGTTAAGCTGCAACTGGAAGTTTCATAAAAGAAGTTGGGCCTACGGAAAAAAAATCATAAATACAAACCATGTTTTTTTTTGTATTCCGGAGTGATGTATGATAAGTATAATGGAAGAAGTGTGCCGGTATCTCAAATGTTACCCGCAAAGCATGATATGAATGCTATAACAAAATGACTAGAACCTTGGATTGACAACAAAACCTGTCCCAATGAAGTGATATTGGATCAATCACCTGCTCTTATAGGAGCAGATGTTAAAGCTTTTACAGGTTTTGAATCCACTAAGGATTACGTACCTAATGAATTATTTTAATAAATTGGAAGAAACCATTGTAACACCCAACGAGATCTATATTAGAGTCGAT
Source organism: Anarsia innoxiella (assembly GCA_947563765.1). NCBI lineage: Eukaryota > Metazoa > Arthropoda > Insecta > Lepidoptera > Gelechiidae > Anarsia > Anarsia innoxiella. The sequence continues at coordinate 6,048,288 of OX387390.1, read as the reverse complement.
AAGAGCCATTTGATAAAAATACTCTATAATTTACCATGTTTCAAAAATGTCGATGATAGAGTAAAGACTTTTTATTTTCGATGCTTGTTGCTCATTAGATCGCTAGAATACTACAATATGTTAAAAGAAGTTGTTTGCAATATAATTACTGTTAGTCTTAACAAGTTCGACGCAGATGGAACAAGATGCTCAGAATCTAAATTAAAACTTAAAAGACTTGATTATAATTAAAGATACACCAATACATTACTCTACTCTTTGGATACACCCACTGAAGATTGTCAGTTCGACGAAAATATAAAAGAAGAAGATACCTGTCTATTTGACGTGACGGACGAGTATAACAGAGATATTAAACAAAAAAAAATCAAAACCATTTTGGCTTCAAAATTTACGTTTTAGTTGTTATTAGAATTTAGAAAATGATGTCCGACGATGATATAGATCAGCGTCCCATACTTGGGGACAAAGCTTCCAATAAATATAAAGACAAAATATTAAAAACCCATGCCTGGAAAGAGGTTTGCGAAAGCCTCTTTCCAGGTTTCCAAACACTTTGTAATCAAGAAAAAACTAAATATGGTAAGTAATTATTATTAATATCCTATACTTTATTTAGTTGCCAACTAAGAGCTCCCACATCACTCGTAAAGTAATCACAAAATTCATTTCTTATGTCGGTAGCTCTTGTTCTATCCTCCTGTGTGAATTGTTGTAGTTCAGTAAGAGAACCATCAATTGACATATCTTAATCGCTCACTGTACCTTACTTTCATCTGCGATGTCTGTGGTCGTGACGTTAGAATTTAGAAACTCTCGCAGCAATCTCCTTGATGCAATCCACGACGTCGTACGGCGCCGTTTCGCGTCGCGTCGTGTCGTGTTGCGACGGGTCTTGTCGTGTCGTATCGTTTTACGAAGCACGACGTCGTATCGCGTCACAGAGCACCCCCTAATAGAGTGTACTTGCAAGGCAATAGACGTGCACCGTACATATGTCTTTTTCGGCAGATGTAGCAAAGCGAACTATGTCATTCAAGTCAGTACTGACCAGCTGTCACATCCGTACGCACAAGCTTTTTCGCAATTTACATGGCTCTTATTTTGCTTTAAAGCGTAATAAAATGACAGTGTGTTCTGTGAAATGGTACGGGAAAAATTCTGGGACATCTTGCTTTAAGAAAAATGGAATAACTTTTCACCGATAAGTATAAACAATTTTTGTTTTATATTACGCGGAGTTCATGTTACACTGGACAACAAATTTTGATTTGCCTACATCCCTTTCTATCATTATGCTAATTACTATGTTTATCCTTTTTCGTTTCCGAAATTTCAGTACTAGAGTTGTAACAAATTTATCGACTGAATGTAATCGATTTATTTTATCAAATACAATAATAATATACACTTTTTGTTGAGATGAGATGTAGATAAAAAATAACTAATAATTATTATTAATATGTAAAGAACAGTACTTCGATATTTTTTTAGTACCTATCATCGCAAATAATAGAATAAAGTTAGTGTTTGTTTTCTTTTAAAGATTTCCCAAATGTCCTGAGCAAAAAAGGTACAGCATATTTATTAGAAGTTTCTAAATAATAACCTAGTTTTGGGTTATTTGGGACACTGAAATTCAGTTTTCGGAAGCATGTATTTATTTTCAAATTAATTTTACCGGTAAGTGTCGTCAATTGTCATGCAATTTTAACTTAACCTCTCTAATTATTTAATTTTGTTATAACATCGAATTGTTCAACAATAAAAAATGTAACACACTTATGTAAATGTTTTATCGATAAACCTAACTGTCGTCACGGCACATCTCTAAGCGATGCGTTGACCTTGATTCAGCAAATCACAGCATAGTTGTCACGTCCCCCGCACTTCATTCTTGCCGCCTAAAGTTGTGAGTTTTGTTTCGAATAAAATTGTAATGATTCGGGCTCTATTAGGGGGTGCTCTGTGTATCGCGTCGTGTCGTGAATTTATGTTTTGGCCCTTATATGGAAGAAACTAATTATATTCATTTTTTTAAATACCGTGAGACAACAGAACAGGGGGCCAAGTCTGCTAATTACTAAATGCACAAATCGAATCGCAAAAACAAAGCAAAAGCACATCAGTCGCTAAATTTGACATATATGGTATTCTGCTAACGCTTTAAGCGACTGCGATTCTACCGAAGTGCGTTTGGACTGCCTTTGAACTACTTTTGAACTATCTCACTTCAGTCGCAGTTTATAAGTTGGCAAATCGGTGTTCTCATCTGCCTGCGCTTTGTATCAACTGTATCAACTTTGCGCTGGCGCATTTTGGCTGTTGCCAGTGCGGCAGACCAACGGCATCGCCGTCTGATGCAGCGCCGCAAAAATCGGGCGCTAATGAGGCGCACATTCGTCGCCTTCCGAGACCTTCCTGAGTCGGAGTTTGTCAAAACCTTCCGACTCAGGAAGGCTCAAGTAAGTGACCTCGAGGGGGAGCTGACTTCCCATCTGTCCCACCGCGGCCGTCGAGACGGGATCTCAAATGGACTAAAGGTTAGTACTTACTAACCTAAGTAGAATTTATATCACATTTTTGGGTTCAAAGCCCTAGATTCTAAGTAGCCTAGTAGTCAATTTCGAATATAATAATATCCAATACACTTTTATTGACAGATTTTAATTGCACTACCCTGGTCTGGCAAAGTTATTTACATAACGTGTCCAGACCACGGTCTCTAGATGTGTAAGGGAGGTCACGAAGGCCCTAAACAAAATTTATCCCTTGCACGTCAAATGGCCCATTAGCATCCAGGAGAGAAATGCCATAAAAGCGAAGTAAGCATACTTTCAATTATATTTTCATTAGTTTGATTCCCAGGAGTGAGCATGGATATAGCGCATTCCAGCAGATCTATCTATATATCTATAGGAATTAAGACCGTTAAGAATGAATCACTAACCCGCTTTATATATATAAGATATAGATATAGAATCATGTTATAGATTATATCATCAGTTTTGGATCCCCGGGATGCTGAGCTGCATTGACGGGACGCATGTATCCATTACACGGCCCTCCATACATTAAGAGCGGTTTTTCAATAGGAAGGGATACCATTCCCTGAATGTGATGGTTGTAAGTGTGAATAAGGTACACTCATAATTATTTTTTTAAAGTAAATAAATTAACTGATACAATATGCAATTGATTACAGATATGTGATCTCAACTTAACATCTTGTGTGTGGATGCCAGCACCCCCGGCTCAGCACACGACTCAAGGGTGTGGCAGTCTCACCCACTACATCAACACTTACAAGACCTGTACAATGAGGGAGAGCAAGTGTTTTTGTTGGGTAAGTAGGTATTTAACACATTACATTATTTTATTAATAAGATCCCAATGAAACTTTTGTTTCATTACTAGTAATTAGTTTTAAGTTAGTAGGTACTTACTTACACTGATAAAAATCAGTGTAAGTAAGAACCTACTTAAATGTTCATAGATGATTCTGGATACACCCTTCGTCCCACAATGATGGTGCCTATTTTGGATGCGGCAGAGGGATCGGCCGAGTACCACTACTACTATTACTGATTTAAGGCGCAGATCCACCGCTGCGTACGCGGTGAACGCTACGCACGGACACGTGGCACATTACAACTGCGTGGATTAACTACGTGGGTCTACGTTTCCACTGCAGTACAAGCTATACACGAATATAAAACCACGACTATGTACAGCTGTAGCGTGGCCAACCACGGTGCAAGGAGAGGCTACGCACACTCGTGCACGCACTGACGTTATGTATGATCTGTACGTAACGTCAGTGCGTGGGTGATGGGTCTCGTGATGGGAAACAGGTAATATCTAGTAGTACAAAAATTGACGTTATAGGTACTTTTGCGTTTCCTCTTTTTAAGTTTTTAACAGTTTCAAATATTAAATAATACAAGAAAACATTATGGTCGTCATTACAAAGCTATTTCGATCATATATTTGACATATACGTATGAGGCCACGTAGCCAAAATACGCCGCGTGGTCGTGCATAGCTTGCGTAGTGATGTGCATGCTTTGTGGAACAAGCTGTGTACTGCGTGCATGGCGTTGACAGCGTTGAGCTATGTAGCGCCTATTAGGGCGAGCCACGCGTGTATCACTGACGTCACTTTGAGACTGCTCGAGGTGGAACGGGCCGAGGGCCACGCACAACAAACAACAGGATATGGACAAGTAAACTATTCATTTAAACGGGGAAAAGAACTGATGATGATAAATCAGTAGTGTCAGTTCTGATTAAGGCCAGTTCAGTTCTATAGAACAAATGGGAACTATTCTTCCTTTCTGTTGGCCTGTTTTGGTTAAAGTATCTATCATATTCAGATAATTTGTAATAATTACATTTATTTTTAAGGACTTACCTTTTCTTTTTTTATATCTTTCGTAATAGACTTTTTCGCTAAATCTAGGGGATTGTAACAATGTTTAGTGGATAAAAAATTTTGGTTTAGCGAGAAATAATATAAAAACCCGTTACAAGGTCCAAAACTCGCCAAAATAGCTTAAAGTTTCTGATGACTTTTGGACTTGGTTGCGCGATTTTTGATGTAGGTCATAACCAGTAAATTCCTTCTTTTCATTAGAAATCAATTGAGATTAAAAAAAAAATAGTTCCACAACCTATGATGTCGCAGATGATGTCATCAACCGTTACAAGATGGAACAGGCAAACCAAAGACCACAAATGGAGACATCGGCGAAGCTTCAACTTCCGTTCAAGTTCCTTTTTGAAGGTCTGGATTTTGAAATTTAATTATGACAACTTTTAATAGGTACACAGATATGTGAATTTATAACAGTGATATTTTAATGTGGTAATGTAAAGAGTAAAAGATGTTTTTATTTTATTTTTTATTTTGCCTTATATTATTTTTTGTTGATGTCTTAATGACATGAAACAAATTTAAAAAATCACTTTGAAATTTAGATAGTAATACCTAGTAGCCCAACAGTAGTACAAAAGTTTCCTAGTGACGTCTAGCGAATCTTAAGACAAAGAAAAATCCGGTTCCTGGCTGATTTTTTCTGTAAATCTAAAGACTTTAAAATTAGAACGGCAAACCTACGAAATTTCAATTGCGAAATTTCATTCAATTGAATCATTTTTAGACAACTAGTGTCCGAGTGAAACATGGTGACATATACCTGTTCATCTGTTTTAAGAAGTTCTACAGTTCGGTTGCGTATTAGTAATAAAAAACGCACCATAAAAACTTTGTGGACAACCGCGATTTGCATACTTTTTAGCTAGGTACCAAGTCATAACAACCCAAGTACCTACCCAAGTAGATTTCTAATTGTGCGCTAAATACTTTGGATATTTACGTAAGACGTCGAGGTCGAATTCATAGATTAAATAATATGTCCACATAACGGAGATTTGGGAAGATAATAACAAAGCGCATTATTTTCAGGTAGAGGTACGGGTAGCCTAGTGCTTTTTTCTAAATGTATTCTTAAGGTAGGTTTAGGTAAAGTGGCTGGTGTCGTCGTGTTTTTCTTTTTCTTATCAAGCATATTTTTTCGCAAATTGGTGTTTTGATCGAGTACTGAACTTCCTTCGCTTGAGGTTCTTTCATTCCCGTTGCCAGTACTTGCTGTTTTACTGTCGTCGTTATATGTTGTTGTGGCATTGGCTCTCAGCTCAAAAGTATGAAGTTCATGACTTTGTAATAATTGTTTTTGACTTAATTTCACCGGCAAGCCTTTAAGTTCGTTAATTATTTCAGATTTAAGTTGGTCCTGTACGATTCGGTCCATTGCAGAATGTTTTTCTTGAGGTTCGCGCGCTTTCGGATAAGTAATGTTACTTGACAAGGCGCCTGCAATAAAAGACACAGGCTCCATAGTGAATTGCCCAGAACTAACACAGAGCAATTCATTATAAAAAATATTTCATAAGAAGTATTTTCCTACTCACAATAACTTTTGAAGAACCTTTCGTAAATATAAGTACATAAGTACTACAATATTTCTGTGGTTAAAGTTGTTATAGGTACCTATATACGTTAGCGTTAAAAAATACCGAAGTGGTGTGGCGGAGGCGCGCGGCGGGAGTGACTTGTCAAGAAAACTATTATAAGTATAAAGAATAGAGTCGTATTTGTCGTAATTACGTCCGCGCGGCTCGACGGCGCGCCAACGCGTTTCAGACAACCGAGCAGTGCGGAAGAAACCACGACAAATACGACTCTATTCTTTATATTTTTTTTCTTATATATTACTTACGATACCTACATCTCTTATACATATATGTATCGTAAGTAAATAATGATTAGAGTTAAGGAGGAAACAGTTGTTCAATCGGGTACAGTGACTCACCATCTGTTTGTAAAGAAGGAAAAGAGATAACGTTCATCTTCTGCACTTTTCGAAAGCTTTTGGCACAAACTTCTGAAAAGTGCAAAAGATGAACGCATCTCTTTTTCTTCTTTACAAACCGATGGTAAGTCACTGTACCCGACTGAACAACTGTTTCCTACTTAACCATATTATTAAGTTATGAATCCATTTATTATGACTCATAATAATTATGAGTATCTATTTATTGTTTTTTTATTAATAAATGATGATACCTATGTTTTGTAATACAGACTATAAAAACGAAAAAAAAATTAACGGCCAGACGGACGGACAGGCAGAGGACTTTCTCTTATCAACAACTCTAGTAACTTATCTTTTTTTTTCAGGTTATTTTCAACGACACGCAAAATGTTTGCCATCGCTGTTGGCATAGAATTTTGGCATCTCACCATCAATCATTGCAAAATGACATTGCCACAGTTGGCCAGCAACTACCAATGGATATCAATGAACGACATCAACAAGATGATGGTATAGTATAGAACAGGCTAATGCAGAATATGTAGGCGCGGAAGAGGTTGATGCAAAAGAGGATGAAGTAGGAGACGATCCAGATTACGAAGAGGGACATCTAAATAATAGAGAAATTGTTCACATGCCTGGATACTTAAGAGTTTATGCACTTTTACTAAGCAAAAGTGAAGAGGTTTAGCATGAAAAAAAAAGCGTTTTTTTTCATGCTGAAAGAACGGTTTAATTCAAATATAAGTAACAAAATTTAAATGTACTTTGAGGTGGAATGCATAAATGCATTGCGAGCAGTATTTCCGGATGCATCTGTAACAGGTTGCTATTTCCACTTTCAAAAAGTAAAGAATCAAAGGAATGCGGAGCATTTGCTTCAGGGAAAGGCAGATATTACACTAAACTATGTACCAGGCTACCGTTGGTTGCTTCCTAAACAATACATAGCAGAAGCCTACTTGAAAATATCGCAATCTGCCTCAAATACCCAAGAAACATGTCAGTTCCACAATAATTTTGTGAATTTCTGGATGAACAAGATCACTACCAATTTATTTTATGTCGACAATGAAGGTTTTCGCAAAAATAATGCCATTGAAGGGTGGAATTAACTATAGAGTACCAAAAAAAGGTTCCTTGATTTTGTTTATTAAAAAATGAGGAATAAGTAACACACCATTTGGGTTCTAATTATAATAGTCTTCATCGGTATCCCCATTTTTTATGATAATTTTCAAGAAGTTACCTATTGTTATTTTAAAGTAACGAAAAAAAATTTTTTTTTTTTATTTCTTCCCGAATAAAGATTTATACTTAAGAGTAAATGGTTTTATTTGGTAGATGCAAGATAATAGCTAAACAAGCCATATGAGGTCTAGTACACCCTTATGATCACAACAATGTAGACTCGCTTATAATGTTAAGGTGACTGTACCTCTGACCAGTGTGGGATATGACGAATCTGGAATAAGACGAATTTGGAAAATGACCAATTTCGAAGATAACGAATCTGGAATCAATCATTTTAAAGTTACAAAATGCAGTGGAACAGTGACTGTAACAGAGGTAAGGTTTTTATTTCTTTTCAATTTTCGCCGTAGTACATTGATCACGAGTTTTATTCCGGAAGGCAATATTGGCACAACCAACCTCTATAGTCGATTTTGGTTAGGCTGATGTGACTTTTTTTTTTGTTTTACAGGGCCAATCAAAAGTGCTTAAAACATGTACCCGCTCAAACACGCTTGCCTAATGAAAACTAAAATACTCTTAGCTTAATAATATGCTCAAGTATCAAAACGGCAGCTTTAACCACAGAAAATACAGTGTCTAGAATTTATAAAACAACAGTGGCATCCATGAAGGATAAGGGACTCCATTTAATTACAAATTTACCAATTTTTAGCAAATACCGATCCGTAGCTTATAGAAAAAGAAGGAAACTCACAAATGTAGAGAAAATAGTGTAGAATAACCTAGAAAAAGTGAATATACCTCCAGGCTTTGATGATTTTCTTCTTGGATATACCCCACACTACCAGTTGATCATATGTTTTAATTGGAATACAGAAAGTCAAATGAATTTACTTGTATTTTTTTAGTAGTACTAGAAATACTTATGTGTTTCATTTGTACTAAAAGTTGTACTTCTTGGTAGTACTACCGGCACGGAGGGGAATATTTACATACTATTTTGCTGAAATTTTGGGAAATTCTGTCACTCATTTTCCTATTACTAAACTAACTTTGGTATGTTAATAATATTACGATTATGGATAATTACCTTGAATGTTATTTGCTTCATAAACTCTTCTATTGTTACCTGTAGGAAGATTTTATGTATTTAGTAGGTAGGTAAGCAGTAATCAAACGACAATGCATCTGAAGTCTTACGCCGAGTTGCATTGTCTTTTACATACTTGTATATACTTGTAGACAAGTATGCTATTTTTATCAATCAACCTTATGTATGTATAAAGTTGGTAGAATTGTCCAAATCAATAGTTCCCGCAAACTGAGATCTATTTAATTTAATGCATTTGCTATTTGCAGATAAATAAACTCGGTTACTGTATCATCCGTGGCCGCTTATAGACCAGCTCCTATACAATGTTGCCCATTCTCTTTTGTTAATAGTAGTTAATGAATTTAAAGGATAAAAGTGACAATTTCTTACGCTGTTATATAACTTTAACTAAGTACCGAAGTAGGTAAGGAATTGAGAAGCATACCTCCAGGCGCCAACCGCCCTTCCGACCACATTGGAAACTATATTTTGAAAACCAACTTCCAAACCAGGTATACAAAGAAAAAATATTGTTTTGGAAGCTGGTTTCTAGTAAAGAAAGATAAATTTTGTTTTGAAATAAAAAATGCTATCTTGCTCATCAGAAGATAGAGGAGCAACTGCTTGATAGGAAACAATTTCTGTGACAAATGTAAAACGGCTGCAAGGGAAATTTTACTTCGACTGAAAAAAATTACCTACCAAACAAAAGTCTCACATTACTTTTTGTGAGTATGCATGTATGGAACATGGCTATGACCCAGAAATACAATCAGTTAGTACCTCTGATTTTTATGTGCTGGAAACATATGAATTATTATTCTGAATAATAAAGTTTCAGTTTCTAACTTGGGTACCTGAAAAGGTAACATTATCGAGAGAGCGGCGATGAGAGGAAAATAAGTTTTGCTATTTCAATTCGTCTGTCAAGAAAAGACATGTCGCCTGCTGTGCATGCTTAGCACGCCTGCCAGCGGAATACATAAACAATGGATTTAAATTTGTCATAGAAAAAAGCCCCAAAGGAATTGGAAGTTGAATTTTTTAATACTTACTTTAAGGAAAAATGGTTTGACCAAAATGTTTTTATACAATTTTGTAAATGCAGCAGCCAACAAATAAGAACGACAAACAATTTAGTGTAGGGTGGCCTGCAAAAATTAACAATAGGTACATTAGCTGCCGAAACCCCACGCTAGCCCAAGTATTGGATGTGTTAAAAAATGAGACACAGATAAGTAAAGCAACCAAAAAAAGCAAAATCTACATGGGGATGACAAAATCAAGGCATCCATCGGGCCACTCTCGAAAAAAAGATTACCGTCGGACATCGCATTGAAATTATTTCGCCATTTTCCTGTTATTTTTAATGTGTATTGCAATTGAATTCATTTTAGTAATATAAGAATATACGAATTATTCCGTTATTTAATTCATAACTCCACACAACTCGTAAAATACTTGTATTGAAACTGATCAGAAATTGTTTCCTGTCAAGGAGTTGCTCCTGTACCTTCTGATAAAAAAGTCTTTAATAATCTTTATGCGTGCTCTATTTTAGCAGTTGTTACTAAGTTTTAAAACAAGTTTTATCTTCCTTCATTCGAAAACTGCTTCCAAAACAAAATATTTGGCTTCGAAAAAAGAAAATTATACATATCTGGTTTGGAAACCGGTTTTCAAAAGATAATTTACAATGTGGCTGGAAGACCAACCGCACATATTATCTGTCTGAGAAGGAACGCCGCCGCCGGCCGAAGTTCCTTAACTTTAACAGGAGATCACAACACCAACAGCACTTTTATACATTACCTGACTCTTTGTCTGCCCCTTATGTGATACATCCTGACCGCGCCACCATATACTACTCAAATGACTACGTCAGAGAACAATAGGCAAACCCCCTGAATATGGTCAAACCCACCGATGATAAAAAGCTTCAGGTTTACCAGAAATCTCTGTAGATGCTGTTTTCGAAAGCAAAAATGTGTTGTTTAGTACTGGTGCCGGTTTTGTGAGAGTGGAATCTGAACGTCGTCGTTGCTTTTTATCTCGAAGAACTTTCATATATTCTAAATAAAAGATGGCATGTTAGTATTTTAAGTGTCAAATAAAATAAATTTAACCCAATAAATAGATAAATATTTCCGTACCTGTCCTTAGTAAATTGACTAACATCAAAGCTTGTTCTATGTCATTAAACTCTTCTGAATTAGTATCTTTTAAAAATTCGTTTGAACTATGAACGCAAAGTGCGACAAATAAAACAAATATTAATAACGGCTGCAAAATATTGCAAAATATTTTTACTAACATTTTGAAACTTCTGTTGAATATTCGCACAACTTATAGTTTTTTTTTACGATTCATAAAAACGCAAAATAAATGTGACAGGATTGACTGTAAGTGTAGGTATTCGTTATATCGATTCCTAGTACGGTCATATATAAACTATTTTTTGTTAGTGCTCACTCAGTCCAAATAATAATTGTAAGTAAAATATTAATATCCTAAGACTTGAAGTATCACAATAACTTTAAACTAGATAGTTTAACTTTAAGTAAAATGTTATTCTACATATCTACTAAGAGAAACAATGTTATTAATGCTACGGCAATTACTGTGCGCTACGGCTTTCAGGTCAGAAAATCAATAAATCGTGTCTATCAGGATGGCGGGTGTAATTTTTTTTGTCACCGAATATTAAAGTAACTTATCTTAAAAAATAGTATTTAGGGGATTCATCACACAAAGCAGACGATCAAAGTAAGAAGGACAAAAATTATAGTAAAGTGTTTCGAAAAATACAGCCCTTGACAAAATATACCGTAAGAAACAAACTAGCGATAAAAAAATCCGTTTTACCTAAACATCAGTGGGCATGCATGTTACGAGAACAATTATGGAATAATACAAAATTGCCATGCGGCTGGATCTTCAAAAGTTACTCTGTGCGTAATGGTGAAAAAGTCACTTGCTTTGGAACTTGTAACTCATGCGAAAGAGAATTAAAACTAACTATTGATTGGCCCACAAACAAAATTGCTACTTGTGAAGCTATTATTGTAGATTCTGATCCAGTAGCTCATGATTGTCGACCAAAAAAGATTACATTAGCACCTTTAAAACGTAGAAAGTTAAGCGTTGATCTCAAACATGAAACTGCAATCGTAGTTCAGAAAAAATGGCAAACGAAATTATGTCAACAGGAGATCCAGAGCCGGCACATTTACCATCGGTTGGATGTTTAAAGCAGATTAAATATGAATACAATAGCAGCGAACGTTATCATTCTCACCCAGTATTAGCTTTATGGATGATGACCCAGGTTGAACCGTACAAAAAGATTATAAAACAAATTTCTATTTACCCATTTTACTTATTATATTGTTCACCTGGTCCAGGAATCGCATTATAGAAATAATTTTAAAAATAATCGACCAATCATAAGCATTGATGCTACTGGAAGTATTCTTAAAGAACTTGGACCTACAGATGAAATGATTACTACGAAACACATTTTTTGTATCGGCAGTAATGTATGATAAGAAAAATGACAGAAGTGTACCCGTTACACAAATGCTCTCCGAATCACAAACTATGGACACAATCACCAACTGGTTACAAACTTGGATAGGCAATAAAACCACACCTAATGAGACTATAGTAGATGACTGTGCTGCACTTATAGGGGCTGCAGTTAAAGCTTTTACTATTCACGAATCGACTAGCGATTATGTCAAAGCATCTTATAATAAATTAAACCAAAATGCAAAAACTCCGCGAGATTGTTACATCAGACTTGATACTAATAGGGTCAACGAGAGAATGCGTTCCTGACAGGTGGTGATTGACTTGCCGATATAACTTTGAGGCGGCTCTCAATTTACGATAAAAAAATGTTTTTGTCTATTCGCCCAATTAACAAGTAACAAGCTATAAAGACTACATTATTATGTCAAATTATGAACAATCACGTTAAATTTGCACTTCGAATTACAATTAAAGTTAAGAAAACAATAATTTTCAAAAAATATACTGCGCTGCTACAAGGTTTTGGCAGCCATTAATTTTTTTAGTGATGTGACAAAAATAGCGGTCAAAATTAACGAAAAGTAACGATTAACGGCTATGTCTATCAAATTAATAGTTTAAAAAAATAAAAAACGCGCTTTTAGCACGCAGTAAAAATTATAAAATAATAAGGATATTTTGGACATTCGAAAGAAATCGTGGAGCGTTTATAAGTATGTATAATCCATTCTCTTTTTGGACAAAACGCTCCACGTTTTCTTCCGAAAGCCCGAAATGTATTATTATTTTTAGTGCGTGCAGTTATTTTAGAAATCTGTTTTTTTTTGCTAGAACTGGCCGAAAATATGTTATCTAATCTAGTTTATGTAGTGTAGAGCGTGCTAAAATATTATACATACATACCTACTCTCGAAAAACATAACTCTCCTTCTGATTTGGCGCAGTCGGGTAAAAATTGCAAACGAGAATAACGAACCACATTGTGATATTAATTTCTAGTAGGTAATAAAAAATATCAGTTACGTAAGGTTACACCACTAGTCACATGTGTCAGGAACGCATTCTCTCGTTGACCCTATATAGTTAGTCACTACGTAAAAATATTGGAAATTTTTTCTTGTTTTAAAAATGTAGACGATCGGGTAAGATCGTTTTATTTTAAGTGTCTTTTATATATCAAGGAACAACAAAGTTATAGTGAAGTAAAACAAACCGTCTGTGATTTAATTTCAATTTGTTTAAATAAATTTACTGAAAGACTCTGCTTGCGAATCAGCAAGGATTAGACTCAAAGGAAAAAATACTGGAGGAAAATAAAACCAATACTGCAGAAATACCAGAATTAAAAACCAACTCGCTCTTGTATGACATTGTTTTTGAAGAATCGGCCAAAAGTCAATCAGCTCCGATTTCCGATCACTCAAAATTTTGTCGCTGGCACGGTCGACATTCCCGCCCATGCAGATTTGGGGTCACCACTGGTGGCTGGAGTGGCTGGTGACTCACCAGCCACTCCTCCCAATGTGCGGGTTAAAATCCACACGAACACATTGGAGAGACAATGGCTCGAATTAAAAAGACACATGCGGACCTGCCGTAGACAGCGCCGAATAAAATGGTACATAGGGGAGTTTATGTAACGGCGTAATATTTTACGACCTCTGCCTTCTGATGCCGCGCGTTTCATTTATTCAAAATGGGAGACATTTGATGAATTCAAGAAAGTTGCCTTTACTCACTGGGCAGTTGTGTTGCTTCTTAAAGTGACTTGCTAAATGGTAAATGGAAGAGCCCACCACACGGCATTTTATTTTACGCGCTGACGACGTAAGCGCTTCGTCTGCGTGTTTTCATCGCGTTTTGGCAGATTTTACAAGTCTTTTTTCGCATAAGACGCGCTGTAAACCCGCGTCTGTATCGATACAAAGGCACCGCAGCAGCGGGGAGCGGAGGAGGGCCACCTGTGAACAATAAAACGAACGCGATACAAACGCGCGTTTACAGCGATTTCATGTTCGAAAAACGCGGCGTTTGTATGCGCAAGGATAGTGTGTAAGTAAAGGCTTAACCGTGTCAGCTTCCTTGCGTTTGCTGACCATTCAACTATTAAGCTTTTAAGCGACTTTTAAGCGCGTTTGTATCAATACAAACGCGCTTAAATAAAACGTCGTGTGGAAGGACTCTAACTGCTCCGAGTTTTTAATAAATGCAAGCATGTTACTGGAATTGCGATCAGTCAGAAATACCTTACACCACCAGTGGAAGCCAAAAATTTAGCGCAAAATTAGTTAGTTATAAAAAACAAAGCGCGCTTTTTTGGTGCAATAATTAGAGAAAATAGTGCATACACAGAGTGGACATAAAATGTGAAGATTGGAGGAGTAAAGACTTTGTTTAGGTTAGAATAACATCCTATAATGTATTCAGTTTAGATTCTTAAAACTACATTTGGCATCAATTTGGTGTTCCTTTAAAATTCTTTTTTTTTAACTATACCTACTTGTTGCAAAATAATTTCTTTGGCACAAAATAATTTCCTTGGTGTATATTGGAACCAAAGATGATTGGTGGACTTCTTGGTTTTGGATTACTACTAACAAATGTCTTGATTCATTATCCAATAAGGTGTAAGTCTGTAATGATAACGATATTGTGATATTATAAATAAATAAATAAACATTGTTTTATCCATGACCAAGAAGTCCTAAAACCTGTAACTACTCCTCAGTAGGAGTAAGCTATAGGGTTACATCTATTTCATAGGAAGTACTACTTTCGATCGAAGAATAACAAGAAAAATATCAGAATTACATCAATATTATCATTTTAATGGCAGAATAGTAATATTTTTTACAATTTGGCTAAGTTTTATAATAATATGAAATGGTGTCCAATTATCCAAGTTAGCTATGTTGAAGTGAATAAACCGAAGTAGCAATTATTCAATCAAAAACATTTATCCAACGGAAAAACTGCACAAAACATGAAACGTTCTAAAAATCTATCACTACATCTTCACATGCCAGTTTGAACAGAATTCAGAAATAAAGTTAAACAAACCTCAAAACATGTCAAAACTAAATATTAGACCTTTACGAGCTTCAGATGCGCAGAATAGAAACTGCAATCCTGGTTCATCTGGTTTACGGACTTCCTGCTTCTTCAAGCCAGAAGTTACTTACACCGTTAAATGGTGATTGTAGTTCTGCAACCTCCTTTGATTTATCGATAATCTGCAGGAAATTAGTAGCTTATATAAAATGTTATTCGTACTATAATAGCTTAACTACGGGACTGATACGAGCACTATGTGTGGTCGGTCTTTATTGATATGTGTTCACTAGGGTTGCCAGATGTCCGGTATTTAAGCGTACAGTTCGGTATTTTTGAGGCTTGTCCGGTAAAAAATAAATGGTCAAACAATGTCCGGTATTTTGAGGAAAGTCGGTACTTACTATCGACAAGCGCCTACAAAAAGTAGGCAAATTAAAAAAATGTGTTTTGTTTAGATTTCTCGAGTTTAGTCGATAATTAGATAGATTACGCGACGTTCGGGAGTGTTTACGCGGTTGACCTTAGTACCTACTCGTTGAAAGAAGCAAAGTTTTTCGTTGTAGTTGCGTGTATGTTTGTGTTTTTGACTGTTTGTTGAGTTTTACATAAAACTAATAGAAAATGGATGAAGAAGTTTCTGCGAGTTCTGCAACACCGCCAAAGAAAATAAGGCGAATGTGCCATTATTACCCAGCATACAACCAAGTTTGGGTTGTCCGGTATTTTTTCGCGACTCACCTGGCAACCCTAGTGTTCACCCCACACGATTTCTTTTTAATGCCTTCACTATGAGAAGAATAATCTTATCTGCCGTTGGATAATACATACGAATAAAATTAGGAACTAAAATAGTTAATACTATACGAACATTAACGTGTTTGTGAGGAAAAAGACCGTTTTTCCTTATTCCTACAAGCGTAACAGGTTTCGGCCGCTTTTCGAATGGTCCAAAGTTTATCTGAAATAATTAAATTAGGTACCAATATGATATTATCTTCATCACAGAAAAATGCAGATAAGAATCGTCAATAGATAACAAAACTCACAATTTTAACTCCTTCAAGGTTCTCAAGGATTACAAAGTAGTAAAATGCTATATAGTAGAGTGCCGTAAGGTTTATACCTCGGAATCCAGGGCCAGTCAATGAATCTTAATATAAACCTTGAAAATATGTTTTTAATAGTATATAGAAAAATGTTTAAAAAAAATTTTTTCACGCTCTCAATTTTTTTTTAAATTTTTTTTTTTTTAGCCTAATTCTTCCCACTGCTTGGCAAAAGCCTCTCCCATGCCTCTCCAAACACTCCTATTATTAGCTGCTTCCCACCAATCGTCCCTAAATGAGCGTAGGTCGTCACTCCATCGTTTTTTGGGCCTAAAATTATTATAAACAATTATTAATTTTTTGGAGTTTTCATTGATTTATATTAGTCGTCATATTTTAAAAAGAACAACTATTACAAACTTGAAAACTTGATCTTGGATCTTTAGGGACTGCAGGTATACCGATGCACCATTCAAATACTACCTGTTTTGGTCCATTAGACTATTTTGCTTTAAACAGCGACTTAGTTTTTGCCTTTATCACTCCCTATTTCTTAGTCAGGCTGAAAAACAAACGCCCTACTAGATTACTTCTCTTAACTACTCGATTTTGTCAATTTAACCACCTTAACTCAACTTCTAAGTTTTTGAAATAATCCGACTTAGGTAAGTCTTCGATGTCTAATACCCCGAATTTGTTGTTTTTGCAATACATGTTATACCATTCTGGATTCGGAATAGCACAAGGCAGTTTTTAAAAACATTTGTTCATTAAGTACCGAGTAAATATTTTTCGTGGCAGCTGCTCAAAGTCGAGTTATTGTTTTTGGGAGAGAATTAAAGTTAACTTTGACAGTTAATTTGTCGATGTTCCACTTTATCATCAACGAATTATTTTCGCCATATCATAAGTAACTATCGAAGAAGCCGTTAACGTACTTTTTTTTTTAATTAATTGAATATTAATCGCTCTCTGATACAAAAACCATCAAAAAGTGGTTCTTTTTTTCAAAAATCACTAAAACGGGTTTAACTCGATACTCATAAGACTTTTCTATGGGCATGTAAGGCTTATTTGATGCACCTTAAGTCCTCCGGTGTCAGTTTGCCGGCCTAGTTTTGGGATGTGCGGAGATTCCTGCTCCTGAAACCGATACGTATTATTTTGTATCATTGTTTTACGTTCATTAAAGCCTAAATTAGTTTAGCTAAAAAGTAACACGACATTCATTGACTGTTAGGCGGTACGAAGTTCGGGGCCCGCCATGAACAATACCGAACAGCTGCTGTTATCCCCTCTATTCTCCAACCCGACCTTCATCGGTATACCTGCAGTCCCTAAAGATCCAAGATCAAGTTTTCAAGTTTGTAATAGTTGTTATTTTTAAAATATGACTTTTGACTAATATAAATCAATGAAAACTCCAAAAAATTAATAATTGTTTATAGTAATTTTAGGCCCAAAAAACGATGGAGTGACGACCTACGCTCATTTAGGGACGATTCACCAATCTTCCCACCGGAAACAGCTAATAATAGGAGTGTTTGGAAAGGCATGGGAGTGGCTTTTGCCTAGCAGTGGGACGAATTAGGCTAAAAAAAGAAAAAAAAAATAAAAAAAAAATTGAGAGCGCGAAAAAAATTTTTTTTAACATTATTCTATATACTATTAAAAACATATTTTCAAGGTTTATATTAAGATTCATTGACTGGCCCTGGATTCCGAGGTTTGACCATTTTTATGCCTTACGGCACTCCACTAATAGCCCGATCAAGGAAAACATTTGGTGCTACACTAATTCACAACAAGCTGAAAGTCACAGATTGTTTAAATTTTTTTTATAAATAATATGTATAAGTTTCCCATCATGATGTATGTCTAAATTTACTATTTTTTTATTTATTTTTATGTTAAAAATTGCGTTTTTGGCAATTTACAGCGAAACAGTAAGTTACCTTCAATAAAAAAAATCCATACATCGCAATGATGTGCAACTTTTACAAATTAATTATAATTACATTTCGAGCAATATCTGTGATATTCAGCTTGTTGTGAATTTATGTAGCTTCACTCTGATTTTTTGAGCTATTTTGACTGCATTAATCAACAGTAAATAATGTAAATCAATATATAAACAAAGCGACACCCTTTTTAAATATTATGGAATTACTTATAGGTTTTTAAGTATTAGTTATATTTATACTTAGTAATAAAAGTATTCTCGTTACCTTCTGAAAATATGGTCGGAATTCTTGAGACACAGTTTTCGCTAGCCGCGTTAGGTAATGCGGTGGTCTAATAACCATATGGTGAGTACCAATGTCATTGTCGTCGTTTGCCTCCTAACAACAATAAGTCTAAAATTAACAAATCAACAGGTTGCTGCACATTTGGTTCTCATAGTTAATACCTGAGATCTATGCAGTTCGAAACTCACCATAGTAGATACGGGGATTTTCCACCAAAAAGAATTTAACTGATTACCATCCCAAGAATTTTGATTCAAAGAGGGAACATCCGATTGTGAATTTTTAACAGCAGATTTGTCTTCATTAGCTGAAACGTATACATTGAACATTAACCTATGGTTAAGTAACCAACCAGTTAAGGTGCAAGGTGCAAGGTGCAAATTGTTTCAACGCCAGTATCACACCACCGCTGCGGTACCGTAAAAGCGGCACCGCTTGATGGATTCCGCTGCGATTGTAGTATAGTTTGAATAGCGGTATAAGAGCGGTATGGATATCGAAACGTCACACAAGTCAGTTAAAAAGAAATCGAAGTAAAATGTCGTCGTTATCGACCGAAGCGGAAGCAATGTTATTGTGGCCTTTAACTTTGAAAAACGTAAGACTCGTACCATTGCGGTCCATGAGATTAATGAAAAAGAAATAAATTAGGAGAAAACCAACTGTGTAAAGAACTGAGTCCCATGAAGATCGTTAGATATTTAAGAATGTCTCCACGTAGTTTTGAAGATTTACATAATCTTTGAAGCTATATTACGAAAGAAAATCCTAACGAGATTTCGATAAGCTATTTCTAGCTATTTAAACAAGACGAAAAAACAAAGCAAAAGAAACCACCAGAAACAAGTTTATTAAGCAAGCAAAAGGAACAATAGAAACTAAAAAACAAGAGACTGAAACTAATCTTATACAGAATACTAAAGTAAATGAAACAAAAGTAGAAATCACGAGAAACAAGATAAACAAGAGATTAGAACTAATAATATACAAGAGACAAAAGAAAATAAATCACAAGAGACTTCAATCTTTAACTACCAGATAAATCTATGTATATTTCATAAAACATGACGTTTTAGACAGAGGCAGGTATAAAATATCTGTCATATAAATTTTATTAGTAGATTGTGAAACAGCCCTGTCTCGATCTCACTGTTGAGGTGAGAAGTTGTATGTGCGACACGAAAGCAAAGTTAATTACATTTCGTGACTTGATTCAAAATAGTCACGGGAAATAAATATTAACTTTGCTCTTTCTTGCACTAACAACTATTCCTTCTCATTTGAGTGATGTAGGTACCCTTGATTTTCTAATAGGTTTCATTTTACTATATTATATTTTTTTTTGCTTTTAAAATAAGGACCCTGGTCTTTAAATGTGCATTATAGATAAGAATATAATTATATAGACCGCATTACTAAATCGATAAAATACCAATAAAATTCTAAAGGTTTAAATAAACTTATTAATTAAAAGGCAGAATCTAAGTTTTTCATTTAGAAAAAAAGTTAGATCCAAACAACTTCGTGTGACTTCTTTCGGACCACCCTGTTACATGTTTACATATTTCGCCCTATTTTCGCCTTGATTATGGGAGATGCTATGGTGTCACAAACTCAGTGTTGCCAATGCTACGGCAATTACTGTGAGCTACGGCTTTCAGGTCAGAAAATCGCTAAATCTACGGCTATTCACAAATCTACAGTTATTCATTCATGTATCGTCTAGTATTTCCATTAATTTATTTAATTTTATAATAAATAATAAGATTACGGACAAAAAAATATTCTTTAAATAATGATGAAGAATCATTCCTAGAATACATTCAGGATTTGTACCTACTCATTTCATCGCGAATAATTCATCATAGTTATTTTTTAAAACAACTAGATATTTAAATAAATAAAAAAATAAAAAGAGTTGTTTTATTTTATCCATAAAAAATTACAAATTTTGAGAATGACAAATGACACGGCCGACAGTTGATGTTTTTCTTTATAAACACGGCTTTTTTATCTAACATGAACGCCTCAAAATTTGCGTTGGCAACACTGCATAAACTACAGCTCTAAAACACTGTGCTTAACTTCTAACTGTGTATTATTGTAAAAACTGTATTGATTGACAGAATTAACGAATTTAATAAAGAAATGCATTTCTATTCAAAATAACTACTTAGTGCATATGTGCATTTAGTAGGTTGTTTAGAAACTTACATGATGTACACACATATTCAATAAGAAAAGACACCACTGACAATAAAATGCAGAGATTCATTGTGTAAAACGATAAACTTGGCCTATCAAAAAAATATGCAGCACTACGTCACTTTACAAAAGCTGAGTACATAATACATTATCCACTGAGCATCAACTGTAGACACGAAGATTAATTCTGAGAATGTTTTGTTTACCTTGCTTTTGAAGTGACGCCTTATTACAAACAAGGATAACAACAAAAGAACTGCATTCACTAATAGCAATGATAAGCAGAACTGCACTGAGTTTACTGGACATGTCGGAGGCCATGATTCAAATGAAAATATTGCAGAATATTTAAAATAGAAGTCTAAACAAAAGAAAACAAGACACTATTGTTTTGATTTAAACACGTATTCTAATAATACTGACATGCGTAGGTACATTTATAGGTAGATACTTACTAAATGTATTATCAAAAAGAAATTAATCATATTACCTAAACAAAACCCTATCTACGTAGATTCTTATTGTTTACCTTTGCTTTGTCTTATTTGGAATAATGAGAATAAGAATTTTCACTTGTTTATTCATTCAGGTACGAGTGAATTACAAATAAAAATTAAGAAGGGAGAAAATATTTTTTTTAAATAGAAAATTATACATATTCCTGCTACTAAACGGATACTGGTTACCAAAAATATGAAAGGTAGGTATCAGAAAAGTAACAAATCTTATCCTTTGGATACTAGTATCCTACGACGATAATTTTTTTCATATGATACTGGTCACCAAATTCCGGTAGGTATAATACGCCGCCGGACGAAGGGCATATTCTAGGAGTTGAAAAATTAGTTACTTCAAGACAAGATCAGCGAGCGTCCAGCTGGCTGGTAGTACCTACTTAAGTATTACCGACAAAGGTAAATTAAAAATACAAATATTCTTACTTCGTTAATATCCTCCAAAATCCTTAGCATTGTTTGTGGTTGATGGGGAATTTCGACTCAAGGTGGGCTCAACCCAGTAAGGAAAATGAATGGCCTCCTATTCCGTGTAGGTTGAGTATCCGACGATTGTCACGTAGGCCATTAATCGATTTCACGAAAATCGTCACTGTTGGAGCCGGTATCACTGAGCATATGACAACAAGGTACGCGGTCACAGGTCCGCCGTTGCTCCTCCCGTTCTCCGGGAGCGCAACGACCGGCTACACAAGCACGCTGCCGACTCATTAATCCAGAACCGCAAGTCACAGAACATTCGCTCCACTTGCTCCATCTACTCCAAATCTTCCTTATTTTATCTCGATCCATGTGGCTGTTTTCTTGAACAAAAGTGAAATCCTAATAAGAACGTATATAAACCAAGGAAAGTATTTCAGGAATCAAAAGACTGATATTAGAATCTGATAATAGTCTCCTTTTTAATTTTAGGCCGCGATTTTCATGCTAAATTGAGTATTATATGCGTTTTTCGATGTTTCCTGCTATTTCTGCGATTTTCTATTTGTGCGAGCGTTTTTAAACGATTAAACCGTTTTTTTCAAAACGAAAATAAAAATATATTTCTGCACTTTTTTTTTATTAGTTTACACGTTTTTTTATTACTTTACAATTTTTTATATTACTTTACACTTTTTTTATTATATATTTTTTTGCAATGGACCCATTGCAGTTGATATTGGCGCGTAATTTCACTTTTTGGAATTATGCGGCCAATATCACTTTGGAGGGGCAAGCCATTGAGGCGGCAAAACAATGGCTGCTAATACCCAACGGGCCAGCACTTTGCCCTAACTGTCGCAGGGTGATGTCGCGAGAAACGCGACGTGAGTACAAGTTAAGGTTTAGGTGGCGCTGCCGCCGCGCGGGTTGCAATGAGATTTTGTCCTCCGTAAAGGGTACGTTCTTCGAAAGGTTTAAAGTCTCGGTGTTAAATACACTGAGACTTTTAATCCATTTTTTTCGGAGGGACAAAGTAACACAAGCGGCTCGAGACGTAGAGGTGGGGTGGATGTTGCTTCAGCCATACAAATCTACCATTTCCTGCGGGAAGTATGTGAGGTGGCCGAAGCACATAACCGCGAGAAAATTGGGGGGAGACATGATGTTGTGGAAGGCGACGAAACCCATTTATTTACCCGGAAATATCACAGGGGTTGACTTCCACGACATCAAACGTGGTCATTTGGATGCCTCAGTCGGCTCACGGGTCAGATACATGTAGAAATCATCCCAGACAAGACCCGAGCCACGTTAGATCGCATAATTGCGGCTAACGTGGAAGAAGGTACTTTTGTTATGACTGACAGCCATAGGTCATACTTTAGGCTGGACATACTGATGCCGGTTCTTCTTTGTCAGTCTTTTTCCTATAGGTACATATTTTTGATCGAAATTTTTCAGTCTTTTTTTACTTACCAAAGCGCCCCGTTTGCTCCAGTCCAACCGTCAGATAGCGAACCCGACTTTGAAAAACCCTGGTCAGGCCTCATATTATTCAGATGAAATAATGTATAATGTACCTACTATTATGTATGTACTTACCTGTAGGAGAATTGTCTATATTAGACGACGTAGGCGGTATCTTATCCAATGAAACAAGAGGACTACTTAAAGATTTTTTCTGCTCCTCGTAAACCATATCTATTAAATCTTCTACATTGAACACAAGCTTGTCGTCCACGCGTCTGTAGTGCCCATGTTTGTTACAAATGACCTCGAGTATCAGAATAGTGATAATTTTAATGATGCAATGAAATTGCAACATTGTTGTCAACTAAATTATTCAATCAATCAATCAATTCTTGGTAATATGGCGGTCCTTCTTTGATTTCGCCAATGTCCAGTGGTGTAGGATTAAAATTGTTGAGTTTTCCAAGAGTTTTCGGAGATAATGGTATTTTTGACGTATGTCAAATATGCAAGACGATCATAATGTATTCATTACTCTACTCTTTGAATGTATTATTGTTTTTTTAATTTTTGAAATTGTTAAAAACTTTTAAAAAAAAGGAGATATAAAGATAGCAAAGATAAAATTTCCGAAAATCTTATTGGTTTTTATAGCTTCAAAGCGATGAACGCTCGTGCTATGTTAAGTCGTTCAGTCGGATGGGACACAAATAAGACTCAAATAATAGGCTTACTGCCTATGTTACAAATATCAGTTACGAATAAGCCTCAATAAAAATCATCATCATTATTACTGACTGTATTGAACACACCGCGACGACTCCGCCACGCATCTACCTCGCGCCCGCTTTCGCTTCTCAACCGCTCGCAAATCGCTAGTATGATAAGGCTCTTAACGTCCCCACTAGAGCCTACTGAGAGTGAAAAAAACGTAGAACGCTAGGCCCATTCATCCACAAAAGTACCAGAAGGAAAAGGTAAGAGGCTAATCATTTGCCACGCAGGTACTGCCAAAGGTTTCGGCCAAACTTTTAAATAAACAAAAAGGAAAGAATACCACGAAGAGACTTTGAAACATTTTCTGAATGGTTCTATGAAATGATGGACAACTTGAACGGTCCTCATATAATCATAATGTATAATTCGTCCTACCATTCCACGCAACTTGACAAGGCTCCGACGACGGCACATAAAAAGGCGATATAAGTAATAACCTCATAAGGAAAGGCGTAGATGCCACAGACGTATGTGGTAGATACCAATATGACAATGCTCAAGTGCGAACTGCTTGGGCTGGTGGCCATACACAAATCAAGGGAGCCAGTGTATATGTCGCAGCCAACTGGTTAAAATAGCTGTCCAATTAAACAGCTAGCCCTTTGATTGAACAACGACATTCAATCACACGGCTAGCTTTTAATTGAATATTTGAGGCGCTTAAAACGTTCAACACTACAGCTGATTTAAAAGCCGCCGGGCAATTGAATTAGTTCGTTGCTCACCACCACCGCGGCGCTAGCTGCGTTTTGTTCACCTTTGGAAACCCACGACTCCCCACGAGCATGCCGGAATGACGGCGAAAATGCCAGTTATGCCGGAATGCCAGTTAAACAGCAGTCCAATTTGAGGCTTATTTCGTGTTACATACTAATTATTATGGCTTGTTATGCTTTTCATTCAATCGGGAACGGAACAAGCTATCGAATAATATGCAAGTATGGTAAGCTGTTAAAATCTTTGAAAAAAATTCGTAACAAATTGACAGTTATTTTGCGGTTTGGCGGCATTCGTGCGTGTAGTGAAAAAAATTGTTTATAATTTATTATACTGCAGAAACAGTAAGTAAAAGTTATTATATCTATTATTTATACATTTTACATCCTAAGTAAATAAAAATATCAACATGAAATATGTAAATAATCCTGAAATAAGCTAAAATAAATACATTCGCAAGCCGTCGAGTTGGCGTACGTCATTTGTATTTGCATTTTATTTGGTATTTTTAAGGACTACATATTATTTATATTACTTATTTTTATCGCAAATTTCATAAAGATTATTATTTCATATTTCATTATTATGATTACTGTAAATTCAGAGTTATTTTTGCATTCAAAGTAAATACGGTCTACGCTTTACCGCCATTTTTGTTTCGGAAACTATGTACATGATGTTCACTTTTCTGTGGCCTTGAAGTATTGAAAATTTTATACACTACTTTATGTTTTATTTAGTTTTTTTATAATTATTTTTCATATTTGGTTATAAAATATTGAAATTAAAAAATAAAATCCTTTTCATTCTACAGACCATGAATAAGGAAATCAATAAAAAAAAATCTGTCGCCTATCCGGTAGCAGTTACCCCGGGTGGATCCTTAAACTTGGGAGCTGATGACCCAATGCTGGTACAGCAGGTCAACGGTAACCAAATTCAAGTATGTATTAGTATATTTGTTTAGTATATTAATTAGTGTAACTGGATATAAAAAGCGTCTTAGCTGTTCGACGGGGGTGCGAAGAGGCAGGGCTACCCACTGTATATATATAAAAAATCAAGTTTGAGTGTGACTATTGCATGAAAATCGATGATTTGAGAATTGGAGGTGTACTTACTAACCAACTATGATTACCTTTTAACTAACTAACTAAGCATAATGTGCAGAAGAAAATAGAATGACTTTAATTTTTTACAATAACCTTGGCTTTGAATAAAATAGTATGACTAATTTTCTCCAATAACCTTGGCACGGCGTTTTTACGGGGTTTTCTAAATTTTCGAAGGGCTTTACTACCAGGGAATGTTTGTGGTTTTCTGTGTGTTGTGGTGCATGGCTTGTTTATTGCTTTTTATAGATATGGAGGCCACCAACGACGCCGGGCGTGGCAATACCTAGGGCGAGGTCTCCCTTGTAGCTTCCGGGTGCCGAGCGACGAAAATACACCTCGTCGTAGTCATCGTCGTCCACGTCCTTTCACCACTGACGACCCAACACTCCATTACGGAGAGAGGGACTCCGGCAGTGAGTTGGAAGGCGACGAAGATGATAACGACGACGACGACGAGGGTATAAGATACAACGACGTCGAACGCCTCCGAGCCTTTGCTAGAGACCTGCAGGCTCTTCAGCTGGAGACGGTCGAGGAGCAGGTGCAGGAGCAGGTCGAGGAGTTCGGAGAGGCGTTGCCATTTGAATGGGCGGAAAATTTCGACCTGTTCCGGGCGAACCCGGAAAGATACACCAGAGCTGCAGGTCCTACCGTAGGCTCCCAAGACCCTGTTTTTTTGTTCTGCAGTATTTGGGACGAACTAATTATGCGAAAGATTGTTGAAGAAACCAATTACTATGCTTTTAATACTATAGCTGCATTAGAGGCGGCCGGGCAGCTGCCTAAAAATTTAGACCTTTGGTACGACGTCACGGTGGAGGAATTATATAGATATTTTGCCATCGTTATGCTGATGGCATTGAGCAATAGGGGGACTATTAAGGAGTTCTGGGCATCAGGTATTCTAGAAATGCCAAATTTTAGAAACCTGATGTCCAGGAATAGATACCAGATGAGTTCCCGTTTTTTACATTTTGTAAAAAACGAGGAAATCTCATCTAACGCTACCTACTACGAAAAAAAAATTGGAAAAATAAAACCTATATTGGCACACTGCAACGAAAAGTTTTCTGAAATATACGTGCCACAGAGGGAGCTGAGTCTCGATGAGGCTTTGCTCCTGTGGAAGGGGCGCTTGTCTTGGATCCAATGTATCCGGACCAAAGCCGCTCGCTTCGGCATTAAGACTTTCGAGTTGTGTGAGGCTAGGTCCGGATACATGCTCAAGTGCCTCATCTACGGGGGCAAAGATTCAACTATGCTCGAGGAACCCGGCATGGCTTCTCGGCCTCAACTGCTAAGGTGGTGCTGGAGCTCTTGAACGGGATCCTCGATTGTGGGCACCTAGTTGTGATGGACAACTGGTACAACCAATTGCCGCTCACCCGATATCTCAAACAGAGGCACACGTTCTTGGCACTTTGAATCGACGTAGGCAACATGTGCCTATGTCGATTAAGAGTGCCAATGATCCTGTGATGTCTACTAGGGAGACGGTAAGTTGTCATTCTGGTGACATCAGTCTTACGGCCTGGAAGGACGTAAAACTAGTTACCATAATGTCAATTTACCATCATCCGGAGATGGTGAGCGGCCACAGGGCGGGGCAGGAGCGCGAGAAACCAATCGCCGTTTCCGATTATAACAAATACATGGCCCCCCCATGTATTTGTTCTGGTGGATCTGAAAGATCAAAAACTCTCTATGTATTTGTTAGAAAGGAAGCGGGGGTTGAAATGGTAATGAAAGTATTTAGGCTTCTTAACACCAGCATCTTAAATACTTACATCATGTACCATCAGAACCCGATGTTCCGCGTCATGTCCCAGCGGGAGTACCGGCTGTCCCTTGCCGAAGGGCTCATTGCTCGGTTCCCTCGGGAGCATGTGCCGAGGCCGGCGCTGCTGCCGACTTCTAACGCAGAGAAGCGGCTGCGGAGAGACTTTCTGCACTTTCCTATCACTACCGAAAAAATTGGAAATCGTTACAACCAGCGACGGTGCATTCGGTGCTCCTCTAAAAAGTGCGTAAAATGGTGCACACCGTATGCAAAGACTGCAATGTAGGTCTTTGCATAGGGGAGTGTTGGGAAGAATACCACACTCTTTTAAATTTATGAGTAAGTTTCGTTTTCGGTTTTATTTTTCCAATTTTTTTTTCGTTCACGCTAGCTTTAGCTTGCAGTTTCATATTTTTAAAAGGCTACACGCGTTACTTGCTGAATTTTTCTCTGGGGAAACCGCCTTCCAAATCTATCTTTAGCTCTAATTTTTTTTATTATGTCGGAGATTACGTTCATGGAGGCTATTTTGGAACCATTTGCAAACTCTTTACTGCTAAAATGCAAGAACTGGCATGTTTCCGACTGGTTGTCAGTTTGGCGCTTTCATATTTGAGATGTTGTCATGTTTGTTGGATTATGTTTGATAATTGATTGGATATCGGTCATGAAGAGACATCGGAAGACATCACGTACATCTTGTTATTTTATAACGTGATTGGAAACTACGCAATAAAGCTAGTTTGTTCAGTACACGCCCACTGTCTTATTTTAACTAAAAGCTTAAACGCCACTTCTGATGACTCGTCTATATTTAATTTAATTGAAGTGACGGTCGACATTCTTTATATAGTTGTTTTATAGTTTACCTTGTATGGGCACAAGTAGGTGGGTTTCTTCAACAATCTTTCGAAATAGGCTGTGAAAAAAAACTAATGTTTACTTTATATGATCATTAAATTAAATGCAGTGTCATTTATAGGCTAATTCATTAAATAACGTGACAACAAATAAATATTATAACGAGTTATAATAATTGATGATGATTATTTATGTTGATTTGTAGAAAAAAAATTACCATTAGTTTATTAGAGGTTATATTATATTCGTTAGGCCTAGTTATTGAAGAAGATACTAGATGTTGTGGCCCAGTCAAACTTTTGTGGTTGTAGTTATTATTTCCCAATTAAAACATATACACTTGGACGCTGTTAATCGTTTATGTATCAACCCACAAAATGTGCGAAATTGGACTTTGTATGCAGTTTTGTTCGAAATTTTGTAAAGAACACGACCGTGTTATTAAAAAAATACGATCAACTTTACTTTTTTCATAATTTGATGGTTACATTATTGCTTAATTTATAATCAAACTATTGTATTTAGCGTTTATGTGTTATGCTGCATAGAACGTAAACGAAAATAATCTATATCACTATTCCTATTTTAGCGTTAATGTACTATCCCTCCTTAATACACAAAAGCAAAATGAAGTTTAAGCACATTGAAAAAGCAATTATGTATCAACCTTCTTTGGACCGTGGGAAATTTTGGGTACATATCTTGGAATTATATGAAACTAGTGCCATTCGTTAGCTCTAACACGTCGTACATTTTTTTTTTTATAGCGACACTCTCAATACCTAAAGCGAAAGTACTGTTTTTGCATCTGAAAAATATGACTAACATGGGAGTAGCATAAAAATATGGGTCAGCAGTCATGTGACTTATTTCAATCGGTAGCTATTCAAACAGAGAGTATTTCATCTCTAGACCATATTGCCAAAATCGACGGCCAACTTGCCCTAAATAGACGTCGAAAAAAAATTGATGTACCAGAGTAGTCCGTTAATATGACTCAACACTAATAGGATACACATTGGTCGATAGCTATTCAAACGACGAGTATTTTATCCATAGATGTGATTGCCGAAATCGACAGCCTACTTGCCGTAAATTGACGTCAGAAAAGTCAGATGTAATGTACCGGAGTAGTCTGTAAATATGATCCAATAGTCACGTATACCAATCCATAGCTCTATTTAAATGGCGAGTATTTCATCTATAGACACGTAATTTCTGAAATCGACGCACAGAGGTCGATTATTGAAAATTAGCCAAAAGTCATTTTTTTTTAATCAATCGTTATACAGGGTGGCCCGTCGATTGACGTCCAAAAGGAAAATTTGGATTCCTCGTGTCATGGGGTATCCGAATCACCCCCATGTATGTTCCGCGATTGTTTACGGTTTCCGAGTTATGACGTTTTTTCTGATTTTTTTGAGATTTTTCAACCAACCACCCTAAAAAGGTTCGTAGGAAAAAAAGTACAACACTTTTTGATAATTTTATTTTTGCATCAAATGCTTCATAAGCTGTACTTTTATGCATTAAATATTCAGCTTCGTAACTTTAATAAAAGTTGGGGAAATGAAGGTCTGAAGAGGAAAAATTGTATTGACCGAAAAATAATCGAAATCTTCAAACTTAAATTAAGAAGTTAAAATGACGGCTTCATGGATTTTGAGTTAGCTTAAAAAATGCGCCAACTTCTCAGCTTTCATAATCATCGAAAAAAATTGGTACTTAATGGGCTACTTTTGCTAGAATCAGCCTTTAAAGAGAGCAAGGTGGAAAAATTTCGGAATTGGACGTTTTTTTTTTCTTTCATATTTTATGATCACCTAAGCCTCAGTAGGTTTAAAGACAGTGTTATCTTACCGAAAAGTACAAAAAAGGAGCCAAGATTGACACATTTGGGGGTTTTGGAAGACCTTTAAGAGATCAGTTACAACTTGAGAAAATTATGCAGATATGCATCATTTCTACGGGGTTGCACAAGAAAACGGCCTTGAAGCGGCACGATACAATCATGCCGATTCAAGGCCGTTTCCTTGCTGCTTCCCGGACAAACATCAAGTGATCGACACGACATCACCGCACGTGTTTTCAGGCAAAAAATTCGGTCACTAATGAATTACATTGTAAAGCAACACGTCTTTGGGAATACTCAATGCTGGATGTATTCAATCGAATGGCAAATACGAGGCCTACCGCATGCTCACATTCTGATTTGGTTAGTCGAAAGAATTCGGTCAGATCAAATAGATGACATCATATGTGCGGAGATTCCTGCTCCTGAAACCGATACGTATTATTTTGTATCATTGTTTTACGTTCATCAAAGCCTAAATTAGTTCAGCTAAAAAGTAACACGACATTCATTGACTGTTAGGCGGTACGAAATTCGGGGCCCGCCATGAACAATACCGAACAGCTGCTGTTATCCCCTCTATTCTCCAACCCGACCTTCATCGGTATACCTGCAGTCCCTAAAGATCCAAGATCAAGTTTTCAAGTTTGTAATAGTTGTTCTTTTTAAAATATGACTTTTGACTAATATAAATCAATGAAAACTCCAAAAAATTAATAATTGTTTATAATAATTTTAGGCCCAAAAAACGATGGAGTGACGACCTACGCTCATTTAGGGACGATTGGTGGGAAGCAGCTAATGATAGGAGTGTTTGGAGAGGCATGGGAGAGGCTTTTGCCCAGCAGTGGGACAAATTACGATAAAAAAAAAAAATTGAGAGCGCGAAACATTTTTTTTAAAACTTTATTCTATATACTATTAAAAACATAATAGGTTGGGGAAAAAGTCTTTTCGCATATAGTATGTATGAACTTGTATTAAAATCTCTTTGGCTATACCATTTCTATCTGGCTGGTTTTGGTATCATTAAAAAGTTTTAATTTTAAAGAAGGCACTTCCAAATTCAAATTAGGAATTTGTGTGATTTTCATTTGTTATTGTTGTTGTTAAAATGAGTGAATCTAAAGAAGAAATTCGATACATTTTAAAATTTTACTATAAAAAAGGTAAAAATGCAACTCAAGCCGCGAAAAAAATTTGTGATGTTTATGGACCTAATGCAGTATCTGTGAGAGTAGCGCAAGTTTGGTTTAAGCGTTTTTAAGCCGGAAATTTTGATATTAAAGATGCATCTCGCTCTGGTCGCCCTGTTACGGACAAAATTGATGCCATTTTTGAAAAAGTGGAGCAAGATCGGCATATTAGTTGTTACGATGTAGCTGAAGAACTGGCAATTGACCACAAAACGGTTTTGACTCATTTGAATAAAGCTGGGTACACTAAAAAGCTCGATATTTGGGTGCCTCATGAGCTCACTGAAAGAAACCTAATGAACCGTGTACTCATTTGTGATTCTTTATTACGACGTAATGAAACCGAACCATTTTTGAAAAAGCTGATAACTGGTGATGAAAAGTGGATCACATACGACAAGAACGTGCGAAAAAGATCGTGGTCAAAGGCCGGTCAAGCTTCACAGACTGTGGCAAAACCCGGGTTAACTCGCAACAAGGTAATGCTGTGTGTATGGTGGGATTGGAAGGGCATCATTCATTATGAGCTGTTACCGCCAGGCAGGACCATCGATTCACAACTGTATTGCGAACAATTG
Organism: Anarsia innoxiella; assembly: GCA_947563765.1. Lineage (NCBI taxonomy): Eukaryota > Metazoa > Arthropoda > Insecta > Lepidoptera > Gelechiidae > Anarsia > Anarsia innoxiella. The sequence continues at coordinate 6,016,249 of OX387390.1, read as the reverse complement.
ATGAGATTGAAGCAAAAAATTGAGAGAAAGCGGCCAGAATTGATCAACAGAAGGGGTGTGGTTTTTCACCATGACAACGCTAGACCTCACACATCTTTAGCCACTCAGCAAAAATTACGAGAGTTTGGCTGGGAGGTATTAATGCATCCGCCGTATAGTCCTGACCTTGCACCTTCAGATTTTCATCTGTTTCGGTCTCTGCAGAATTCCTTAGGCAGTGTCAGGTTAACATCACGAGAGGACTGCCAAAACCACTTGTCGCAGTTTTTCGATCAGAAGCCTCAAAATTTTTACAGCAATGGGATCATGTCACTACCAACAAGATGGCAAAAAGTTATGGAACAAAATGGCACCTACGTACTTTAGTCAAATGTAAATAAACTATAAAAAAAAACTTTTTGAATTTTCATATAAAATACGAAGAAACTTTTTCCCCAACCTAATATTTTCAAGGTTTATATTAAGATTCATTGACTGGCCCTGGATTCCGAGGTTTGACCATTTTTATGCCTTACGGTACTCCACTATACCAATACCTACTTCTTAAAATAAAAAGAGAAATACACCACTAACGAGAATTTACCCGCCCCACCTACCTACATGCACTGTGTGCTTGTACCCGCCAATTCAAAGTTGATGTTGACGCTAATTGACGTTATTGTTTCTAACGATCTCAGTTGACGAAATTAAGTAAAAAGATATTTTTGTGTTTTGTACTTGATGTTTTGCAAGGATTGTGATGGATTCAAGTAATACAGGTAAGAGTTATTATATTCTAATGTATTTCAAGTGTTTTAACTTCATTTTACAGTATCGGTTTGATTTTAAAAGAGGGTATGTAAGCACAATATTTTTTTTGTAGTTTTCGTGTTCAAACATAATTTAGTTATATTATCGCCTTCTCTCGCCTAATATTTTTTTTAGTTATTAATATTTTACATATTAGGCTAGCTTACTAAATAAAATTTAAGTGCGGATGGCTGCGGATGCCCGACTTAAAGGTTTTTTAAGATTAGAAGTCAGACACACATGAAATTTCTTAAACTTCAAAAATTAGTAAATTGTATTTTTTTTTGCTTAAGGTACCTCGGGCGTAAAAATAGTGACACGACGTTATCTTTACGATAAAATGCAACAGCAAGATTCGCCTAATTTGGATGAAAAACTAAATTATCTAGAAAACTACCTTTTGACCAGTTATGGTGACACACCTGATAATATTAGCAGTTTAAAACAAAGATTTGCGTATTTTAAAACATCCATGAAAGAAAAATGGTCTAAAACTCATAGAAAAGAAGCTGTATTCCTTAAAACTAATCAGGATTGGTTAAGCCAAACGTTCGAACTTCCGACAAATATTGGAAACCGACCGGGCCGGCCGTCTAAATCATTTAAAGATTGTAGTGAGAGGACTAAACGAAGAAGAACTGAAGAAATGCGGTCTACTTACAGTGAGGACGCCTTAGTTCACGCAGCAAACACAACACTACAGGCTCAAGGAAAAAGGAACGCTGCGAAAATACTTCGAGATATTACGAATTCTCCTACTCTTGCAAGGAAATACAGAAGAGCATACAAAACAGCAGAATCAGATCAAGCAGAAACTTCTTGTCTTACACCCTTATACCCTGATCTCTACGGTTGGCATCCCATGACTCCGATAATGCACAAAATATTAATACATGGCGCTGAAATTATTGAAAATGCATTATTGCCAATGGGACAGTTGTCGGAGGAAGCAGCTGAAGCACGGAACAAACATTTTCGATTATATCGAGAAAATTATGCTAGAAAGTTTTCAAGGGAGCATTGTAACCTTGATGTTTACAATAGATTATTGTTGAGTTCAGACCCACTACTAAGCAGCATGAGACGAACAAAAAAAACATCAAAGCAAGATCATTTTGTCCGGAAACAATAAATATGCTACTTCCAGCTGAACCAAACACAGAGTCTGATATATCAGAGGCAGAAAGTGAGGAATAAATAAATAATTAATTATTATATTTACTTTAGTCTATATCTGATGCATCAAATGTTAATACATTATATATTATTTTGAAATCAAACAATAAAAATGTTATGAATCACTTATAATATAATAAAAATCTCATATTATTCTTATTTTTGTATACTACACTATAAAATAAAGCCTAAAAAAGCAAAATACACCAAAAAATATTTTTGACCGCCTAATTTCCTAAAATCGGCCTCTGTGCGACGGCCATCATCCATTGATCAATCGTTTGGTACCTATGGTCGGTCATCCCCTTTTTTTTTTTCGTCTTTTTTGTGTTGATTTTATTTTAAAAATTACTGATTCTATGAAAAATATTACTTAAATTGTTGTTCGATATTTTAACTAGCTTTTATCCGCAACTTTTCAAATTTCCATTCCCTTTCTTATCCACTTAGGGATGAAATTTGTCAAAATGCTTTCTTAGTGGATGCCTACGTCATAGTTGATTTATACATGCAAAGTTTCAGCCCGATCAGTTTAAAATTGACAAAGTTCCATATAAACTTTCACCCTCTATTTTATCCCCTTAGAGGTGGAATTTGACAAAATCCTTTCTCAGGAGATGTCTATGTTGTTATAACTTTATGCAGGCAAAGTCTCAGCTAGATGGATTCAAAATTGAAAAAGTTTAATACAAACTGTCACCCCCTATTTTATTCCCTTAGAGGTGGAATTTGTTCAAATCTTTTCTCAGGGGATGTTTAGGTTATAGTGCCCTTATGCATGCAAAGTCTCAGCTAGATCAATTCAAAATTGACAGTCTCATACAAACTTTCACCTCCTATTTTATCCCCTTAGAGGCGTAATTTGTCCAAATCCTTCCTCAGGTGATGTCTATGTTATAGTAACTTTATGCATGCAAAGTCTCAGCTAGATCGATTCAAAATTGACAAAGTTTTATACAAACTGTCACCCCCTATTTTATCTCCTTAGGGGTGGAATGGTCCAAATCCTTTCTCAGGAAATGTCTATGTTATAGTTACTTTATGCATGCAAAGTCTCAGCTAGATCGATTCAAAATTGACAAAGTTTTATACAAACTGTCACCCCCTATTTTATCTCCTTAGGGGTGGAATGGTCCAAATCCTTTCTCAGGAAATGTCTATGTTATAGTTACTTTATGCATGCAAAGTCTCAGCTTGATAGATTCAAAATTGACAAAGCTTAGTACAAACTTTCAACCCCTATTTTATCCCCTCAGGGGTGGAATTTGTCCAAATTCTTTCTCAGGAGATGCCTATATTATAATTACTTTATGCATGCAGATCGATTCAAAATTGACAAAGTTTCAAACAAAACTGTCACCCCCTATTTTATCCCCTCAGGGGCGGAATTAGTCCAAATACTTTCTCAGGGGATGCCTATATTATAATAACACTAGCTTTTACCCGCGACTTCGTCCGCATAAGTTTTTTTGTTTTCTCCCGGCTGTAAGTCCCCCTGCAACAATGTCCCTCTATCGTGTTCCGGTCCTCAACTTCACATCAAAATTTGTTCAAAAGCAACCTAAGCACATAATGGATAGCTCCGAATGTTTCCTTAGTAAATATAAAAAGTAAATAATGTAAATCGGTTTAAAATACTACTAACTATACCTTCCTGCCAACCCCCGATGTATACAAATCAGATCAATAGTTTTGGCGTAATGTGATTCTAGACAGAGTTTTAATGTTGTAGATAGGTAGCTATGTATACGTTCCTGTGGGAATGAGATATTTTCCCGAAGTAAAAAGTAGTCTGAATTTTGGTACCTTCCTACCCTATAAGTTAAGTAGTGTGATGGAATGTCGCTAAGTTTCGATCCAAGTAAAACTGTTAAATAAAGACAGTTGCATCAAAATGTTATCATAAATTCCATAAATTATGGCGCCTACCTACCCTCTAAGTTAGAAAAGTGATTAAATACTAACTTGAAGTCTTAGTAACACTATGTTTAAAAATAAAACATCAAAATCATTTCAGTAGCTATGGCGTCATGCGCTTCTTAACACGATCACGCTAGATTTCCGCGGGAATGAGGTATTTTCCCGCCGTAAAAAGTAGCCTGTGTCCGTGCCTAGGATTCTATCTTTAAATTAACCAAGTCTTATAAAAATCCGTTCAGACTTTAAGGCGTGAATGAGGTAAACTTTTAAAACAAACGATTAAAAATCACTAACTCAATTCAGTTTTCTGCCTACTTCCTACCCTCTAAGTACGATGACGTGATCATTGTGATCTTATATCCGTTTTTAGGTAACCATCTACCTTACTAAATTTCATCAAAATCCGTTCAGCCGTTTAGGCATGATAGAGCAAAACTCCCAGCAAAAACCATAAAAAAATCACTAACTCAATTCAGTTTTCTGCCTACTTCCTACCCCCTAAGTATGATGACGTGATTATTTTGATCTTATATCCGTTTTTAGGTAACCATCTATTACCTTACTAAATTTCATCAAAATCCGTTCAGCCGTTTAGACGTGAAAGAGCAAAAGTCCCAACAAAAACGACTAAAAGTCACTAACTCAATTTAGTTATCTACCTACTGCCTACCCCCTAAGAACGATGGCGTGATTATTTATAGCCTATGACCATTTCTAGGTTATCATCTTTCACCATACCAAATTTCATAAAATCCGTTCAGCCGTTTAGGCGTGAAAGAGTAACAGACAGACAGACAGACAGACAGACAGACAAACAGACAGAGTTACTTTCGCATTTATAATATTAGTATGGAAGTATGGATTTAGTATTAAGTGCCTAAATATAAAGTTTCATGGTTTTATCTTTGAATAATGACGATCTCCCATACTAACTTTCATCCCTTATTACCACCCCCTTAAGCCTTTCTTCGCGACAAAATATAGCCTATGTCCTTTCTCAAGGTCTAGACAACCTCTCTACCAAATTTCATTGAAATCGGTTCAGTAGTTTAGGCGTGAAAGCGTAACAGACAGACAGACAGACAGACAGACAGACAGACAGACAGACAGAGTTACTTTCGCATTTATAATATTAGTATGGAAGTATGGATTTATATTTTAATACCAATCGCCAACCAGGATTATGCACGTTCTTGATTCTAGTTCTATTGAAGTATCAATCGTCTCACATAACCAACAGATAACAACATAGAACGAACTCACCGGTGTCCAGTTTTCACCTATCTTCTCCTGTTCTTATTCTCCCGGCTGCATCACGAATTCTTACTCCGCATGCACCCGGCGTCAATCCCGTTCTCCTCACAAGTTCTTCTTCCTTTCGCGCTCATTTTTCTACTTACTTTTTTCTACCAGTGTTGCCAGTATGAAGCAACTAAAACTACTTATTTCCTATTCTGACTATTCACCTAGCTACCAGCCACATACGTCAAATCTCACCTATATTAGGATCGCGGATCGTAGGAATCCGCCACAAGAATACTTATAGAATCAAAGTTCTTTACAAAGCCGGTATAGATGTTTAAATCGGAAAATCAAAACTATAAATACTTTCGACTTTCTGGTATTTCTTGTAAGCACAGTTTTAGAATTAATTAAAATGTAAGTACTTTATTTCGTCAGGTATCAGTAAGCGAGGTACTGGCGATGTTCGGTCGCAACGTGAAAAAGGCAGCAGCGGTCGTGGTTGACGCCGTACAAATATTAGCGGCGGAGAGCGATTTGGAATATTTACAGGCTCATAAGGTAACGCTTATTTAACGGTCTAATTATCTTTAAAAAAGTTTTGAAAATAAACCTATAGCGGCGGCAGTATAGTCTGCTTGTGTCACTTAATGTAGGTACCAGGAGCGCATTGAGTGGCACGACCTAATTTTATTATTGTAATTATTATTTCTTGTATGTGTTACTCATTTTATTTTTTTTGTTTCAGGACCTCGTCTCATCCGCCATTATGTTGAAAGATTAACATCGAGATCAAGCAACTATTAATTATGATAAGGAAACATGTTGTTAAGATTTTAATACTAAGAAAGTTTTGGAGCTTGAGCTATATTTAGAGACACGGAAATTATGTATGTTTAACGGAACATTGGCAGCGGGATTATCAAGCATTTGTAAATTATGATAACTACCGTATAGTAAGTTCTTTTAGCCGGCGGGTTGCGATACACGGGGGCTCCTTAATAATGGTTAAAAATAGTATTAAGTGTAATGAGCGTACGGACATCGGTAGGCTGTCGGTTGAGAGACACATCGAGCTGTCCTGTGTTGAGCTGGAAAAGTACATTGTGGTTTGTACGTATTGCCCCCCTGCTGCTTTGCTTGATACTGTAGAATCAACGCTAGAAGAAGTTCTTAGAGTATTGACTAGGAAAAGTAAACGTATTTTAATGTAGACATTTTGATAAATGATAACGCCACGGTTAGATTGTTAAGTGTATTTAAGTCGTTTAATTTAGAAAATGTGTTTTTAGAGCGGACTAGAGTTACTGCGACAACAGCTAAGTGTATTGATAACATCTTTTGCAACTGTGAATATAATAATAAGATGATTGACAAGTCATTTTCATCTGATCACTGGGGTCAAGTCGCGTACTTCCCTCACGCTCACAAAGTACAGAGCATCACAGTCACAAAGCGCTGTGTGACTTCTGGTCGGATTCAGAAATATGTTGAAACGTTGAATGATCAACTACCACGTCAACTACAGCATTGCAGTTTAAATAACACTAATAATAATAATAATAAGCCCGCAGGGCAGCTTTGTGGCGAAGCTGTTGGTGATTGGCGTCACCACGGACCCGAGTTCAGAGGGCACTTTACCATCTTAGCCCTCGCCTCTTGGCTTGCCTTCATTGGCCGGCCTCGAGTGAACAGCGCAAGAGCGGAACCTATGCTCCAGGGTGGAAGTGTAAAATGTCATAACGCCGGGGGTTCTACTAGGTGTACCACCGACGTCTAACGCCCCGCAGTCTCACCTCTCCGCACCCTTAGCCACTCTAGACAATGTTGCTGCTTGTCGCACCTTGCGTGCGGCCATTTGGGTGGCCCATTCAATAAGAGTGGCAAGTCACCGTCTGCTAGATTTAAAGATGTGAGATATTTAACATACAGACGTCCGTTATCTCACCCCAATAGCCCGGTTATCCAGTCCACCAAATCCCATCCCCATAGCCCAAACCAACGTTCACCCTTTTCCGGCAATAGTTCTGCAGCTACCGGGGACTGTCCTCCAATGCATTTACATAGTGTGTTTGGGGATAGACCCCGGTAGGTGCATGCCATCTCACATTTTATAATAAATGGTACTTAAAAGGGCCTCTACATGTTGGCTTCGGCCCCATGCACGCCTCCCAAATGACCGGGTCCCTATGGACCCGAGATCTTTAAAGATGTACCGACATAATAATAATAATAATAATAATAATTTATTTAAACATATAAAACAACATTACATTACAGGTGCATTCTTAACATATGGTTTATTTTATACAATTGTTGTTTGTGACAAAAATGAAACCCTGTACTCCTAAACTAGGGAAATTAAACCCTGTATCTTAGGAGGCAGTGGTTTGGCATGGTGAATCATACAAAATATAGCTACAACAATTCCTAGTTAATTAGTTATTGCTAGTTGTTTATAAAAGTATCAGAGAGGATTTAATTACAAAGAGAAAATAAAATTTTGTTAAAATTGTGTATTTATGAGTGTGAGTTGTGAGTGTGAGCGCGTGTGGGTGTGTGTGAGTGTGTGTGTGTGTGAGTGTGTGTGTGTGAGTGTGTGAGTGTGTGTGTGTGAGTGTGTGTGTGTTTATGTGTTTGTTGTATGTGTGTGAGATGTACCAAGTTAACTGACAATGAGTTTTTCAGTGTCGTCATAGTTAAGTGTTAAAAGCCATTTAAGAACTTTGTTTTTTAGTTCAAATTTGTTTAATTTATGAATCTGTAATTTTTTATTTATTTTGTTGTACAAGTCTGAGCTGAGTATATAATAATGTCGACCTGAAAATTTTGTTTTATGTGATTCAACGTGACAAATATCTCTTGAACTCCTTTTACGCGGGTCTGTATGTGATGGAACTTGCGGGTGTTTCCGTAGTATGGTTCTAAGAAGAAAAAGTTGCCTCACAGAAAGAACATTTACCTCCGCGTACAGTTTATTTGTAGGGAAACGAAATGGTTTAAACAGCATGACCTTTAAAATGGCTCTCTGCGCCCTCTCAAGATTCATAATCTGAGTTTTTGCTGCTCCACCCCATATTGGGATGCAGTAGCATAACAACGACTGACAGAGCGCAGTGTAAACCATTTGAAGCGTTTTAGGATCAGCTGAATGTCTCAAAACTTTGAAAATGTAAATGAGTCGCCTTGTCCTCGAAGTCAGTGTTGCGATTTGTTTTTCCCAGCTTAACCTACCATCTATATATACGCCAAGATATTTAGTGTTATCTGTTCGAGAGAGAGGCTCACATGGACAAGATAAATTGGTGATATTGCACGAGTGTACAATAATTTTTTGGGTAGTGGGCATGTTAGTATTTACGCGTATGGAAAAGGGTACAAAGTTGGTTTTGGAGATATTCAGCGTAAGAAGGTTATTAGATAACCAGTTCACCACAACTCTTAGAGCCATTTCTGCATTATACTTTGTGTTTTCCCAGTTATTACCACTGATAAGAAGAGCCGTATCGTCGGCATATGTGAAAATTTCACAATGCGGGATGTGCAGCTGGCAAAGCTGGTTAATATAGATTAAAAACAGCGATTAAAAACTAATAGTTTTTCTAAAACATTTTTCAACGTC